>JANUYF010000003.1:287570061-288242561 GCA_026167975.1 Phrynosoma blainvillii
TGATCCCGGAGGGACTCACCTTCTGGTTTAAAATGAATAAAATTGAACTGAGATCACTCTATGAGGCAAAAGAATTTTGGAGAAAGTATAGAGGTGAGTTCAAAGTGGACGAGAGATTTGAAAGTAGAAAGAAGCATAAAGAAGGCACCAGAGGAGATGCTCATAAGAAAGATCTAAAGGGTAAGGGTAAACAGGAAAGGTGAACTGTGGAAAAACCTGAATCGGAGGAAGGAGTTGTAATTAAGAAAAAAGCCACCTCTCTAGATAGAAAACTTTTATTAGAGGAAGGAAGACCCATAAAGGAATTTCAGGGAAGCCAAGGAAGTGGAGAGTTAGATCTAAATTGTGAAAAAGAAAATGGGGGAGGGGTGCACCAGGAGGTAAGTGACTTGGTAATAGATGAAGGGAATTGTAGTGATGATGAGCTAGAAAAGGGGGGAGGAAAGGCAGATGATAAGGAAGGACCTTTTGCTGAAGATGGTTAAGTCAAGCAAATTTCTGTCGTGGAATGTAAAAGGCCTGAATGGCCCAATTAAAAGGAAACAGGTATTCCACTATATAAATAAATTGAAATGCGACTTAGTTTGTATTCAGGAGACAAAGATTAAAATTGATGATGTCAATTTGCTGAAGAATAAAAAACTGGGGATAGAATTTGTGGCTGCAGCAAAAGGAAGGAAATGTGGTGTAGCATTATTTTGTTAAGGACAGATTTGAACCCAGGGCTATATTGACAGATCCTAAAGGTCGATTTGTAGTCGTGGAGATAACCTGGTTAGACAAACTGTTGTTGGTATATATGCTCCAAATAAGAATAAAGGGAAATTTTATAATCATTTATTGTCAAAGTTAAATGAACTAAATGTGGATAATGTATTAATGATGGGCAACTTTAATGGAGTCATTGATCCAAAGGTTGATAGATTAACTATTAGACCAGCTGTAGTAAATCAAGGGAAATTACCCAAATATTTTTTTTATATGTTGGAACAACTTAACCTAATAGATGCGTGGAGGGTAATAAATAGTTCTATCAATGATTTCACTTTTTATTCTGATAGGCATAGGTCCTGGTCGCAAATTGATTTATTTTTGATTTCTAAGAGTCTAAGTCCCCGAATTCAGAGCATGGAAATTTTACCTAAGTTTAGGTCTGACCATAATCCTCTGATCATTGAATTGAAGGAAGGACTTAAGGAATTTCATTGGAGGCTTAATGTCATGCTATTAAAAGATGAGGATGTGGTAAGAGAGGTTAAAACTCAATTATTATTATTATTATTATTTTGGAAAATACAGACTCTAATACTAAGATAAATACAATTTAGGATGCCTCCAAAGCTGTGATCCGGGGATTTTTTTAAAAAAAGGGTTGTGAGCAGAAGAAGAGATGGGAGAAGGAATTAAATGAGATTCGGAATCAACTAAAAGTTAAGGAATTACAATTTTTAAAAAAAACCCTAAAGGTATTTCCATATTGAATGAAATTAAAGGGCTTGGGCAGAATCTGTCTTTATGGTTGAAGATGACATTGCAAAAAAAAAAAAAAAAATGAAATACATTAAGCAGAGAGTATTTGAGCATGCGAATAAACCAGGGAAATTTCTATCAGCATGGTTATGGCAGGAAAAAGCTAAAAGGACAATATATAAATTGAAGGAGAATGGTAGAGAGATAACAGAACAAGCAGGGTTAAAGCATATCATTTGGAAATTTTATAGTCAGCTTTATAAGAAGGGAAATGCAGACAAAGGAGTTATAAAAACATATCTTCAAAATTGTAGCATTAGAGAATTAACTGAGACACAGAAAGAAAACCTGAATAAAGAGATCACGTTGCAGGAAGTCTATGACGCTATTCAGAAAATCAAACCAGGGAAAGCTGCTGGGCCCAATGGGTTCCCAGCAGAATACTATAAGGTATTTAGAGATGAATTGGCTTCATATATGTTAAAGGTTTTTGGTGGAGTGGAACAACTTGGCGAACCCAATACTTGGACAGAAGCAAACATTAGTCTGATTCTCAAGGAAGGCACTGAAGGTACAGATGTTAAAAACTATCACCTGATATCCCTTCTTGATGTTGATTATAATTTTTTTGCCATAATACTAGCAGAAAGGTTAAAAAAGATCTTATCGGAATGGATCCCAAATGATCAAAATGGTTTTTTACCTGGAAGAAGTATAAAAGAAAATATTAGACATATATTAAATATTATTGAATACCAGCAGAGAGATATTAACCGTAAACTGGCTTTGATCTGTATAGACTTCGAGAAAGCCTTTGATAATGTGGACTGGCTTTTTTTGCAAAAATGTTTAACTAAAATAAATGTAGGTTGCAGATTTACTAAATGGGTTGAGGCAATATATGGCATTCAAACGGCCAAAGTTTTTGTTAATGGGGAGAAAACTAAACCCTTTCAAGTACAAAAAGGCACAAGGCAAGGTTGCCACTTGTCTTCCCTTTTATTTTTGATTGTGCTAGAAATTCTAAACCATAACATCAGGGAGAACTCCATGATTGAAGGTGTTAAAATAAAAGGGATGAAAATGAAACTTAAGGCGTATGCTGATGATTGAGTTTTGACCATAACTAATCCTGATAAGATCAGTGAGGCTATTAAAGAATTAGAATCCTTTGCTGAAGTGTCAGGGTTAAGAATTAATAGAAACAAGACAGGAATTTTGCCTATAAATCTCTCTGATAAGGAGAAAAAAGGATATAATGACTGAGATGGGGTTTCAGATGAAGAATGAAGTGAAATATTTAGGTATAATAATTACATCCAAAAACGTTGATCTCTACAGGAAAAATTATCAGAAGAAATGGCAGGATATAAAAAAGGATTTAAAGAGATGGAACAACTTACAATTATCCCTGCTAGGTAGAATATTGGTTATTAAAATGTGTGTCTTGCCCAAGATTCTTTTATCTTCCAAAACCTACCAATAATTCATAATGACGCACCTTTCAGAGAATGGCATCAAGACCTTTCCAAGTTTTTGTGGAGCGGGAAAAGACCAAGGGTAAGGATGAAAAATATGCAAGATAAGATTGAGAGAGGTGGCTTGGCTGTGCCCAATTTAAGGATTTACTATGAGGCCTGTTGTTTTTTGTGGTTAACTGACTGGTTTCAGTTAAATAACAAAGAGGTTCTTGCATTAGAAGGTGCTGAATTGAGGTATGGATTTCACACTTATCTCTTCTACGATAAACTTAAAGTTAATAAGGACTTTTTAAATCATTTTGTTCGTAGAGCTTTAATAAAAGTTTGGAATAAATACAGAAGTAAGCTGTGTAGAGGAATTCCCTTATGGGCATCTGTGAATGAGGCTCTCTTTCGTAGAGAAAGATTATGTGAAAATAGATGGGCCACATATCAAGACCTACTTAGACCACAGAAGGGAGTGGATAACATGGAACTGATGACAAAAAAAGAATTAACAGAAAGAGGGTATAACTGCAGTTGGCTTCTGTATTTGCAATTACAGACAAGATTTAGACTAGATAAAAATGATATAGGAATGGGAAGAGTAGAAAAAGAATTCGAAGACATTTTAGTAGGCGGAAGGAAAGTTAAGATATCTCAATATTATGAGATGTTGTTGAAATTAGATTTGGAGGCTGAGCCGGTGAAGGATAACATGGTCAAATGGGCAATAGATTTAAAACAAACCATTCCATTTGAGCAATGGGAAAAATCCTGGACCAAGAAAATAAAATATTCTCTTAGTTATGACCTAAAAGAAAACTTTCATAAAATGCAGCTTCGGTGGTACCTGACTCCAGCAAAATTGGCTAAGATGCAGAAAGGAGTCAGCAATTTGTGCTGGAAATGTAAGGAGGAGAAAGGTACCTTTATACATTCTTGGTGGAATTGTAAAGCTGCTAGAAAGTATTGGAAGAACATACATAAGATAACTACCCAGATCATTCTGGTTAAAGATGGGATGGACCCCAAGTTTTATGTGCTAGGTATGGTTGGAAATAATGCCTTAGAAAGAGAGTTTGGCAAGCTCATATTTTATATAACAACATCGGCCAGGATGACCTACGCGGCTAAATGGAAGTGTGAAGAAACACCGACTATGAAAGCGTGGATGGGAAGGTTAACTGATTTGGTTATTGTTGATAAATTAACTTCATGTTTGAAGGGGGAATCGTGGGCTAGGTAGAAAAGAGCCTGTAAAAAAATTTTTGGGAGAATAGTGAATATCATGAACTCTTGGTTAAAACTTTGTAATTTTTTCCCCAGATTTTTTTATCTGGAAATTTATAGACAAAGTTATCAGGTATATAGTTTGTTTGGTTTAAGTATGCATGGGTTTGTTTGCTGTACTATTCCATGTAAATAAGCTATGAAGGGAATATTAGTATAGGACATAACTGTCATTATTATTTTTTTCAAAGAAGATAAGTGTCAGTGATAGGAAAAAAGAGGATGTCATAAAGCAACTGAGTTGAAGCTCAGGAAGTATTTTCTTTTCTTTTTTTCTGTGACATTTAGGTCTTTTTTATATTAGTCTGTATAAGTAAGCTTTATTTGTTTTTTTCTTTTTTTTTCTTTTTTTTCTTTCTTTTTATATGTATATATGTATTTATTCTTGTGTTTGTATATGTATTGTATGGTTTGTGAGTGTTTTTTATAATATCAATTAAATTAAAAAAATTTAAAAAAATACTAGAAGACATCCATGTGGCTTTGAACCCCTCACCTTTGTAAAATAAAATAAAATAGACAGATAAATAAATAAACAAATAGAAATGTAAAGTAAAGGGAAAGAATCAAATGTACCGTATGTGTAATAATAACATTTTGTTAATAACAATACAATAATATTATTTCGTTAATAAGGGAAAATATGATTTGGGGACATAAGGTGGACAAACTATTGATAGTGATAACTAAACCAATACAGTGAGGTTGTAAACATAGGGGGAAATGTTTTTTTAAATAAATAAATAAGAAGAAGTTAAGTGAGAGAACTTAAGAATCCAAAGTCAGAGGATATGGTATAAATATGGAAGAAATAAGTCATTCGGAAGTACTTTTTAGATTTGTATGTTAGGTTATTTTGTTTTCATTATTTATTGTGGGTTTGTCTTTATGTACTTTGTTGTTGCTGTTATGTTGTTACTGCTGATTATGTTTTAATCAAATAAAGGATTATTAAAAAAAAAAAGACTGACAAAGCAAACTAGTGTGGAACTGGAGGTATCAAAACCCACAGTATGGCATATCTTATGAAAGTCTTTATCCTGCAAGCTGTACAAATTGTAGTTTTCACACATGCTAAAACCAGATGAGACACAAAAACACCATAACTTTTGCACTGAAATGCAGGACCAGTTAGTAGGGGAGAGATTCACTGATAAGATAGTGTTCAGCAATGAGGCCACCTTTCACCTCAACAAGAAAGTCAGTCACCATAATGTCAGGATCTGGGATACAGAAAATCCACATATCATTGTGAAGCATTTGAAAGACTCACCAAAAGTGAATGAGTTTGGTGCAATGAACAGACACAAAGTGTATGGTCCCTTCTTTTTTGATGAGTCTTCCATTACTGACCATTCCTATCTGGACATGATAACAGAATGACTTATGCTTCAGCTGGAGGATGATCTTTCCAATTTAATCTATTAACAAGATGGCTCTCCTCCACGTTTTCACCAAGATGTTTGCTCATACCTGAATGCCACCCTACCAGGGCATTGGATTAGCCATGTCAGAAATGAGGATTTGCCAATGGTGCTCTGGCTTCTATGATAGCCAAATTTAACTTGTCACTTCTTTTTGTGGGGATTTATAAAAGATGCTGTGTGCCTGCCACCATTGCCACAGCAACTGGATAACCTGAGACAACACATCTTCAATGCACTGAAAATATGCTGGGATGCATGTGGGCAGAACTGGACTACTGATATCTGCCATGTCACCAGTGGTGCCCACATTGAACACTTCTTGTGCATGTGAAATGTGGTGAATTCATCTCTCTTTTCATGTCATCATGGTTGTGGTATATACGTTCATATAAGAATAAAATAACTTTACTTTTGCACCATTCTTTTTTAATAACTTTGTATTACAAAGTGCTTTAGGCCTCCTCTGACATTCCAAAGGAGGCTAAACCCTAATTACAATTTTTAGCCCCAATTTGAATAGATCAATTGAATCAATGGGAATTTAGTCAATCCTGTTCCTCACCCCATCGTACAATCACCTATTGAGGTTCAAATATAATTGTTGGTCTCTGACATTCCAAAGGAGGCTAAACCCTAATTACAATTTTTAGCCCCAATTTGAATAGATCAATTGAATCAATGGGAATTTAGTCAATCCTGTTCCTCACCCCATCGTACAATCACCTATTGAGGTTCAAATATAATTGTTGGTCTCAGAGCAGATTCAGTGTGAATCTTCCCACATTTAATCCCATCAAATTAATGGGATTTGATAAATCAACATTTATGTAAGTTCAGTTGATTCAGCAGATCTATTCTAGGTGGAATTAACATTCGGATTTAGTCCCAAGCTCAGGTAAAACCTTAAACATCTCGCTGCTCAGAGAATTGATCTGTGTGGAACAATAATATAAATCATTTTCTCTTCATGTTACATTGGGAGGCCTAGGATACAACTTTATGATCATCATAGTTTGTTTCTTGGCATTACCCCATTACTACCATGCCAAACTTTTCTCTCCATTGAGCAGCATTTTCTCCTTTTCCACTGTGTTACCAGTGCCACAATACTACCCCTGAGTGTGATTATTCAGTTTGTCATGGTAATCAAGAAGATATATGATGAAAACACCTTTCCCTGTAAATGGTCAAAGACGCCCTATCTAATGGATCTCCCTATCCCTATCTGATGGGTTTATTTATTTTTGCAGTTGACAAAAGTAGCAGGAAAGCTCAGCATATTTTCTCCACCTAAGACATATATCCAATGTATCTTTTTAAAATATTGACTGCATATCTAACCACTCTTGCAAAAAAAAAAAAAATACACTTTAGACCTTTATCTTTGTAATGAATTTCAGATTCCTTTGTAATTGTACCATTCATTGTATACCAGTTTACTTCCCATACAATAGACTAAAATATACTTTCATTGCTTTCTCTGAAAACATGAATTCCTACAGTTTACAAGAGTTAGCAAAAATATGACAGGGAGTGTGATAATGTCAAGCCAAGAAGCATGGAGCTTCTTTCCTTAGAAAGAGATGCTGCTAATACAGAATATGGGTAGTTTGGATCATGTCCATGTCCTGTAAGAAAAGTAGCTGGTTATAAATGGAAGAAGATGCAATTTAAGAAAAAAATATGACAGCCATTCCCAAATATTTGAAAATCTGTCACATATATGATGGAACAAATTTTCTTTCTGTTGATTCGGAGGCTAATAGATTCCAATGACAAGAAAGCCGATTTTGACTAAACATCAGGAAGGCCTTCTTGTTGTCAGAACAATGGGACAGACCACCTTGCAATCCAGGTTTCTGTAGCAGTGGATTGCCTTCATTAGCAGAAATTGGGACAACATGTCATTCAGGCCCCTTGTGCTGTGATTTTATAATTCTATATTGACAAGGTGACAAGTTGGCATATTCCCAAGAATAAGAGGAGAGGAAGGTGTGCTACCAGATGCAGGAAGCAGGAAGAATGTACATGGTGCTTGGGGCTTGCCTCCCCTCCCTCTTGGCTTATTGCTTAATGCTTACCCCTTACTCCTTCTCTTTTAAACTCCTTGGTGGGATTTATTTCAATGAGACATGGTGGGTTGGAAGTTGGAAAGCAGCACCAGCAAAGCCAATCTCTCAGAACCAGGCACTTCCTGCTTCTTGCTCTCTTTTAAACTCCTTTCTAGATTGCTTTTAATCAGCCACAGGGGGGTTAATAAGCCAAGAGGGAGGGGGAGGCAAGCTCCAAGCACCATGCCTACATTCATCCTGCTCCTTGGGAGGACACTGGATGCCCCTTCAGAACCAAATCAGAGCAGAAGCAGGAAGAATGTGTTCCTGGTGCCCAGATCTCCCTCCCCAGCCTCCCATCCTGCCCTGAGACTGCTTCTCAGCCTGGCTGCCATCAATCACAGATAAATTTAAATTTTGAAAAGTGCCTTTATCATTTACATTTTTTTCATCTGTGGGGGTTCCTGGAACCAACCCCCTGCAGATACCAACGGCTACTTACTGTATATGATAGTCCCTTTCCCCCACCAGGCCTACTAAAGCAGCGATCTCCCCATTTTGCAAGTCCCCTCAAAATATCAAATTACCTTCTTCCAATAAATGTATACCATCCACTCTGTAGATTTCATTCCTATGGAATGTATCTCTGAATGTGGGGAAAGTGGCCCAGCCCCCTTCCCATAGTAATCCAGATTTCCCTACTCACTGGTCTACAGCCCAGGTCTAGCCATCTAGGGTACCCCTTGCCCTGCCAAACTTGGTGCAGTAAAATGGCTGAGCAAATAATGGACACCCCAGGCCATGTGTCTATTATGGCTCAGAAATTGTGCAGGGACTGACAGATTAGGACTTTGCCCTTAATAAGGCCCAAGTCATTCCCACCAAGGTGGATGACCCCATACATCAGGGAGTGGTTCCCTATGCTCTTCAAACAGCAATGGCATCAGGCCACCCTATCTCAGGCCTCTCAGGCCACACCACTCCACTGTGGAAATGTTGTTTATCGAAATTACTGTTCCAGGCCTGTCAGGCTGGAACATGAAAAGGTATACTTCATAGGAACTGAAACAGATCAATCTCCACTGCCTACCCAAATGCACAAGAATTTCCAGCATTAAGGGCACTCCAGTTATCAGCCACTTTACCATGCTCCCTAGTCCATCCCTTAAATGCTTTCTATACCCTAAAATAATCAGTACTGCCCTTTACTTCCTGTACCTTTGTGGCAAGAGCCAATGCTGACAATTTATTTCTTATGGTTTGAGAAAAAAGGCCAGCGTCCCTCAAATGGACACAAAATTGTAGTGAGTGGTCCACTGGGATGGGCCTACTTGCACACGCACACTTGAAACAGGCAATGTAAAACTCCATCACACAGGCTTCCAAACTGGAAATAGCACACATCCAAATATGCAACACTTGCACACACACCTCTCATACAAATGCCAAATACACCAGCCAGCTGCATTCATTCACTCTCAAAAGAAGGGGAGGACAGTGCTTGCACACATCCATATGCACACACTCTCTCACCAAAGCACTTGCACACAAGGAAACATGAACCAAATGCAAACCAAAGCAGAAATGCAACCTAGTGAAGGAGGCTTTCAGCCCAAAAGAAGTGATAGAGGAAGCAAATCCAGGGATAGCAAAGCCATGGACAAAAGGAAGGCTGCTTAAGTGAAGGTTTTTTAACAAGACAAATACAGACAAGATCATGGATAAACAGAGGGCTGATCAAGGAATGGGTTTAAATCAAGACCAAGATGGATGAACAGAGAGTGTAAGGTAAGGAATAGAGACCATGAGATAAACCAATCAAGGCAGATAAATGTATTTATTTATTTATTTATTTCTCTTCTATGCCGCCTTTCTCCCAAAAAGGGACCAAAGGCAGCTTACAAGTCAAAGGGTTAAGAATTTAGCCAGGTAACAGCTGATTTGTTTCTCATACTGGAGATCCGGCAAAAAAAGTATGTGAGATAGCCTCCCTCTCACCCCCTACACTTAATCCAGACCCCTCTGGTCTCCTCTCATGGTGCCCCTCCACCACAGCGCTATTCACCATGCAGTTTAGGGATGAATTGTCCCTCCGCATACATAACACTCTGTTCTCAGATGAAATTGGGGAAGGAATTGTGTTGATCTTTTTAGAGGTGCAGAGGTGAGCAAAAGATTTAGCCACTTGTCATTACCGTTCTGTCATTCCATGCCCTCCAACTCTCCCAGTTTGTCAGGGAGAGTCCTAATTAATCATCTGTTGTCCCAGATTAATTTGCTGCTACTTTTAAAAGGTCCCCTTTTTTCTCTTCCCTCCTCTAACTTCCCCTTTTTGTCTTCCACCCATTTCATTTTCTACAAACTTAGTTTACAGTGCAACAGCAGTTTGTGTAATTAACTCAGCATGGGGGAGAGGAGAGGACAGGACAGGAGGGGTGGAATTTTGCCTTTCTCTTA
The DNA here is from genome assembly GCA_026167975.1 of Phrynosoma blainvillii. Classification (NCBI taxonomy): domain Eukaryota; kingdom Metazoa; phylum Chordata; class Lepidosauria; order Squamata; family Phrynosomatidae; genus Phrynosoma; species Phrynosoma blainvillii. Next base: position 287,580,220 of record JANUYF010000003.1, read on the forward strand.
GAATCAGGCTGTAGCTTCTACAAGCTTATGTATTCTTCATCATCAATAACTTTTCCCATATTCACCACATTGATGCTACTTGGCCAGACATCTCCTGGTTTTCATCTGTGAAATGTTGGAAGGTGTGCTATTCCTACTTCCATGGTTGCTGCATACCATTTCCTGAATATTTCCTAGTTTTGTCCTATGTAGAAGATTCCAGGATGAAGACAATTCCACAAAAATACAGCATGAAGATATAAGCAGAAAGAAGTTATTTTGACTCCAGTACTCTTCTCATTGCATACCATGGAAGCCTAGGACAAATGGTACACTGCAACAGGCAACCAGATTACCATGGCTGCCAGGACCATATTAATAAAAGGCAACTGCAGAAACAGTGACAAAGCATAGCTTTGTGAAACCTTTCATTCCACAAACCTCCCATGTTTGAGACAAAAAAGTCATCTAAAGAACTTTTGATTTAGTTCTATTTAAAGTGACAAAAGAAAGAATTTGAATGACTCATGCTCTCTCCTTTATATTCTCACTGTAACATGCTTCCAATGCCTCTACCACTAGTCAGGATCAGCCAACTCAGCCTTGCAGCCGTGGTAATTACCAATAACCACAAAACATCTCATTGTGATAGAAAAACAAAAAGATATTTATTCAGGAATTGAGACAGCAGTCACCAGTCCAGGCTCTGTGTCTGAACTGGGGTTCTTCCCCAGGACCTTAACATAAGAATGCAAGTTATTCTACCCCCCTCCTTGGACCCTTTTGATCCCAATCAAAGCAACATTTCAAGTCCTCTTCTCTCCCTCCCATATTTATAATTCAATCCCCCTTCAGAAAGGGAGGAAGGCACCTCTCTGATGCAAGCCAGATCCTCATACAGGAAAAGCAGATTAATAAAACCATAAACTTTCATCCTGTCACCATTTCTCTTCCTGTTTGTTCCCATCTCCATAGCCCCTGATTGATTAATATGCAATACATTTCAAAATTCCCCATATCAGATTATCACAGTGCTATATTATTATACTATCATATCATCATATTATAACACATCATGACAGAACCATGCACATGGTCTGACATCCCACCACCCCAAGGGAAATCTATCAATTTTACATTCAACCTTCTTCTCCTGGCTTGTCAGGATACTTTTCATGAAACAATCTAGTCATTTTGGGGGCATCCACATGGCAGGTGTACACCCATTCATTTTTGGACTCAGGAAAATGTTTCCAGCAGACCAAATACTGCAACTTGCCCCTGTAGATTCTTGAGCCCAAGATCCCAGCCACTTCAAAGTACTGCTCCCCTTCCACTACCAGCAGTAGGGGTGGCTCTTGGTCCATCTGCCAGGGGTCTGTGGCCAAAGCTGGTTTTAGCAAGCTAAAATAGAACACTGGATGCAAATGTTTGTAGAATTTAGGCAAGTCTAACTCCACAATCACTTCATTGAGCAGTCTTTTCACCACAAATGGTCCCATATCTGTTGGTCCCAGTTTCTTGGATAGTTGTCAACTCTTCAGATGCTTGGTGGACAGATTGCTTCCTGGAGCCAAATCCCATTCTTTGCCCCCTTTTCAATCTGCAAACCTCTTGTAGTCTCGCTTTGCCCCATCCAAAGCAGTTACAATTTGGGGCCAGGCTCTTTAATTTTTGTAATCCATTGGGAAAGTGGTACAGGATCCGTTGGCTCCACTGTCGGTGAGCCATAAACAATCTCAAATATGGAATAACTCATGCTCTGGTTGATGGCCCCATTGAACATTATTTCCACATGAGGCAGTAAAAAAAAAAATGTCCTGCAAATAATTTCCATAGCATCATAGGTATTGCTTCAGAGTGGCATTCATTTTCTCTGATTGTCCATCCATTTCAGGGTGATGAGAGATGGTCATAGCCTGCTCAATCCTTAACTTTTTTTTGCAAAATCTTCCAAAACTGCAAAGTGAACTTCCCCCCTCTATTGCTCAAAATCCTCTTGGGTAGCTCATGCAATTTGTACACATGGCCAATGAACAGCTTGGCTGAGTCAGTAAGCCTTTGCACCCTACAAAATGTGCTTGATTTGAAAATAGGTCCATTACCATCCATATGGTGTTTCGCCCCATGCTCTCAGGAAAGTCTGGTATAAAACCCATCACTATGTATCGCCAGGGGCCTGAGGTGTGGGTAGTGGTCACAGGAATCCTCGAGGTTTGCCTCCCACCAGCTTGGCATGGGTGCAAACAGGGCAGTGTTTGACATAAATTTCCACATGCCACCGGATTCTATCCCACTAGTACAATTTCTGGACCACATCCCAAGTCCTCAGGAATCCCCAATGTCTGTCTGCCCTTGTGTCATGACACAGCTGAAAAACCTTAAGTCTCAGTTCCTCAGGGACATATACCATTGCCCCTTTGTACCACAATCCATTTTTTAATTCTAGGATCCCTAGGTGCTCCTGGAGCCACTGGTCTCCCCCTGCCGCTTCACAGAAACTTTGAAACATCAAGTCTGGGAGTGAATCTTTATCTTCCTCCTCTTTCCAGGCTTGACTTCAGGTAGTCACCACCAGTCCCAATTGCTCCAGAGTTAACAGAGTGTCCAATGGGGCTTGTCTCTTGCTTTCATGCTGGGGCAATCTTGATAAGGAATCCATTAACACATTTCCTGGAAAAAATGATTACCAGGCCCTGAACCGGATCACAATCCAGAATTGCTACCTGCTCCCCCTCATGCCTGGGTTGTTGGAAAGCTTGCAACATGACCATGTGTTCACCAAACTGGATCTCTGGTGGGCTTATAATTTGGTGAAAATCTGAGCAAGGGATGAGTGGAAGACAGCATTCCAGATGCGGTATGGCCATTATGAGTATACGGTAATGCCCTTTGGACTATATAATGCACCTGCTGTCTTTCAGCACTTCATCAATGATATCTTCCATAATTACCTGGACCGCTTCATCATGATCTATGTGGATGACTTTCTCATCTACTTGTCCAACCAGGTAGCTCACGATACTCATGTCAGGACTGTGTTGCGGTGGCTGTGTGAACATTGGCTCTATGTCAAATTAGAGAAGTGCACTTTTGACCTGTCCAAAGTTGGCTTTCTGGGGTCCTGGATGTCATTCCAGGGGATCAAGATGGATCCCACCAAGGTTGAAGCTGTGACTTCCTGGCATCCCCCCCCCCCCAAAAAAAAAAACTTAAATGAGGTTCAATTATTCTTGGGCTTTGCCAATTTTTACCGGACGTTCATTCTGAACTACGCAGCCCAGGCAGCTCCCATTTTTCAGCTGCTCTGAGGGAAGGTCCCATTCCAATGGTCTCCGGCAGTGCAGCAGGCCTTCAAACAGCTGAAGCAGCAGTTTACATCAGTGCCACTCCTTCAGCATCCAGATCCTATGTTGCCCTTTGTCATGGAACCCAATGCCTCAGATGTTGCATAGGAGCAGTCCTCCTCCAGTCCAAGTCCTCCAGACCTGGTCTGCTACCCTCAATAGTTGAAGCCTCCCGAGTGCAACTATACAGTTTGGGAGAAGGAGCTTGCCATCAAAGCTGCTTTTGTGGTTTGGCAGCACTTTTTGGAAGAAGCTTCTCATGCAGTTGAGGTCCACATGGACCACTGGAACCTGGAGTACCTCCAAACTGCTTGAAAGCTGACTTACATCCCTTGGGCCCAGAACTGACAGGTTGATGCTCTCACCCAAAAATGGGACTATGCGGCATCACCCGTAGCGGACCTACAGAACATGTTTCTGCATCTGGAGAATTTTGCTGCTTTGGGAGAGACACAGAACTTACAGGACCAAATTTGGGAAGGGCAAAGACAAGACTCCTTGGTGTGGGTCCACCAGAAGAATGAGCCATCATCCCCCTATGAAATGCAGGAGGGACGTCTTTATCACCAGAACTGGCTTTATGTCCCAGTGGGGTCCTGCTGGGAGGAGATATTATGGCTGTGCCATGACAACCATCCTGCAGGTCATTTTGCTATTAAGAAGACCCTACACCTAATAACCTGAGAATTCTGGTGGCTTAGTATCTGAGCTGAGGTGTCTGGTTACGTCAGCTCGGGTCCTGTCTGTCACTGGGCCAAGAAGTAGACACCCACTTTGTGGGTCCCTATCTGATCACAGGGCAGATAAATCCTGTAGCATTTTGGTTACAACTTCCTTGGACCCTTTGGATACATCCTGTGTTCCATTGTTCCCTCCTGGTCCCTGCCACAGATGTCCACCCTAATGCTAATTCAGTACCTCCTCCACCTCTGATCCTGCTCGATGGAGAGGAGGAGTTTGAAGTTGCCCAGATTTTGGACTCCTAGAAGTGGCATGGTTGGCTGCAGTACCTGATTGACTGGGCAAGGTATGGGCCAGAGGAATGCTCTTGGGAAGACACTTCTGCAGTCCATGCTTCTAACTTAGTCCAAGCCTTCCACTGCCAACCCAAATCCCCATTATCCTGCCAAGCCAGGTTCCCCATTGTCTGGGGGGAGAGCATGATAGGAGAGGGAGTGGTGTCATGGCCTTCCCTTGGTCTGAGGAGGAAAAGGACTCTGAGTCTGAGGCAGAGACAGATCTTAGGCTGGGGGACCCCCCTGCAGTCACCCAGGACAAGCAGGACTCTGGAAGCAACAGATTTTACCATGCCAATCTCAGGAACCTCTGAGAGATGACACAACAAAGAATCATTAAGATGTTCCTCCCAGCTGGAGGCCAAGAGGAGAGCTAATAGACAACAGCTGAGGCACGCCAAGGCTCTTTAAAAAGAGTTAGCTGCCTTACTTCCTTGTGGCTGACAATCTGTCTTCAAGGCTATGTCATTGCTCTGATCTCTGATACCCTGAATTGGATTCTAGACCCTCGGAAGGGACTTAAGATGACATTTATGCTTAACCCTTTTTGTTGCTTATTAATATTTGCCAAGGCTTTGCAGTCTGGACTTTTACTCTGAACTCCTGCCTCTTTCACTCTGCCAAATAAGGTGAACAGGATATCACCAGGTACTCAAATGTCCCCAGGGGCAGTTAAATGTGGTCTTATATTCATCCCACTCCTGAATTCACACTTGGACATAGGCTGTTGATATTTGGATGTGGTGTGCAGAATCCAGCAGAGTACAGAGTACACCAGAATATAGTGAAGGACAGCTTCCTTCATCAGCCTTTCCCATGCTAAAAGCGTGAATACACTTCTTATAATTCTAAAGTAGAGCTTTATTGTTCCATAAAGTAAGAATAAGAAAAGAAAAGCATACAGTCTACCATAGAATCACATCTTGCTGATGTTGTAGAAAAGAAAAGTTACAGATCCATGTTTCCAGATCCAGGAGTTACAATTACATTGTAAAAGCAGTATAAGCATACTAAAAGACAAAAACTAACTCCACAGTTAAAACCACTGCTGAATACACATGCACACACAGTGCTGGCATATATTAACAAAGGAACAAAGGAAAACTTTTGGCCCCTCCCATACTCCAGCTTCTGGGTGTTAACCTTATGCTGATTGGATAATACCTGTATTATGTGTTTTAACCCAACCTCTAGCTGTCTATCATCCCCCATGTGACTATTTTCCCATGAGCTCACTTTGTTGATGTACTGGCTATCTTTTTCCCAGCTAAAACTGTACTTATCTTGACTTCTTGGACATCTGCTGTCGAGTTCTCTTTGTTTTTCTAGATGTTATTCTCATGAGGAAATTTCCACACACACATCTCTACATTTCTCCTTTGACTGTAAAATCCATCCATATTCCAACATAGGCATCCCCTAGGGCTTAGGGTATTGTCATTCTCCCAGTGTGGTGGGAGCTGGTCACACTCCTTCTCCACAAACACCTCTGCCATGTCCTGATAGATAGGGGATAGCTCAAGTGGTCTTTCTGGATGGCTTTCCCCACATGCTCTTGGAGGGAGTCCAGTCGGATTAGTGCTGCCACTGCCCTCTCTTCTAAATTTGAAATGGGACCCCAGGTATGTTCCCTGCACACCAAGTCCTTGAAAATCAGTTCTCCTGGCCTTCATCGTATCCTGGGATTGTGGAATTTTAGTCATTCTATTCCCAGGATCAACTGGTAGCTTGAGGTGGGCCCCACAACAAACCGGATTCTTTCCCAACGTTCCACCACCCCAAGCCACACTGTCCTTGTTCTCTCAATGGAGGGTTCCCCCCTGGGGGATCCGTCCACCTGGTGGAAGGTAATGGAGTGCTCTAGCTTCTTAGTGTCCAATTTTTGTGTTGCCACTATGTCTGGGTTTATAAAACATCAGGTGCAGCCTGAGTCTAGGGCTGCCACCAAGTTCATACTTCCTCCCCCTTTTGGGCCCTCTAACTTAACCCTCAGGGTGTCTAGGGGAATTCTTCCACTCACCATTGGGGTGTGGCACCTTGGGTTTGGAGCCTGCCTTCCACCACTGTCTGAGGCAGGCCTGAGAAGTTTCCCACCATCTCTGCATTGTCTTCTGATTCCATGATGTGAGATTTTACCTCTGGGTCTGCACCATCTCAGCTAGCCACTTTGAGTTCCTGACTACCCGGCAGTCCCTTGCTTGAGCATCACTTGTCCCCCAATGGGGACATGACAGACACCTTATTTCCAGTGGTTCCTCGCTGATCGGCCTCTCAGTCAGGGCATTCTGCAATCTGGTGTCCTTTCTGCCTGCACACCAGGCAAAGCCCCAGCTCTCACTCCAATTCTCAGGTGCTTATCCCTCTCTCCTTGCTCTAGGGGGCTTGTGTTTTGGTCAGTTCCCTTGCCCACTCCTTTTCACCACTGCTTCAGTAGACGGATCTCCTTCTTCACCATTTCACTCTCCCTGGCCAACTGGATCCATTCCTTCACAGTCTGAGGATTGTTCCTCATTAGGATCCATTCCAAGATGTCTGGCCACAGCCCTTTCTTGAAATACTATACCTTGACAGCTTCAGGACAATCTGGAACCTGTGCAGCCAGATCACAAAATTCTACCACATATTCAGTCACTGAGCACCTCCCTTGTTCCAGTACCATCAGCTTGGATCAGCCCCCTTCCACTCAAAAGGGGTTCTGGAATTGGGCCTGCAGGGCTATCATGAATGCCGTTAAGTTCCTCAATTCCTCTGCCCCTCTGTCATATAACTGCACCAACCAGTCCGCTGCTTCACCCTCCAGATGTGCAGCTGCACATCTAACTTTTGTCCCTTCAATGGGGAAGGTGTGTACCCACTCGTTCATGTGCTCCACCACCTGGGCCAAAAAGCAGGGCAACTGACTTGGTTTCCCATTGAATCACTCCCAGATATCTAGCTGCCAGATCCTGGACTTGATAGGCTGGGGCTGGGACCCTCACTCAAGCTCATGGAACCATTGCTCTCTCCCTAGGCCAGGCCAGCTCCTGAAGCTGCAGGACCCATGCCAGTGCAGTGGGTGCTCCTACCTCCCCACCCTGGGAAATCCACACCCAGGGGTGTAGCCACTGTGACATTCCAGCCTCTCCCTAGGCCACTCCTGGCTCCTGGTAGGAATTGGGGTTTGAAACCATTTGTCCTCTTCTATACATACCAGTGGGTCTTCCTGGGCTTCTCTCCAAAGCCATTCTTCTGTCTCCGCGTCATCCTCCCTCTCCAGGGATCGTTCCGCTGCACAATCCTGTGTGGCCTATTTGTCCTCCTCCCAAAGCCACTCTCTACTCTCTGCACCTCCCGTTGTGCCTTGGGGTTGTCTGGGTCTGGCTCCTTGTCCAGGACCTGCACTCTCTTCTGGGGCTTGATCTCCCTGGTTGTCTTCCAGCTCTTCCTCAAAAGGCTCCTCCAGGATGGTTGCACCTCAGTCCAAATGTGGCTGCATCATACAAGGCATTGTTGTGAGTTCTGCAACACTGTCCCAATAATCATGAAAACATATCATTGTGATAGAAAAACAAAAAGATATTTATTCAAGAATTGAGACAGCATTCACCCATCTGGGGTCTGTGTCAGAACTGAGGTTCTTCCCCACAACCCTAACATAAGAATACAAGTTATCCAATCCCCCTTCCTTGGATCCTTTTGATCCCAATCAAAGAAACTTTTCATGTCCTCTTTTCTCCCTCCCATGTTTATCATTCAATCCCCCTTCAGGAAGGGAGGAAGGCACCTCTCTGATGAAAGCCAGATCCTCATACAGGAAAAGCAGGGTTATAAAAACTATAAACTTTCATCCTGTTGCCATTTCTCTCCCTGTTTGTTCCCATGTCCATAGCTCCCAACTGATTAATACTCAATACATTTCAACATTCCCCATATCAATCCCCCCAATAACTCATCAGATTATCACAACACTATATCATTATACTATCATATCATCATATCATAACACATCATGGCAGAACCATGCACATAGTCTGACACCACTGTCGGATAGTATAACATATGTAGAAATGTATAATGTCCCTTCACACAACAAAGTGGAAATATCATCTACTCACACTTTTCCTGCTTCTTCTTGTAGAGTCACAAATGGCTCTCAAGAAAATCTGTTAATGTCTTTGTTTGGAAGAAAGATTTAGTGGAATCTGAAAAGGACCTAGAATGGCAAGGAGATGAATAGGATTGCTGTAGGTCTTTGGTAACCTGGACATGTTAGATATAGTTGGTGGGGGGCTTGAAAATATAACTTTACTCAGGGGAAAAAGAAAACATGCCCATTATAACTCTCTATCACATTTTCATCAGCCATCACCATTTTCATGTGGCAGGGAGCAAATTCATACCCTTATTTATACAACTCAGATAATAGCTTGGTGCTGATTAAATTCAGCCTGTACAATTCTTTTCCTTTAAAAGTGGGTTTAAAATGTGTTGATGTCATTGCATTACAGTGTCCATCATCTCATTTGCATGGCTATACTGACTAGGTCCAATTAGAGTTGCAATCTAACAACATTTGGAAACTATATGTCCCTCATCACTGCCTGCTGGTGGTTTGGGAGGGTAGAGAAGGAGACAAAGTATCTTGTCATGACCTTTACATGTTCATGATGCTTATACAGAGGATTTAGCTCACATCAGATGCAGTGGTGTCCCTGAACCAGGTATCACCTGGTGCTGGGGGTGGGACTAGTGGAGGTGAGACTTCTGGCAGGTGGGACTTCTGCAACAGGACTTCCAGTGGGTGGGGACTTCCAGGGTTGTGCATGCTCTCTTTCCCCATGATGCTCCCTGCCATGCCATTCCACCCATTTTCCTATTGGCTCTTTTCCATGCCTGCCTGCCTGGTATCTTGTTGTGGTACCAGAAAGGAGAGTGGGGCTGGGATGCTCCTAGTGGACCTGGAGTAACCAGGCCTGGCTCAGCAAGTGTTCCTTCTCCTTTCTTCTCCAGGGTCCTTCATCTAGGTGCCAATGAGGAATGGAGCAGTGCACGTGCCGGCCAGAATAGGTATGCAGGGGGACAGAGCGTGGGCAGGAGGTAGAGCACACATGCATAGGGAAGGAGTGGGGGGGGGGCTGACTGGGTGTCACCTGCCCTCCTGGGTTGTCATCCAGTGCAGCCCACACCTACCACACCACCAGTGATGTTACTGACCAGATGATAAGTTTATGGTCTAAGGAAAGGTTTAAAATTGAATATATGTCAGTTGAATTGTGAACATGCTTAATCTTTGGATATCTGTTTTTTATTTGTAAATACTTTCCTCCATTTCATAGAAACATAATTGTATAAGACAGGGGTAGGCAACCTTTCCCCTTTAAGGGCCGAGGGACTTCAGCTCCCAGAAGCCTCAGCCATGTTGGTCAATAGTCCCATGTTGGCGAATAGCTCCTGGGATTCTGGGAACTGAAGTCCCTTGGCCCTTAAAGGGGAAAGGTTGCCTACCCCTGGTATAAGATATGTCTATGGACTATTTCTAGGTTGTTAACATAAAGGGCAGAGTGTCCAACATATCTTGAAACACAGCCATAGATTCAGATAGAACGACTCAGTAATCCAAGTTCTACATTGCCATTGTACTTTAAACAAAGGAGATTGTTGTATGAGACCAGTAAAGTGCCAGGACAGGGGTAGGCAACCTTTCCCCTTTAAGGGCCGAGGGACTTCAGCTCCCAGAATCCCAGGAGCTATTGGCCAACATGGGACTATTGGCCAAAATGGCTGAGGCTTCTGGGAGCTGAAGTCCCTCGGCCCTTAAAGGGGAAAGGTTGCCTACACCTGTGCCAGGATAACAGGATAAAATCACATTGGCTTACTACCTTCCACATGATGTCATTGCTGTTCCATTGTTATAGGATGAAAGAACATTGTAATAGCTGTTGTCTTTACTTACAGAAAAAAAAATCTGGTAATGACCTCCTTTACTGCTTCTGTTGTGTATGATTTCCACCGTGAAAGTTCAATAGCACTTTTCTTCAGATTTTGGGTTGTCAATGGGTGTGCTACGGGTGAGAAAATGGTAGTGATTGCAGGTATCCAGCCCCTTTCCAGAGTTTCTTTGAACTGTCACTGCAGGGGGCTACTACATCTCTCTCTCTCTCTCTCTCTCTCTCTCTCTCATATTCTTTCCTTTCTCTCTCTCTCTCAGAAACACACACACACAGCTACCTCATCTCACTTCTCCAGTGGAACAAGAGCTACACGTTTTACTTCAAGTTATCATTGATTTGATTAAACCTGTATTTCTCTGAGCTATTTTGAAAGTTCATGAAAAGTAAGGTGAAGGCTAAGGTTTCCTTCCCAAACCTTCTCCTCCTTTGCCCTCCCTCACATGAAGTTGCACAAGCCTTTCTCGCAGACTCTACATGTCCAAGACACTTTCTCTTTCCCCAAATCTCCAAACCACAGCTCAACCATGGTAGTGCCACTGAGTCAAGGATAGCCTCTCTCTCCAACCTGAAAGGGTTGGAATTCCCTCCATCCTGACCTCCCCTTCACTGCAGCAACCCTTATCTTATCTGGGGAGCTGACACACCCCTTTCTTCATGTGGGTTTCTTGGGGAATGAAGTGATGGGAGGGGGAGCAGAAGCAGTGAAGTTAGTGCTTAGTTTATTCACGCCCTGTGTGAGAGATAAGGTTTTGGCAGTAACAGGTGCTCTAATCTGGGAATGGGCTTGAAGGTGAACAAGATAAGACTGCAATCTCAATTGCATACTATTTTTACAAGCAACACAATTGTAGCAGGATAGGCTCCTCATGCAATAAAGCCTGAAGTTCTCAAACAGCATGACAGTCAGTTTAGTAGATCTAGAAGCAGAGAGGTAGATACAGGGGCCAAAATAAAGGATTTGTCCCACAAGCACACACACACACACACACACACAAAAGAATTCTGCCCCTCAAATGATATTTTCTTTTATTCCTCAAATTTATAATATTGCAGAGAGTGACACACTGCAAACTGCTCACATCTAGAACTATTGTATTTATTTTGTTCATATTCCTTGGTATCTGTACCTTCTCCCTTCCTTTGGATTCCTAAACTCCAGCTCTATATGTTGAAGTTTCAAATTACTGCAATGCTACTAATGTGTTGTTTTGTTGTTGTTAACTGCCCTCAAGTCAACTTCGACCTATGGCAACCCTGTGGATGAGACATTTCCAAGACTCCCTGTCTTCCACTGCTCTGCTTAGTTGCCGCAAATTCCTACCCATGACCTCCTTAATATAGTCCTTCCATCTAGCATGCAGCCTTCCTCTCTTTCTGCTTCCCTCCAACTTTCCTAGCATTATTGGTTTTTCCAATGAGTCCTCTCTTCTCATGATGTGTCCAAAGTATGACAGCCTCAGTTTTGTCAGTTTTTGACAGTTTTGTTAAATTGATTTTCTTCCTATCTTCTTTCTTAACTGTCCAGATCTCACCATTCATACATGGTAATAGGGAATACAGTGACTTGTACAATTCTAACTTTTGTGTTCAGTTGTATATCTTTGCATTTTAAAAGTTTTTCTAGTTCTTTCACAGGCACCCTTCCTATTCTTAATCTTCTTCTGATTTCCTGATTGCAGTCCCCATTTCTATCTATGTTTGATCCCAGGTATGAGAACTCTTTTACTACTTCTATTTCTTCATTGTCTAGGTTTAACTTTTCTAGATTCTCCATCATCAGTATTTTTGGTTTTTTTAAATTAGAGGAAAATTTCATTTGAGAGGCAAAATTTATTTTGGAGGCAATGTCTTCATTTTGTTCCCCTTGCCCTGCAGTCAACAAATGGTGCTAACTTTCTGCGATGGTGGGATTGCATGCTCTTTTTAGGCCAGAGGCTATGTTGATGACATCAGTACTGCTGGTAGGGTTTCCCATGTCAAATCAGCTTTTGCAGAGCCAAACTAAATACGCCAAAACAGCTATTGGGAAGTAGCAGTAGTGGGGAGTGACACTGCTGGAGGATTTCTCAGAGACAAATGCAAGGGCACCATAACTAATACTTCTTAGTACAGCACAGAAGGAGGTACAGTAAAGTCCTTTTGAATGCCTTTTGCCATGAAAACCTTAAGATGAGGCAATCCAAAATGTGCCAGAAGATGAAACTCTCTGATCAGGAAGCATTCAGCTATTGGGGTACAAAAGAGGACAATTGTGAGTGTACTGTGGCTAATGATGCAACTGGACTGAAGCTGAAAGAGTGTTCAGCTGTTGATGTGCTCAGGGGTGAAAAGAAAGTCTAAAGCTACACAACACATATTATAGGAATGTGGAATGTAAGAAGCATAGATCATGGGAAGTTGTTATTGTGTACCTTCTAGTCATTTCTGACTTATGGAGACCCTAAGGTGAACCTATCATAAGTTTTCCTTGGCAAATTTCTTTAGAGGAGATTTGCCGTTGCCATCCTCTGAGGCTGGGTTTGAATCCTGGCCTCCCAGTGTCCTAGTCCAATGCTCAAACCGTTACACTATGCTTGACCACCACACTTCCCCAGGGGAAATTAGATATAGTCAAACAAGAAATAGAATGTATAAACATTGCAATACTTAGAGTGAGCAAGCTAAAAAAACTGATAAGATTGGGACCTTTTGAGTCACATAATGGAATTACAAAGTGTTTTACTCAGGAAAATGAACATCTAAGAAGAAATGGGGCAGCATAGTGAGGAGAGTGAATGTAAAAAGACACTATCTGCAGCCCAAAAGAAAGAGAAGTCTTAATGGATGAGGGATGAATCTCTACAAACAGTTAAGTACAGAAGAAAACAAAAGTAAAGGAAATGCTGACAGGATGAGAGTCAGAACCTGAAATCAAATGTTCAGTGACTTGTGAGGGACAAAAACAGCTACTATGATAATCAATGCAGAGAAATAGAAGGTGGTAACAACAACAAAAGGAAGAACAAGCGACCTCTTCCATAAGATTTGAGAAATCACAGGAAAATTTAATAGATGAATGGGGATGGTCTACGACTAGCAGGGGAATACATTATATGACCAATAAGAAATAATAAGATGATGGAAACAATACATGGAATAATTATATAAAAGAGATGAAAGGATGACAGATACATTTAAGGAAGAACCATCTGAAGATGAACCTACAATTTTAAAACATGAAATGGAAGCTGTATTCAGTGCACTTGGAAGAAATAAATCACCAGGAACAGATGGGAAGCCAATAGAATTGCTTCAATCTACAGAGACAAAATCTACTCTAGTTTTAACTAAAATATGTCAACATATGTGGAAAACAAAACAATAGTCCAAATATTGGAAATGCTCAATATACATTCCAACTGCCGAGAAAGGGGACACTAGGTATTGCAGTAACCATAGGACCATTGCATTAATTTCCCATGCAAGCAAAGTGACACTCAAAATTCTGCAGCAAAGACTTTACTTCAGGAAAGAAAAAGGCACTGGTTATCTGATTGCAAACATACATTGGATAGTGGAGCACACTAAATAATTTCAGGAGGGAAATCATCTTGTGCTTTATAGATGATAGCAAAACCTTTAATTGAAACTATAGATTTATCTTAAAGAAATGGGTGTGCCACAACATTTGATTGTCCTCACAAGTAACCTATACTCAAAACATCAGGACAGAATATGGAGAAACAGAATGATTTCCAATTGGCTTGGAGCTCAGACAAACCTGCATTTTATCCATTTAACTTGTGCAGTGAACATATGGCTTGAAAATTTTAGAAGAGAACATCAACAATTTAATATATGTAGATGATACCATGCTACTATCATAAAATAGCAAAGACTTAAACAATTACTGAATAAATAATGACCACAGATGATTTAATAATTTTAAAGTAAAAAAGTGAAGATACTGAAATAGTTCAAGATTTTCCATACCTTACTCAATCATTAATCAGAATGGAAAGTGTGGTCAAGAAATCAAAAGTAGACCTTAGAAGGGCAGCTGTGAAGGAAGTGTAAAGATATATAATTGAATAATAAAGTTAGGATTGTCCACAGAATCACATTTCCAACTTCTGTGTATGGTTGCAAAAGATGGACAGTGAAGAAGTTGCTAGGAAGAAAATTAACTCATTTGAAATGTGGTGGTAGAGAAAACTTCTACAAATACTATCAATTGTTAAAAAGACAAACAAAACCTACAGCAAATCAATCCTGAACTATCCCTAGAAGCCAATATGACTAAACTGAGAGTGTTGTACTTTGACCATCTCATGAGAAGTCAGAACACCCTAGAAAAGACAGGAATGTTTGGTAAGATAGAAGGGAGTAGGAAAAGAAGATGACTGCATTAGAGATGGTTGGACTCAATCAAGGAAGCCATTGCCCTGAGTCTGCAAAACCTGAGCAGGGCTATTGATAATAGGGTTGACCTAGAGATCTCTCATTTATGGGATTGCCATGTCTAAGTCAAGTGTAAATTGACTTGATAGCATTTAACAACAACATCAACCACTCTGCAGCTACATCTCTGCTTATATGGATCATTCTGTGGAGTTTTGACTTGAAATTAAAATTAAATTTAGGACTACATTCTCTGTTCTTTTCACTCATTCTGTGTCTTTCTTGGTTGGCAGATCCTGTGCCATCCCACAGCCAGAGAAAGGAAAAGTGGCAAGAGCTTTGGAGTAGACATATAATTGCCAAGATGGGCTCTCACAAATTGGTGTGAGAACTCTATTTAATACATTTACCTGGAACGTGAGACATACTTATTTTTTCCACTCATCACACATTGTTGTTTCCATTTCTTTTAGTTTTCAACCTTTCTGGAAAATACTATAATTTCTGTTGGAAAGAAATGTAGATGAGACCTCAAATGACTTCTGTGCAATACTCATTATGCAGGCTTCTTTAAAATGCTTTTACAATGAGTCTCCAAGGGCCCTGAGGTCATTTGCTGCAATGAACTGGATATAACTAGGATGCATTTTAGAGAATCTTGTTCTTTACAAATGGATTGTCTGAGGAGGATGACAGTTAGCTCACTTTTGCACAAAAGTTTGACTAAACATATTGTTTTGACAGTTATAAGTAGAGTGGGGGTTAAAATCTATTTTTGTTTCATATTTAATTGATACATGCAGAAGATCATTATTTTAGCTTTAGCACAAACTCTTGGAAATATATATTTAGCATTGCCCTTAGAAATTTAAATTGTCAAGCAAAAACATCTATGATAGAAGATATAGAAATGCAAAAGGTCTATCTAAAACCAGGTATCCATGGTTTCAGAATGACACTTTTATCATAATTTCCCAAAATTTATCATGGGTTTCTCAAAAACAAGTCATGCCAGATTAATCTGATCTCTTTTTTTGATAAAATTACCAGCTTGCTAGATGAAGGGAATGTGGTAGACATATCTTGATTTCAGTAAGGCTTTTGACAAGGTCCCCCACAATATTCTTGCAAACAAGATAGTAAAATGTGGGCTAGACAATACAACTGTTAGGTGGATTAGTAACTGGTCGACTGACCGAACCCAAAGGGTGCTCAGCAATGGCTCCTCTTCATTCTGGAGAGAAGTGGCCAGTGGGGTTCCACAGGGTTCTGTCCTGGGCCCAGTGCTATTCAACATTTTTATCAATGATCTGGATGAAGGAATAGGGGGCATGCTTCTCAAATTTGCAGATGACACCAAATTACAAGGAATAGCTAATACCCCAGAGGACAGGATGAAAATTCAAAATGACCTTAATAGATTAGAAATCTGGGCCAAAGCTAACAAAATGAATTTCAACACAGAAAAATATAAGGTACTGCAGTTAGGGCAAAAAAAATGAAATGCATAAATATAAGATGGGGGACACCTGGCTAAATGAGACTGTGTGTGAAGGGGATCTAGGAGTCCTAGTAGACCACAAGTTGAACATGAGTCAACAGTGTGATGCCGCAGCTAGAAAAGCCAATTTTAGGCTGCATTAATAGAAGTATAGTATCTAGATCAAGAGAAGTAATAGTGCCACTGTATTCTGCTTTGGTCAGGCCCCACCTGGAATACTGTGTCCAGTTCTGGGTACCACAATTCAAAAAGGATGTTGAAAAATGAGCGTGTCCAGAGGAGGGCAACTAAAATGGTGAAGGGTCTGGAAACCATGCCCTACGAGGAACGACTTAGGGAACTGGGTATGTTTAGCCTGGAGAAGAGATGGTTAAGAGGGGATATGATAGCTCTCTTTAAATATGTGAAGGGATGTCATATTGAGGAGAGTGCTAGCTTGTTTTCTGCTGCTCCAGAGAACAGGAGCCGGAACAATAGATGCAAACTACAGGAAAAGAGATTCCGCTTCAACATTAGGAGGAACTTCCTGACAGTGAGAGCCGTTCGAGAGTGGAACACACTCCCTCGGAGTGTGGTGGAGTCTCCTTCTTTGGAGGTCTTTAAACAGAGGCTGGATGGCCATCTGTCAGGGATGCTTTGGTTTTGACATCCTTCATGGCAGGGGGTTGGACTGGATGGCCCTTGTGGTCTCTTCCAACTCTATGATTCTATGATTCTACCCAGTATTCCTGAAGGAGAAATGTTTGTGGTTAAAACTAATGTATTCTAGACAATGCGTCCACTGTCCAGTCTGAACTTTCAGTATGATGCACCCTTCTGTCTTCTAGAGAATGCTCACATGGTAGAAGAATACTCAACAATATACAGTAGATTCCATTTTCATTATTCAAAGCATCTATTGCCAGAGCTTTTGCTGCCACCACAGAACTACAGCTGGAGAGATATCTCTTTACTTCAGTTTCTCTCTATTTTTCATTTAACATGTCTTGAGTTTATTTATTTAATCCACCTGGGACCCTAAGGTGGTACACAAAGGATAAAAGCAATAGATAAAAACTTTTTAAGAACTAAAAATATACTTTAAAATAATTTAAAATCTAAGAGTGGGAACACCAAGCATAGTTTCAAGAGCTGAAGGCTTTGCAAAACAACACAACTTTAGCTGCCCCAGGGAGTTCAGGAAAGTTGGAACATGTCTAACTTCCCTTGGGTTGGGGTGCTAGTACAGAGAAAGCCCTGTACACAGCAGCCTTCTGAGGTACTGGAACACACAATGGAAACTCTACTGAGAATCTCAATTTTCAGATAGGCTTATATGAGATGATGTGGTCTTTCAGATATCCTGGCAGAAAGTCATTGTAGGGCTTTTTCAACACCTTGATTTTAGCTCAGAAACAAACTGGAAGCCAGTGCAGTTCTTGATAGATTAGTTTATGGTCTCTAAGGTACACACCCAGCATCAGTCAGATGACTTTTGCACTAGTTGCTGAACACTTTGCCTGTAGTGAGTGCTCAATTCCATGTTTTCTACCCTACACCCCACTCTACACTGCCCCTGTCCAACCTGAATGTGTGTGTGGTTGTGGTGTTTTGTGCTTCTGTGCAATGAGTTTTGTTCATTTGTGTTTGTTGGAGGGCCCTGGAATGTCCCAGTTTTGTAGTTTCCCATTCCCCACCACCCACTGTAGGTTTGAAAGTTCAGTGCATGAGGGGAGGTTGAGTGTGAGAGGGTTGTGTACAGGGTGCTTGGAGCTAAGGCTACACTTTTAAAAGCAGCCATCTTTCAGTGAATTTATTTCCCTTCCATGAATTTATGATAAATTTCTGTTCTGTGTTTGAACTTTCATTCAGCTGTACTTGTCTAACGTATTCTATCTCTTGGTGTCTAAGCAGGGTCAGCCCTGGTGCTATAGGCTATATTTCAGATAAAGAAACTCACAAAACCACCTCTGATCATTTATTATCACCTATCTGTGAGTTCACCCTCATTTCTTTCCCCTCTGAGGCAAGACCAGCTGCTTCTTCATCATCTGAACTTCCTCTCCCTTATTGGTAAGCAGCAGAAGCAGGAGGAGGAGGGTTTGACAGTTGCCAGGGTAGAGTGGAGGATGCAGATCTGCAAGGTCTGCCCCTTCAATGAAGGATTTCAACAGGGGTCATATAGATCTATGTAAGTTGTCAAACTGACCATAATATAAGATTCCATGACATCTTAAAAGTCCTAACAGCTGTTAATACCCTAGCATTCTGACATTTCCTGTGAACATGGAAAAGCATTAAGTGAACATGGAAAGTCAATTAGTGACTATAGAAAACCATTGAATGAATGTGGAAAACCATTAAGACAGATTAAATGAAAAGGGTCAGGGTGATGTTCATTTGCATTATTTCATCATTTGGGTGCATATATAAAGCAGCATGCTTGAACACATAAAGTATGTCACTGGTTATTCCAAATGGGGAAAAGTTTGAGTAAATGGGACTGATAACAGAAGATGGGGGAAATGTTTGTTGATTGTAATAGGAACAGATCCAGCAGTAGTGCTTGGAAACAAGGTAATAATAGGAGACCTTGTACAGCACCTAGGAGGTGTGTGAAGTTTTATTGCTTTTGAAAACTGAAGCTCACAGTAAACTATCACCTAAACCTGATCATATATTAAGGATATGTTTCATCTTACTAATAAAATAAACCAAAAGAATGATCTTTAATCAAAAGAATGAGAGTGGAAAATTTAAACGTTGATTACTTAGCTTGGTGGTAATGTTTGATCATATGGTCATCTTTTAAAGTTCTGTGAAGAAATTATCAAATCTAATCCTGCCCCAATGATTGTGTAATTTTTTTAAAGACACCTTGTGAATTCTGACTATCCCCAGGTAAATCTTGAAAGCTATGCATGATTCAATACTATTCCCAGGCAGCAGTAAATTATGTATAATCTTTTTTTAAACCAGTTTCATATTTGTGATGAATATTCATACCAAAGGGCTCAATTAGAATTCCCTGCACAGTAGGTGACTCAACAGCAAATTCTTGTCAGGTATGAAGAACTGCTGAAATGGTTTATTTCTTGCAAAAATACATTAATACAAGCATACCACAAATTTCAACAGCCCAGTGCAAGAGGAGGTTTTGTGTACAATTTTATGCAGCACATCTCCTTAGCAATACTTTCACAGAGGGCAGTATTTGACATTCTCAGATCACCACAACCTTTTTTAAAATAATGAATTACATTATTTTTGCATTTATGAATAGTTTGAAAACTGGAAGCATTCCATCCTTTTTCCTACTTTGCTTGTACAAAGACAATGATAGCTAATGTATATTAAGAATTAAATTACCTATGATTTTGCAAAGCATGTTCATTCTAATCTCAATAAGCATAACAAAATGTGTGTACTAAAATTTACAAAATGCAATAAAACTATGATACCTTTATTGGGTCAATAACAAAAAAACACAAAATACATCATGCAAGCTTTTGAACATTCACTGTTTTCTTCATCAGTCAAATATGTTAAAAATCAGAAAAAAGAGTGACTGAGGGGGGAAGCAGATGGCGCAAAGCGCCATTTTGGAGGCAAGGAAGGGGAGGGGCAGCCGCACGGTGGGCGCCCCAACCCCTTCCTGAAGGTATCGTTGGAGCCCCGGCCCCTCCGCACAGCTGGTGATCCGACGATGCCTTTCCGCTGCAGCGTCCGCACACGCTGCGGCAGAAGAGTCGCCGAAGGTGTGCTGCCAGCCTTTTAGCACTCCTTCCTGGGGTGGCAAAGCTGCAACGCGGGGCCGAGGTGTGGAGATACCTCAGCCCCGATCTGCAGCTTCCCGGGGCAGCCCACGGCCGCCCGTCTGCTTCCCCCCTCAGGCTGCATTTGCACTACAGAAATAATCCAGGTTGATACCATTTTGCCATGGCTCAATGCTATGGAATTCTGAGAATTGTACTTTTGTGAGATGTTCAGCTTTCCCTGTCAGACACCTCTGATGCCAAAACAAACTAGAATTTCATATCATTGATCCACAGCAGTTAAAGCGGTGTCAAACAGCATTATTTCTGCAGTGCAGATGCAGCCAATATTAGAGTATACTTAGTATACTTAAGTAAAGGTGCATCTACACTGTAGAAATAATGCAATTTGACACCACTTGAACTGCTATGGCTCCATCCTACATAACCATGGCATCTGCAGTTTTGTAAGGCACCAGCACTCTTTGGCAGAGAAGGCTAAAGACGTTGTAAAACTACACATCCATAGATTGTTAGGATAAGGATGGGTTATGCAGTCAAAGGTGAAATGTAGAGATGCGTGTGTGGAAGTTTTCCTCATGAGAACAACATCTAGAGAAACAAAGTGAATCAACACCAGATGCCCAACACAGACATAAACAATGTATTTTTCCAAAGATAGAACTCATGGACACAGACTTTGTTATGGGTAACAATACATATCCAAAAAGGTAAATAATCGTTATGCTGGGAAAATAGTCACGTGGTGGATGATGGACAACAAGAGGTTGGGTTAGCACACATCATACAGACATTATCCAATCAACATAAGGTTAACACCTAGAAGGTGGAGTATGGGAAGGGCCTAGAGAATCCTTTGTCTAGAATGTTTATTATTCAAGATGTGAGCACGTGTGTGGCTGGAAGCAGTGGTTTTAACTGCAACAAGTTGGAGAGCCTAAGTTTTTGGGATTGTTAAAGATGTAATCTTGCATGGCTGAACTGGACAAGTTCATCACAATGGATTTTACTTAGCTATCTTTATTTTACTTTCATATTCATTAATAAAACTATACTTTTGGACTTTACAATGTGTCTTCTTGACTGAGGAAGACAGGATCCTGAAGAAGAGAAGCTGAGCCAGTTGATGGTAAGAGATACAAAGTGGCTGTGGATCACAGCAGCCAGCTTGTCCTGCAGATTCTGCTGGGTGCCAAAGAGCATCACTACAACACTCATCATCCACACACTGACATAGATACCATATGATGGAGCTGCAGCACTTAAGGTGGTGTCAAACTGTATTATTTCTACAGTCCAGATGCACCCTAAGTAGTTGATGTAGAATACTTGCCAGTGTTTTTATGCTGAAAAATGGCAAGAGCCAAAGTGTTACACCTGACCCAAAACAGTATATCCAGGATATTCTAAGTACAAAAAAAGGGTTAAAATGAAAGAAGCACTCAGTTCTGCATAACATATGATCTGAGACAGCTGAGGATACAGGATACAATTGCAAATTTTTAGCTTTTCTCTGCTTGAGTGCAAAACATGCCTTTTCCTCATAAAATCTGACAAATTGAATTCGAGACACGTCTTTCCACTATTTTTGCTACTCTACCAAAGAAAAAGCCCATTCTTTATGTAAGAGGAAAATTCCATCCACATATTGATCTGTACTATACTAGCCTTGTGAGTCTGATGTTATTGCTTTCTGTAATAAAATAAAGGCATAGAGAAAGCAAAGGCATAGGGATAACTTATCATGAGGAAGGAAGAATGGCATTTTTGAACTTTTTTAAAAAGGCAGACTGTCTAGAAGGTTTCTTTATTAGCAAATTGAATGAAGGTTAAATGTATACTATACACCATGAATGCTGAGGAAACCAAACTGATCATAGCTTGCAGGGTGACGGTTTGGGTACTAAAATGACTTCACTTTGGTCAACAGAAACTGAACTTTAAAATTCTGTATGACACCTTTTGTCCATTATTGTACTAGTTTATTGATGTTTTTAGGCTCCTGCTCACTTTGATTATTTCTAGAACAATTGAAGAAAAAAGATTTCCTCTCTTAAGATCCAGAGTTCATCTGGTTGCTTCTGGATAATACATCTTAGATTATGCAATTGCCTTCTTTTCTTTTCAAATGTTCTGCCCGTCTAATGCCCCAAACCCACTGGTGGCCTGTGCTTGGGAAATGATGCTGATCCTGTCACTATGGAATAAGACACACACACACCACCAACCCCAAGTGTCTCAAAGGATTTGCATGAGATAGATTTTTTTCCTGATTAATGATTGAAATTATTGATTAATGATTGAAATCTGAAAATATCACCTTATATGAGTATGCCCAGTATATCTGCTCAAAACTGTCTCCTCTACATGAGCCACTTCCTCTTCTTACATGAAAGACTGCTTCCTTCCATGTTATCTTACAAGGAAATCCTCGACAGATCCCAATGTATGACCCACCACCCTAAGTGCTAGGTGGTGAGCAAAAGAGACACACTTTCTCTAACAATACTCAGGGCCTTTGCAGACTGCCAGAAATAGTGCAAATTGAGTCCACTTTAAGGGTTAGGGTTAGTGCTAGGGAATCATGAGAATTGTTGTTTTTTTCTGAGACATTGAGCCTTCTCTGTCAGAGAACTCTGGTGCCACAATAAAATACAGTTCCCATGATTCTCTAACCCTAACCCTTAAAGTGGACTCAATTTGCACTATTTCTAGCAGTCTGCAAAGGCCTTCAGTCTATAAAACCTCCTCCCAAGGGGAATGAGTCTGGCTTCATCTCCTCATTACGTCTGGTGGACAGCCCCAACTATCTTGTTTGTTATGTTTTATGCTGTTTTTTGTTGACAGTATTGATTTGGGCTAGGCACAATTTTAAATACCTATGTTTTTTTTTTTTAAAACTTTTATATTAAAAAAAAATCCCTGAGCTTTTGCACAGTGTAACTCTACACTCACATAATTAAGTGATGTTTGTGGTACACTATTCTTCTGGTGAATATTGACATTGTGCAACCAATTACTTACCGTACCATGCTGTGTGTTCATTTTCCATAATTCCAGTGAATCAAGTAGCACATTGCAGGCCCTGATGAGTAGCTATGTGTCATCCAAGAATGCACAGCTACATGTGCAACTGTTTAACTTGCACAACTCCAGTTATGCAACTGTGAACCAAATATATGGTATAAGTCTAGAAAATTTAATAAAAAAAATGACCCAATACATCTGGGTCAACTTATTCATAGGTCAATGTAAGTACTATACTTTAACTCTTATCAAACAAAGGAAGCATCCTCTTCTCTGAGTAGAGTGGTAAAAGATGAGAGTTTAATCTGTCCTAGGTACAACTAAAAGAAGCACAGACTCCCTCTACTCTCTGTGCCACAACTCCTTCTGAACTTTTGGAATGCCTGAGTGGGAAAATGGTGGCTGTGACAGCAGTTTGACACTTCTTCTCAAAGGAGCACAAAGAAGAATTGAGCTTTGAAGGTTGTGAATGTGTTTGTTAACTTTCTGGGTTAGAAACAGGCTAAATTATCACATTAAAGTTAAAGGCTGTAACCACTGCTAATGTAGTTACCATTTTCTTTGCTTTGTCTTTTCATCCTTTTTGATATATGTGCATTTTCTTAGCCCCACCTGTGCCTTGTCACCTCCCCAACACAGAATCACCATAGTTCCCTCCTTATCCATCAAGCCTTTAGGGTGAGCACAAACAGTTATGCTTGCCAGAATGTTTTAAGCTCTTTGGCATTGTTTTCTGTAGCTTTGTCCTTTATATCCTTTGTTACATGTCCCTAAGTTTTAGTCTCAACTTATCGAAGGGTTTTATCAAAATCCATAATTTTGTCCTCAAAATTGACTTATACATGAGGCTGACTTATAGTGGAGTTTATATGGTAGATGTTATGTGGCAGCCAAAAAAGTATGTAAAAAGGTTTCTGTGGGCATAAAACACTCATAAGAAGCCAGATATTATTTTAATTTTAACAAAATGTAATCCACTTTTATTTGTTGCACACTACTTCGGGATGCTGACAGACTAAGAGACTATAAACAAATCCTTTTTAAAAATAAATAATTTCAGTGATAGTGTAAGATGGCCTTGTAGAATATTATTTCTAAGCTGTCTCAGACAGAGAAAATCTATGAGTATTGTAAGAAGATGGGGTAGTTGTGGAAACTATATGCAAAAGGGCTTCTTTTTCCACACCTTTTATCTTCTCTTAGGGCCAATGCAGACGGCCCCTAAGGGATGACTCTGTGCTGCCCATGGGAGTGCCAGATTGGGGCCACAGTAACCACACACTGCAGCCCCAATCTGGTTTTTTGCATCTCCAAAAAGAGCTAGCAAATACCGCTCCTTTTTGGGGCAGCAAAAAGCCACCCATAGCACTGCTGCCATGGTTCTTTTGTGCACCGTGCAGACTTAGGGGGGTTGCAGACTGTCAAAAATAGTGTGAATTCAGTCCACTTTTAGGGTTAGGGTTAAGGTTAGGGAATCATGGGAACTGAATTTTATTGTGGAACTAGAGTTCTCTGACAAAGAAGGTTCAATGTCTCAGAAAAATAACAATTCCCATGATTCCCTAGCACTAACCCTAACCCTAAAAGTGAACTGAATTCACACTATTTTTGACAGTCTGCAACCCCCCTTAGCGCCATCACCCTGCCCCAACTCCACCCCCAGGCCAGCCCTTTTGGCAAGTCTGCATTGGCCCTTAGAATGTTCTGCAGTTGGTTTTACTGGACTCTAGTTTCTTTCAGTCTAAAAGTAAATAATCAAGCTCTACTCCAGTAGTACAGAGTTATTGTATTTGAGTGGATGTCATGTCAGTTTAGTTCTAGCTTTAACTTAGTTCTTGCTGCTTTTAGACTTTCCTCTTGACATTTCTCCATGTTTACTGGTGACATTACTGACTCGTATTACATTCCTCCCTACTACAATATGTATGTTTGTCTGTGAGAGAAACAAGAATCAATATAAAGAAGAAAGCCTATAGAAGACAGAATCAACATGACATGTTACATTTTATTTACAAAACAGAGTCCCTCGGTATTGTGTTATGTATTATGTTACTACAGTGCTAGCACATTATTATAAATTCATGATAATTTGATAGGATTACATTATAATAGTAACTTGCTTTCTTTATTAGGAATAAGGAAGGAGATTTTTATTTTTATTTTTTTATTTTTTTTCCTCTGTTTATACATATTATTTTGTCCTACCACTGAAATGAGGGGGCAGAATTTATCTGGAAATATATCCTTTTTATGTTGGAAATCTTCTACAACCACAGTTTGCTCAACTAATGCTTCAAGTACATCATCTAGACATTGTTTGAAAGTGCAAGAACTATTGTCCTAGTAGTGGTAAAAAAAAAAAACCTATAACTTTTTATATTTACTCTGAATCATCCATAGGTAAGTGGCTAAAAGCTGGGTTTGTGAAAGAAAAGAAATGGAATTGGGTTTGAAAGTTCTGTGGCAAGTGTTACCCTAATGGAATTTGAAGTGGAGGAGATATTGATCCCCCCATAAAAGCCAGCTGTAATGTTTCACTTTTTGCAAGTTACGTGGGGAAAAGTATTTTCCTAGAGCCACTAACATGTATTTTTGAAGAAGCTCCACAACCTCATTTTTTCTTAACTTCTGTTGTATAGGACACCTATGGTTAACTTTAACTAAGTGGTCAATTAAAATAAAACAAACTATGGTTTGATCAACTGCCTTATTCAGAGGCGAGGGTGGGAATCATAGTTCAAACACTATCTGTTATTTTTGTGTAGCACCCTCATCACCCTCATACCTTGTTGTGGTTTTCCTGTCGTTTATTTTCCTTTGTTTTAAGTATCTATTCTTCTGCAAGATTATTGGAACAAGAGGCTTTGACTCAACTAAGAGCAACATATCATCATCATCATCATCATCATCATCATCATCATCATCTTATATTCCTCCTTTCTCCCAGTATAGGGACTCAAGGTGGTGAACACGTATAAAACAATGCAATTTAAAAACAGTACAACAATATTAAATATATATAAATATAAAATTTTAAAAAATTAAACAATTTTAAGAGTTAAAACAGTTATAAATTAAAATATAACATTTTAAAAATACAAACCATTAAAATTTATATAGCACAACATTAAAAACCCAGTCCATATCAACTTAAATGGCCTGGCAAAACATACAAAACATCTTTACCTGGTGTCAGAAGGATAGTAGGGATGGTGCCATCCTGGCCTTTCTAGGGAGGGAGTTCTAAAGCTTAGGAGTAGCCTATAACTAATATGTGAGCTAATGAATATGGAAGGTCCTGATGTGTCCTTTGTTGGAATTGACTAAAATATACTTTGTGGGCCAAAGGTGCCACCCAAAGCCATTTTTGAGACTCATTTACCGTAACACATAGCTCCGCAATACCCAACACGAAAAAAATTGACACCCCCCCCCAAAATTTCTCCCCCAAAGGGAGGCTTCTGTTCCTGGATGTCTACAGGAATAATAGTTTTATATGTAAAGATGAAGGGCATGCAGTCCCAGGGCCTTTGCAGACTGCCAGAAATAGTGCAAATTGAGTCCACTTTAAATTGAGGCACTGCCCTGGCTCAGTGCTAGGGAATTATGGGAACTGTAATTTATTGTGGCACCAGAGCTCTCTGACAGAGCAGGCTCAATGTCTTAGAAAAAAAATACAATTCCCATTATTCCCTAGCACTGAGCCAGGGCAGTGCCTCAATTTAAAGTGGACTCAATTTGCACTATTTCTGGCAGTCTGCAAAGGCCCCCAGTCATTAAAGAAAGAAAAGAAATGGGAAATGACTTTATGACCATTTCTGTATGGAATGATGATGATTAGGATGATGATTGTTAATGGTATGTCCATGTCTTGAATGATCCATAAGTGGTCATGAGGACAAAAGCAAGTAAGCAAACAAACAAACAAAACCTGGACCAGCCCAAGTTGTTCACCCTTGATATAAATCACAGTGCCCTTGTGTGAGTATGCAAGAAAAAGTGAAGACATACAGAGAAAATTACCTAAGTATCAGACCACCACCTCAGTAAAGCCATTATTTCATAAACCTGTGATTCTCTCAGGTCTGGCTGGTTCACTGCCTGTTTCTTGTGATCTTCTATTCCTACCACTCCCTCTAGGGCTAAATCCTCTCCCTGTGCTATGTTTCCACTTACTTTCTTTAGCATCCTTGCATGCATCTGGGCAATTTCCATACACATCATGCTGCCCAGTCACAATACCAAGGATTGTCACACTGCTCCTACTATGAGAAAGTTCTTCCTAATGGTTAGATGGAATCTCTTTCCCTGTAGTTTGAATCCATTGCTCTGTGTCATACTCTCTGGAGCAGTGGAAAACAAGCTTGTCCCTTCTTCAATATGACATCCTTTAAAAAATTAAACATGGCTGCCATGTCGCCTCTTAACCTTCTTGAGGCTGAACACATCCAGCACCCTAAGCTGCTCTTCATCAGGCATGGTTTCCAGACCTTTAAGCATTTTGGTCACCTTCCTCTGGACATATTAATGTTAATATCCTTGTTAATATCCTTCTTGAACTGTGGTGCCCAGAAGTGGATACAGTATTCCAGGTGTGGTCTGACCAATGCAGAACAGAGTAGTACTGTTATTCCCCTCACTCTAGACACTATTTCTATTGATGTTGGCTAGAATTGCATTGCCTTTTTTTAGCTGCCACATCACACTTTTGACTCATGTTTAGCTTGTAGTTGATTAGAACTCCTAGATCTTTTTCACATGTACTATTGTCGAGCCAAGTGTCACCCATTTTATATCTGTCTATTTCATTTTTTTCTGCCTAAATGTAATAACTTACATTTTTCCCTGTTGAAATTCATTTTGTCAGTTTCAGCCTAGCTCTCTTATATGTTATGATCATTTTCAATTCTAATCCTATCCTCTGGAATATTAGATACCCCTCCTAATTTGGCATCATTTGAAGATTTGATAAATGTGCTCTCTGTTCCATCACCCAAGTCATTAATAAAGATGCTGAATAGCACTGGGAATAGGACAGACCCCTATGGCACCCCACTGGTCACTTCTCTCCAGGATGAAGAGAAGCCATTAGTAAACAACCTTTGGGTTTGGTTGGTCAACCAATTACAAATCCACCTAGTACTCACATTGTGTAGCTCACATGTTATGAGCTTTTTTGTAACAGTACAACTTTGTCAAAGGCTTTACTGAAATGAAGACTACATCCAAAGCATTCACTACATCTCCATCAAAAAAAAGGGGGGGGGGGAGAAAGAAAGAAAAAGAAAAAAGAAAAAAGATAAGATTAGTTTAGCATGACTTGTTTTTGAAAAACACATGTTGACTTTCCATTTTCACAGCTTCAAACCCACAGAACGATCCCCAGTCCTTCTTCTTCTCTGTCGAGCAGGAGTGCCCCAGCACCAGCTTCTGGGTTCACTCCTCCAGGAAGGAATGGAGCCACTGTTAAACAGTACCTGCAAGTCCCATCCCAGAGAGGCAGCCCAGAAGGATACCATGGTTGATGGTATCAAAAGCCCTGTCCTGAGTACTGAGTAGGTTATTCACCAAGGCAACCAAGGCTGTCTCTTTTCCATAGCCAGGTGTGAAACCAGATCTAGATAATCCATTTCATCCAGAAACCCTTGGAGTTGGGAAGCCACCACATGTTCCAATACTTTGCCAAAAAATGGTAGGTCAGACACTGGTCGATAATTATCCATTATATTGGATTCAGGGAAGGAATTTCCCCCTCTTGAGTTCAAGTGCCCACAGTTCTTGAGTTCCTCATGTGTTTAGCTGATTTGGTACTGTCCCTTTCTTCACTAAAATGTTACTTGGAAGTCATACAATTTAGTAAGGATTAAAGTTTATAAGCATTTTATATCATTCTATAGAGGGTGAGAGAATATTTGAATCCCAATTTGCAATGTGAAGGATTGCTTGTTATTGTCCAAATTGCTGTTGGCATCATCAGCCTTTTATCACCCGCACCACCATAATAATAATCTCCTCCTCCCCTCTCCTCTTTCTCTTCATCCTTCTTTTCCTCCACTTCCACCTTTGTTGCCATCTTTGGAATTGTCTTCATTATTTTCTGCACCATCAATATACATTAGGGAGAAAAATACAGCCTGTTGGCTTCTTGTGATTCCCTGGATCCCACTTTTACAGGCACAATTTTCTAACATATTATGGACCTTCTGCCATCCTCAAATGCACTCAAATAGGGAAACCTCCTCCCCAAATCACACCTGAACCCACACATCTCTCAAATACCTCAATTGTTCCTGTTTACCTTCCAAAATGGCAACAGAAATTTACACTGTGTCATCTCCTATCACCATTTCAGTAGAGAAAATGCAGAGGAGTGTAGCTGCAGAGGGGGCAGGAAGTGGAAAATTGGCCCTAGCACTCACACAGATCTCCTCCCTTCCAATCTACATAGTGCTTTACAAAGAATAGTTATTACAGGTATCCTGTAGTTATTACAGGTTTCCTAAACAGATGCAGAATATTTGAAATGAATTAATACCTTTTTGGCATACAAAGGAGAACACATAGGCCAGAAAGCTATTGGTTAATTCCAAGCAGAGTAGAATCAGTTGTTGAATGATGTGTCAATATGCAGGCAAATGTCTTTGATTCAATTGATTTGCTGAAGATGGGACTAACCAACATGGTTCTGACCTTTATCAATTGTATGCATAATATACAGTGGAGTGGATTGAGCCCTAGGCCGAAATTTTGGTGATGTTTTCAGACATAACCAGGGATTACACCAATTTAGGTACTTTGTTAGATGCTGCACAAGAAAGTATCCAGTACTCTTTTCTGGTACACTTTTTCAACTTCTGCACAGTGGCAATTTTGCCTAACTCAAACAGCCACTGATTGGCCATCGGTGTGTGTTCTACCACTGTCTGGCTGTTGATGAATAACAAAGGGAAAAGATACAACTTCCCATTCCTTAATGTCCATTGTAATTGGCAGAGCTTTATGCTTTGCCTGTGTACAGTAGGGTCTCAGCTCTAGTAATGACTAACTTTATGTACCATTAATTCATATGGATCTGTTCTAAATATCTGAATAGATCTGGAAACCATGTAATTCTTTTCTTAGAAAGCTCATCTCTAAAACAGCTGTTAGTGTCTTATGGCAAAAACAACAGAGTTTTAAGGTACATTAAGGACTAACAATATTTATTATTGCTTAAGCCTCCACTTCATTAGATTCATATGTGTAACAACAAAGAGAAAAAGAAATGTTAGCAGTGTGATCAGAAGAAAATGGAATACAAGAAACACTGGTTGTGACATTTTGCTGTAATCTGTGGTGATTCCCCTGGTGACTGCAAACAAGAGTATGATGGCATATGTGCAGAAGCTTTTTTATACTGAAAACCTATTAACCATTTCTTTGTTGTCATCCAACTGACTGGCAAAACATTTATATGTTTTTTGAGCAAAGAAACAGATTGCTCTAGATCTTTGTACTGTACATTCTTTTTATCTGTTCTGTATTTAAGATGAAGTGTTCTTTATACTTGACCAAAACAACAAAAGCAACAAAAACAAAACAAGCAAAATCCATTTGACATAAATGGCTATAGGCTAGTTTGATGCTTTCCATCAATAAAATGGATTTGCACGATTACCTCCTATGGAAGCTATCTGTCCGGTAGTCTCCTCCTGATAACTAGAAGCATGATATATGGTTGAGGAAAAGTTAGATGCATTTGAAGAGAAAGGTAAGCCACATGACTATTTCTTATGTGAAACATATAAAAAGGAATTTAAGAAGGAAAAAGGGTGTGAAGGAAGAATCTAACAGCACCTTCAAAACCAAATTATTTATTTTATCATGAGTTTTCATGGATATTTTTTCATGGATCTTCTGATGATGATTCTATATCTATATATTCACATAATTAATACAAAGAGACTGTTTTGCAAAAAAAAAAAAATCTCTACATCCTGAAAAGGGGCAAATATGTGGGATCATAACTTTTGCATAATGATTCCATTGACATTCACACATTTTGTCTTTGCTGAATAGTCAGCCTCTCTTGAATATTGTAAGGTCTCTAAAGACAAGCAACATTTATCCTAAATTTTTTCATTCACAGAAAGAAAACATCCATTCCTGAAAGGACAGTTTCACTCCAAAAGGGGCATTTCCATTAATGAAAAAGGTCTTTCCAAGATTGTAGTTCTCTTTCTTAAAACTTGATTTCTGTTCATGAAATGAAACATGTGGTGCTAATCTTGTGATAATGATGTTAAAAATGGCAATAACCCAAAACCAGTTACAGAATATTTCAGCCTTCCTGGACATACAGTAAGGGATTTACAGGTCATGATCCTTGCACAAGGAAATTACAAAGAAAGACTAGAGAGAGAAACAGATGAATTGAATTATATTAACTAATTCCAGTAGATTCAAGTCAATTCGCAGAAGTATGGACAAAGACAATAGCTTCATGGCACACTACATATAATAATACAAGTCCTTACATATAACACATATAGCACATATAACAAAGGGAATTTTCTCAAAGAGAGTTTTGAATTCAGAGAAAATGATTTTTGGCAAGCAGATTTCTTGCCTTCCACACATTGACACTAACTGACTATTGTAAAGAACTAAAAGACTTGTATCACCTCACCTAGCCCTTTGAAAATTTAGGACAAGGGTTATGATTTGCATCTTTTTGGATCCATTTACATTCTGTACCATTCCCAATTTTATAAATATGGTTGACACATGAGGCCTTAATATCACTCTCTACTACATCTGAAGAAGTGGATTTATATCCACAAAATCTCATGCTAAAATAAATCCTAGTTAGTCTTAAAGGTGCTTTCTTTTCTCACCCTCATTTTCTCCTTTTTATGTTGCAAGAGACTAGTATAATTACTTCTTTGAAAATTAGAGCAAGCTAATGAACTTATTTCATTGTATTTGGTTCAAATTTTTTCTTTCCCTTGCATGTATAATAATGGAATATCTTGCAACGACCATAAGAAAGTTGGTTGTTTTTGTTTTTGTTTCTGTTATTAGCCTACTCACTTGCATCCTATTAATTTCAGTAGACTTGGATGTAAGTAAAGTTACCTCTGTCTTAAACTTTTTCCAAACTTTGTTTTAGATTATCAGATATTCTAATACACATACATTTTAATCAATTTATATTAAACAATTCATCTACAACTTATTTCCAGTATCGAGCACACTTTCTATATAATTAAATTTGATAGAGGCAATTTGTGTTTTATCCACTAGATGTCAGTCAACAGTCAGAATAATTTTGAATTTCAAGCACAAAAATAAAAACCTCTAAAATGGAAGAGCAAACTAATTATGTTAAATTACTAGCCATGGTAATGCAATTGCAAAATGTAAAAAGTCTAGTAAAAATTGGAGTTACTTAACAATAATAATAGATCTTTAAAATTAATTTCCACTGTTAACTCAAAATGTGTTCAGCAGTGGCATAATCTGAAGTCCATGTTTGCAAATCAGCTGCAAATATTCTACCACCAAAGAAGATCTTGACTATAAGTGCTATGTATTTTGGGAATATGCAACGTCCTTAAGTACTACTCAGGTATCAAATAGGATTATAATTTAGTCATCTCTCAGTTCAGAAAAAAACAGAGATGCTATGTGTGGGCCACTGTTCCTTGGACCAGCTCAGTTGTGCTCACTTTATTCTCAGTGAGGTTCCATTCCTCCTAAAGGAACAGGTGTATAGGTATTGTTGATCTTTATTCCATAATTGTCACTAGAGGCATAGGTTGACTAGGTGGCCAACACTATCTTTCATCAGCTTTGGCTGATATACCACCTGCAGTCCTAGGCTAATCCGATAATGGGACTGGTTGATATGATTTCCATTCTGCCATTTCTTTGGGTGCCTTTGGAAAATGTTTGAAAATTTCATTGAGTCTAAAATACTTCAGGCAGACTTATCACCAGGGCTGCTTATTGGAAATGCACAATTCCCATATTGCCAGAGCTTGACTGACTAGTCCGTTCCTGGGCAGAATTCAAAGTGCAGGTGATGAGCTTTAAAACCTTACACACTGTGGTTCCAGTCTATCTGAAAGACCATTATCTCCCTATATGAGCTTGTGTGTGTCTTATGATGCTTGGGTGAAGGCTCTCTCTCAGTCCCAACTCCGTCCCAAGAAATGCTTGGTGAGGAAATGGAAGAGAATATTTTTGGTGGCTGTTCCTAAGGAGTCCCTCCAATGGGATGTTTTGTTGGCCTCCTTTCTGCTCTCTGTCCATTCACAGGCAGAGGCCTTTTTGTTTGTTCTAACATCTTGTGGCAGAAGAGTCTTTAAATAGGTTATGCTGTGGTATTACCTTTTAAACTATATTTTAAATGTGTTTTAAACTATTTCAACTTTAGAGATTATCGCACAGTGAAATCCCACCAGGATAGACACGGGATCTAAAACTCAAAAGACAGATAGTATCGCATTGCTCCTTGGTCAGGCAGTACGCAGCCCGTATGCAATCTGGGCTTCTCTGGGCTTCTCCCATAGCTTTTCAAAAATGGGATTTTTCCATTCATAAAAAGCTGCCCAAGAAGCCCAGATTGCATACAGGCTGCCTACTGCCTGGCCTCAGAGCAATGTGATAGGATCTGTCTTTGATTTTTCGATCCCTGGTGGGACTTCACTGTGCAATAATCTGTTTTAAAAAACAAAATGGTTTATTTTAATAGAATCATTTACTTAACTGTTTTTTACTAGATTAATAATATTAAGAAGATTTTAGCTGCATTATTTTAAAATGCATTTCACAAAACTGTGTTGGATCCTGTTTTGGGAGATAGGTGAGATAAAAATTAAAGTTTCATTTCTTTTAAAAATGCTATCTTCAAAGCAACTGGTCTTCTTCCAGGGCCCATTTCACCAGTGTGGGTATTTGGTTCAGTATTTAGTCACTGCTGGACTAAAACTCTGGAAGATCAGGGTTCTAATCTCTGCTTGGCCATGGAAACCCACTGGGTAAACTCTCAGGCTCAGAGGAAAGTGGGGGAGGATGCCACCAAAACCCTGTGATAGGGTCATCTAAGAGTTGCTATAAGTCAGAAGTGAGCTGATAGCAAACAACAACATTCAAAGTCCAAAATCCACAAAACAGTGATGCCTTTATTGGCTAACCAAAATTCACAAAATACATCATGCAAGATTTTGAAGCTTCACTGGGTTCTTCATTGGGTATAGATGTTAAAAATCACACAAAAGAAGAAAGGAGATGGTGTTAGAGTTACAGGCCTGTTGTTGTTGTTGTTGTAATCATAATTATGGTTTTATGGTCTAAAAGGTGTTATGGTCTAGAGTTTTAGACCATCCAAACTATCAGTATGGTACTGTTGGATAATGCAGCATGTTCCAAACATTGTTGCTTTTTTGTAATTGTGTCATTGTGATCCTATCTATGGCAATTTCATTAACTGTTTAGTCAGTCCGTTTGGCTTTGCTTCCCAAGTGCCTATCACTGTCAGATCCACAATTGTTTCCTTTTGCCAGAGGTACTGAATTTCAGTTAGTAGCTCTTAATATTTCATATATTTTAATTTGTCTTTGTCTTCAATTCTGCTGTTTCCCCAGGATTGCCACATATTTAAAACAAACTTTAATCTTCCTCCTCTCCTCCTCCTCCTCCTTTGTTGTGAATGAGTCATTCAAGACAGTCATACTAGTAATTGTACTGGTAGTAGTAGTGGTAGTTGTAGTAGTAGTAGTGTTTTCCTAAATTAATAAATGTTAAGAACACTATCCTAAATGCATTGTTTATGGAATAACTCCATTTTATTTAGCAGCATGAGACTTACTGCCTATAAACATAAGGACTAAACTAAACTAAATGTAAAGATACCAAATGCTCAGTTGTTTTAAGAGCTTGCTTGAATTCCCCAGGTAGTACCTTTGGGACATGTATGAAAGAAAGGAGTGGATTAAGTTAAAGCCATTGCAGCTGTCAAGGACATTGTCAGCAAGCAAATTGCTAAATGATGCTAGCTACACAATAATGCACATAACCAAGAAATGGTTGCGTAACTTGATGAATCCCCTGCTGCTTCCTGATTAGAACATCTATGGCTATTGCCTATAATTTTAATGATGAGTGCTTTACTGGGTGCAGACCAAGCTAGCAGGCCCTGAACATGAGTTTTATTTCTATAATAATCTTTTAAAGGATAATAACATTCCACAAGAACAGCACTGCTCAGTCTGCACTGGTGGTGCTTTAGCTGTGACAAGCAAAGCACTCATTACAAGAAACAAAACTATTAAGACTACAGAAATGCATGTTTGCTTGGAATAGGACTTGAACAGAAATGAATCAGATGAATTCTGACCTTACAACTGCAGCCACTAACCCATTTCCAAAGTCAGGGACTTCCCTCAGCCACTGAAGGTATTAGTCTATGAAGCTGTATTCACCTATCACTCATTTGGGATCTTTAAAAGCATCTTGCACATATTGTGACCCTCCATGACTTCCTTAGAACATCTAATGAAGATTACACTTGCATAGAGTATTGGAGTGAATTGAGTTTTTGTTCTGAGACATCTGGGATCAGAACCAGCATATTAGACCCTTTTTTTTTTTCATTTCTAGGAACCACAAAAATTATCTTGGGGCCACATGCAGCCCACAGAGTGACACATGCAGCACTTTACCCACTTGAGGGGTAAAGGGATAGAGTAGCGCCAAAGCACAGTAAATGGAAGGCAACATAAAATTATTTTAAAATGACATTTCCTCCTTCAACATAAAAAGCTCTACATGTATTTTACCCTTGTTGTTAACACCAACTGAAAGGGCTGGCCTGGAGGCAGAGATGAGGCAGGGCAGCTGCAGGCTAGCTGCCCCAACCCCACACGATGCCGTCCTGATGCCGCACGCTGTTACGCATGGCGCGTGACATCAGGATGCACTTGCAGCACAGCATTCAAACACACTGCACCAGAAAGGCCACTGAAGAGCCGTGCGCCAGCTCTTAGGGTGACCTTTTGCCACCCCTGAAAAGAGCGGCATTTTGCTGCTCCTTTCAGGGGTAGCAAAAGGGAGGATTGGGGCCACAGCATGCAGTTGCCATGGCCCCGATCCGTGGCTAGCAGGGGTGGCCCAGAGCCACCCATCTGCATAGTCCCTAAGTGTCTTAAAATTCTAAAATAACAGTTATGAATTATTAACTTAATGAAGTGAACAGTCTTAAAAATTCAGTGCTTGAAGGGCAACATGTTGCTTTCAGGTGTTATGAGGCCTTCCAGCTCTGTTTTTGAGTTCCCTTTAAGGAACTCATCTTTGATAGCAGGTGGTATGGGGGGGTTAATTTCAATAAGTTCACTCTAAGGCTGTCAGAGAGAAAATTGGAGTGGGCTCCTGTACCTTTAATAGTTGTGTAGAAGAGGGGTAGCTGGTTACAGGACAAGCAACACTTGCTGAAATTCCTGCATCTACACAACCATTAGAGGGGAAGGAGCTCTCTCCAGTTTTGACTCTGACAACCACATTTCCCTCCAAAAACAATTTATGCCCAAGTGAGGCCCTTAGTTTTCAACAAGGAAGTAAATCAGAGATTGACTTCTCAATAACTTTGTGGTGTTTGGTTTTTTTTAAGAGTTCTTTCTTGGGCCTATAAGGAAGGCCAAAATTGAAGTAAAATTACATGGGAGATATATGTTTAACAAAAAAACCCAAAGTACAAGAATTTGGGCCACTGCCGTCATAATGGTAGTATTTGCTCACTCCTGCTTTAGAGCATCTACCACATCATACCTTCCAATATTTCACAGATAAAAACTGGGACACATGTAGTCAAGCAACATCAAGATGTGTTGTCTAGATGACATTAAATTATGAATGGTGTTGCAAGCATTTGCTTTTGCCTGAGTGTACTGGGAATGTCAAGGTCTTGGTCTCTCTTCTCTTCTCTTCTCTTCTCTTCTCTTCTCCCACCCCAGTCCTAAATTAACTGAGTCCTAACTACAGTCAGAGCCCATATTACATTAGGGATCTGTTTTGGGACACTTTTTGTAATATGAAATTCATGTATAATCATGAATGCTATTTTCCTTACTCAAGATGAATGAAAAAGGCATTGTGGCCAGTGGTGTCACTAGGGGGGTTCGGGGGGTTCGGACTGCACCACGTGATACCCCAGATGGGGGTGACACCCAGTTGTCCTCCCCATTCCCACCCCTCCTTTCAGTGGCTTGATTTTCCATAGCAAGGAGGGGCAGGGCCATGCATGCTCAGACTGGTTCCTTTCCAAGGCCCAATTGTCCCAAGGAAAACTGAGCCATGGCAAGGAGGGGCTGTGTGTGTGTGTGTGTGTGTGTGCTTAGCCTGTCTAAGCCTGCCTCCACCTCCTTGTGAAAGCGCCACCTCATACAGTTCTCAGCTCACACCCCAGCCCTAGCTGGTAGCCCTGTACCCACACTGGGTGACACCATAATCCAGGACACCACTGATTGTGGCTGCTAAAAAATGTCAGTATTGACCTGATGTACAAGTAACTTTGTCTGAAGAGGAAACAGAAGGAGAGAAAGAGGGGTGTCAGAAGATGGCCTTAGATTGTAGTGCCAAGGCAAAAAGTCAATGGTTCAATGTTAATATTGAGAGTATTGTGTTACCATAATCATTGTAGTAGTTAGCATCTTCGATATATTAAAACAGTGAGGGTGTCATGAAAGTTCTTCCTCAACAGAAATCTCAATGGACTGGGAAAACATTGTTCAGTAGTTGTAAAAGTGCTCGAACAGGATTAGTGCCAATATACAGGGCCACTTAAGCTGCAATTCTTACCACAATTACAAGAGAGTAAGGCTGCATCCACACTGCAGAAATAATCTAGTTTGACAACACTTTAACTGCCATGGCTCAATGCTATGGAATTCTGGGGTCTGTAGTTTTGTGAGAGATTTAGGGCCTCGGCAGACAGCTTAAAAAGCTGTCCTCGGGGCAAGGGAGGGGAGGGGCAGCCGCATGCTTGGTGCCCCTTCCTCCTCCCAAGGTCGTCCTCAGAGCCGCCGGCCCTCCGCAAGGCCGGTGCTCTGAGGACAGCCTCCCGCCGCAGCGTCTGGACACGCTGGGGCAGAAAAGTCAGTGAAAGTGTGCCACAAGGTTTTGCGGTGCACTTTCACTGACTTGTGAAAGGAGCACTATTTTAGGGGGATGCCTCTGTCCTGCAGCGCACCTTCCCAGGGCGTCCCAGTGCCGCCAGTCTGCTTAGACCCTTAGCCTTCTGTCTCAGAGAGTGCTGGTGCCACAACAAACTAAAAATCCCAGATTTCCATGGCATTGGACCATGGCAGTTAAAGTGGGTCAAACTGGATTATTTATGAGTGTGGATGCAACCTAAGTCTCTCAGAATAGAATGGGGCTGCCTTCCAGGAGGACATATATTGGATTGAACTTTATAACATCTGTAAAAGAGGTACTCGCTGTGGTGTACTATTGGGAAACCAAGACCTAATTTTGGGGAATTTATAATTAGCTCAAATGAGAGGGAAGCGCCCACTTTGCTTCTAAGATCTTATCCAATTGTCTATGGGAAACATAAGAATTTCGGCTAGGGAAGACACTGAAACGGACCAAGCTCCAATTAAAGTCTGAAATATTTATTCGACAAAACAGGCAAGCATTCAAATGCAGCACACACACACACACACACACACACACTAGAAGAATGAGCGGGTAAGAGTGAGAGCGGGGGAAGCAAGAGGGAAACCAGGCTAGAGGGAGATATACTCACACCCAAGGGACT
The DNA here is from genome assembly GCA_026167975.1 of Phrynosoma blainvillii. Classification (NCBI taxonomy): domain Eukaryota; kingdom Metazoa; phylum Chordata; class Lepidosauria; order Squamata; family Phrynosomatidae; genus Phrynosoma; species Phrynosoma blainvillii. The sequence goes on from JANUYF010000003.1 coordinate 287,618,954, forward strand.
CCTCTGGGCTTCTGGCGGTGAATGAGGATGAGTTCCGTGGAAGGGGCATGACCGGAAAGAGAGGGGGGTCACGGGAACTATCTCAGAGTACAGACCGACAGAAATTCAGCATGCACTTCCAAGGTAGCACGAGGTCTACTAAAATCCAGGGTGATTTCTGCCTTCTAGCCATGAGTCAAACAATAGATGGACAAAGGCTTGATGGATTTACCATTATTTACTTAAGCTTGGGCATAGTCTAAACAATGCATTTGGTTTCAAAACTATCAAGGAAAGGAAGCTAGAGAAAGGGGGTGCAATCAAATCTGATCACTGCCCAATTACATGTGAGACTAAGACAAACATCATTAGGTATCTTTTCCAACATAATGGGATATTCCCAAGGGCAACTCCCAAAACCTGCCTGTCCAGGAAATTTTTAGTGGTCTTATGCAACTTTACCTTGCTTACATGACCTTACACCTAGGGGATTATGGCTGCCATCTCCCAAGGGTCAGGCTGGGGTCATAGGGAACTCCACATGGCTAAAATATATAAGAAAAATGGAGGACATTCACTAACAGTACTATACACATTGGTTTACACGGAAGGCCCCCTGAGTTCAATAGGCTTACTTCCATGTAAAATAATATAGCAATGCATTCTGGTCTTACAAGTAAGAGAATATTGTTCAGTTTTGGTGGAGTAGTGTACTTGTAAATCCAGCAGAACCAGGGAGCAAAAAACCAAGCTTCTAAAAGTTGAGTTTTATTGTTATTGTTGAAAGAATAATAACAACATGCAAAGCAAAATACAGTCCATTATAGGATCACATCTTGCAGATGTGGCTAAACAAGAACAAAACTACAGATCCATGTTTCCAGATCTTAAGGCTACATTGTGAAGCAGTATAAACATATTATAGATTCATCAAGAAGTAAAGAGAAGAAAAAGTGCAATCCAAAGGAAGCAAATAATAATAATATCAGTGCCAAACACAAAGTTTCTCAGTCCAGCCCCTCTCCACCTTTTTGGGTGTTAGCCTTCAGGTTGATTGGACGATCTGTATGTGATGTATGCTAACCCAGCCACTTGTTGTTCATCCTCCACCACGTGATCTACTTTCCCATAACAACCTTTTATTATTGTTTCCTTATGTAAACAAGGATGATTTCCCACCTAGTGGTTCTCTATTGTTTTGTCGCTCTAGCCATCTGGACTGAGTTGTTTGTGCTTTGCCTAGAAGCTGTTCTCCAGTGGAAAAATACAGACACGCACATCTCTACATTTCACCTTTGACTGCATAGCCCATCTATACTCTGACAATCCCCTCCTGAAATGTATTGATGTGTGTATGAAGCACACTAATATATGTTGTGAAACTAAGGGAGGTTGCAGACTGCCAGAAATAGTGCAAATTGAGTCCCCTTTTAGGGTTAGGGTTAGTGCTAGGGAATCATGGGAATTGATTTTGTTCTGAGACATTGAGCCTTCTCTGTCAGAGAGCTCTGGTGCCACAATAAAATACAGTTCCCATGATTCCCTAACCCTAACCCTAACCCTAACCCTAAAAGTGGACTCAATTTTCACTATTTCTGGCAGTCTGCAACCCCCCTAACTTAGCACGGTGGCTAGGTCTACATACTTATGACATTCCAAGTAGACGTGACATCTGGTCATATCTATCAATTGTCAATGCCTTTGTCAAAATGTCTGCCAAATTTTGTTTTGATTCTATATACTGCAGACGCACAATTCCCTTCTGTACCAATTCTCTGACATTTTGGTATCTAACTCCAATGTACTTAGTTCTGCACTTCAGGTTTTCTGCCTCTGACATGGCAATGCATGATTGAGAATCTTCATTGATCAAAACTGGTTCAGCACAATCCTGATTCAAATCCTGCAACAACTGTCTAATCCATTCAATCTCATTAACTAATTTTGATAACGCTTCCAACTCTGCTTCACATGTACTTTGTGCCACATATCCCTGTTTTCTACTTCTCCAAATAATTGCACTCTCTCCAAACTTGATCAACAAACCTGTCACTGACTTTCTGTCATGTAGCTCTGAAGCAAAAGAACTATCCACAAAGCATTCAAGTCCAACCTGACTGTTCTGTATCTTCAATTTTCTGTCCAAGCTACCTTTCAGGTATCTCACCAAATGTTTCACTGCAGTCCAATCTTCAACCTTCGGACAATTTGTTTTTCTGCTAAGCACACCAATGGCAAACGAAATGTCAGGCCATGAATTATTAGCTATAAACATCAAACTCCCAACAAGACTCCGATATAACTCTGGATTTTCAAACTCTCTAGTACCTTCATCACTTACATATCCAACTGACATAGGACTTTTTACTACTTTTGCATCCTGCAATCCACACTTCTCTATCAAACTTTCAATCTTTTTCTGTTGACTCAGTAAACAACTGCCATCCTCAGTCCATTGCACTTCAATTCCAAGATAGGATCTGAGAGGACCTAGATCTTTCACAACAAATTTCTTTGACAACTCCTTCCTCACTGTCTGAATCCCCTGTTTTGACTTAGCTGCCACACATAAGTCATCAACATAAATCACCAATGTCACATCTCCCTTTGTGTAAACACACGGGTCAGCAATGCTGCGTTTGTAACCAAGCTTCACAAGCTCCTTCTATACTCTATACCAGGGGTAGGCAACCTTTCCCCTTTAAGGGCCGAGGGACTTCAGCTCCCAGAATCCCAGGAACTATTGGCCAACATGGGACTATTGGCCAACATGGCTGAGGCTTCTGGGAGCTGAAGTCCCTCGGCCCTTAAAGGGGAAAGGTTGCCTACCCCTGCTCTATACTCTGACAGATATAACACTCTTACTGAAAGCAAAAGCATAGGAAAGATTACTTAGTAACAGCTGTATCACTGCCATACCTCTTGAGCTTGATCAACTCCACTCCCATACTCAGAGAGGCATTAGGCAGAAGTTGGTTGGTAATACAAGATTATATGCAACACTTAAATTTCAACATTTAAGCAATAATTATAAAAATGTAGATTTATTTGTATGCTCATTACCTGTTCACTGACCAGAGTATAATAGACTTCTTTAACAAACAAAAAAAGCCCTTCTTTGATTAAATGATGCTTCAACAATCCTTCCATCCTTTGGTTGATGATTTGTGAATTTTCAGATCTCTCTGTGGTAATATGTGTTGAAGATAATTAAAATAGAGTGTTACAATTCTGCTGACTTGTGAATCCTTCTAATGTGTTCTAAGAAAAATACAGCATTATAGATGCATGAGTAGGGCTTTTAATTGATAGCAGCAATTTGAAGCCCAGCTTTGTAATTATACTAATAATACCTGTCATTATACTGCACAACTGACTTTGCATAAGAGAAAGGTCTACTGAATATTTCCATACTGGAGATCACATGTACACACCCTCCACTATCATATTCTGAATTGCAATAAATTGAGGACCAGTATCATGGTTGATATGTTATGGAGAAACAACAACAGTCCAAATGAGCAAACCTTGAAGATAATACTTGAGAAGCAAGATGTGAACTGTTTCAAGTAGTGAATGATAGAATATGCCAGGAATGATTAAATATGCCACAAATGATAGAATATATCAGGGACTTGACTGGTGACTATAAAGCAAAAAAAATGTCAAGAGAAAATAGGATTAATTTTATATACTGAATTGAAAAAAGAGTTGTGTTTAGTAAATGATTTAATTACTTAAACATGAGTACAGCTGTCCCTCCCCATTTGTGGACTTTGAGTCCACAGTCTTGGTCCTTCATGGACCAGCAAGGGGGGAGTGATAAAATGGTGTGCATGTCCATGGCACAAGCGCAGGGCCACATGCAAGAGCGCATGACTATTCAAGCCAATGGGGCTTGAATATTTGCAGTTTTTCATTTTTACGGGGGAGGGGGGGGGTTCAGAATGGATCCCCTGTGAAAACAGAGGGGTGACAGTACTGCGAATAGAATTGGCTTCTATTCTTGTGAAATGGATTACTAGTGAAATGGATTACATTTATTCTTTTACATATTCTGTGAAAATGAAGAAATAATTTTATACATATCTTCCAATACATTGTGCAAGATCCAAGAATACAGGTCTTGTTCACATTGGTTATATATGTGATAGAGATTCAAATGGTTTTAATAAAACTAGTCATCTCTGCACAGGAAATCTGAGAATAATAGTTCTGTGAATGGGAGGGTGAAGGAATTGTATTGTAAGGAGAAAACTGCTTCTTCCTCAATCAACTAGAATTCCTAGAGAGGAGGCTATGGCAGTTAAAACTGCTATCAAACTGGCATAAGTAGCTTTATCAAAGTGATGCTATGATCATAGCAATTGTTTATAAGTGAGCAAATGTGCATCAATCAATCTTTCTTTATTATGGTCCAATGGCACATTTGCAAATGGACATCAAGCATCCAAATTATTGGCTTTTCAACTAAGGATTATATGGAGAAGCAACTGTTAAACCCCCCTGCAATTTAGCTCCTTTGTATTTTTACCAAGAGCAACACTACACAGATTCTGCATTTTGTGTATCAAAATCAGGGACTTTTTGATTCCATTCCTAGGAAATTTCAGTTTGATAAGTTACTTTTCAGAAGGGTAAATATAATGATACGGTGCAACCATCCATAAATGAGCAGGGGGACAACGCTCTGGTAGGATGAATAGTTAGCAACGACTTAGCAAGTAATTATATTTTAGTCTTCATAAATGTAACTTTCCAGGCTCAGAGAACTTTTTGCCTGGGTTTTTGTTGGTGTTCTAGAAGTGTGTAATTTGGATATTTCTGATCTGAATGTTTAAAGCTGTTATATACGGGGGTGGAGGGAATGAAAGTCATCAAAGCTTTTTATAACATTGAGACATGTGGCATTGTTTTCAAATGAGTCACCATACTCAGTCATCCAGCCAATATGCTATTCACATAATTTGATTCAATGTTTCTTCCAAATTAATATCCAACATTGTTCATAAAATCAGTATTTTATCACTTTGCTTTTTCTGTTGTTAAGCTTCTATTACTTCCTACAAAATTGAAATAATACTAAAAAAAAACTTTTTCTTTTAGTAGTAAAATCACATCTCAAAGTATTTTCTGTGAGCTATGTTGACAGTGTAGGAAATTTGTAAACTTCAATTTTAAAACCAAGGCCTTGGAATTTAACTAAAATATTCACAAGCGTGTCACAGAATGTATGCCTTTTTAAAATAATGACAAGAGCAGAAGAAGTAGCACCACCAACAAAAGTTTGGGATATTGGAGAATGTGCTAGATAGTGGTGTATTTCACAAGCAGGGCAATTACTATTCACAAACAGAAGATGAGCAACAACCAGTTCCACCCACCACTACATCACCCCTACAGGTTCTAGCAGAGGAATAAAGTAAGCTTGTTTTTTTAAAAAAGTAGCTTTACTTATAAACACTAAACTTTCATTATATATTATGGTGAAAGGCTGAATCTGGGAGTGTCGGCATACTTTTAAGGAACTCTAGTACTTAAATGTTTATGTGTCTCTGCGAGAAGACTATTGACTCAGTTGTCTCTTTAGCATTATTATTTGCTGAATTTATTATTATTTCTCTTGGCTTTGGAGGTGAGCTCTGCACAATTTGCTTTTATATCGCATTTGGCAAAAGTCTTAGTCTGATCCTGATAATGACATTGCCCCTCCATATATGTAGGTTAGTGACACTTCTGTTTATCTTTGTTCTAACAAACTAAATAGACTAACTATATATTAAATGGGGTTGTCACCCTGTCTCAAGAAGGAAGTCATTCTGAAATTTCAAACACAACTCAATATGCAGTGTGGCCAGGCAGGAAAAGTGGAGTCAAAAGCTCTGATTTCGAGGAGGGGACTAATGAACCTTTGTAGTAATTGTAGAAAACTGTGGTCCATTTCACATTATACAAATCATAGAATCAGATGGGTCATCAAATAGCACTATAGTTCTAGTAATGCACACTAAAAATAGCATTCACCTTCTTTACTTTGCTAGCTCAGGTTCGATTTATTAACAACAACAATCCTAGGGTCCTTTTTGCATATAGTATTGCTGGGCTGTGTATCCTCACTCTATACTTGTGTATTTGATTTAGAAGAGGGACAATGTTTGCTCATCCAGACTTCTGACCCCTCTGACCTGTTCTCCAAGAGTTTTCAAAAAATATGGCAAGTTGTTCAGAGAGTATATCAGCAAGTGGCTTCAGTACTCTGACAATACATTTCATCTATCCCTGAAGATCTGAATTCATTTGTGTTAGCTAGGTGATTCCTGACTAACTCTCAGTCTTCAGGATCATTCACTCTTGCATTTAACCTGGTTTTTGAGTCGAATAGATCTGGATTTGAGCTGAAATGAAGTTCACACTACATTTTCCATTACCAAATACCTCCATGTCTATTTAACATGGTTCATGTTCACACTTACTTTTGCACCGGAACAAAATGGATTCTCAGTATCTATGTACGATCCATCCCAGTTCTTTTTTTTCCCCATGTCAATCATATGATGCATGTGTGTGTGTTTCTGGTTACACAAGCACTCGGCCATGCACATCAGTTGTCATTATTTCTATGGGCCTCTCTGTGTGTGTATGTGTTTATGTATGTGTGTGTGTGTGTAAGATGCATACACTCCTACTCCTCCTTTACTTTCCTTCCATACCTGGGAATGGACTGCTAGAAGCAGAGAGAGTGCCTGGTGATTTTTATTTCTATGGGAGCAACAGCTGATCCAGTCAGAAACAGACATGCACCTTCCTCCCCATTTTCCCTAGTCCATCATGTATGCTCTCTCACACACATACACACACACATTCCCTCTCTCCCTGCCTTAGCTCCTTTTATGTTTGGCTTGCCCCAACTGACTCTTCAACCCCCTTCCACCCCCAATGCCAGCCATGCAAACCTCAGTGCCAAAAATAGAAGTACCCCCATGACACCCACAGATCCATGCATCTCAGGGGAGAATACCCCATGGCACCCACAGATCCATGCATCCTGGGGGGAGAATCCCTATGACACCAATGGATTCATGCATCCGGGGGAGAAACCTCCATGGCACCCATGGACCCACACATCTCAAGGGAGAATCCCTCATGGCACACATGGATCCATACATGCCAAGGGAGCAATCCCACCATGGCACCCATGACTCCCTTCCTTGAACCCACGCAAATGCGACAGTTCACAGAAGCTGTCAAAAAAATTTTTTTAAAGAAAACCATGCCGCACATGTCCTACCACAGTCCCACAACAGTGCTGAGGGGGGAAATGGTGGTTTGCCAAGACTTGTTGTAAGCCGCCCCGATTGTGCTGCAGAGGGGCGGGATAGAAATTATTATTATTATTATTATTATTATTATTATTATTATTATTTCTATCCCGCCTCTCTGCAGCACAATCGGGGCAGCTTACAACAAGTCTTGGCAAACCACCATTTCCCCCCTCAGCACTGTTGTGGGATAATAATAATAATAATAATAATAATAATAATAATAATAATTTGTGGTGGGATGGGTACCGCCCTTCTGTCCACCCTCTGCCCATTGCCCCTCCCTCCCTGGGTGACCCAAATGTGATCGGAAACATGTTCACATTACTTCAGCATGGTTACAAACCAGTTCTTATCAAAAGAACCTCTAAAAGAATCATCTTCAAAAGAACTGGTTCTGAAGGACTCATGCCAATTCACCCCAATTCATCTCAGTCACAATCAGGTTTGAAATCGACTATAGTGTGAACAAGGCACATATAAACTCGTTTAATCTGATTTCCAAATAGGTTTAAACTGTATTGTGAATTAGGCCTTGATTTGCAATTCAGATCCCTTGCCAAAGTTTCTGCTGCTGAATGGAAGCACAAGGTTCTCTTTTGGGGGTGGGAGGGGGGAACTGAAGGAAAATAGATATTTAGTAGTTCTGCCTTTGCATTGTGATTTTTTTTAGCATTTTACCATTGTAACTGAACAGTGGCCCTATCGCCTCCATGAGCATTTTCTTGATTTGAATGTATCTGAAAACCATCTTTCATTGCTCCTTATTTGACAAGACACTCTCCGCTCATTTTGAGATTTAGCTTTCCTTGTACTATTCATGAAATCTTGGCCTACAAAACTGTATTTTTTCCTTGGTGATTTGTCCTTCTTTCCTACTGCAATGCTGCATTTCTTTCTTTCTCCATTTATTTTTACCCAAATGATCTCAAATCACTATGATTAAACATTAACTATGGAGTCCTGGGATTTGTAATATAGGGAGTAGTATTTAGAATTCTCAGCCAGAGAAATCTAGAGGTCCACCAAACTACAAGCCCCATCATTCCATAGGATGGAACCATGGCAGTTAAAATGCAATCATCATGTTATATTTATGTAATGTGAAAGGGCTTCTCATTCTCATACCTTTCAATATTTCATAGGTGAAGATCGGGATACATGTGGCCAAGAAACGTCAGAGTATGATCAAGATAGCAAATAAGGAAGAAGAATAAAACCAGGAGAGGCAGCAGTAGTTTGCTTTTGCCTTTGCCTACTGGGGAAAGTACGATTCCATCTCTTCTTCTCTCCTTCTGTTCAGCTAATTGAATTCGAGTTACTTTTGTACCTTGATCTAGGTAATTGAGATAAGCTGAGAATAGTGGGAACTGGGAAGAAGAGAGGAAAAGCTTTTTAAAAGTGATATGTCAGAGGACTCATTAGAATTGTCCCTGCCACATTAGGACATTTGGAGAGTATGCATTCTGTGGGACCAACAGAAGTTCTACAACTTTCTCATTTCTTAATGCCTCTTGAACCTCTTGAACAGCCTATGCTGTAGTGCCATGACATTTTTTTAAAAAAAAAAAATCTTTAAATGGTTTTTAAAAAGGGTTCCCTGTGTATGGAGACCATCCCCCTTCTCTTGCCTAATGGAGCAATTAAACTAAGAGTTTCAGGTTCCTACTGCTCCTAATTCATCTTTATAACTCCCAGTGTTCTATTTATTTCACACTATAGGTTGAGCTCCATGGAGAGTGAATTTATAAATTTGGCTGACATGTTGATAATGTTTTTGACCTTTGATAATAGGAGACAGTTTTGCTTTTATGACACAACTCTAACCTTTTATGTTACCATACAGAGTGTTCTTTTGGAACACTCTCCCTGATTCTTTCTTCTTTTAAAACAAAAAAGTGGTAAATGGGAGATGTAATTTGCACTTATGCTTGTTAATCCACAGAGCAGATATGAAATGCAGGGCAGTGAAGTTAGGCCCCACAAAAGATTTAGATCTTCCTGGTATTTCTAGAGTCTATATTCTGCATACAAGTTAGAAAAGAAGATGAGAAAGTCAAAGTGAGCCAAAAGGAAGGGAATGTGATCATTAATTATATTGAATGACAAAGGAGAAACTGGAAAGGGTTTTGTGGAGGGAGAAGATACAAAATTTTGAATGCTATAGATAAGCAGAATAGAGAAAGATCTTGCTAATTCTTAATTAGTTAAAAAGTTTACCAGGAAGACTGAGAGGGAAATGGGACAAAGTTGGAAATACTCATACCATTAAAAAGCATCTGTGGGATGAACACAGATGAAAATCTATGTGTAAAAGAGTTATTTAAGAGTATTTCTGGGGAGGGGGCAAAATGGGGGGCATTCCTTCCCCCAATAAGTATCCCCCCCCCAAGATTTTTCTTCAGTTCTCAAAATTTCTAGCATTGTAATAATTTAGAATTTCATTTTTGGTTTTAGAAATCTAATTTAGGCATCAATAGAGATGAATAAAAAGAAAGGAATAAAAAGATGCTGGATGCAATACACAAATATCTATATAAAAGGGATAACACAATGAAGAGCACATGGATTGAAGAACCATTGAACTTAGACAATGAGAAATAGAAATAGTAAAACAGTTGCACTAACACAAAAAGATTCCGTACGCAATTCTTTTGGGTAAAAATTGGCCACAACTTTATTTATCTCTACAGGGTTGAAAACCATTTTCATTAACAAAATAACATCTATCATAATTATTTTGTTCTTGACACATGTGTCCATGCAGATAACTGAACACGTTATCAGGGTAAACCAAGCCCTTCTTAACATGTGGGAAGAACAACTCAATAAATCATCTCTCCCCCACACACACACCAGATGTGACGTCACAAGTAAACACATGATGTAATCCATTTGTGATGTCATCAACTTGGTTGCTGACATCATAGATCAGGGGTAGGCAACCTAAGGCCCGGGGGCCGGATGCGGCCCCCCAAGGCCTTTGGACAGGCCCCAGGCCGATCCTGCCGCCGCCGCCGCCGCCGCCGCCATGATGATATTGACTATTGTTGTTATTACTTGTTCTTGGGGTTGTCTTGGCAAAATCTCCACATGGGGTTTGCCATGGCTTTTCTGGGGCTGAGAGAATGTGCATGCATATTTTTTTTAATTTATTTATTTTATTTATTTTTGGTGCTTCGGCCCCCCCAATTGTCTGAGGGACAGCAACCCGGCCCCCGGCTCAAAAAGGTTGCCTACCCCTGTCATAGATAATTTAGTTAACCCTATGATGTCTACTCTTCATCCAAATAAGTAATCCAATTTATTAATTTCTATTAACTGATCCCTGCCCGCCAGAAATTACATAACCCCCAATTAACAATTACACAACCAGGACCCTGACCCAAGTTGTGACAAGATAAGCAAAAACTTAACAACTTCAATGTAACTGACAATAAACAATAACCATATCAATTTTGGGTATTATGCAATCCAACACTAAGTTATTCTCAGGAAGGGCGAAAAACCCAGGTTATAATAACACTGGGAAAATTCCCTCATGGCCCCCGAAGGTGACCAGCCAAAGCCTGAGGGTAATTAATTAATCAATTATTAATCAAGGGTGGGTGGGTTGGGTCACTTGCCTGCCAACCTAAAATGGCTGCTGTCTCGTGTCAGCCAGGGGCTTTATAGCCCCCAAGTCTCACTAGTAATCTCACGAGATGAGAGACTACCAGTGTGCTAGGGATCCTAGAAAATCCCCTTCCCGATTGGCTGGGTGGTGCAGGAAGGGTGGAGCTTCCTGCCCATCCAGCCAATCAGGCATCAGCCTCTTTCAATTGGCCGGTGCAATCTAGAGCCCCTCCCAATGCGTCGGGGAGGCTCTTTCTCATACTTTGGATCAAACATTGATTGGAATGGGGACTGCAGTAAAAATCATAAGACTAAGGGCTGATACAAATGGCCCATTTGGGGCAGCAGAGAGGAATCCCACACCATGACCCTGATCCTTCCTTTTGCCACCCATAAGAGCCAGTGCTATGGCTCTTCTGCCCCCTTTTGGCCCAGTGTGTCTGCATGCTGCACCAGAAGGGTGTCCTGACAGTGTGTGCTGTGCATATGACCATGCAGTTTCAGGACAGTGTCAAGGTGAGGTTGGGGCAGCTGGCGTGCGGCTGCCCCACCCCATCTCTACCCCCAGGCCAGCCCTTTAGGCTGGTCTGCAATGGCCCTAAGAATGGGGAGGGCAGCTATGAAAACACTAAAAAAGATCCTAAAATGTAAAGATATGCAACTGAGTAAGAAAGCCAAACTTGTACAAGTCATTGCATTCCCTATTACCATGTAAGGGTGCAAAAGCTGGACAGTTAAGAAAATGGATAGGAAGAAAATCAATTCATTGTGCTGGAGAAGAGTCCTGAGGATACCATGGACATCCAAGAAGTCAAACAAATAGGTCCTAGAACAGATCAAACCAGAATTCTCCCTGGAAGCCAAGATGACTAAATTGAGGCTGTCATACTTTGGCCACATCGTGAGAAGACACAACTCATTGGAGAAAACAATAAGGCTAGAAAAGGTGGAGGGAAGCAAGAAGAGAAGAAGGCCACATGCTAAATGAATGGACTCTATAAAAGAGGTCACAAATATGAATTTGCAAGGACTGAGCAGAGCAGTGGAGGATAAAGAGTCTTGGAGATGTCTCATCTATAGGGTCACCATGGGTCAGCTTGAGGGTGAATAATAACAACAAAGAAGGGGAACAGACCAATTTATCAAGGGAAGGCAAACACAGCAAATATAAGAGTTCAAGATGCTAAAAAATTAGGGACTAAAAGCATAATTTGGGGATGCAGAATTCTTATTTTGTCCTCATTTTGTCCCCCACTTCCAGTACCTACACTATGGTGCTACTTCAAGCGATTGGTTTGCTCTAAAGTGTAGATTAGAACAACCAATACATGGTAGCTGGTCATCATCATCACAATAACTTATATCATTATCACCACCACCACCACCATTTTTTGGACATGTTTTTCTTTGTTAAACGAAACCCAAACATATTTTACAAGCAGATGTAAATGGTTGATATTTGAAAACTGGCAATCATATCCCATCTGTGAGTAAAGAAACATCCAGGTACCAAAAAAGTGACAGTATCAGGGACCTTGCTAAGGAGGGCATTCAAGAACAGAGGAATCACAACTGAAAAGCTTCTGTTTCAGATATTAATTTCAAAGTAGGGTCAGGTTCATAATCATATTATTGGTTATTGAAATTACTAATAAAAGTAAAGGGGTGAGTGAAGGGGAATTAATATTATTTCTATCCTATTTCTTGATTTATTAGTGTGTTATGCATGTGTATGTTCCCCTAAAGAAGTGATTAGAAATCTTTGTCTAATGTGCAACTTCTGAATTCAATTGACGATCATGGAAGCAAAGTTCCATATACAATGCCAACTCTCTGACCCTTCTGAAACTGGTCGCAGTATTCCTTTGCCTATGTATTCGGCTGCACATTCCACTGTGTATTTAGCTGTACAGTTTGTTGTGCAGTGCTGCTATTTAACAAAAGGGTTGTATGATGTAATTAATGCATAACTCTGCAGGCAAAGATTTTTGCTACATAATTCCAATGCTGGTTGCTGACTGGCATTGAAAACATTGACTACATCTAACTGAAATGTGTGGCAAATCTGTCTTCTTTCATAACCTTGATTAAATCAGGTTCCAGGTGGCTAAAGTCTAATTCTTTTAAAGATTTGTAATAAGGAAACATTACCACAATTACTTTATTTCAATGTTATCTGGTGAATCAATCCAGTAATCATGGAAAGTGAACATGAAATGGACAGCAAACAGGAGAAGGGCTGTAACTCACACAGAGACTTTAGTTTAGGACTTTATAACATGACACCCAGTCTCACCACAATCACATTAATGAAAGCGCTCCCTACTGCATATACCTTCAATAGTTTGTTTTTAATGAAATTCCAGAGTTATATTAATGCAGTTTAACAAAAAAGGAAAGGAAAGGAAGAAAATAAATAGGCTGTTCTGGAATAGCAAAGGGGAGGGGAGATGTGGGAGAGCAGGAGACACTGACACCATGTGACTGCCCAGTCCCAGAACTGCCATGGGAGTAATTCACTACACTTTAGAAATAATGCTCTACCATCACTATTTGGAACTTATTGGTGGGGTTCCTCCAATAATGGAAAAGTGTAAGTTAAGCATATTTGGGGAACAGGCAGTGATGAGAGAGACACAGTGCCGTGTGATTGGTATTGCCAAAGATGCTGTTATCCAACTTTTATGGCAGTTTAAAAGCCTCAGGTGATAATCTCCTTAGTTTAGTTACTTTAATTTATTAAATGTATAAATCACCTCCAACATTCAGAAAGGCTCTCAAAGTGATTTATAATAGACAAAAATACTGTGTACATTATTTATAATATGTTATTAAACTATAATATGTTATTAAACATACTAAACACCACACTGTTTACAACAATATCCATCTAAAAATAATCACCTGAATAAAACTGTCAGTCCATCACAGGAGTGAATCACAAAAATGAACACCAAGGACCGGTCTGCAAAGTGCCATTCATTTGCACTGACACAAAGGACACGAGACGCCTCTTTTTGGGTTAAAACAGGCCACAACTTTTATTTAGCTGTACAGGGTCTATTAACCAACCAATAAACATTAACAAATTTGTCACATGTGTAAGTTAAGGTGTAACCCCCCAAATGGGTGGACATGACAAAACCAGTAAACAATCATATCAACAAATTTACAAACCCCTCCCCCCGGAAATGATGTCATATTTTGTCATATGATGTAATGCAATTTATGATGTCATGCATTTAACTGCATATGTCATTTCCTTTAAATTTGTCTCATGCCAATTTACCCCAATTAATTTAAATAGCCAGATTAAATTTTTCTGTGGGGTGGGGGATCATTACTCATGACAAGAAGGGTCCAGCCTAGCTAGGCATCCCCTTTACCCCCCCCCCCCCCCCCCCGCAGACTGCTTTTACAATTTGGTCAGAGAGTGCTGTGACGTACATCTCTAATCCCTCTGGAGAGAGGTGGACCCCATCCCCCCTGTATAGCTGCGGCCAGTCAAGTTTAATACCATACTCCACTAAAAAGATACCCATTCTAGAGAGCTGCTTAGCCACATAATGGTTAAGCCAGTGCCGAGCGTTAATAATTGCTGCGTCCTTCTGCACTCCGGGCCAGCAACACCTTGTCACAAATTTGGTCCAAAGGATCACAGCGCCTGACAAAAGCTTTTGGACTTCTTGTATGTCCTTAACAATCTGTTTGGCCAGTTGCAAGCACAGAATCCAAACCGAATCGTTCTCCCCCAGGTGTACCACCAAAACCTGGGGTTGTGAACGCGAACATGCCAACTCCATAATAAGAGGAAGGAGAGATCCCCATCATGCCCCTTTGTCCAAACCACTCAGTGAGTCCAATGTGCAAAAGGCTCAACATATTGTTGTGGCGATTTCCCAAAAGGTGGCGTTCCGCCCAGAAGACCAGGCTGTGGCCCAAGATCTATATGCTGCCATGGTAAAAGCCAGCTGAAACAAAACAAAACAAGTTAACATGGCTTATCAGGAGTCTGGTTACCTGATTGCCTGACATAGGACTTAAATGCACATGAACGCCACCTGCCAATTCTGAAAATATTGGCTTCACTCAAACCGTGAGTGGCCGCAACTGTCGCTTCTCCAATACAAAAGGAGTGCAAGGAGAAATATTCCTGAGGCAACTCAGTCCTCCTTACAGTCTCTTTTAACACAGCCCTAAATTGAAATTGCATTAAGGGCAAACCAGACAAGTGAATAAACAAATAGCCAGCCAAATTTTGTCTAATATTCAAGTAGTTAATCATCACTATCACTGGGCAAATTAGACCTTGCAGCACTTTAGCCAAAAAAATAGACTGACCCTTTGCTAACTGGTCAGTCTTAGAACGCCTAAGGTGAATTTAAATCCCCTGTCCTGTTAGATTGATATCAGAAATTGATAGTGCCCTGCCAGATTTATCATTACGGGATCCAGGCACAATCTCACTGATTCTTAAAGCAGCAAAAAAGGCTAAAGCAAGTACCGCTTTAAATAAAGCCTCTTCCCCCAGTGAATAACATGTGTGGGCTAATTGATCCCAGAACTTAACAAGGACAGGGCCAGTTATCGGCCATCATGGATCTTTTGTGACAGGGGATTCTCTGGACCATCCCTCCACTGCTCTTTTGACCCTAAAGTCATTAGTAGGATCAAAACAGCTCTTTGCCCTAGAGTAAAATGCCAGGGTGGCCAACCTGACCCTGATAGTGACAGGTGAAAGTCCTGCATGCTTAAGATATACAATAAAATGAAGGACCAAGTCAACATCAATAGGCCACTTTTGATCCTCCCCAATTTCCTGTAAGAATTGATTAAACAAATTCAAAGCTGTTTGGTAGGACTTGCGTATAGACGGGGCAATGGAATTCAAAATTGCCCTATGAACTTCTAATCTCTAAGGCTCCAGAGGGACGCCAGTACCTCCAACGGGTGCCTTGGGAGCCAGCTGCCGGAACCTGGAGAGCTGAAAACAAGAAAGGGTGTCCGCTAAAGGGTTAAGCACACCAGGAATATGTTGAGCTTTAAATAACACATTGTAATTCAAGCATTGTAACACCATCACCCTTACCAAACCCATAACTGTAGGAAACTTGAAGGACTGAAAGTTCACCACATGCACGACTACCTGGTTGTCACACCAAAATCAGACAGTCCTATTAGCATACTGGCTTGCCCACAAGTGCACAGCCACCAATATTGGAAACAGTTCCAAAAACGTAAAGTCTCTAGTCAGACCACTTTTAACCCATGCAGCAGGCCATGCCTCTGCAGCCCACTGGCCATTACAAAAAAACACCGAAGCCATGGGCACCAGCAGCATCAGAATGCACCTGAAAGTCTACCCTAAGCAGCATTTCAGATCTCCAAAACAATATGCATTTGAAATGCTCCAAAAAGGAGTTCCAAACCTTCAAATACTAACGAATTCCCCTTGTGATTCTAATGCAGTGATGCTGGGCCACTATTCCTGCAGTAGCCCTATACAGTCTCACACAAAATGCTCATCCTGGAAGTACAACCCTACAGGCAAAATTCAAAAGACCTGTAAGTGATTGAAATTCATGAAGGATAGCTTTTTGTTTCCCTAACATGGTCCCAACTTGCTGCTTCATAGCCACTAGTTTTTCATTAGCCAAATGAGAAATTCCAGCTATGGTTTCAATCTCGATACCCAGAAAGGTAAGTCAAGTATGGCCCCTCTGTCTTTTCCTCTGCTAAGGGCATACCTAGCTCATGCATTAATTCCTGAAATTGAACTAAGGAATCCTTGCACTGTGAAGAATTGGGATTCCTAGCAATTAAAAAAATTATCTAAATAATGAGCTATGGCTCTATTACCAGTCCATTTAACTGCACACCAATGGAGAAAGGTACTGAATGTCTCAAAAGCAGAACAAGAAATTGAGGATCCCATGGGCATAGCTTTGTCAAAGAAATATTTTCCTTCAAACTGAAAACCCAGTAAGTCAAAATCATCTGCGTGTACAGGAAGGAGTCTAAATGAAGTCTTAATATTGCACTTAGCTAAAAGGGCTCCCATGCCCAAATTCCAGATCATCTTAACTGCTGAGTCGAACAATGTATACCTAACCGAGGTAAGCCCAGGGTCAATAGCATCGTTCACAGACTCACCCTTCGGGTATGATAAATTATGAATCAGCCTAAATTCCCCGGGGGCTTTTTAGGAACTACACCCAAAGGAGATAAGCGAAGTGTGGGGATAGGCAGCTGATCATGGGGTCTTGAAATCCTTCCTACAGCTATTTCCTTAGCCAATTTCTCCCTCACCATGCTTGGCAAGTCCCTCACTGAACAAGCATTGGGTGCAAAACAATGAACCCTAGGGCCTGTATAGGGAATACGAAAGCCTACAGAAAAACCTTGAAACAAATATAAAGCAGACTCACTGTTAGGGTAAACCTTTAGCCATGCCACCATAGTGTCTAATTTAATTGGTGATGGGGCCTTTTCCCCCAGGCGAAGCTGGCTGGGGGGCAGTACCCACTCCTGTTCTTTTGCCTCTACCACAGGAAGTTCCAGGGTGGCCACCCCTACAAGTGTTGCATTTGTGCTCAAACCTGCAGCGTTGTCTTTTACACTTGCCAGCACTAAAGTCCCAGCATAAGCCAAATTGCCTTCTCTCTCCTGTGGCAGGCCTCGCATTCAGCCCTCTCAGCATGGTAACCATCGGGACAAACCCGTTGTCACACCTGCTCGAGGGGGAGGGCCCCAACATAACATCAGCCCAAAGTTCTGACTGAACATGCCTCCAAGATAAAGAGCGATCCTGTGCCGCTCTCATCCTAAACTGCTCATCATATTGGAGCCATGCTGTACCCCTTGAATTGTGATGGCATTTAGTGTATGCTTTTATCATGATCTCCTGATATTTAGAAAATTCAGGGGATCTGAGTGGTTCTTTTTCCTCTATGACACCTTTGAAATAGTGAAGCCCATAATCCAATTAACAAATTTTTGCTCTAGCTTAGGGTGTTTGAGTGCTATAAGTAACAAACTTTCGGCCCAAGTCTTGCGAGAACAATAACACTGCGAAACTTGGAGCAACCACCAAACAACCCGATTGGACGAAGCACGCAGGTGTTTTCTTTCCCCTGTGGGTCTTGACCAACCAGGCGTCTCCTGTCCTTATTTGGCCAGCACAACAAGAAACCCCTCCTGACTCATCAGGGGGTGTCTTTCCATGCAACAGCTTCTTGGCCTTCAAAGGATAAATCAGTTAAAAGCAGCAGAGTGTTCAAAATGAAATAGCCTCTTATCTACCACCAGAGGTTACAGCTGGATGTCCCCCATCCAAAATTTGGACAATACTGGGCTAACTGGACCATTAATCTGACTGGTATAAGGCAGTTTCTTGTGTTCCTAGAGTACATGCTTTCAGTGGTATGGCAGATACTTAGACTATGCCCTTGGTTGAGACACAATAAAAGAACCTGAATGATATCCTATGAAAGTTTGATGGCAATTCCATTTGGTCAGAAATGTCATAGAATAGAAAGGTAATAACTGTTTTTCAAATAAATTTTAAAAATCAATGCAGCAAGAAGCTTCATTGCCCTTCCACAGCCCTTTGTAACACAACATCAAGCACAGAAATAAAGGCAGGACTATTGAGAAGTTAACTGTAAATTAAATGAACTACTTATCAATTCTTTGTCTCTCATTTGTGGTACATACCAAATTGTTTTTTAAAAGTCAGCTATTTTAGAATGCAACTTACTGTGCTTGGGGCTTATTATTGTTCCAATGATAGGTTTGATTCAAGCCTAATTATAGTAATTAAAACACTGCCTACCCTATTGCAGCAGTACAGATTGCAGTACTTATTCCTGACATTACTCAGAATGTATGGCCTCTGAGGACATTTCTATCAAATGTACTTTCAGTCACCTTCTGAGCTGTGAACTTTGGGAATTTCATTTACAACGTTAGTCCTACCGAGTTGCATATGGTGTGGTAACGTATCCACACCAAAGGAATGGGGTGTGGGAATAATTAAAGGTAATTTGTTAACATCTGGCCCTTGGAGAGACAGCATGAAGTGAAAGGAGAAGGCGGGAAGGTGAGATAAATGACAGGACTGCTCCTCCCATGCCAGCTGTCCTAAGAACATCTCCTCACATTAGACCTTGTAAACAGGACATAATATGAAAAACACACCCAAACTAAACATAATAAAAGTTCTTTCATGAGCTGTGAAATAATCTACTTCTGAAATCTCATTATCAGCACATCATCATCTTATTTAAAACTGCTTCGGTCTTCCACAGTTAATGTGAATTAATAGATTATAAATGCAGATTTGCAGAAACCTCAAAATTGGGATTGAGGGACCTGTGACTCTGCTGGACTACAACTCCTGCATTCCTGATCATTGGTCCAGCTAGCAGGGACAGATGGGAGTGACAGTTCCAAAACATCCAGAGGGATGCAGGTTTTCCCTCTTTGCTCTAAATTTCTTGGTTCAACATTAGGCAAAGCAGCTATTGGTACTCCTGGCTGCCATGTCCTGTTGTCCATCCTTTCCTTCACCTGCTGAGGAAACATTTCAAGGTGTGTCTAAAAGCAAATGAAGATGGGAGCAAATAGAACCACAGAGGACAAAACAGGTATGCCTTCCTTATCTCCCACTATATCTGCAGTTAAATGTAAATGAAAATATAAATTGTAAAGTCATAAAGACAATCTGATGTCTTTGATCAGAGGTTTGGAGGACAGATAAGTGAAAATACCCTTATCCTCAGTTCTTTTTTATTTATTTATTTGATGAAATGTAAGATAATGCTGCAGATTTCTCTGCCCAGACTCCTAACAAATTGCACATCAGTGCAGTGAAAGATTTGCTACCTGCTGCACACAGAGACCATCACGTGTTTCTTTTTGCTTTTGCAGACAGATGCAGTTCTTGAGAACAGCTGGACAAGCTGCTGCAAGAGAATGGGAAGAAATCTTGCTGCAATTGAGATTGCATGTGAACCTGGTCACTTTCAGAGATGATGAAAAATCTTCTCAAACAATTATGTTTCTGATGCAAAAATGAGATGCCAAATGATTTTTGTAAGATGAACAAATAAATGTGGATAAAAGAACAATGTGCACAGAACTATTGTTTGTGTACAGAAGAAGCATCTTTTTCCCTTTGTGAAACATATATAGCAAGCTCAAACAAAGGCATAAACAATCCACCCTCTATTATTTTTTGCTACTTTATAGAGCAAAGTAACAGTTACCACATTTTCCACTAAAGAAGCGTGAAAAAGCCACTCGTGAAAATGCGTAAATTTAACCCTGGTTAAAAGCCATTCCTTTTCAGTGGTTTTTGTCTAGGAGAAAAATTGTAATGTTTTCCCATTTACTGTACAAGCACAATGCAAGTCAGAATTTACATTCCTAGCTGTAGTGAAATTCACTCAAAAAGGAGAGGTCTTTGGAGCTGTCACTTATGGCAGAAGTGATAATTTTGTTAATAATAATAATAATAATTTTTATTTATATCCCGCCCCTCTGCCAAGCAATCGAGGCAGCGTACAGTATTCAAAATATCAAAACAAGTCACATCAAATCAGATCCCATCCCTCATTCCCACCCCCACTCACCCCCCAAAAACAAATCAAACCAAACAAATTAAAGACAATTATTAGAAATATACAATATAAAATATACAGTATACAATATAAAAAACATGATTACATGATTGCATTGCCGCAGCTGCTCTGGGTGAAGGGGTGGGCTAGATAGCTTCTGGAGGGACCCTCTTCCACCACAACCACTACAGATGGTAAATGGCTGGGGGATGGGCTAAATAGCCTCCAAAGAGGTCTTCTTCCACCGCTGCCACTGCAGATGGTAAATGGGTGGAGGGATGGGCTAAATAGCCTCCAGGGATGTTCTCTTCCACTGCCGCCACAAAGGGATGGAATCAAAGCTGGATAGGGCACACACCCTTCCACGGTGGTGGTGAGGAGGGAGATGATGTCCTAGGCTTGGTTTTCTTGCCACGCCTGCCCTCACCATCGCCGCTGCACTAGTGTAGCCAGTGGTTGGGCTGGGGAATGCTGGGGGCACCTTTTGAAGGTTCCCTCTGAGGCCAGGTGTTGCACTGGGGGAGGAGGGCAGGCAAACAAACACACACACATGCCACTCCTCTTCTCAGCCTCCTCCTCGGTGTAGCCGGTGGTCAGGCAGAGGGGGGGAGCCCCTTTTGAAGGTTCCCTCTGAGGCCAGGTGTTGCACTGGGGGAGGAGGGCAGGCAAACAAACACACACACCCGCCACTCCTCTTGTTGCAGAGACATCAAACACTGAAGACAATCCTTGCAGCCTAATATGAGATAACCAATTTTATTATGACACCCAGTTATTCAAGATGGTAAAAATGGGAAGAAGGGTTTCAAAGAGATCTCTCTAATGTGAGAGAATGAGCATTAAAATAGCAAGTAAGATTCAATATAAAGGTAAAGGTATTCCCTGCTGACAAGGTTGTCAAGTTGTGCCTGACCACAGGGGGCAGTGCTCATCTCCATTACTAAGCCGAAGAGCCAGCATTGTCAGAGATTACTCTGTGATCATGTGGCCAGCATGATTGCACAGAACACTGTTTACCTTCCCACTGAAGTGGCACCTATTTATCTACTTGCATTTGCATACTTTCAAACTGCTAGGTTGGCAGAAGCTGGGATTAGTGACAGAAGCTCATCCCATCATGCAGCACCTGGGCCTCGAACTGCCAACCTGCCGATCTTGCAATCAACAGAGTCAGTATCTTAACAACTTGAGCCACTGCATCCCTGACAAAGTTCAGTATATGCCAATGTAAAGTGAAGTATCATGGGACCAAAAACAAAGGGGAAAATCTTATGTACATGTTTACTTTGATGGTTTCTGAACTGGCAGTGAGAGACAGAAAGAAATTCTGGGGTTGTAGTAGAGAGCTTGATATAAATGTCAATCCAATACGCAAATACTATTATTTTAAAAAAGGCATGTTGGCAAAATGAGAAAAGGGGATGAAAATAAAACTGCTATCATCATATTGTTTTATATGATCTAAGACATGGGTATTGTGTACAGTTTTGATTGCTGTACCTCTGAAAGGCCATTCTATGAATTTTTAGGATGCCCATACAATGTCAACTTGAGACTGACTCTACTATGACACACTTCTTCAGTACCCCCATTAGCATCCAAAGTCTCCTGAATTACTATCAAGCCTCTTCCTTTGATGAGGTTCTCTCTGAGATCATTCTTTGCTTGGATACTGATAAGTGATTGATGGCAGATGGCTTTTGAATTGAAGTCAAGGAAGCCTTAAGGTCACAAAGTGTCCATGGCTACTCTACAGAATATGAAGATTGTGGCAAACTGAGGCCTATATAAG
Organism: Phrynosoma blainvillii; assembly: GCA_026167975.1. Taxonomy (NCBI): domain Eukaryota; kingdom Metazoa; phylum Chordata; class Lepidosauria; order Squamata; family Phrynosomatidae; genus Phrynosoma; species Phrynosoma blainvillii. The sequence continues at coordinate 287,641,282 of JANUYF010000003.1, forward strand.
ATCACAGAATGTCAGAGTGCCAAGGAATTTATTTATTTTATCAGTGACTAGCAGTCTACAGTTCCTTTATTCTGTCTCATCACCACTACTGCAGTAGTAACAGAATATCATAGCTGGTTAATGAACTTTTTATTAATTATTATTATTATTTTATTTTTATCCCAGTTTTCTTTCAAAGTGGGACCCATGGCAGCTAACAACACATTAAAAAATGAATTAAAACAGTACAATTAAAACTGCAAAAAATGTAAAAATTATAAATATAAAATTTGTAAACAATTAAAAATAATAATAACAATCTAAAACTAACCCACCTATCCCCCAATGAAACCAAGCCTGCAGGATTTTAAAAGGCTTGCTTAAATAAAAATGTCTTTGCCTGGCCATGAAAGGCTAGCAGTGAAGGGGCCAGCCTAGCCTCCCATGGAAGGGAGTTCCACAGGGTGGGAGCAGCTACTGAGAAGGCTCTCTCTCGTGTCCTCACCAATCATAGAATCATAGAGTTGGAAGAGACCACAAGGGCCATCCAGTCCAACCCCCTGCCATGCAGGAACTCAAAATCAAAGCATCCCTGACAGATGGCCATCCAGCCTCTGTTTAAAGACCTCCAAAGAAGGAGACTCCACTACACTCCAAGGGTGTGTGTTCCACTGTTGAACAGCTCTCACTGTCAGAAAGTTCCTCCTAATGTTGAGGTGGAATCTCTTTTCTTGTAGCTTGCATCCGTTGTTCCGAGTCCTATTCTCTGGAACAGCAGAAAACAAGCTAGAACCCTCCTCAATATAACATCCTTTCACATATTTAAAGAGAGCTATCATATCCCCTCTTAACCATCTCTTCTCCAGGGTAAACATACCCAGTTCCCTAAGTCGTTCCTCGTAGGGCATGGTTTCCAGACCCTTCACCATTTTAGTCGCCCTCCTCTGGACACGCTCCAGTTTTTCAACATCCTTTTTGAATTGTGGTGCCCAGAACTGGACACAGTATTCCAGATGGAGCCTGACCAAAGCAGAATACAGTGGTACTATTACTTCCCTTGATCTAGATACTATACTTCTATTAATGCAGCCTAAAATTGCATTGGCCTTTTTAGCTGCAGCATCACACTGTTGACTCATGTTCAACTTGTGGTCTACGAGGACTCCTAGATCACTTTCACATAGGACGTTATCACACGCGGGTCTCAAAGCGGCAAGAAAGTGGTATGGAATCAATCCAGAACTATACCGGTATAGACCCCACAAGACGGAAATGGCTATCAGACGCAACTAGCATCATTGCGCAATTAACGATACTGCGATAGATGTGCTCCTGGGGACTGTATCTGCCGTTCACACACAAGTGAGAAGATCCCCTCCAGAACCCAGCAAGGATGTTCTTGCACATGCGCAGAAACAGGACAGCCGCGGCTGTCACTTGCCGCGGCTGTCTCACACACACACACCCCTTTCCAAGCCTGGAAGCCTGGTTGCTTTCCTTGTGATGAGGCCGGGCTCGGAGGGCTCCTCCGACCCTGGCCTCGTCCCAAGGGAAGCCTGGTTGCTTTTCTTGGGATGAGGTCGGGGTCCGGGCCCAGCCTCATCCCAAGGAAAACAACCAGGCTTCCAGGCTTGGGAAGGTGTGTGTGTGTGTGTGTGTGTGTGTGTGACAGCCGGCTGTCACACACGCACGCACACCCCTTCCCAAGAGAGAGCCGCTCTGAACAGACATCCTCAGAGCAGCTCTCTTTCTCGGCTTGGGTTGGGAAGGGACACACACCCCTTCCAAGCGGCTCTCTTTCTCGGCTTGGGTTGGAAAGGGACACACACCCCTTCCGAGCGGCTCTCTTTCTTGGCTTGGGTTGGGAAGGGACACACACCCCTTCTGAGCGGCTCTCTTTCTCGGCTTGGGTTGGGAAGGGACACACACCCCTTCCGAAGCCTGCGCGGGGCCTTGGCTCCATGATACGTATGTCGTGATCAGACATACGGTGAAAGCAGCATCATTGCAGTATCATTCTGGTCGCGGAATTGCAATTCCCCAAGAAACCGGCATTCAAAAGAACGGGGATGATGCAGCATTGGGACGGGGTTGGGACGGGGTTGCATGCGACATCATGTGAACACACGGGAAAAAGAACAGCAATGGGACGGGATTGGGTGAAGATTCTTTCTGCTTTAGGCCCCGTGTGATAACGTCCACATAGTCTCATTAAGCCAGGTGTCCCCCATCTTATATCTATGCGTTTCATTCCCCCCCCCCAGTGCAGTACCTTACAATTTTCCGTGTTAAAATTCATTTTGTTAGCTTTGGCCCAGCTTTCTAATCTATTAAGGTCATTTTGAATTTTCATCCTGTCTTCTGGGGTATTAGCTATTCCTTGTAATTTGGTGTCATCTGCAAATTTGAGAAGCATGCCCCCATTCCTTCATCCAAATCATTGATAAAGATGTTGCATAGCACTGGGCCCAGGACAGAACCCTGTGACACCCCACTGGTCACTTCTCTCCTGGATGAAGAAGAGCCATTGCTGAGCACTCTTTGGGCTCGGTCAGCACTGCTGAAACTTGGACATCCAAGGCTCAGAGTTAATTCCAAGAGCACATCCAAGCTGCAAGCCTGAGATTTCAGGGGGAGTGTAACCCCATCCATCTCAGGCACAGCCCCAATTCCCTGATCTGCCTTATGACTGATCAGGAACACTTCTTTCTTGTCTGGATTAAGCTTCAATTTGTTTGCCCTCATCCAGTCCATTACTGACATCAGACACTGGTTCAGCACAGAGACAGCTTCCTTGGAGTCAGATGGAAAGGAGAGATAGGACGTTATCACACGGGGCCCAATCCAAACAAAATCCACACGAAATCCCGAATGATACCAGATTATTGGCCTGTGTTTTCACACAACATAGCACAGAACCCCGACAGAACCCCTACAGAAAGTGGAAAGATCCGAGATCTTTTGAATTTCAGTTTCTTCAGGAAATGCAATTGCGCGATGAGGGTGATTCCGCATTTACCGCAAATGTGATCGCCAAATACGTATTGGGGAGCATTTCCCCGTCATTACCCATGGTTCCCGCGAGCATTCCTCTATCTGCACATGTGCAAGAGGCTCATTCCTCTATCTACACATGTGCAAGAGGCTCCTTTCTACTACATTTATGGGATATTTTCGCTTGTGTGTGGACGTTCTTTGAACTTGCTGTAAATTCGCAATTAAGGTAATGACGTTTGCGGAAACAAGTTTATTTTCGGTTTATTTTCTTAATGCCTCATTTCAACTTTTATTTTCGCTTTCTGGCCCACATGTGATAACGTCCATAGAGTTGGGTGTCATCCACATATTGATGACACTGCACCCCAAAACTCCAGATTACCTCTCCCAGCATTTTCAGGTAGATGTTAAACAACATGGAGGACAAAAGAGAACCTTGTGGAACCCCCACAGGCCATCACCCAAGGTATCGAACAGGAGTCCCCAACACCACCTTCTGGGTCCTCCCATCCAAGAAAGACCAGAACCACTGCATAGCAGTGATCCCAAGTCCCATCCCAGAAAAGCATCTCAGAAGGATACCATGGTCAATGGTATCAAAAGCTGCTGAGAGGTCCAGCAAAACCAACAGAGACACACTTCCCCAGTCCAGGTCCCTATGTAGGTCATCCTCCAAGGTGACCAAAGCTGTCTCTGTGCCATATCCCGGTCTGAAGCCATATTGAAATGGATCTATTAAGTAAAAACACTCATACCCAGTAGACTGTGGGACAGGGCACCTTTTAAGTGAGATGGAATCCCAATAGACCACTGCAACTCCACCTCCCCACCCCCCAGGCCTCACCTGCTGCAGAAAGGAAAACTTAGGGGGGGTTGCAGACTGCTAGAAATAGTGCAAATTGAGTCCACTTTTAGGGTTAGGGTTAGTGCTAGGGAATCATGGGAATTGTTTTTTTTTTTTTCTGAGACACTGAGCCTTCTCTGTCAGAGAGCTCTGGTGCCACAATAAAATACAGTCCGCATGATTCCCTAACCCTAACCCTAACCCTAACCCTAAAAGTGGACTCAATTTGCACTATTTCTGGCAGTCTGCAACACTCCCCCCCAGTTGAGCAAAGCTGAGAGAGATTAGCTCCCCCCCCCCCCCGACTTCATCCAGCCAGGTCTCCATAATACAATCCAGGTTGGCATGCTCACCCAGGATCAAGTCCTGGATCAGTGGTGTTTTACCATTTACTGACCTGGCATTGAGCAGCAGCATTTTCAGCCCAGGGGGCCTGCTGTCAAGGCTATCCAGGCTATTTGAATTGGGGATCAGTTTGGGAGTAACCAGTACCCTATGTATCTCCCTTCTACCAGAATGATAGAACTGACTCTCCTTACCGTATCTCCCCCTGCCCATTGATGTTGTAATGGCTGCCCCCTAGACTGTTTCATCTCTCTTGCCCTCCTTGCAGCCCATATTGTACTGCTGGCAGGCCAGTTGTTTGAAGTTACAATTCAAACCAAGAACCCCTCCCCAACAAACCAGAGGGACTGACTCTCACCCTTACTCCCCTCGAAGCGGCAGGCCTGCCGTAGTAGGCACCCAGCTTTTATCCCCTTGGGAGGGGGACAAGTTGTCTTACCTGGCTATTTAGCTAGGGATTAGCTGGGTGCCTGGAGCCTGGTCCAGAAGGGAGCAGTCCTTGGAAAAGGCAGCAATCCTCCAGGAAGGCTGCCAGCAAGCAACAGCAAAGCACCCTTCCTGGGTAGTGGAAAGCAAAGCCTGTTCCTCCTTCCACATGCTGGCTCCCCTCAGTCCTAGCAGGCACCCAGCTTTTATCCCCTTGGAAGGGGGACAGATGATCCTACCTGGCTATTTAGGGGTATATTTAGGGGTATATATACCCCTAAACACCATTAACGTGTAAGACATAGATTAGGCCTCTTAGGGGCTCTGCTATAGAAATAAGGGCTCTGCAAGTCAAATAGGATGGGAACCCCTGTCCTTTAGACATGAAAATAACCTTGAAAGACTGGACCAAAACTAATGAATTTCAAAAGGGATGAATAAAAGATGCTAGATATAGGTAGGGAAAATAAAATGCACAAATATAGGATGGATGTCAACTGGCTTGAAAATATCACAGGTTGAAAGGATCTAGGGGTCTTAGCAGATCACAAGCTAAATATGAGTCAACAGTGTAATGCAGCAGCCAAAAAAAAAGCTGATGTAATTCTAAACTGCATCAACAGAAATATAATGTTGAGAGAGTAGGAAAGTAGCAGTGCCACTCTATTCTACTTTAGTAAGATCTCACCTGAAATACTGTGTCCAGTTCTGGGCATCACTGTTCAAAATGGATATTGACAAACTGTATTGTGTGCAGAGAGGGCAACCAGGAAGATTAACAATGTGGAAAACAAGCCTTATGAGGAAAGACTTACTGATCTGGACGTATTTAGCTTGTAGAAGAGAAGATTGAAATGTGATATGATAGTCATCCCTTCAAATATCTGATGTCATGTAGATAGGGTTGTCATATTCCAGTCCCTTAGACTGGGCATCTAATTTGCACATTATGCAAATTATTATACGGTTGGCCTTTGGTATCCGTGGGGGATCTGAGTTCCATTGTCTCCAGTGGTTCCATGTGATGCCTAAGTCCCATTGTCTCCTATGGTGAAGCGATCACATGGCCACACCACCATTGGAGACAATAGAACTTCACTTTCCTCCCTCCCTTCTTGTCCTCCCTCCCTCTCACCTCCCTGGCACTTCCCTTTGCTTCTCCTCCCCTCCCAGCTCCAGGCTCCACTGCATGGCAAAGGAGGGCCTGGCAGAGGCGGAAAAGGGGCACTGTGCCTGCTTGAGATGAGAGTGCACATGAAAGTTTCTGAGAACCTCTGCCCCACCCTCCAGCCTCACTGTGACATCACTGCCCTGGACTGCTCCATTCCCTCTCCCCCCCCCCCCCATTCTGTGGGCAAGAAGCAAAATGACTGTTGTGGTGGAGAAGGAGACTTCAGCTTCAGAGGTCTTCTGACTGACCATGTCCTGGGGGTTGCCCAGCCTCCTCCTCCTCCTCCTCCTTGTCCTCATTCTCCTGGGCTCTGCAGCCAGTCGTTAGGGGAAGCAAGGCTCTGGATCAGGGGGCTCAGAGCAGTGGGTGTCCTCCACAGCATCCCTATACAGCATATTTTGTGGCTCGTTCTCACTGGTGGTGGCCGGCTGGCTGGCCTCCTCCTCCTCCACTGCTGCCATTTCCTCCGCTTCCTCTGCCTCCTCCTCTTCCTCCTCACTGGGGGCTTGCTGTCCACGAATGCTTGATAGCAAGTCCGCGGATACCAAGGGCAGACTGTAATTAATTTTAATTTGCATTCTGTTTATGTAAATTCAACACATTAATCATTTCACTTTTTCTACCATTATGTTTCAACCTCAGAACCAGTACCATGTAAGAGCACCTTATTTTCTTCTCTCCCCCCTGCCTCCCAAGCTGGTGTGACTGAGAGGGAAGCTTCCAAGCAGCCCCAGAGACTTTCCTTACTCTCTTAAGGCTGTTTGGAAGTGAAGTTCCACCAAGCTGCCTAGCCCTAGGCTCAAGCCACCAACACAATCACCATACAACACAAGGCCATCTCTGCTTGCCTCCTTTCCTTTCCCACATTCTGGGCCTGTTAGGGGAAGACTGGGAGGGATTGGAAGAATAAGGTGGCAATGCTACCCCTGTGCAGTAGCAATTGGAGATTGCAGGGCAGGATGAGGCTCCTGCCAGTGCCAGTCTTCTTGTACAGTTTCCTGCTTCATTGCCCCTGCCACATTTTAGCCTACCCTGTGACAAAAGAGAAATCCAGGATTTACTGTTTCAATAGGTCCAGCCAGCTGGGTCATTTTTTAGTCCCTTCAATCCAATCAATTTCCCAAGTTTTCTGGGACAAATGGCAACTCTACATGTAGAAGATGGAGTAAGCTGGGTTTTTTTTGTTTGTTTGTTTTGTTTTGGTTTTTTTGGTCTGTTTGTTTGGTTTTTTGGTTTCTCTAGAGACTAGAACATGAACCAATGGATTCAAATTACAAGAAAGATACTATCTAAACATTAGGAAGAATCTCTTTACTGTAAGAATTGTTTGACAGTGGAATAGCCTTGGAGGACAGTGCTTTTTCTTTGGAGGTCTTTAAACAGAGTTTGGAGGGCAATTTGTTAGGACTTCTTTACTTGTGTATTCCTGTAATCTCTCATGAGTGCTTAGCTGCATTCCACTAAATTACCCCTATAGTCTCTTCCAATCGCTGCATTCCACTAAATTACCCCTATAGTCTCTTCCAATGGTATGATTCTGTAATTCTGTCATTCTATACACAACAACTATGGGCATTGCAGACCGGCCTAAAGGGCTGGCCTGGGGGTGGAGTTGGGGCAGGACAGCCACACACCAGCTGTCCCAATCCTAGCCTGACACCATCCTGATGCTGTGCACCTGTACGCATAGCACGTGGTGTCAGGACGCTCTCCCGGCGCAGCATGTAGACACATTGCACCAAAAGGGCACGAAAGAACCATGGCACCAGCTCATAGGGTGGCTCTTTTAGGGGTGGCAAAAGGGAGGATCAGGGCCACGTGTGCAGTTGCTGTGGCCCCGATCCACCACTAGCAGGGGTGGTCCAGAGCCACCCATCTGCATAGATCCTTAGTCTTTATGATTCCACTTTAGCTGCATGGCTCCATCTTATGAAATCTTGAGGTTTGCAATTTAGTGAACACTAGAATTTTCTGCTCAAATTTTTAAGTTTGTTGTTAACTGCCTACAAGTTGACCTCAACTCATGGTGACCTTGTTAATGAGGTATCTCCAAGACTCTCTATTCTCTATTGCTCAGGTCCTGCAGGTTCAGGCCCATGACCTTCCTGAATGAATCTAGCCATCTAGCATGAGGTCTTTCTCTATTTCTACTGCCTTCTACATTTTGTAGTATTTTCTTTTTTTAATGAATCATGCCTTATTTCTTTGAGAGCATCTGGTGGGATTTTGAGTCAATTCTGGAAAATACAGGTTGGAGCCACTTTGTCCTGCCTCAAGAGTCCAGAGAGAGTTCAAGCTTGATTTGTTCTAGAACTTATTTGTTTGTCTTTTTGGCCATCCATGGCATCCTCCAGGACCACATCTCAAATAAGTTAATCTTCTTTCTGTCAGCTTTCATATGTCCTCTGACAGAAGTCTTCTAACTTTAGTTCACAGTTTATATCTTTACCCTTTAAGATCCTGTCTAGTTCTTTCATATTTTATCTGTGAGCTGCTTTTGGTCCCTTTCTGGGAGAAAGATGGTATAGAAATGAAATAAATAAATGAAATAACTTTAAAAATAGCTGTCCTTCCCATTCCTAGGACATTATCACACATGGGCCAGAAAGTGAAAATAAAGTGGAAATGAGGCATTCTGAAAATAAACGGGAAATAAACAATAATTCCACAAATGTCATTACCTTAATTGCGAATTTACAGTAATCACATTAAACGTCCACACACAAGCGAAAAAAGCCCGTAAATGTACTAGAAATGAGCCTCTTGCACATGCACAGATAGAGGAATGCTCGCTGGAACCATGGCAACAGCAGGGAAATGCTCCCAAATGGGCATTTGGTTATCACTTTACAGTAAATTCGAAATTACCTTAATTGTGCATTTGCATTTCCTCCAAACAACCGAATTTCAAAAGATCTCATTTCTGTCCACTTTCTGTCCACTTTCTGTCCAGTTTCTGTGTGATGTCGTGTGAAAACACGGGGCACTAATCCGGTTTTGGTCGGGATTTTGTGTGGATTTTGTGTGCATTTGGCCCCGTGTGATAACGTCCCTAGTCTTCTTCTGAGTTCTTAACTGCAGTCTCCATTCTGATCAATGTTAGATCCAAGGCACAGGAAATCTAACTATGTTGATTTCCACATTATCAAGATTGAATTTATGTTAATCAGGGTTAGGCAACCTTTCCCCTTTAAGGGCCGAGGGACTTCAGCTCCCAGAAGCCTCAGCCATGTTGGCCAATAGTCCCATGTTGGCCAATAGCTCCTGGGATTATGGGAGCTGAAGTCCCTCGGCCCTTAAAGGGGAAAGATTGCCTACCCCTGATGTAAATCCTTTGTAATAATTATTTTTGTTTTCTTTATGTACAGCAGTAAGTTCACTTTCTTCTTCAACTTTCCTTAGTAATTATTCCAAGCCTATGATGTTTTCCACTAGTAGTATGGTGTCATCTGCATATCTTAGATTGTTGATGTTCCTTCCTCCTATCTTCACATCTTCTGAAGGGCCTTTGCAGACTGCTAGAAATAGTGCAAATTGAGTCCACTTTAACTACCTTGGCTCAGTGCTAGGGAATCATGGGAATTGTATATTTTTCTCAGACATTCAGCCTTCTCTGTCAGAGAGCTCTGGTGTCACAATAAACTACAGTTCCCATGATTCCCTAGCACTGAGTCAGGGCAGTTAAAGTGGACTCAATTTGCACTATTTCTGGCAGTCTGCAAAGGCCCTAAGTCTGCTCTTTGTATGATATTTTCTGCATACTGTTGAACAAATAGGGTGACAAAATGCTCCCTTGCATGATCCTTTTGCCAAATGGGAACGATTTTATTTCTCCTCCCTATTCTGCAAATCCCCAGGTGTCATACAATGTTTTAATGGCAGTTTAAATGGAATCATAGTACCATAATTGTATAGATAGAGAAACTGATAACAAATTTCTCTTTTCATATGGCTTCAGTTTTAATATATGGAGAATTATTGTATATATGAGCAATTTTATTTATGGGAAATTGTTGTACTTGCTTCTCTAAGAAAACCTTTCTGTTTTTCCCCATTAAGGAGGCCACAAAACATATATTTCTCACCCTTGTACAATAATTTCATAATTTTTAAGGAATCTAGGTTGGTTTTCATAAGTGAAATCCTTCTGCTTTTTCTCTATTGACAGGATAGTTATTTATTCCCAGTTCTTTATCCACATCCTGTAATATGTGCAGTCGTATTTAGCACTTCTCTTCATTTTTTAAAAAATGTTTTCCTTTGTACACCACCTTCTTCTGTATTCATTCTGCAACTTTTAGAAACTTTCATTTGCTTCCTATTCACAGCCTTTCAACTAAAGAACCCTGTTCAATTTTCTCTAGTGTTCTTAAGCTGTACTGCTTTTCTATCTCTCCATTTATCATCGTCCAACACTTAATTCTCTTTTCTGCAATTACTATGTTTTCCCCCCATTGTTCCTGTCAACATATAATTCATTACTGGCAATCTATGCTGAATTGTTCCTGCCTCCTCTTATCACTTGACAATCTGTCACATTTTTCTGCAATCTTCTTTCCTGATGAAAAGGTAGTCAATCTGACTTCCTTCTTCTACACATACAGATTACTAAATTCTACTCTTTCTTATAAAGTAGAATTTTACTTACAAAAAGATTATTAATGAAAATTCTAGAATGCTCTCTCTTTTTCATAAAGACCAGTTCCAAATAAATGATAAAATAAAATTGCTAAAATCAATTCACTATAGCATACAGGACATATTCTGGCAACAAAGAAGTAGCTCTGGAAACCCATAAAAATTCCACAATGTCTTCTCAGCTTTAAAAGACTTACAAGATATCACTTCTTGCAAAAAATACATTTTGTACAAAACCAATGTACATGGCCTGAATCACAAAAATAAACCCTGGGGTATCTTCTTGAATTGCAGCACAACCATGTGCAGCCAGATATGGCATTTTTCTGTGGCTTATTAACTGCAAACTCCCCTGCACAGAATGTTTGCAGGATTAAAAAAAATATGGGGGTATGTATGGAGAACCAGTTCATGTGAACAGTTCTCTGATAGCAAAGCACAGCAGTAATATCTCAACCCAAGACACATGGCTGATGTTTGAGTTAATGCATACTTCTGCCTTTTACTTAAAAGGACAAAGAGTGCTTCCAAATGCATTCTGTAGCATTCTCATAAGATCTTAGCTGGAATCTTGTATCAGTATGCTGCTGTTCTATGCCTTCAAGTCATTTCCAACAAATGGCGATCCTAACGTGACCCAGGGTTTTCTTGGCAAGACTTGTTCAGAGGGGGTTTGACTTTGCCTTCCTCTGAGACTGAGAAAGTGTGACTTGACCAAGGTTACTCTGTGGATTTCCATGGCTGGATGGTAATTTAAACCCTGGTCTGCAGAATCTTAGGGGCTATGCAGACAGGCAGGAAAAGGTGACCTGAAGTTGCCTTTTCCCTAAGCTGCAGCAACCACACTGCCTGCCCCAAAGATGCCCTAAATGGGGATGGAGCAACAGCACTGGGGGCAGTTAATGCAGTTTTTCTGAGGCTGCATTGAAGCTCCACCAACAGCACTGCCGGTCCCAAGGATTCCCTAAATGGGGATGGAGCAACTGCACAGGCCGGCAGCAGCTGCTTTAATTTTTCCCCCTGGTCTCTCAGGCACATGCGCACATGCACAAGAACAACAAAATACACACAGCTCCCTCAATAGCCATGTTGCCATTGCTGTGCACCTGCACACTGTGAGAAGCAGCGAGACCATGGACGCCACGTCGACCGGGTGGCCTGAACTGGCACTCAGCCTGCAATGTACAGCCACAGGAGCCACTGCAATGATGACTGCAGCAGCTGCATGCATAGAGGACAGCAGTGATGATACAGAGGACACAGAAGGGACAACTAGTAGAGTGGTTACTGCAACAGGCATTGCACAGTGTACTGCCACCACTGCCACTTTGATGCCACCCGAGAGAGCCCCGTGCTGCTGGTGGATGTTACCCAGAAGCACCAACTGGTGGGAGGGGGTTCATCACATACATTTCCGAATGCCTCGTGCCCTCTTTCACAGGCTGGTGGAAATACTACATCCAGAAATGGAATAGTCAAATACTATGATGAGGAAAGCCATCCTGGTGGAGAAGAGTGTAACCATGGCCATCTGGGTACTCACCCACAAAGCCAGCTGCAAGCAGATGTCAGAGCAGTTTGGGGTTGGCCTTACAATGATGGGGGAAGTGTTGGTGGAGTTCGCCCTCAGCATGAAGAAGCCACTGCTGACACAGACAGTGTACCTGGGAGACACCGCTCAGGTAAGGAGAGTTGCACACACTTGTCGCTTTTCCCTCATGCGCAGAATGCATCACGAGTTGGTACATAGTATGGCATTTACTGTATAGAAAGACACCCCCCCCCGATGCATCGGGAGGGGCTCGCAGTTACGCCGGCTATTTTGGAAGGCCAACACTGTGATTGGTGGAGAGGGCTGGGAGTCCCGCCCTCCCTGCGCCTCTCAATCAATCAGGGGGATCTCATGAGATCCCCCAGCAGCCCGCATAATCTCGCAAGGCTTGAAAGTCTCGCAATATTTCGGGCGGGATTTGGGGATTATATAATCCCTGCTGCCACGTGGAGAAAGCCATTCTGAGCTTCAGCAGCCGAGAGAGAGAGGATCGGCTGCCGAGCGTTCCTGTGCTAGCGGGCGTCTTCGGGCCTGGTCTCCTTCTGGGTGAGGCCAGTGCCAGCAAACATCCCTCTGTGGGGACTCAAGAGCACCCGTGGGGGCTTGCCTTTGTGGAGGGAATTTTTCTCTCCAGCTGGCAGCCCACAGGGAGAATTTCTTGCCCCTGCTGGGGGCTGTTAGGCCTTTGGTGCCTAGTGGGCGACCCATGGTGGGTTCTTTGTCCCTGCTTGGGACATAGTGGTGGCTTCTCATCCCTGCTTGGGACTGGTCAAGGCCACTGGGGCCTGCTGAGTGACCCGTGGAGGGTCCATTGTACCTGCTTGGGCCTTGGTGGTGGTTTCTTTGTCCCTGTTTGGGGCTTGGTGGTGGTTTTTCATCCATGATTGGGACTAGATAAGGCCATTGGGGCCTGCTGAGTGGCGAGGCTTTTTCCCTCATCAGGTGTTAACCTCAGGAGAGTTATCATAGAATCATAGAATCATAGAATCATAGGGTTGGAAGAGGCCACAAGGGCCATCCAGTCCAACCCCCTGCCATGCAGGAACTCCCAATCAAAGCATCCCTGACAGATGGCCATCCAGCCTCTGCTTAAAGACCTCCAAGGAAGGAGACTCCACTACTCTCCGAGGGAGTGTGTTCCACTGTCGAACCGCCCTTACTGTCAGGAAGTTCCTCCTAATGTTGAGGTGGAATCTCTTTTCTTGCAGCTTACATCCATTGTTTCTTGTCCTAGTCTCTGGAGCAGCAGAAAACAAGCTTGTTCCCTCCTCAATATGACATCCCTTCAAATATTTAAACACAGCTATCATATCACCTGTTAACCTTCTCTTCTCCAGACTAAACATTCCTAGCTCCCTAAGTCGTTCCTCATAGGGCTTAGTTTCCAGACCCTGCACCATTTTAGTTGCCCTCCTTTGGACACGCTCCAGTTTTTCAATATCCTTTTTGAATTGTGGTGCCCAGAACTGGACACAATATTCCAGGTGAGGCCTGACCAAAGCAGAATAGAGTGGCACTATTACTTCTCTTGATCTAGACACTATACTTCTACTGATGCAGCCCAAAATTGCATTGGCCTTTTTAGCTGCTGCATCGCACTATTGACTAATGTTCAACTTATGGTCCACCTGGATTCCTAGATCCCTTTCACACGTAGTCTCATTCAGCCAGGTGTCCCCCATCGTATATCTGTACTTTTCGTTTTTCCGCCCTAAGTGCAGTACCTTACATTTTTCCGTGTTGAATTTCATTTTGTTAGCTTTGGCCCAGCTTTCTAATCTGTTCAAGTCGTTTTGAATTTTGATCCTGTCCTCTGGGGCTACTCCTCCTAATTTGGTGTCGTCTGCAAATTTGATAACTATGCCCCCAATACCATCATCCAAGTCATTAATAAAGATATTGAATAGCACTGGGCTCAGAACAGAGCCCTGTGGCACCCCACTGGTCACTTCTTTCCAGGTTGAAAAGGAGCCATTGTTGAGCACCCTTTGGGTTCGGCCAGTCAACCAATTACAAATCCATGTAACAGTTACTTTGTCTAGACCACATTTTACCATCTTGTTTGCAAGAATGTCATGGGGAACCTTGTCAAAGGCCTTACTGAAATCAAGATATACTATATCCACAGCATTCCCTTCATCTACCAAGCTGGTAATTTTATCAAAAAAAGAGATCAGATTTGTCTGGCATGACCTGTTTCTCTGAAACCCATGTTGACTTTTTGTGATTATGAAATTACCTTCCAGATGTTCACAGACTCTCTATTTAATGATCTGCTCCAGAATCTTTCCGGGTATTGATGTCAGACTAACTGGACAATAATTGTTGGGATCCTCTTTTTCCCCCTTTTTGAAGATGGGGACAACATTTGCCCTCCTCCAGTCCACTGGGACTTCTCCTGTTTTCCAGGAGTTCTCAAAGATTATTGCCAATGGTTCCGATATTACATTTGCCAGTTCTTTTAATACCCTTGGATGTAATTCATCTGGTCCTGGAGATTTATATTCATTTAGATTAACCAGATATTTCTGTACTATCTCTTTACTTATTCTGTGCTGAAATTCTCCTATTCTATCCTCTGCTCCATTATCCTCAGGTTGAGCACCCTTTGCCTTTTCTGAGAAGACTGAAGCAAAAAAGGTGTTGAGTAATTCTGCCTTTTCTCTGTCCCCTGTTAACTTTTTGCCATCTTCTCCACACAGTGGCCCTACCATTTCCTTCTTTTTCCTTTTGCTGCGGACATACCCAAAAAAGCCCTTTTTATTGTTCTTAATCGCTCTAGCAAGCCTGATTTCATTCTGCGCTTTAGCTTTTCTGACTTTACCCCTACACATGCTAGCTATTTGCTTGAATTCCTCTTTGGTGATTTCCCCATTTTTCCATTTCTTATACATGTTCCATTTAAAACATAGTTCAGTTGCAAGTTCCTTAGTCATCCATCCTGGTTTCTTGAGACACCTCCCATTTTTCCTCCTCGTTGGCATGGCTTGAAATTGTGCCTTCAGTATCTCCCTTTTGAGAAACTCCCATCCGTCTTGAACTCCCTTCTCTTTTAGTATTCCTGTCCATGGGATCACCCCCAGTATTTCTCTAAGTTTAGTAAAATCAGCTTTCCTAAAGTCTAGAATGCATGTCTGACTATGCCTGGCTTCTCCTTTCCACTGTATAATAAACTCCAGGAGGACATGATCACTCCCGCCTAAGGATCCAACCACTTGCACCCCATTAACTAGGTCTTCCCTGTTAGTTAGGATCAGATCCAAAATAGCTGACTCCCTCATTGCCTCTTCCACCTTTTGGACAAGGAAATTGTCTTTGAGGCAAGTGAGGAATTTGCTAGACCTTGAGGATTTTGCTGAGTTTGACTTCCAGCAAATATCAGGATAGTTGAAGTCACCCATTACTACTATATTTCTCCTTTCTGAGTATGTAGTCATCTGTTCTAGAAAGGCATCATCCAATTCCTCTGCCTGAGTCGGGGGTCTGTAGTAGAATCCCACAATAACATCCCTGTTGCTTCCTTCCCCTTTAATTTGTATCCAAATGCTCTCCACCTGGCTTCCAGGATTGTTGTCCTGGATTTCTTCACTGGTACAAATATCCCTGACATATAATGCTATTCCTCCTCCTCTCCTGTTTGGCCTGTTTCTCTTGAAGAGGTTATACCCCTGTATTTCTACATTCCAATCATGAGACTCATCCCACCAGGTTTCAGTGATGCCTATTATATCATATTTGCTTTGTTGTGCTAGGAGTTCGAGTTCATCTTGCTTATTTCCCATGCTCTGTGCATTAGTGTAGAGACATCTAAGACCGTGTGTCTCCTTTACTTGCTGCCTGTGCACGTTTTTTTGCCTCCCACTGTTGGGTCCCTCTACTGTTTGCCTTGTTTCCTCTATGACAGTTTTACTATTTTTTCCAGTCCTTTTGTCTTCGAGGGTGCTGTCTCCCCTCCTCACATAACTCAGTTTAAAGCCCTCCTGATCAAATTCTTGAGACTGTTGGCAAAAACGTTTCTTCCAACTGGTGTGAGATGCAGCCGATCCCTTGCCAGGAGTCCGCCCTCATGGAACCGCAGCCCATGATCTAAGAATCCAAATCGTTCTTGACGACACCATCTGTGGAGCCAATTGTTGACATCTGCTATTTTCCTCTCTCTTCCTGGACCGTGTCCTTCAACTAGCAGTAGAGACAAGATGACAATCTGTGCCTCCATTTCTTTCAGCTTCTTTCCTAGAGCTTCGTAATCCCTTTGATGTTCTGAAGGCTGTGTCTTGCTGTGTCGTTCATTCCCACGTGGACCAAAAGGAAGGGGTATTGGTCGTTAGGCCTGACCAGTCTTGTCAGCCTCTCTGTCACATCTCGGATCTTTGCCCCAGGGAGACAACATACCTCCCAAGACATCTTGTCAGGACCACAAATCACTTCTTCTGTCCCCCTCAGCAAGGAGTCCCCCACCACGACCACACGCCTCCTTAGTAGCTACTGTTCGCTTTGGTGGAACTCCCAGGGTCCCCTGCTCTGTCCCTGAAGTCTCTCCATGCTGCTCTTCCTCGTCCTCCTTGATAAGGGAAAGAGCTTGAAATCGATTCTGTAGCTGCAAGCTCCCAGAACGATCCCTGGTCTCCCTACTTCTACGTGTGACATTCCTCCAGCTGTCTACCTCCTGTGTATGTGGTGTGACCTTCTCTTCCCCAGCAACTTCCTCTGTGTGTTCCCCATCCAAGACCATTCGTTCCGTTTTGTCTAGGGAAGCCTCTTTTCTCTTAATTATATTGTTGATTGGGGTTTATCACTCTGTTGGTGACCCTTGGGCCCTGTTTCTCAACCCTGCCTGGGTTTATTTGCCCCAGTTGGGACTCTTTGGATGGTTATAGGCCATAGGAGGCCTAGTGAGTGACCCATAGAGGGTTTATTGTCCCTGCTGGGGAACCTTGTGTGTAGGTTTTTTTAACCTGCTTCGGTTTATTCTCTCCTGCTTGGGGACTTGTTGCATGGTTATTGTCCCTGCTTGGGACTGGTTAATATAAAGGCCTGTTTTGCCTTATTGGCCTTGACTTGCATGGTATGTTGTCCCTGCTTGGGGCATTCAAGATAGATTTTGTTCTGGACACTCTTATTATTCTGGTGAAGGGTTATAGTTTTTGCTTTCAACACTATAACTTCTCCCCTGCTTGGGGACTTGTTGCCTGGTTATTGTCCCTGCTTGGGACTGGTTAATACAAAGGCCTGGTTTGCCTTATTGGCCTTGACCTGTATGGCCTGTTGTCCCTGCTCGGGGCATTACAGATAGCTTTTGTTCTGAACACTCTAGCTATTCTGGTGAAGGGCTATAGTCCTGCTTTCAACACTATAACCAAGGGGCCTGATAATTATTGTAAAAGGACAAACTTTGCTATTATGCCATGTAGCAAGGCACAGTCCAAGTGGCGTGTGGCACCTGCTGGACCTAGCACTAGTCAGTCAGCGCCTAAGTGTTCGGCCAAAGCTCAGGGTAAGGAGGATGAGATTGTTCTTCACCGGGCCCAGTTGGGAAACACAATGCAAGCTTGTGTAGCTGTGTGTGAACAACTGGCACAGAAGGGAATCCAGGGGGGTAGTTCTAGAACTTTGCCTCTTCCAGCTTTAAATGAGGACCAGCTTGTGGCACTACAACCTACACAGGTGCAGGAGGTACCCTCACCTGGTATCACAGCGGGCAATGTATCACATAGTGATGAGGCTCCAGGTATAGATGGTGGGCAGCCAACTATAGCTGATGTGATGGAACTCATGGAAAAGGTTCCAGGTTTAGTACAACAAGAAGAAGCAGCCACTGTGTCAGCACAGCCTACATTGGCTGATCTGTATAACTTAGTCAAATGGGTGGTGGTTTCAGGTAGGACCAGCAGGCCGGCAGCTAAAATCCCTGAGCCATTGAACAATGCGGTGGGAGGTGCTTCCTCCACCCTGCAGTATAGCAACCAGGCATCGCTTGGAGGCGCTCAAGCACCAGTGGATATCCCGCACCAGGCGATGGGCTCAGGTGTGTTCCCCAAAAAGACACCGGTTTTACAGGTTTCGAGAATTGGGTCCGGATGCAGCAGTGCAAACTTTGACAGTGCCAACCCATCTGTGGAGCCTTGGAGGATAGAGATTGAGAGGGCTATTCAATATTCCGTTGCCCCTTCCACATGCAAGTCATACTAGCTTGCAATGTGAGCTTTTAGACAGTTTTTGTCGGATGTTGGGGAAAACGAGGTTTGGCCTTTGGAGGTGGAGGTTGTACTCCGCTTTGCAGTCCATCTCAAGCAGTTGGCAGCCCTGGCATTTTACTCTAGGGCAGGCGGTTTTAAGGATCCTACTATAGATTTTAGGGTTTGGAAAGCTTTGGAGGGATGGTCTAGGGAGCTCCTGGTGGCACATGACACCTGCATGCTGGTGACGGATACAATCCTTACACAGATTTGGCATTCCTTCCAAATGGTATGCTCCTCGCCTGAGGAAGTTACATTGTTTCGGGCTACTTATTCATTGTCCTTTTTCACTGCTACCAGAATTAGTGAACTGGTCCCTAGCTCTCACTCTGATAGGTCAGGCAGGGCGCTTTTCTTATCCGATGTTCAATTTTCGGAACAGGGCCTACATTTGTGTTTTAGGCGTTCAAAGACTGATCAGTTGGCTAGGGGTCAAACCATAGTTTTGTCCAAGGCTCCCAATGGCCAGATTTGCCCAGTATTGGCCTTATCAGATTACCTCAGATTGCGCTCACCATCCCCTGGTTATTTGTTTTTACATGTCTCAGGCCTTCTGTTGACGCAGTTTTAATTTCGAGTGGTGTTACGGGAGGCACTGAAGCATGCGGGTTTGCCAGCGGCCCAATTCTCTTCTCATTCTTTTCAGATTGGAGCTGTGATGGCTGCAGCAGCTCATGGCCCAAGTGATGCTGCGATCCGGCGTATTGGGCAATGGTGCTCTCGAGTGTTTAGATCTTACATTTGCCCTTAGTATAGGCTAGGTGTGGATTTGTTACCAAGAGCCTGATGCGATCCTGTATTCATGTTATAATGTGTGTTTTTTGTTGAGCAGGGAAAGAACAGGTGACATCTGGATTGTCAGTCACAGCTTGGTCTTTTGGGCCAAATGGCATGCTATTCAGACGGGCCGAGATCCAAACTTAGGTTTGGGGTGGATTCGACTCATGCAATGGTTTGGACGGAGAGGCATGCTATGGAGGGCCCTTCTTCCTCACATCATTGAATTGGCTGCTACCTTTCCACATCCCCGATTCTACTTATTTATCTAGGCAAAATGACTTGGTTAAGATTACTGGATTACAGTTGGTCAAAAAGATTGTGATGGACCTACAGGAAATACGACGGCAGTTACCAGGGACAGTTATTCTATGGACCAAACTCTTGCTATGATGAAATTAGCCTGGAGCAAGGAAAGACTCTGCTATTAACATGGCTCGTCGTTGGGTGAATAGAAGTGTTTCAAGAAGGCTGGAAGATTTGGGGGCATACTGTATATTGCACAATTAGATAGAAATTGATTTGCCACATCTGTACAGGGGTGATGGGGTTCATATCTCCCTGGTAGGCTGTGATGTATATATGGATTCCATTGCCTCACATATTAAACGTGTCCTTCTGGGGGGGGGGGGAGGTGATGCCAATCTAGGCTGGCCCCCTCCTGTGGTGGGCAGGGACCCCCACCCCAGGGGATAATTGGATATCTGAATTTACAATATTTGGCCAGTTAAGAGGGATGAAGGGTTTACATCATCAGCTTAAAATTTTATTACATCATCAATCTTAGTGATGATGTCAAAACTTGGATGGGGGATGATTTGTTTATATATTGAGCAATTTGTGTGAGAACCTTCTTGACATATGTTTTGTGGTAGGCGTGACTTATCCCTGATGGCTTGAATTGATTAAGATGAAGATTACATCAGGTGTTATGACATGTGCACATACACATGTGTCAAGAAGGAAATTATAATCAAGTTAAGAATTTTTGATGTAAAGTTATTGTTTTAGACCCTGTACAGATGAATAAAGTTGTGGCCATTTTGTTATCCATAAAATGGCGTTTGGACTTCTTTGTGGCAGTGCAATGTTAGATTTGCTATCCTTGCACATTTATGCAGAAAACTTCATGAGTTGGCATACAGTATGGCATTTACTTTATAGAATAGGCTGTTAGGTTCACTATCCCAGTGCACCTACACAAAAAACTTCATGAGTTGGCATACAGTATGACATTTACTATATAGAATAGGCTGTTAAGTTTGCTATCCCTGTGCATGTAGGCAAAAAACTTCATGAGTTGGCATACAGTATGGCATTTACTGTATAGAATAGACTGTTAAGTTCCCTATAGCTGTGCACCTGTGCTGATTACATAATGAGTTGGTAAGTGCCCTGACTTTTTTCATTAATCCTCCGCTGCCCCCCCCCTTCTTGTCACCCACAGATCATGCAAGGATTTGCTGATCCCAGCTTCCCCCAAGTAGTGGGTGCCATAGACGGGTGCCACTGTCTGATCGTGCCACCCTTGGGACGGAGGAACGAGTTTGTCAACCGAAAGGACACCTACTCTGTCATCCTCCAGGGAACATTGGATCATAGAGTATGGTTTGTGGATGTGGAATTGGGCTGGGCTGGTGTGACTCATGATGCAAGGGTGGCAAGGTACTCCATCATCTTTCAGGCCATGGAGGCTGGCATCTACATGCCAGGAAACCCCACCATCACTCTGAGGGACCAGCAGATTGGCCCCCTCCTGCTCGCTGACAGTGCCTACCCCATCAAGAAGTGGCTCATGAAGCCCTACCAGGGCACCACCAATGCCAGACAGAAAGGATTCAACAGGAAGCTGAATCGTGCCAGGAATGTGGTGAAAAGAGCCTTTGGGTGACGGAAGGCTCGGTGGAGGTGCCTCACTGGCCAACTTCTTGTGGCAGAGGAGAACATCATCCCCATCATCGCCTCATGTGTCATCCTCCACAACATCTACGAGATGAAGGGAAGGGTGCTGGATGAGGGAGCATGCTACAGGCACCACTTTGTGCTGCCCACCCTGGGGGCACCCATGGAGGACAATGACATTGTGAAGCAGAGAGAAGGGGAGGCTATGAGGGAGGCCCTGGCAGAGTTCTTTGAGATCAGGAGGATCTGAAGTATCCCATCTCCTCCATCTGTGATCCTACGGCACTACTGTACTATGCCATGATAGCCACCTCAATAAACATATCCTATTATCCACACTCTGTGTATGGCCAGCATTCATGCTCTTATGCACCTATTCCTAACCATGATGAGTCCTAAGGGGGACACACAGACACACAGACACAGAAAGGCATTGGGGGGGGGGGTCATCAGGCACCAGTTTTCCTGGCCACAGAAAGATAGTGCAGGAACAACAAACTATAATCTCTGACAATGTATCAATTCCCCAATGGTGAACTTTCCCAATGGCCCATTTGATTGTAACAATTGGTAGCCCAAAGGGCAACCACTGGGGGCTAGATACAAACTGCTCCTCTGAGGGTCCCCATTGGCTAGGAGCCAAGTAAGGCCATCTGCCCTCAACACCAACTGCCCATAAATGCCCCTGCTGACCTCCGCAGCTCTCCAGGATGATGATGGCAGCCAAGAGGAGAGTACCTGTCTGGATTACCTACTGGACGAATGAGGAAATGAGCATTCTCCTTCATGTCCTCACCCCGGAAGCAGCCGTGAGAAGGGTGATGGCAAGTACCAACAGGCCCAACCTGGGGTACCTCCATCAGGCTTCTCAGGCCCTTCTACAGCAGGGCTTCAGGAGGACCCCGCAACAGTGTCAAACCAAATTCAAGGCACTGAAGGGGGTCTTCTTTGAAGCCCTGGAGAATTACAAGGAGTATCCTCCACTGCGGAAGCAGCCTCCTTTCTATGACCAGCTATGTGACCTGTGGGTGAGGGCAGACCACCCATGGTGGCAAGATCGTCATCCTCCAGGTAAGTGCTGGGCCCCTGTCATGGTCCCTGTTGCCCATCCCTACCTTCCCATCACATTTGTCTATCCCTCCCCTCCCTCCTTTCCCAAATCCATGGGTCCTAAGGGTGTCCCTCCTGTCCCCAAATACAGGTGTGTGGTGGAGGCAATGGCAAGGACAGAGGAGGGACCCTGCTGGTTCCCCCTTGTCCTCCTCCTCAGAGAGTGCAGCCGCCCCTGGCAGGGAGGCCCAGGCAGAGGGAGACCATGCCATCCCTCTGCAGCCACAGGAGCCTCCCATGCCACAAGGTAGGTCCCTAAGAGGAGGGGTGATGGCTGCATAAATACAGCCTCCATGGCATTCCTGTTCCCCCCCACTTCCCATAGCAGCTTCCTAAATGGTGTCTCCCCCTTTCACAGGAGGTCCTGCTGAGGAGGAGCAGCCTGGCCCGAGCCGCCACCTGCCAGGAGGGGAAGAGCAGGAGCCCCTTAATGTTAAGGAAAATGCAACATGGGACATACAGTAATAGAAATAAAATATGTATGTGATAGTCACAGTGACTAAGCAGGAACAATCATGAAGCTACACAGGTGAAAAAGATAATGTAATTTGGAAGCCTTGAGAGCCAAGGACAAAGTTATAGAGTGTATATTGAAAACACCTGTTATAGATTGCAAACACCTGAGATTCATTAAGTAGTCAAGGTAAAATGATGAAATACTTGGGTTGGTCTTAAGTATGGGATGATCTATGTAAACCAATCAAAATGAATGTACACGCCCACTGGGTGGAAACTGACTAGTGGGTGGTGACTAACAATGGCTATAAGTGCAATGTTTGCCAATGCATATTGTGGAGTAGTTGTGGAGATATTGTGAAGTGTAGAGATTGTGATTTGTAGGGCATATAGTATTTATGTATATAGTAGAATAAAGTAGATCTTTTATATAAGACTACTGAGTTGTCTGGTGTCTTGAGGGAAGATACAAGAGCCAGAAGAATCCTGGAGAAGTTTGGAGACATCTCAGGAAGAAGAGTGAGAAGGCTTGGAGAGTTTGTCAGGGTCTTCAGCCTGTTCTCTGAAACTCTGCTGCTTGGGAAAGAAGCATCAACCACTGATCAAAGCTGGTCAGCTCTGCTGCATAACAAGGTGGTGAGTTAGAGCCAGAGGTGAAGAGCTACAACTCCCATCATCCCTGACACTTAATGCCTCCTGCTTGGCCCAACTCCAAGGGAGTCAGGAGCAGGACCATCATTGAGGTAAGAGTGGCAGGGAAACAGGGGGAGGGAGTGGGGAGCACCCAGGAACCCTGGCTGTGGCATTGGGTAATGGGGTGCAGGGCAAACTCCTAACCACACTTTTCTCTTTTCTTTCCCCTTGCAGATCGACAGCTGGAGGAAAGGGTGGTTGCCATTGAGGACCAACTGAAGCAAGTCCCCAACACAGTGGCAGCCATCCTAGACTGGCTCGGTCCCCCCCACCCCTACCTCCCCCTCCCTGAAGCACCTTCCCTTCCCCTTCCCATTGTATATACTTCCCTCCTCCCCCTTCTTCCCCCCATGTTGTAAATCCTCCCCCATTTGTAAATAGTCCCCTCTCCTTCCCCCCATTTGTAAATAGTTGAAACATTGTGGTTTCATATTTAAAAAAAAAATCATACCACAATCTGTGCACCTGCCCACGACTGGCACAGGCTGTCATTTTTGTGAATAAACTTTCCATTTTTAAACCTTCTGACATTTTCTGCACAGGTGTGCATGTTCAACTCAGGCTAACCCCAGGGAACCAGTGAGAAGAATGAGTGAGATGGGCATACTGGAGGTAGTTGGTGGTGGCTGCCTTGCTACTTACTGGTGATCATCGCAACATCCCCTTCCCCCTCTACTTGCTCTCCACCTTTCAGGGAGGTGAGAGGGTTGTGGCACTGCTACGTCACTGCTGAAGAGGCTGGCAGACTCACCTACGGGGCGTTGCTCAGTGATCTCCACCTCCAAAGCAACCCTCTCCTCCAAGGCTAGAAGGCTGCTCCTACTGCTGGACAGATCTCTCTAACAACTTCCTCCACTGCTCTGCCTGCCTCTCCCTGAGCTGATAGGAACATTCTGCGAGCTGATAGTAACATTCTCCCTGTTCCAGTAGTCTCTCCATTTGGTCTCTGCTGTGTTCCATGAAGTGATGCAGGGCAGTAGTAGTTGTTGTGGCTGCTGAGCGACACACCCTCTTCTGTCTGATCTCAGCCAGGCAGGCTGCCAGTGGCATAGTAGCTCTGGGATTAGCTTTTTCTCCTTCTGTCTCTCATCCTACTTCTTGTTCTATGGGACATATATGGCACAGGGCACAGTTTACACACAAAATATGTCCCACAGAGATCAGAGGGAGAGGGGAGAGGTACATGCAATGGAGGTTTGTGTGGACGGACTGGATCCATGCTGCTGGTGGTCATGCAAAGGACATGGTCAACAGGACACACAGGCAAACATTCCTCCACGAGCCTCCCTCCCAAGATGCCAGGATTCAAAAGTGGTATGCGGGTCTTCTAAACACCTGCACATCTGTGCAGAAGATGTCACAAAAGCCATACAAACTGCTATGCCTTTTGAGTGCAGACGTACATGTGATGGAATGCATTTATTATAATAACTGGGAATGACTTTACTGTGTGCAGCCTGGACCTGATGGATCAGCTGGGTGAATTGTCCAGGACCTGTCCTCTCTTCACCCTCACTGTCATCCTCAGTTGCCTCTGTACTGGTCTGTGGGACAGGGGAGTGGTCACGTAGCTATTGATTCTGGAAGATGTAGTGCTCCCCTCCATAGCATGAGATGGTGGTCTGTTTGTGGAAGATGTAGAGTCATGGGACAGTGGTCTCATGGCAGAGATGTCCACAGCGCTCTGACTGCAGAATGTCTCATCTGAGTCAGGGTGTTCATCCTGGTCATCTAAAGAACAAGGGATGAGGTCATCTCTGCCCTCTGCCCACCCTAGTGCTGTCCCCTGCACCCCTTCCCAGGGCCCTGTCACATCTTACCTGCAAAGGGCATCAAAAGGTCCTGGGCACATTCTGCCTCAGAGATGTCCTGCACAGTTTCCATTCTGGCTGGCTGGCTGACTGGGACCCTTACAACATCACTATTAGTACATATTCTGCTGGGTTATATGCTACCATCCTTGGAAAGAAAGGCATGGAGTTTTTTGTAGAAGGGCATGGTGGAGGGACCCCATCCAATTTTGGCCTTGTAATCTCCCTTGAGGTTTTTGGTCTTCCGATGACACTCTTCCCAAGTGTGTTGGTGCCCCTTAGCCCTCATGCCTTCTTCTACCTCCTTAAATGTTTCAAAATTCAAGAATTAATTTCTCAATTTCTCCAGAATATGTTGCTATGACCATAGAACTATTAGGTCAGCCATCTCCACATGGGACCCCCTTTTTTGACTCGCTTTTTTTGATTCTGCCATTCTATCTGCTGTACAATACAAGCACTGAAGGAGCACAGCTATGGAGCTCTGCAGCTGCACAGGCCCGCTGGGAAAAATGGCACTGGAATGTGCGCTGGGGTTCAGCTTAAAAGTGATACTTTCCTCATCACTTTCTTACCGTGAAACATCCGGCAGCAACACTTTCAATGTCCTAATAGTTGCATGTGTATTGTGAAAATTAGGATTAGAGTTAGCGCTCTTAGGCAGGCACACCTGCAGCGGTGCATCTATATCTGGGCCATTAGAACGCTTTAAATTGAACCTTTTTTCATAGGGCACATGCTCTCAATGGGTGACTCAGAATGCACCGCATGTGTGTAGGTGCATTTACATGGCCATTTTAAAATTCGGGTGCCCTTTTCTGTTGCCCCTCCATCACTGCATACAGATGCACCTGTGAAGGTGCGCACTTTTCAGGAAGAAGCGGAAAAAAGTGGCTCTTTTTTTAAGTGGCTTTTCTCGGCATACAATGGCTAAAGAGCGGTTTCCTGGTGACTTTTAGACATGCATCATCTAAAGGCCATGCCTACAAGTCACACTCAAAGCACCCCTTTTTGCTCGTCTGCATAGCCCCATAGTCTAATAGTCAAACTGCTACATCATCCTGCCTCTCTTAGGTCCAAACCACACTGCAAAAATAATCCAGTTTGAGAGCACTTTAACAGCCCTGGTTCAGTGCTAGGGAATCCTGGAAAATGTAGTTTGTCGTGGCACTAGAGATCTCTGACAGAGAAGGCTAAATGTCTTGTTAACACTATAGTTTCCAAAATCCCTAGCATTGAGCCAGGGCAGTTAAAGTGATCTCAAACGAAATTATTTCTGCAGTATGGTTTGGACCTTAGTTAAGTATACTTAAATACAAAATGTTATGAATGAGTAAATACAGGTAACTGTTTTTTATTCATAATCACTACTTAGTCATGACTTTGACACTGTTCCCATGATCATAACTGTTAAGGATCCTGCATACTCTGTGCTGTATTTTGGGGTCCTCATATTTCATATCTCATAGCAGAAGATAGCATGTTTTTGAGAGACCTTTCAGGTTCCCAGGAAAAAAGGAACATTTCCCCCAAGGCTTGTGAACATCCAGGTAAACAAAACCATCAAATCTAGTGTTCCTTCCTTCCCCCAAGTAATCTGCATTTTCTCTCGAAACTTGAGACAAAGATCTCCTTGCACCCAAAGCAGTAAGCTAATCTCTCTGCCTACCCCCTGTTGTTTCCCCAGCCAAATTTCCCCATCCATCCATTTTAGGGATATCTAGATCCAATCACTATTTTTGTCATATTAAAATTAATGCCATCAACCAGTCAGAATCCTGTTGTTAATTCCTGTGAAAAAAGTTGGAATTTTTAGATTGGTCTAAAGAAATGTGAGTTCTCACAATACAGTTCCTTGAGCTTGCTTGGTTTTGCCAGTTGTTATCACCTCTGCATCCACTCTTCATTCCTCTGGGATATTGCTTATAGTCCTTTGTTGGACCTACAATTCCCAAAGCTATTTTAAAAATAGGTCATGGTTTGCTGAAGTACTCCTATGCTTTGCAGGATGCATTTGCACCTCTCTAGATTTTTATTTATTAGTTTATCTCATAATCACAGAGTTATAGTGCAAAACTGCCATTTCACTGTTGGCATTTTGAACTATAACCCTTTTAAAATTTGGGAGGAGAGAGAGAAAGGAAGAAAAGATGATGGAATATGTTGGGCCTCTGAGGACAGGTGGCTCTGGGCTACCCTGAGAAGAGGTGGATTGGGGCTGTGGCAATCCCATGCTGTGGCCCCAATCCTCCCTTTTGCCACCCCCAAAAGAGCAGCAAAATGTCATTCCTTTTAAGGGCAGCAAAAGGCTGCCCTAAGAACTGGCACCGCAGCTCTTCAGCGCCCTTTCGGTGCAGCGTGTTTAAAGCAAACGCTGTGCCAGGAGGGCGTCCTGATGCCACATGCCATGCGTAACAGCACACGGCGTCAGGACGGCATTGGTATGGGGTTGGGGCAGCCAGCGTGTGGCTGCCCCGCCCCAACTGTACCCCCAGGCTGGCCCTTTGGGCTGGTCTACAGAGGCCCTTTGTTTCCATATGTCTCAAAATGAAAAAGAAACCCACTTGAAGGTGGATATAAAATGTTACAACTGGTGCCAAGAACTGCCAGAAAATAGTCCAGGACAACAGAAACAACATTTGGATACACACACAAATCCCCCAAAACTATAGCAACAAATACTGCAACAACCCTACATTTTTGCTGCATCTGGAGTGGCTCAAATGTTCTTTCCATCCCCAGATATGAGGCCCTTATTCTTCTGGTTCCCCACCTATGCATTTTATCCTCCAACCCTACTATTTGCTGCAGATCAAACTACATTACTGGTTTGTTTGTTTTTCTCATTCTAGTGGCCCTCCAAATGGATCAGGATCCTGTGGGAAGTAGGGGACTTTAACTCTTGCCTGTATACCCACAGTTCCCAATATCACTGGACGTCTTTTGGGCAATAAAAAGTGGAGGCCTGCAGAAAGCTGATCCAAATGGGACCACAATAGAGTGCAAGAGGATTAGAGTCTCCATACCCCCATTCTCATATTCCATAACTGTTGGACCATCACCCTTTACTCACATTCTATAATTAAAGGAATAGGCAGATTTTCCTGTGAATAAAAAGTGGTGCTAGAATTCCTCTTTATTCATGGGATAATCATAGGATAACCATGACATCACACAACATCATGTAATAATCTTTGCCAAATCACACAATATTGAAAGGAGCATTCCACTATGCTCCCATATTTTTCCCCAGTGTGATAAAGTCCATAGAATTCACTGGATTTTTCCTTCAGACTTCAGAAGCCCTACAAAGCCTAGGACAAATCACTCCAAGGTTTATTTCCTTGGTTTTGCTCCAACCCGACTAAAGACTCTGAATCATGTAATGTAGGGTTTTGTTATTTTCATTTTTTCCCCATTCTCCCCTCTCCCACATTGGTAATATATCCCATCCTGTCTCATCTGTGTGTTCTACTTTCCAACATGAGTTTCTCAGTATTATAAACACAATATCTTATATTATTTATATTTCCATTAAACTCCATCCAAAAAGTGGGGACATTTGTCAAACTGGGATATTGGGGTGGCTCAGGTGTGTTCCTGGGAATCAGGCTGAAGGCTGAATGCTGTGCAATTGGAGAGCTTGTACCATAACAAATTTAATTATCATGGACGCTAAAAAAGCAATCTTCCTCCCTTTTCAGGTTAAATAAGGAAACTGTGGTACAGAACATCGTGAACATGTAGTAATATAAGACATGAGAAGAACCTTTGCCCTGGTGATTAAAAGATCTATGGAAGATTTATCAGTTTACATAACAACAATTTACAATGTTTTGTTCACATGTATTTATTTTACAAACTTATCATATAGATGAGTCTTAGCAGCTAAACTAGTACCTTGTACATAGCAAATCAAAAGTATCCTGTTGCATTCCATTCATTTTAGTGTTGTGTAGTGAAGAAAAACCTATGTTACACAGTTGTGCTGCTTAATAAGGGAGGAAGAAAGCTGTCACCAATACCATCCCTCTATCATCTATCTCATATTACTCCTCCTCATGAGGTAAAGGAAAAGATGCCCTATCCTGACCAGATTTGATATTGCTATTGCTATATTTCTAACTTATGGCTACACCATTTTTAAAAATCTGATTTAAAAAAGCCTGATTAGTTTCCTCTGTAACTGATAGTTTTGGCCAGCAGGTGGCAGGTAAAGACTATTAAAACTTGTCAAATGCAAATATAAAACTAAGAGTTGCAGGAGATTCTGCTGCCTTGACTCATGAAATAGTGTCCCTAAGAGAAACAAATTTAGTGTGATATAAACTTTTATGAGCCAGAGCCTAATTTACCATATGCATAGAAGTGAGAGGCATTTTTAAAAACACATACGACTGTCATAACTTGAGCTTTCCACAGTAACATTTAAATGTTAAAATGTATTTTTTAAAAAACAGAAAGGAACAAATTCATATTTTGTTGGAGCTGCATTCTTCTTCTCCAAAGGGTCCAGATATGGTTTTGTTTTTTAACTTGGGCATCCATCCTAAAGAGTCCCCTGCTTCTGATTGTAGAATATATTTCTTTTCTTTTTTTCTTTTTTTTTCCTTTTAGTTTCTATAAACATAAAAAAGTACATACAACAACAAAAAATAGACATAACAAAAAAGAACAGAACAAAACATTAACTAATCAACTAACACTACACATTATCTACAAAAAAGAAAAAAGAAAAGAAAAATAATAATAAAATATATACATAAAAAAGCTTCCCTTCCTTGATCTTGGTTATCAAATACTTCTAAAATGTCTTTCAGCTATAATTACTTACTTCTGCAATGTTTACATTAACACATTTTTCCCAACAAAATCATAAAATATATATTTATACGAGGTTGTTGATAATCATGTACTCATCATACTCCTTATGATTGACACTCTGAAATTATTACTCTCTTACTCTCTTACAAGTCATTTCATTCAATTTTTTCTAAAATTGTTTTACCAACCTGAGCGTCTGTACTAGTACATATTATGTTGAGTCTCTAAGTTTAATAATAATTTACTGTGACCATATATTAGATAAATATTGAGTAACCGGCATCCACTCCTTTTCAAACCTTTCTTTTGTTTGATCTCTTAAAGCACAGGTAAGTTTGTCCAGTTCCATCACATCATATAATTTAATTTGCCATTCCTTTATTAACGGATCTGCTTGGTCTTTCTATTTCTTTGCATAAACAGCTCTAGTGGCATATAACATGTAAAAGATTATTTTCCCATATTTTTCTTCTATTTTATTATTTACCATACCAAGCAGAAACGTTGTTGGATCCAAATCAAGTTTCACTTTTATAATTTTGGTAATCTCATTTTGTATTTGTACCCAGAAATTTTTGGCTCTCTCACAATACCACCACATATGAGTATATGTGCCCTTTTCTTTTTCACAGTGCCAGCAGGTATCTTTTTTTGATTTGTATATTTTTGAAATTTTTTCAGGACTTAAATACTATTTAAATTGCATTTTGTAATAATTTTCTTTAACATCTTGGCTTAACGTGTAATTTATTCTTCTTTTCCAATTTTTTTCCCATTCTTCTAACATAATATGTTTATTGATTTCCTGCGGCCAAGAAACCATAAATTGTTTTATTGTCTCATCTTCCATATATCTTTCCAATAAAACTTTATATATTTTAGATACAACATGTTGTGTTTCTTTTGTAATTATTTTTCCAAATTGGCTTTCTTCTTTTTCAATGTATGATAATTTAGTGTCCATTTTAAATCTTTCCTGTATTTGTCTATACAAAAACCAATTACAATGTTTACCTTCCAATAACAGTTCTTCCATTGATTTCATTGTGTATTTATTGTTTTCCATTTTTAGCAATTCATTATATGATACCCATTGGTCTGTGAGCATTCGTTCTCGTCTGTAAAAGGCTTCATTTACCGGGGTCCATTTAGGAATGTCTGGCATGAATATTGTTTTATATCTTTTCCAAGTTTTAAGTAGTGATCTCCTAATAAAGTGATTATTAAACTCCGAATTCACTCTGTCTTTATCATATATGAGATACGCATGCCACATATTTACATATGGTAAATTGTATCCTTCAAGATATAATAGTTTATAATTTTTCAGTTGAACCCATTCTCTTAACCAATCTAGGCAGCATGCGTGATAATATAGTCTGAAATTTGGGATACCAAGACCCCCTCTTTCTTTTGTGTCCTGTAAAACTTTCATTTTGATTCTCGGTTTCTTTTTGTTCCAGATAAATGTATTTAGATCTTTCTCCCATTTTTTGAAAGGTGAATCATTGGTGATAATTGGTAATGATTGAAATAAAAATGTCATTTTTGAAATCACATTCATTTTGATCGCTGAAATTCTGCCCAGCCATGTAAGATTTAATTTTGTCCAATCGTACAGATTTTTCTTTATGTCTTGCCATATTTTCCCATAGTTATTCTTGAATAAATCTGAGTTCTTTGCCATTAAATTAATACCAAGATACTTTACTTTTTTCTGTATCTTGAATCCAGGTATTTTTTGTAATTTTTCTTTTTCTACTGTAGACATATTTAATGGTAGTATTTTTGTTTTCCTTTCATTGATTTTGAGTCCCGCAAGTTTACCATATTCTTGTATTGTATTTTTCAAAGTGGAGATGCCTTCTATAGGATCATTTAAGACAATAATCATATCATCAGCATATGCTTTAATCTTGTATTCTTGATTTTTAATTTTTATACCCCGTATTTGTGTGTTATCCCTTATTTTATTATTAAGAATTTCTGTTACCATGATAAACAGTAGAGGCGAAAGAGGACAGCCTTCGCATGTTCCTTTACTTATTTGACATCTTTCTGTTTTTTCACCATTAATCAAGATTCTTGCTTCTTGCTCTGTGTATATGGCTTGCATCCAATTCAAGAAATTTTCTCCTATATTCACTAATTTCATCGTTTCTTTCATAAAGTCCCACTTAACATTATTGAAGGCTTTCTCCGCATCTAAAAATATTAAAGCAGATTGCTTATCCAATCTTTTGTTATGGTATTCTATAATATTCAAAACCTCACGAATGTTCTCTTTCATGTGTCGATTCAGAAGAAAGCCCGTTTGATCTTGATGAATCCAAGTATTGAGTATTTTTTTTAACCTTTTGGCTAATATTGATGCAAAGATTTTATAGTCCAAATTTAAAAGTGCAATAGGTCTAAAATCCCTTGTTTCTTGAATTTCTTTGTCTTCTTTTGGTATAAATGAAATATAGGAGGTTTTCCAAGAATCAGGTATACCATACTCCGCAATGTTATTAATGGTGATTTGTAGCGGTACTGCCAAAGTGTTTTTAAATTTCTTGTAATACAAAGTGGAAAAACTGCCTGGTCTAGGTGCCTTTCCTTGTTTTAAATTATCTATCGCTTCTATTATCTCCATAGTCGTTATTTTCTTATTAAGTTCCTCCCTCTGTGATTCTTTGAATTCTTCAATTTTTTGCTTTTTTAGATATTGCTGGATCTCCTCTACGTTTCCTTGTTCCTGTGTAAATAAATTTTTGATATATCGATGAAATATTTTCTTCAAGTCACTCTGAGCTGTTGCAATTCTGTCTCCATCCTTTATTTGCCAAATAAGTTTCTTTTCTCTATCCCTCTTCAATTTCCATGCTAGCCATTTACCAGGTTTATTTCCAAATTCGAAATGTCATTGTCTGGTGTATTTAATTTTTTTTCTCCATTTCCTCTGTCATCAGTATTGAGAGTTGTTTTTGTAAGATCTAGATCTCCTCTACAAACAGTTTCTTATTTTGATCTTTTTTGAGTTTATTCTCATTTTCCTGAATCCTTTGCAGGATCTGATCCTGTTTTTCTCTTTGTTTTCTTTTAACTGCAACATTTTTTTGTATGAAGAATCCTCTCATCACAGCTTTCGATGCATCCCAGACCATATTTATGTTAATTCCGTTGTTCATGTTTTCCTTGAAATATAATTGCAGGGTTTTCTCTGCCTCTTTAAGTATTTCTTCTTGTTTCAGCAATGATTGTAGAATATATTTCAAATTCCTTGGATGATGGTTTAATTTATAAGATTATGCATATCCAAGAGACAACATTAAACAATCTATCTCGAGGAATGAACCATATTGCTATATCAGCTTCAGCACTTTGAATATCTCCTTTAAAGTTCAGGTTAAAAAATGAGGTGGATTCACCATGCCCTGATAGCTGCCTTTGACTGTTTCCATTTGCAGATACCATTTGTAATTAATATTAACACAGTAGCATACCACATCTGTAATGAATAAAAGACTATATCACTGTATTTATGGCACCCATAACTACATAATTAGATGTCTCAAAATCTAACAGAATGTATTTGGTTGTCATCCATATTACAACACCAAGTTTGACATAGGAATTCCAAATGGGGCTTTTGCTAGAATAAAAGGGAGCCCACAAATAACTCTTCAGGAAACCATGATTTTTTTTAGAGAGTATTTTGGTTGCCATACAAGTTCCAGTGGGTAGTTTCAGGTCAAGATTCTAAATGCTGAGCTTCCTAAAAGTAAACTAAGGTGTTTGCCATAACCCATGGTAACTCTGTAAAGAACATGACAAAATCTGACAGAAATCTTTGTTGTTGTCACTGAACTTACAGTGGTCATTTTCAAGCCAAAGTAACAGTACAAGTGGGGGGGGGGGCAAGTGGGACCTCCCATAACTCAGTGATAAATAATTTTTAAAGAGGCTAGAAAACAGTAGTATTCTGAGCCTTTGCTGCCAAGACTCTGGGAAAAGACAGCTACTGCTGCTATGGCTCCTGGTGTTTTTTTGTTTTGTTTTGTTTTTGTTTTTAAGGCATTAAAATGGGAAAATGGGAGAAGAACTACAGCTAAGATTCCTGAAGTTTTAAAAAAGTGGGCCAAAAAGAGGACTCCCCTCCCCCCGAACCCCAAGCCACTTGTGGTATTAGGTACACACTGAAGCAGTGTTAGGTACAACTTATTTAGAAAATTGGAGAGAGCCCTCTGGGAGACTGTTGCTAAGATTCCTGAAGAAGGAGGAAAAGCCAGGGAACAGGGGAGGCAATGCTGCCATGATTCTTGAGGTTAAAAAGGGTAGGAAAATGGGAGTGAACCCTCTGAGGTACTGCAGATTCTGATATCCTCATATGCACAGACACATGGGAACATATTACTATCAATACCAATTCCTTATCCTTATTGTCAGCTTTGTCTGAGCATCACTGCTACTTCTGCATTACTGCCACCACCCAACTGCCCAGCCTTACCTGCTGCTGCTCCTCCTCCTGTTGGTATTGGTGGTGGTGGGGAATCAGCCATTAAACAAACAGATATACTGAGTTGTGGTGGTAGGAGCAGCAGAGTGCCACTTGCAGCTGGTCCCACCTCACCTGAAGCTCCTCAAGAGGAGGATGAGGCAAAAGAAGTGGTGGCTTCCATCACAACAACAATAGTTTGCCAACAGTGGAACATGTCACCAGCCTTTGCCTTGTCTTCATAGTTTCCACTTCTATCCTCAGCCTATTCAAGCTACTCTTGCCAGTCATGCCAAGTGGCAGTGCCTCACCATCACCTCATGAGGAACCACCTGAGCTGCTGGGGAAAAGGGAAAGCAGGACATTTTTTAAAAATAGCTAAGAAAATGGGAGAACAGGAAATGACATGTGGCTGCCCCTCTCAGACTACAACAGTTGGGGTATAATAAAATTGATCTGTGCATCAAGAATAGATAATTCTTAACCTGATTTGTCAGTCTCTAAGTATAAGGTAATAGTAAAGGTATTCCACATTGACAAGGTTGTCAAATCGTGTCTGACCATAGGAGGCAGTGCTCATCTCCATTACTAAGCCAAAGAGCTAGTGTTGTCAGAGACTACTCTGTGATCATGTGCCCAGCATGATTTCACAGAACGCTGTTTACTTTCCCACTGAAGTGGTACCTATTTATCTACTTGCATTTGCATGCAGATGCATGAGCATATGCAGAACATTTTTCTGCACAACTAAACCACTGCATCCCTTATGTCTTCCCCCTCCTAAGCAGGTGGTCTGCAAAGATGAATGGTAAAACATGATATCTAAAAAGCCAATTTTTCACTTATATCCATTTTACCTTTATTGTATAATTAAAAGGGAGTGGGTAAGAGAAGAGATGAAGGTGGTGAGCAAAAAGCAGAATGGAAAGGTTGAAGTGAAAGGGGAAGAAGTAAGTGATAGGTTTTGAATTGTACAAGTAGTACACTAAATGATTGTAAATGGGTTCATTGCACCTCACCTCAAATGATATAATATCTTAATTGTTTGTTATAGAATATTATAGAATAGAAATCAGTCCAGAATACAATCAACAGAGGTGGAGAAGTTACTGAAGAGAGCCATAATGGAGCCTCACCTATAGGAAAGACTCCAAATATTTTCTTTTCATATAGGCCCATAAGGGTACCATCTCTGAGGCCTAAGAGGTCTAGGAATAAAAGGCCAATTTTAAAGGGGAAAAGTAATATTGTATATTAATTGTATACTTAAACTAGTCCTGAACATAATCAGTAGAAGAGAAAGAGTTACTGAAGTCCTTTGCTAAGTAACTCTTGGTGTCCAGCTATTTCCAGGAAACCTCAAATATTCATCCTATCAGAGACTACAGCTAGAGTTGTAAACTTGTTGTATGTGTCATATCTAAAGGTTATGGATCTGTCATAATAATCTGCCTTTGATCTGGACTGTGGGCTGGAAAGGAGGGGTTGGGAAAAGGGAACTCTTAAAAGCCTGGGGAAAACTCAGATATGACATGTGTCTGGCAAACGTCTGTCTGGAAATCCAAATAAAGCATTAGTTTTCTAAACTACAATGGTCTCTTGTTTTCTAAGGTCTGCTAACTCTGACAATGTGTCATATCTCATACAATGCATCATACAATGCAGCAACATTCAGCCCAAGGTGCAACCAAACTGGAAGAACCTTCCGAGGGCAAGTAGAGCAGTGGCCTGCGAGTGGACTCTGGCCAGGGAGCCAGACCAAGATGATCCCGAAGAGCAGAGGGAGGCATGGGGAGTGAATGGTGGCTTCAGGGGGAACCCCCACTGCCAGCATGGAGGCATATGGAGAAATAGTCCTCAGAGGACAAGGATGGCATGGGGATGGCAGACTGGATTGGGAAGGAAGCCCAAGCCAGGACTGTGGAGCAATAAGAAGGAGGACAAGTGGTTGTAGCCCCTGACTCCCAGAATACCCCGAGATGCTAAAGGAGGCATGGGGAGTGGAGAGCAGCTTTGGGAGAACACCTCACCAATGGCGCAGAAGTGCACAACAACATGATGTTCAGAGGACAAGGATGACATGGGAATGCTGGACTGACTTGAGGAGGAAGCCCAGCCAGAACCATGGAGTGACAGGGAGGAGGACAAGTGGTTCCAGCCCCTAGTCCCCAAAGAACCCCAAGATTCCAAGGGAGGTACAGGGAGTGGAGAGTGGTATCAGAAAGAAACCCCCACCAATGGTGCGGAGGTGTGCAGCAACATAGTCCTCTGTGGATGAGGACACAGAAGACTGGTCCTCCAATGAGGAGGATGATGAGGGAATGGAGGACTGGCCCAGGGAGAAAACCCAACCGGTAGCATGGGATTGTGCAGAAGAATAGTCTTCCAAGAATGAGAACACAGATGACTGTCCCCTGAGTAATGAAGATGATGCAGAGATGGAGGACTGGCTTGGGGAGGAAGCCCAAGAGCAGTTCTGGGAGAGACCCCACAGATGGAGGCACCTGACAACATGATCCCCTGAAGATGAAGATGTAGAGGACTGGTCATTGGCCAATGAGGATGATATGGAGACAGAAGACTGGCTTCAGTGGGAAGCCCAGCGAGATGCACTGCATCACATGGAGAGATGGCCCCAAAATGTGAAAGAGGGCCCAGGGAACAGAAACTGGCTTTGGGGAGAAACCCAGCAGAACAAGTGGGACAACACCATAGAAGACGTTGGCAAAGTATTGTATTTGGTGGTGATGCAGTGCCTAGAGGGGATACAAAAAGAGGTCCTGAAACAAAACTAGGATTGATGGTAGGCCATTGCCTGGTTATGAACAAAGATGACAAACGTGAGACAAGCTATACAGTGGCAGAGGATCCAGAGGATTCAGGAGAAGGACCCAGAGAGGCTACGTGACTAGAAGGCAAGGAAGAAGAGATCACAGCAGCACCAAATACAGACTGCTGAGCATGTGGTGCATGAACTCCTGATGAGAATAGCAAGAGGGCTGAGAGAAGCCATGGGGGGTGGGGACAGTTAGCCCACACAACAATGGAGAGATCAGGTGAATAGTCAGTCCACAGCAGTGTTAGCCAGAGCCCCTCAATTTTATTTTATTTTATTTTGCTTTATTTGGCTTTTAATATTTCAGTGGCCGCATGGTCAGGCAAGACCACATGGCATTTTAAAATTGAGAAATCTTTCTTCCCCCTATGACCCCCTGCCTGTAGCCCTCCCTTCCTAGAGAATTGCAAATTCCTGAAATTCCTCTCAGGTGGCTATGACTCACTCATGCGAGGACCAAGAACACAATAAGCCAGCTAGGGCAAGGGAGTTGCCTGAGGAGAAAGGTGAATACAGCCCAAGATTGGCTCTGCCTAAGACCATCAAGGTAACTAGGAAACAAATATCCTGCTTTGTCTGCACTCTCCACACCTCAATAGCTCTGAGACCAACCCCTTTGTCCAATCTAGCTAGACAGGAAGACCCACAATAGATAATCCCATCATGGCCTTTGTGTGATTGTTACAGAATAGCCTAGAGGAGAGATTTTGGGTATATAAGGGACCATCCCAGGCCCACTCAGTGCTGCCATTTTTGGGTGCATGCTGGAATCTCTGTCCTTCTGCTGCCCTAAAGTGCGCCCACGACCCTCATCCCTGCCGGTCGTGCCATTCATCGAACCCAACCATCGCCGCAGATCCGAAGCCGCAGGAGCTATGGGTGTAGGTAACTTTTCCATCCACCCCCCTGAACCCTCTCTCTCTCTCCCAGCTATCCCCGCTTTTCTCCGTTTCTCCTTTAGTGTGCGAGTGTGTGTGTGTGTTGATGCTAATACTGTTTAATAAATATTTGAGAATTGTAGTTCTACGTCTCAGCGCCTTCCTTAGCCAATATCCATCCTTCTGTATACATTTGGTATGGATCCCTGGGCATAAGTTAGGAGTGCCCTCTCATAATTTGAGCTAATTATAAATTCTCCTGAAGAGCATTTATCCTAACAGCAATGCAGGAAACTTTGGAACACCCCATGCAATAGCAGTGTCCCCACCATCACAGCAACCGGCTCAGCCCTGAGTAGGAGCTCCACTAACAGCGACCACTTCTCCATCCCTGGCCCCTCTACCCCAGGACGCAGCAGTGCAGCCCAGAAAGATAGAGGGTGCCAGAAAATCAAAAGCACCAGATGTGAAGACCAGGGAGCCAGAGGTGGGGGGAAACCAAATGAAGCCTTGGAGAACCAAGCCAACCAATTTGCTCAACAAAGTGAGGCTTCAGATGACCTGGTGAGCCCAAGAGCCATCTCAACAGAACAACAAACCCAGCAAGGACGGACCTCAAGATGGGAGATCCCAGAGAAGAAGGGGGCACCCCATGCCAGGGTACCATCACAGTGATGGTAATACCTGAAACTCTATATGTTAGCACCCAAGTTGTGGGGCCGGCAGTTTCCCTGAGGCAGGCAGCGGGAACCAGAATGATAGGACAGGCTATAGGCTGAGGGGAGGTTGCCAGAGCCAAGCCACCCCACACAAATGCAATTCTCTGTAGACCCAGAGGGGGGCCAGGACGAGAAGAGCTTTGCCCACATACTTTAAAGCTGTGGTTTGTCCAGTAAGGCTCATCCAAAAACCGGAGTGAAAAGGCACCTCCAGATGGAGAGGAGGGCTGAGCCCCAAATGGACAGGAGGGAATTATAAAAAGAAGACAGCAGCTGTGGTTGCCTGCCCAAACTACTCAAAGACCTCAGCATCCAGAAGTCCCAGAGATAGTCCTAAACTTCTTGGAGGTGTGGGAGGAAGTGGAACAATCAGCTAGTCTGCTCGTTTGCCTGATGCCGATGGAGGCCACAGTTAGCAGAGCCAGCAGAGAGTTTCCCAAGGTGACCTCAGACAGTGTTGGAAGTCCAACAACAGAACCAAGCAGCCGCACCTCATTGGTGAGTGGAGACCCCCCCCCCATGCACCCCAATAGCAGAGCCAATAAACCAGAAAGGGGAAGGAAGTATAGACTTGGCGGCAACACTGGACTTGGGCTGCACCCAGTGGGTTATAAGCCAAAAGATAGCAATGGAACTAAAGCTAAACACTGACAGGATGGACAGCCTCATTACCTCCCAGCATATGGAGGACACCCCCATGAGGGAAATGCCCACCAGGGAGGGGAGCAAGACAGTGCAGCTTGGGGTGGCAGAGCCCTGAAAAATAACAAAGTTTGGAATAGACCCTACCATGAGCTACCAGGTGCTCAGGGGAATAGATGGGCTGCAATTCCACCACCCAGGGAAGCCCAGGGAGGACCGGGGGAACAGGTTTCCAATGATCCAATTGACAAGGAAAGCACTTTGGAAGAGAGGGTGACAGCTGCACAGTCTTGGCTGGCCCCTGGGTGAGAGTGGGTGGGAGAAGCTATCCAAAAAGACTGTTTGGGCTACTCCCCCCATCACAGAGACTTGACCAAAACAGTGGTGGAGAAGGAGAGTGATTGACTCCCTCCCCACTGGGAAGCAAATTGGATAGTTGAGTGGGAGCCAGGAGATCAGGACTCCAAACCTAAATTATATTTGATGACTCCCTTTGACCATTTTGCTCAACAAAGATGTATAAACCATCAAGTGATTTATACAACTCTTTGTCCCCCCCCCCACAAAGACGGTGAAAAGACCCACAAGAGACTGTAGGTGGGGACAACATGATACTGGAGGGCATTGATTTAAGGGGGTAGAACAGCCCAAAGCCCAACACAATGACACCAAAAAAATTAGAGCAGAAAGACTGCTCAATTCAGACTCTCAGAGAGGAACTACGGATCCCCACCAGTTAGTCTTATGTGTGCAGGGCCCAATCCGTGGGGCCCCTAAAGGACTCTAAACACAGAAGCCCTGGAGGCAGAGGGGCTATAAAGGTGATAAGAGAAAAAATGGTTATCGGCAAGACCCTCCAGCCCGCTCAAACAGACTGGGGCTGCAGAAAATCATACAGATAGAGCCTGTTGCCCAGCACTTGGAAGGAAAGCTAAAGGAGGAGAGCAGATTGTATAATGGAGACTAAAGGAAGGGGGCCAAGAGACAAAGAGGGGCAGCCCTCAGAGATTTAGTAAGCCACCTAACCCAAGAAGTTGAACCGGAGCCCAGGTCAAGATTGATACTTGGCCCAAAATCCAAAACCTATGGGATCTCAATGAAGCAGAGAATCACAAAACCCTTTGCTTATAGGAGAGGGATTGATTCAGATGGAGGTAGCTCGGTGGCTAGCCTAAAAGTCCCAGCTCCACTGGACAACAGAGGGAAAAGTTACAGAGCCCACTACTTCAAAGACTGGAAGGAAAACCAGCCCGAGATCACCAGAGGGATGACTCCCTCAGCCAGTGAGATGCTGACCCAATGGCTCTGTATTCAAAATCTGTCCACGGGGCTGGAGATGTTGATTTGTGTGATGTAAATGTAGATGTATCAGAGATCAGAAGACTGCTTCCTTTCATCAGCCATCTTGAAAATGCTGTTCCCTGCATTCTTCCAGCGACTTTAGTTTTCCATGAAGACACATCTGTAAATCCAAAGTAAAGCTTTATTGCTGCATAGTAAAAACAGAAAAGAACTATATACAATCCATCTTGCAGATGATAGAAACCAAAGGATCACAACTTGTTAAGTTGAAAGCAAGGCAAGTTCTGACAAAGAGAACAAAGGAGCCCTTGGCCCAATCCATAACTCCACCTTCTGGATGGCAACCTACATAATGATAGGATGATCAGCTTTATGCCCACCTCTAGACCAGCCCCTAGCTGTGTGTCACTCCCCATGTGACCTAGTTCCCATGCAAACCAGATGAGATCATATGTTTACCTTCCAGCATCCTGCTTTCCCAGGCTCAATGTCCTTGTTATTCTGTTTAGTGTGAAATTGTTTTGGTTTCAAACCACCTGCAGGCTGAGTCCTCTTTGTTTGCTTAGACACTTTTCTCAGAGGAGATTTTTCACACATCTCTACATTTCCACTTTGACTGCATATCCCATCCATATTTCAACAAGAGACGTCAAATTCCTTCCAGCCCAGGGAGGGGAGGGGGTGCTGGACAGCCAAGATACTTTTAAGCCTGTGGCTGGATGAGGTTTCTGATAATCCTCGCCTTCAGGGGGCATCTTTTAAAGTCACTCAGGAAGAGAGAAGGGCCAGCAATTGTATTGATCACCTACAGATTACACTGATAATCCCATTTGATGGAGATGGGTTTTACAGTCCAAGGCTGTGGCCAGCGGGGAAACCATGGAGGCTGTTAAAAAGTGGTCAGCTGCTCAACAGTTGCCTAAATTGAAACCAAAAACTAATGAGACTTTGGACCTAAATGATACAACTCCTAATAGCTAAGACAAGGACATTAGATCAAACCATCTTAAGCTGTGCTTAATGAGTTAATCAATTGTAAAGGGGGGGGGAAGGGGGGGACAAACCCAGTGATGTGCCTAAATAAGCCTGTGTGTTAAATACTTGTGCCACAATTGATAAATGTTATGATTCCCATGTTCCTTTGATAAATTAAATAGACTGTTTTAACAACTCAAGATCTTAAATGACATAAGATGATAATATATTGGTTGTTCTGTCTTTATGTCATTCATGATAACAGAGAGAGTTGATCCTGAGATACATTTAAACAAATTTCAATTTCTGGATGGACTAATTTCCATGTTTCTTGGTGGGGGATTGATGAGCAAAGAAATAACTCCCAATCCACACATTCCATTCTGATACTCACTTTTTTCTTCTTTTCCATTCTTCTCTCCCCCCCCCCCCATACACAGCTGTTCTTCTGATCCACCAATCCAGTTATCTGACCTGGCTCCAAAACTATATCTGTCCTGTAGTCTTCCCACAGAAAGCAGAAGATTAGCCTGTTTAATAACAAAGATGTGAGATATATTCTGACTTGACCAGAAAAAGAACTTGAAGGCCTTTGTGGTTGCTTTCCAACAACTGATACTCACTTTTCTATCTCTTTTTATATCTATATCATGGACTCTAGACCTGAATTATGGTGTCTATGTAGCCAGAGAAAACTACTGAAAAACAATGGGAATGTATCAGCATGCTAAGGAGCACACAGAATGGAGGGAGGGGAGGTAAGAGGACAGCCTTAACAGAGCATGTTCAATGGCCACAGAATTCTGAGAATTGGGTGGGATATGAGAGTGGAAAGACAAGTGGAATGGAGTACCCTAAATGAAGATATGGTTGAATGGATCGAACAGTAAAACAAGCCCCACCCCCAAGATTTAGCTGCAAATTCCAACTGTCATTATTAGCCACTGCAAAAATTGTTCAAATTGGCACAGCAGACCTATATGTAGACTTAACATGAAGTAGTCTCTCCTGCAAATTCTTTGGAACACTTGCTGCATCATGATGCATGGCTAGTCCAGTCTGTTTGCTAAAATGAGCAGAACTACAAATTTGTCATCAAATTCTGTTTTACCCAATTTTTTCATCAACATTCTTACACTTGTCACTATTTTGAGGCCCTGATTGTCATGAAGACTCAACTGCAAGAAAGCACATGTAGGAAGAAAGCTGCTAACAAAACAAGGTGCATTTAGAGGATAGTAATGGGGATTGTAAATGTTTTGGAACAATTTGTGTTCCAATTAGTTCACAGAACAGACTTTCATTTTACTAATTCTCAAAAGGGCTATTTTAAAGATGAGAGAGGGTAAATGGGGCTGCCTAATTTATTGGGCTGGTCTGGTTGCTGGGGTGTGTGTGTGCTCTGCCTTTCTGGTGTAGCCTGGGCCCTGGTGCTCTTCCAGCAGGTGCTGGGGATGTTTTTTAGCCCCCCAATTGGCTGCTGGGGCCCAGGGGGGTCAGGACTTCTGGCTCCAGCTGGAACTACATCTCCCAGCATGGTGTAGAGCCAGAAGCACCTCCCCATTTATCAGCCCCACTGCAAGGGCTGTCTCTGGTTGGCCCCACCCTCCCTCCCTTTCTTTGCTAGAAGTGGTTGTTTGCTGTCACAACATTCCTGGGGTGGTAAGCATAGATCATGGATCTGGTGGGCATGACTTCTGGTGCTGCAGATCACTGGATTGGGAGTTCCTTGGGGACTCAGGGGTGCTGGGAGTGTTGAAGTATTGCCATTGCAAGGGAAACTCTTGTTTAGCATCCCCCAGTGACAAGGGGTGGAAATGCATATGTGGGATCAGTTGGTTGCCCCTTTTATCATCCCAAGACCTGGCTGTGACCAGACAACTTGGTTCATCAATCAGCAAATAGGTTGGTTGTTGCCAGATCCAGACCTCATGCTTTTGGGCCAACCCTAACTGTCAGCTGTACTCAATAAAGTTGTGCTTTTTCCTTCCAACTGTATGTCCTGGTGTTAATTCTTGTGATGCCTCCCCTCCCACTGCAACTACTTACCAGAGTCTCTGAGGAAAGAGAAGTATGGAAATGAGCACAAAGAATTCTGGAAAAGCTTATAGTTTGAATACAAGGAAATAATTTCTGACGTTTTTGGTGCATTTTTTATTTTAAAAAAAGTTGTGCAATGAAACATACTGGTGATGAAAGATGATAGATATGTTGGACACTGGTGAGAGCTTTAAAGGAAAAACTGAGTAAGCATTATCATTAGCAGTGGAATCGTCTTGCCGTAGATAAAATACATCAGAAGGAAGTAATGATGGATTATTATTTCCCTTGATAATGGATGTAGCCCAACAGACAAGTTGTTACTGGCAGCATGTATAATCATCCTGCA
Organism: Phrynosoma blainvillii; assembly: GCA_026167975.1. Taxonomy (NCBI): domain Eukaryota; kingdom Metazoa; phylum Chordata; class Lepidosauria; order Squamata; family Phrynosomatidae; genus Phrynosoma; species Phrynosoma blainvillii. The sequence goes on from JANUYF010000003.1 coordinate 287,685,261, forward strand.
ATAGCCTATGCTGCCAGTTTTTTCAAGGGGATTGTATTGTTTCAAACAGGGGTAGGCAACCTTTCCCCTTTAAGGGCCGAGGGACTTCAACTCCCAGAAGCCTGAGCCATGTTGGCCAATAGTCCCATGTTGGCCAATAGCTCCTGGGATTCTGGGAACTGAAGTCCCTCGGCCCTTAAAGGGGAAAGGTTGCCTACCGCTGTTATGATGTTGTTTTTCCATGCTGAATATCTTGGAAAACTAGACACTGTATTTGGTAAACTAGACAAATTTATTGTGCCTAATCCTTGGCTCTCAGGTTCCTGTTCAATCCAAGCCTTGGAATCATTACTTTTTTGTACAATAGCTCCCTGAACTCTCCCAATCAGCATTGTCCCTGGCAGCTGTTGGGTTCTGGGGGTTACAGTCCAAGATCACATTTTTTCCAAGCTCTAGCTCAATCAAAGTCTTCCCAACTGATTGAAAAATCAAAGATAATCCTGTGCATCATGCCCTTTGCTGTAAAATACTAGTACATATCAGGGTTGGGGGAAATGAATATGGCATTCCCTGTTACCGCAATGAATGTGAAAGTAGTAGGCACTTCAGCCTGTTTTAAGAAAAAAGTGATGAATCTGGATCTAAAAAAAGAAGATGCTAGTCCATAAAACCCTATGTCATAATAAACATGTTAGTCTTTAAAATATCATAAGGATAATATTTTAGTTTATAATCTTACTGTAATCCAAGATGTCATTCCCTATAAAATCAGAGGCACACCATGATCATGCTCAGTCTGTCACCATAAGTGGGAGGGATTGTCCTCCTTGAAAAATATCTTGCTAACAATGGATTCAGACAAACAAGTAATTCACATGCACACTCAGCTTGAAGATGTCTTCATAAGTACATAAGAAAAACTGTGATTTATCACAGGGCTACTTAAAGTGGTGGTCTGTCCATGGACTAGTCCCTGTCTACAAGCCATGAGCTACTGATCTCTGGAAAGTTTCCAAAAAGAAAGAAAAATTTTAGCCAATAGGCACAAATGCAGTATTTATTTATTTATTTATTTATTTAATAGCTGCCGTTCTCCTGGAATGGGACCCAAGGCTCACAAAAGGGAATTGATTAAAATGCACTTTATTTATTTATTAAAATGGCACCATAAAAACAATACAACATTATTTTAAATCATACAAAAGTTTTTTTTTAATAAAACACTGCAATTTATTTATTTATTTTAAAAAGCCTCCCTGAAACAAGCATTATGGTTCTGTTTATGATTATGAGCAGTATCAGTCCCTGGCACACTGGGGAGTGGCTAGTCAAATTCAAATACCTCGAGATGTACTGATATCAGACCAAAGATTTACATAGTTTATGATTCTGTTCCCACAGTGGTCAACCAAATGCCTGTAAGAAACTCACAAGAGGGACCAGAGTGCAACACTACTCATCAACATTAGGCAATGGTAAGCCCCCCTCCCTTTGAACTAGTCTTGCCAAGAAGACCTCAAGATAAACTTGCCATAAATCAGAGGCAGGTAATCATGGGAGATTTAATATTTCTTATCCCCTTTTATTAACATTTCTAGGGGCCGTTCTTTTGTTAAGCTAATGGATCTTTATTTGATGGCCCTTGGGGATCCCTTCCAACTCTTGGGTTCTCTGTATCCTGCATGGCAGAGGGGATGGATGGCCCTTGGGAGATCGTTCCAATTCTAGGATTCTGTTGTTCCTGCAGGCACCTTCAGGAAGCCCATCAACCTATGGGTGGGCTGTGAATTTCCTAGGGTATTCTTAGATGAAGAATCCCGAAAAGGGGATTTTCCCAATTCCTTCCTCTGAAAGCTACCCTACAACACCTGGTATTCCCTGGAGGTCTCCAGTACTAATCAGGGCTGACTGACTCTGCATGGCTTCCAAGGTCTAGATGTTGTTAGACTGTGGCTCCCAGCATTTCTCAGCATTGGCTACACCAGCTAGGGGCTGCTGGAATTTGTAGTCCAACAATAGCTGGACTCCATAACTCAGTTCAGTGCAGTTTGTGTACTGAAGAGAGCAGGCTAGAGAAAGAAAAATAGAGGTTGGAAAAAGTTTGGACTACAGCTTCTACAAACTCATTTCTAGCTATAGGATTGTAGGCAAAACTAAGGACCTTTACAGACTGCCAGAAACAATGCAGCTTGAGACCACTTTAACTGTCTTGGCTCAATGCTAGGGAATCATGGGAACTGTACTTTTTTCTGAGACTGGTGCCAAAATAAACTACAGTTCCCATGATTCCCTAGCACTGAACCAGGGCAGTTAAAATGGACTCAAGCTGCATTAGTTCTGGCAGTTGTAAAGGCCTTAAATCTCAACACCTCATTGGTAAGACACCTTTACCTTCACTATTGTGTGAAAATTCACACCCTCTTGCACCCCTGTGGTTTTATTGCCATGATACCATAAAGCAAATGAATGAGCTTCAAAAGGAATTTCCTGTTCCTTTTCTTCATTTGCAAGTGAACCATCTATAAATTCTCACACCTAGGCAATCAGGTGGCACATTTTTCAGCTCGTATAGAAAGACATTCAAAGAGCTAAGAAATCCACAATTTGTGTGTTTAGCAAAACCATGATGTGTAATTGTGACATCACTAAGCACCAATGGCAACATTTTGATTGCCAATTTAGTGTTGTTCCAGTGATGTTGTGGTTAATTGCCACTGCTCTGGCTGCAGAGGGAGAGAAGAGGCAGTATTTGCTGGGCTTAATCCCCTTCCACACTGTTATCCCTATTTGCTTTTATGTCCTGTCTTAATTAGATAGTAAGCCTGAAGGCAGGGAACTAGGGCTTTTTGGTTGGTCTTTTACTTGTAAAGTGCCATACATAGTGATAGTGTTATATAAATGATTATAATGACAATAATGTGGATGTGAAGCTGTGCCCACACATCTAATGGCATTTAAGCAAGTCCACTGCACTCTACATGAATGGGAAACCATTTGCACAGGGGGCTATTGGATGATGATCATCATCATCATTTAATTTAATTGTTTTAAAACAAACAGCAATTTAGCTACTTCCTAATGTAGAAACAGTAGAACAGATCTAACACTATGATTCATCTTTTCATTCATTTATCTTCCTTTTGCTGAATGAATGAACCATTGGTATTTACAGATGAGCAGCAGTTATAAAGTGCTTTGGCTTTCTTGTCCTTTCAGGTTGGTCAGTGAGAAGCAGATTTCTATGGGTTGCTCAGGCATTCCTGGAGTAGTTGAGGCATTCACAGTGCAAACCGCTGTTATTCATACTGTTATAATTCCACTGCAGTTAAGTCATTACTAGCAATCACAGTTGGTTTGTACTACAATGCCTTATTTGGGAATGTCATGTGAGATGCTCAGAGCATTATGAAAAAAACAAGAAGGCAAATTTCTCTTTCTTTGGATGGATTTATTATATGTCCTCTGGCAGAGATCTGTTCAGAAGTCTTATAAACTCCAGCACAGTTGGTCACATAAACAATAAACCCAGCAGGTGTAGTACACTTGTACACCATATTTTTTGCTTCAAGTGCAGAATTGAATAAACTGAAGGGTTCTTTTTTTTTCTTTTATGACCATGAACATAATTCTAAATATTACTTGCATGCTATCCAATAGGAATACTGTATTTTAAATATATCTAATTCCAGTCATATTTGAATTGCAAGCATAATAAAAACAACTCGGGTTAGAACAATAAAATGTATAAGAAGGTGCTGAAAGAGCATGTTTAAACAGAAAGCCCCAAGACAGAATTCTGCTGTCTGAATGTCTTTATCCAAGTTTTCACAGAAGAGGTAAACCTGTCAATGGGATTTACAGTTCATACTGCAATTAGTATTGACATGACTGAATGCATCTAACTTCAGCAGGAGCAGCAGCAGCAGGAATGATAACAGCATTAATAGCACTACAGTAACTGCCTCTGTACACAGAAAATTGCCATAGGGAGGACTAGTTCTTCTCCTACTTTCCTATTGCAAATAAAAGACACCAGCTGCTGTTGCTGGGTCAGCTCTACTATTAGGCAAAGTGATGTGGCCCATCAGTGTCCTGAAAAGGGACCAAACTGCTGGCTAATTAAGGTATTGTTTTGTATTTCCTACTTTCTAGGAGAGGCATGTATGCTATTTTCTACTTCAGGTGCCAAAATAATGTGCTCAGCTTTGTGTTCCCTACACATCAGATGTTGCTCAAATACCTAGAAGGCACCAGAGCTTATCTGATCTTGGAATCTATGCAGGGACAATCCTGGTTAGTACCTTGATGGGAAACCACCAATGGATACCAATGCTGTAGGTATATTTCAGAGGAACGAACTGGAAAAACTACTTCTGAATATTTCTTGCCTAGAAAGAGCCCTGGTGACACAGTGATTAAATGCCTGTACTGCTGCCACTCACTCATAGACCACAACCACCACCACCACCGCCACAACAACAACAATTTATATCCCACCCCTCTGCAGAGCAATCGGGGTGGCTGACAACATTAAAATTTACATGAAGATGTGTTAATACAATGTAAACAGAACCACAAGGTTGCGAGTTCAATACTAGCCAGGGCTCAGGCTAGACTCAGGCCTGCATCCTTCCGAGGTCGCTAAAATGAGTACCCAACTGTTGGGGAGCAATGAGCTTACAGTTGTAAACCGCTTAGACATCCCATAGCGTGATATGAAGCGGTATATAAATGAAGCTGCTTTAGAAAACCCCTATGGAATCCATGGGGTTGCCATAAGTCAACAGGCAACTTGAAGACACATGCACACACACATCAGGAGCATGCAACTAATAAGTAAATGTCATTTTGAATATGCAAAGGGATTTTGTAGCACCTTTGAGAGTAACTGGGAGAAAGAAAGAAGTTGACAGCATAAGCTTTAGTAGATTTCAATCTACTTCCACAAATGTGTCCAGGAACAGGCCTTTATAACCAGGCTATCTGGGTAGCAGTAGAAATGAAAAACTAGTGGGTATGGTGATAGGGTGGCAAGTTTGGTTCTAATGATGGTTGCAGGGGGACAACTACAGAAGAAAGTAGGTAACTTAAAGCCAAGGTGGGTCGATAACAATATGAATTGTGGTAGAATTCAAACATATAACCATGTTAGTCTGTAGAATCAGTATGTAGAGAGATCTTGTAGCAGCTTTGAGACTAACTGAAAGAAAGACATTGGCAGCACACTGCAACTTCTTTCTTTCAGTTAGGGCCTTTGCAGACTGCCAGAAATAGTGCACATTAAATTGAGGCACTGCCCTGGCTCAGTGCTAGGGAGTCATGGGAATTGTATTTTTTTCTGGGACATTGAGCCTTCTCTGTCAGAGACCTCTGGTGCCACAATAAATTACAGTTCCCATGATTCCCTAGCACTGAGCCAGGGCAGTGCCTCAATTTAATGTGCACTATTTCTGGCAGTCTGCAAAGGCCCTTAGTCTCAAAGATGCTGCAAGATCTCTCTAAATATGAATTGTGTTGGGTGGTGCTGGAATGTAGTGTGATACTAGCTAGAAACCAGAAAGGAAATGTGATGAACTGAACAAAACAGTTCTCATGCAACTTGGGGAGTTAACTAGCATTATGATAAGTGTAGCATGCCAGGAGCCCTTGTCCCTATTTGACCCATTGTTGATGGACTGGAGTTTGTAGATATATTCCAGTTCTTCTATTTCTCTTTCCAGTTTTCCTTTATAGGTTTTTTTTGGGGGGGTGGTTTTGTTGTTGTTTTTGTTGTTGTTGTTGTTGTTGTTGTTCAAGAGCCACCGTTCTGAGGTCCTAGAGGGAATCCCCAGGAAGACTGAACTGTTTGCACCTGGTTTTTGTGCATTTTTTTACAACCTTATTTGGCTAGAACAATTAATTGGGAACCTATTGTTAAATTGTCCCACTTTCTTTCTGGGGAGAATTTACATTTAGTAAGATGTACTGCAAAATTTATCACAAAAGCGGCTCATTTGAGAGATCAATTCATTATTCAACATGGAGTGCCGTGTCATGGTGATAAGTTTATTTAAACTTCTTATCACTTTTAGTCACTTCCCCCTGTTTTAGTTTGTTATATTTTGCATTGTATTTGTACCTTATTTTGTACACTATTTTATCCAGTTGCTTTATTTATCTGAAGAGGTTTTATCCCTAGTCAATTTTAGATATGTTTTTGGAGTGATTTATTCTATTTTATATACTTTGTGACATGTGGTATTTTGAATCTTGAAATAGTGTATTTTATGTTGATATGGTCAGCAGACTAATCAATAAATTTGTTGGTGGTGGTGGTGGTTTTTGTGTATTTGCATTCCTAATGTCTGATTTATGTTGATTTGTCCTCTGGTACAGAAACTAACTTCTTTGCCCATTGTAGAGTACTGAAGGGCATTGTTGACAGAAAATGCCATTTATCAGGTTAGACTGAGGATGAGCAAATGAAAGTACCTCTAATATTGTGGTTGATGTGGTTAGGTCCTGTGATGACATTTCCTGAGTAGATATGTGGGCAGAACTGATATCTGGGTTTGTGGCAAGGTCAATCCAGATCACTGTGTAGGGGAACTGAGTGGTGAAATAGATGTCTGGGAAGGACTGTAGTGACTGCATGAACTGCTCCCAAAGCGGGCCGCTACTGCAGGTCTCAAGCTATGCTGCAAGGAGTAGGTTTAAGCCCACTCCTTTTCACTCCACTTCAAAGGACCAGAGCATGGCATCACAGTGACTTTGAGCTATGTTGGGAGTGTATATCATCTAAATGTCAAATCCCCAAAGAGACCAGAAGCCACTTCTCTTGGCTCATGTGTTTTGGGCCTGAATCTCCCTTTCTTTTATTATTTTTACTTACAGGTAAATACAGGGCCCTAATCTAGATCAAAAACATCTTATATGGCTGCTTCTCCTTCTACCCCCCCCCCTTTATCCTCAAAATTAGCTCTCTGTCGCTATCCCCTCACAAACTGGGAACTAAAAAGGAACACTTTTATTGGCAATTGAAGATGGGTGAATACTTTGGGGACAGAAGGTTTAAAAATTCCCTACCTTTGTGTGGTGGCTCACACATAGTGGCTGAAGTGGTTAAGATGCTGACTGTTGATTGCAAAATCAGCAGATTGGCAGTTCAAGGCCCAGGTGCTCCATGATGGGGTGAGCTCCCATCACTAATCCCACCTTCTGCCAACCTAGCAGTTTGACAGCATGCAAATGTAAGAAGGTAAATAGCGTTCTGTGCAGTCATGCTGGCCACATGATCACAGAGTAGTCTCTGAAAACACTGGCTCTTAGGATTAGGGGCTAAGCCAACGGTGCAAAGCTCCGTCTTCAGAGCAAGGAAGGGGAGGGGCAGCCACACGCTGGGTGCCCCAACCCCTTCCCAAAAACGTCCTCGGAGCAGCCAGCCCTCCGCACGGCCGGGGCTCCGAGGATGCTTTTCCGTTGCAGCATCTGCACGCGCTGCAGCGGAAAAGCCGCCAAAGGTGCGCCGGCAGCCTTTTGCGGTGCACCTTCAGCAATTTGTGGAAGGAGCGCTATTTTATGAGTTTTATCTAGAATAACATTTGTTTTAAGATGGTTCATGCTTATAATGGTTTGCATTTGTATTTTAATTTTTAATTTTTTATTGTTTTAATTGTAAATTGTTTTAATTGAGATGTGATTTAATAACTTTTTAAGGGGGGAGGAGGGAATTATACTATTTTAAGCTGTATGTATTTTATTGTTGTACACCGCCCGGATTGGCTTGCCACAGGGCGGTATATAAATAAAATTTATTATTATTATTATTATTATTATTATTATTATTATTATTAAGATGTACTATACTAAAATTACAATAAAAGTTTGTTTTTCATTTGATATCTGGACATTGCAAGAACTATAGTTTTTTTTTTCCTTTAAAAGAAAGAGATTGGATTTTAAAAAAGCATGTATACAGAAGGAATTATATATATAGGTTATTCAGATAAGTATAATTTGGGGGTATGTGCAAATGAAACTTCATAGTACTCTGCCAGCAAACAGAGTACAGGGGGGAAATCCATTATATGCATTGTAAACACACAAGTACTTGACCCCGCCCCCCCCAAAAAAATAATCCATACAAAAAAAAGTCTTTACTCAATCCAGTCTCTTAATTTAAAGTCTTCTGGAGCATAAGAAGAAATGCTACAACTCTGATACACATGATCTAGGTAGATTTTTGAGGAATCTCTCAGTTGTTCCATGATGAATATAAACTTGAATTACAAAATTTACGATGTCATAGGTTTAACTTTTAAATACTAAGTAGGAGGCCAGCCTATGTATTTTTCAAAGTATTTATTTGTCGCTTCTCAGCCTACCACGACTCTCAGGGGCTATACAGACGGGCAAAAAGAGGCGCTTTCAGGCTGACCTGGAGGCATGGCATTTAGACGATGCACACCCTAAAGGTAGCAGGAAAGTGCCCTCTATGAGCCTTATGCAGAGAAAAGCCACTTCAAAAACAAGCAGCTTTTTTCCGCTTCTTTCTGAAAAGGACGCACCTTCACAGGAGCATTTGAATGCACCTGACATGTAATATGCCCACGTAAATATCCCACCACAGGTGAACTGGTGAATGAGGTGCAGCTCCAGAGCATGTGCTGTATGAACTAGGCTTCAATTTAAAGTGCCCTATATTCCCCGGTGTGGATACTCCACCACAGGTGCACAGGTGACTGAGATGCGGGTCCAGAGCATGTGCTGTATGAAACAAGCTTCAATTTAAAGCACCTTATGGTCACCAGTTTGGATGCTTTGCCGCAGGTGCACCTGTATATTACAACCCTAACCGTAACCCTACTCACGCACCTGAGCAACTGTGGGACACTTAAAGTGTTGCTGCCAGATGTTCTGGCAGGAGAAAGTGTTAAGTGTCACTTTCACAACCACACACATTCCAGCACCATTTTCCCAGTGGTTCTGTGCAGCTGCACAGCTGTTCAGATGTACTCCATCAGTGCTCGACTTCTACACTGGGCAGAATGGCAGTGACATCCACAAGCCAGCCAAAAAGAGGGAGAGGGATGTTGTGGTCCCATGCAGAGATGGCTGACCTGATAGCTGTGCAGTCACAATCACATATTCTGGACAAATTGAGAAGCTCGCACTTGAATTCTGAGACATTTAAAGAGGTCAAAGAATGCTTGAGGGCTAAGGGCCACCAACACAGTTGGCAGGATTGTCACCGAAAGACCAAACACTTCAGGTTACAGTACAAGAAGGTCAGGGATCACAATACCAAAAGTGCCTGGGTCCCACCACCATGCCCTTTTACAATGAACTCCATGCCTTCACAAGGATGGTAGCATATGATCCAGCAGATTATGTACCAGTGGTGAAGTTGCATCTGCACAAAGGACACTAACGCAATTAGTATAGGTGAAACATTGGCCACAACTTTATATGTACAGGGTCTGACATATTTAAATTTCAATATAAACGACTACTTATCCAAACATAATTTAAGTATTTCCTAACAATCATTTATTTGACGCATGCCTGTGTGTTTTATGTGCAAGCGCTGATGAATATTTACCTTTTTACAGGGCATGCGTCAAATCCTTTTAACTTAGGTAATCTGATAACCGAATATAAACCCCTCCCCAAGCAGATATGATGCCAAAAGCATTTATGACGTAACAATGTTATGACATTATTAAGTTTACTATGACGTCATCAAAATTTGTTTAATCTCATGACATATACCCAATTTCTTTATTATTCTTTGCCAATTAATCAATCCAATTAATAAATCCAATTAACCTACAGAATTCCCTAAAGGGGGGAGGGTCCCTGCCCGCCAACCATTCAATATTTCTGAGCAATAACTTTAACAGACCCAACATCCCTAGCTGTGACAAACTATGGCTTTTCAATTTTCAAAGTTCAATAAAGTTAATACAATCTTAGACATAGACCCAACCCTATAACTTTCCCCCAACAATTGTCAATAGTCAACCACATGGATCATAACAGTTGGTAATGTCGTTTACCCAGGGAGGGCGAAAAACCCAGTCAGTTACTGGGAAAAATTCCCTCCCGGCCCCCTGAAGGCGACCAGCCACAGCCTGAGTGTCCACAACATGTTAACCAACATTAATGGGTGGGAGGGATGGGTTGCTCGTCCCAAATAAAATGGCTGCCAACACGTGGCAGCACGGGGCTTTATAGCCCCGCAAATCTCGCTGCCAAATCCCGTGAGATTTAAAATCTCACAAGACTTAGCCGCGAGATCCTTTTCCAATTGGCCAGGTTGACTAGAAGAGGCGGGCCTTCCGGTTCTCCCTGCCAATCATGCATCGTTGCCCTTTTTTGGGCAGACGCAACAGAAGGTCCCTCCCAACTCATCGGGGGGTCTTTGCGTCTGCACAAAGGACACTAACGCAATTAGTATGGGTGAAACATTGGCCACAACTTTATTTGTACAGGGTCTGACATATTTAAATTTCAATATAAACGACTACTTATCCAAACACAATTTAAGTATTTCTTAACAATCATTTATTTGACGCATGCCTGTGTGTTTTATGCGCAAGTGCTGATGAATATTTACCTTTTTACAGGGCATGCATCAAATCCTTTTAACTTAGGTAATCTGATAACCGAATATAAACCCCTCCCCAACTGGATATGATGCCAAAAGCATTTATGACGTAACAGTGTTATGACATCATTAAGTTCACTATGACGTCATCAAAATTTGTTTAATCTCATGACATATACCCAATTTCTTTATTATTCTTTGCCAATTAATCAATCCAATTAATAAATCCAATTAACCTACAGAATTCCCTAAAGGGGGGAGGGTCCCTGCCCGCCACAGGAGGGGGTCAGCCTAGCTTGGCATCCCCTCTCCCCTCCCCCCCAATTGAAGCCTTTAAGCAAGACTCCAATGTAGCCAGGTATATGTCGTTCCCCTGAGGAGAGAGATGGATCCCATCACCCCTGTACAAATGTGGCAATGCAAACTGTATTCCCTGGTGATCAGCAATAACCACCCCCATCTTCTTTAATGACTTTGAGACAGATCTGTTTAACCAACGCCGAGCTTCGTTGATGGCAACATCACTTCTGGACCCTTGCCACACTCGCCGAGGAAGAAACTTTGTCCATATGAGGAGTGTATGTGGCATCATTCGCCGAATCTCCTTCATATTCTTAATTATGCATCTAGCCAATTGTAACGAAGTCATTTTTGTAAGGTCGTTCTCCCCCAAATGAACCAACAAGATTTTTGGCTGTGTAAACGAAGCCATCAGTTCAATTATTCTAGGCAGTATGGCTCCCCACAACATGCCTCTGCGACCAAACCATCTCACGGTTCCGGCCAATCCAAGACCTAAGGCCAAATCTTGCCGCTGCTCAATGATGTGTCTCTCAGCCCAAAAGATCAAACTGTGTCCAAGAATCCATATATCACCTGGAGCCAATTCTGCTGAATTAAATCAGAACAAGAACATTTATAACTACGTTACACTTAAGTACGAACATACAATTTAAACACTCTAGAATGCCAGCGACAAATCCTACAAATTGCCTTGTCGCTTAAACCCTGAGTTGCTGCAGCTGTTGCTGCCCCAATCCTAAATGAGTGAGAGGAAAATTGAACCATTGGTAAACCAGCATGACTCAAAAACCCCCGCAATACCGCTCTAAATTGATATTGTGTCAAGGGCAAACCCGACATATGTAAAAATAAGTATCCAGTTGTGTTTGGCCGTATTTGAATATAATTGCTCAATGCCTGGACCGGGCAAATATGGCCCGGAGGAGCCCTAGCTAACGTCAAAGACTGCCCCTTTCCCAACTGGTCTGTTTTCGAGCGTCGAATTGTCAGTTGTATGCCCTGTTCTGAAACTTGAATATCTGATAGCAAAAGAGCCCTGCCAGAGCTGTCAGTACGCAAACAAGGAACAATTTCACTAATTCTCAAGGCTGCAAAAAATGCTAACGAAAATGCTGCCTTAAACAAAATCACCTCTTCAGGGGCGGAACATGTAACTGGGAGGCTTTGCCATATTTTCAACAATATTGACCCCATTATTGGCAAGCGACTGTCTTGAGTTATTGAAGACTCCCTAGCCCATCCCTCTAGAGTTCTACGAACTCTAAAATCAACTGTGGGGTCTTTAAAACCTCCTGCTCTGGAATAAAATGAAAGAGCTGCTAATCTTCCCCTAATGGTGACTGTAGATAAACCCATTTGTCTAAGATGCACAGCAAAATGGAGGATAACCTCCACATTCAATAGCCAAACTTCCACCTCCCCAATAGTCAATAGAAAGGATCTGAATGCACGCAATGCGAGCTGATAAGACTTGCGTGTCGACGAGGCGACGGACAGAGAAATCACCTTTTCAATTTCTACTCTCCAAGGCTCCATAGTTGATGTGGTACCTCCAAAGGGTGAGCTGCTGCCTCTGGCGCCAACTGGTGGAATCTGTAAAACTGAAAACGCGAAAGTGCATCCGCCAAAGGATTTAGTAAACCACAAACATGTTGAGCTTGAAACAAGATGTTATACTTTAAACATTGAGCCACCAGTTCTCTCACCAATGACATTACCCTGTCAGACTTAGAAGTCAAGGAATTCACTATATACACTATGGCCTGGTTATCGCACCAAAAGCGCACCGTTTTGTTTGCGAATTGATCTGGCCATAAATGAACCGCCACCACAATAGGAAATAATTCCAAAAAGGTGAGGTCCCTGGTCCAACCTTTCTCAACCCAGGTTATTGGCCATTCCTCAGCTGCCCACTGGCCATTAAAATAAACTCCAAAACCACAGGCCCCCGAAGCATCAGAGTGTACTTGAAAATCTGCGCTAAGGAGCATTTCAGATCTCCAAAATGAAACACCATTGAATTGTTCCAAAAATGACTCCCATATCTCCAAATCCTTTCTTATCCCAGAATTTATTCTAATATGATGGTGTGGGGCCTTCACTCCCTTGGTGGCTTTATATAAACGTGAACAAAATGCCCTTCCAGGGGCTATCACCTTACAAGCAAAATTTAACAAACCTGCTAACGATTGAAATTCTCTAAGTGTGGCTTTTGATTTACTTTTCATCATCCTCACCTGCAGCCTCATAGCTGTTAGCTTGTCAGATGGGAGACGAGAGATACCTGTTTCGGTATCTAATTCAATTCCCAAGAAGGTAAGATGTGTATCAGGGCCCTCAGTTTTTTCCTCAGCCAAAGGTACTCCCATTTCCGTCATTAAGCGCTGAAAAGCTAATAGTGTGTCTGCACAACCATCTGTCCCAGCGGCGCCAGCAAAAAGGAAATCATCTAAATAATGAGTAATTGCTTGACTACCAGACCTCTTAGAGGCACACCAATGTAAAAAAGTGCTGAATGTTTCAAATGCTGAACAAGAAATAGAACACCCCATTGGCATAGCTTTATCAAAATAATATTTCCCCTCAAATTGAAAACCCAAAAGATCAAAATCATCTGGGTGAACTGGAAGTAATCTAAAGGCCGATTTAATATCGCACTTTGCCAATAAGGCTCCTTTGCCCAGAGCCTTAACCATTTTAACTGCCGAATCAAAAGAAGCGTATTTAACTGACGTCAACTGAGGATCAATAGCGTCATTTACTGAGTCACCTCTGGGGTAAGATAGGTTGTGTATTAGCCTGTATTCCCCTGGGGCCTTCTTAGGGACTACACCAAGGGGCGACAATCTCAAATTTGCCATAGGCAAGCGCTCATGAGGGCCCGAAATCCTACCTGCTGCTATTTCCTTGGTCAGCTTGTCCCTTTCAATCCCTGGTAATTCTCTAACAGAACGTGCATTGGGTGCATAACGATGCACCCTTGAACCAACATAAGGGAAGCGAAAACTGTGAGAAAAACCCTCTAACAAATACTGAGTGGCCTCCCTTTTAGGGTATATCTGCAACCAATTGGCCATGACATCCAAGCTAATTGGTGTTGGAGCCCTTTCCTGAATTGGATAAGTGTTGCTGGGAGGGAACCCCACCTCCTGACTTTTTAACTTTAAAACATGCTGATCCTGAGTGGTTTCCTTTACAGGTATTACACTTATGCTCAAACCTGCAGGGCTGCCTTTTGCACCTGCCTGCGTTGAAATCCCAGCACAGACCAAATTGTTTTCTCTCACCCATGCTAGGCCTCGCATTTTGCCCTCTCGGCTGAGTGACCATAGGTATGAACCCATTATCACATCGGCTCAAAGGGGAGGCTCCTACCATAACATCAGCCCACAATTCAGACTGTACATGACACCAAGATAAGGAGTGGTCTAGTGCTGCCCTCATCCTAAATTGCTCGTCATATTGAAGCCAGGCATAACCTCTAGCATTAGCATGGCAATTAGTATAAGCTTTAATCATTATCTCCTGATATTTGAAGAAGTCGAGGGATCTGGCAGGGTCCTTTTCTTCCATAACGCCCCTATAAATGGTAAAACCCATAATCCATTTTATAAAATTCCTTTCTAACTTAGGGCGTTTATGTGATTGAAATTCTTTTGGAAGGGTAAACACCACCCCATCTTTGACCATTATCCTAGGCTCAGGATCCCAAAAGGTGAGCGAAAACAAATCAATGTACTCGCCCTTCCAAATCCTTTCTTTTCTAGCTATGGGAAGGTGTGACCCCCAAAGGCATAGACATACCTGCATAAGGATTGCATTCAAAAGACCGATCCAATCCAGAAATGCCTAATGCACCCACCACAACTGTTTCCCTCATTTGACTTACCGTGGTATTAACGTTTGCATTGTGCTGTAACCCCAATCCCAAACCCTGGGTTGGGGGAGAGCTATCTATAGGTGCTGTTACAGGTTCAAGGCTAGGGCAATCACTCAAGGAGGTCAATCCTGTCTGCCCACCTGTAGCCCAAACTGCTGAAGGCCATGTTGCCTGTAAATTATTATTATTATCTAACAAACCTGAGCTCGTTAGATGAGGAGAAGCATCCAAAGATGCTTGCTGAACTCCCACCATGGATGTCACTGAAGCAGCTCTGGAGCTGTGCTGTCCGCCATGAGTGCCTGGTACATCACCGCTGCAAGCCGCAGATGTCTCAGGTGTTGACACATTGCTCTGGCCTGTAACAACCGCACTTTGAAGAAAGTGAAACAAATCAGACAAAGTAGGTTGACTAGATGTAATTACCGCGGCACCGTGGTGCCCCACACCAGGAACTTTTCTCAAGAGTTCCATTACATCAGCTACAGTTGGTTGTCCAACCTCCATAGCTGACGTACTCAGGGAAGTACATGCAGTGTCAGGTGATGAAGTTGTATTAGCAATAACCTGCTGAGCAGTGGCTTGTCCAACATTCATATGCGCAACCGAAGAGGTAGTTGCTTGCGCCCCTTTTTGGAGATGATGTTGAGCCAACTGCTCACACACTGCTGCACAAGCCTGCATAGTGCGACCTATCTGTGCCAGATGTGTGGTGATGTCATCTTCTTTGTTTGCAACATTAACAGTTCGCTTAGGGGCTGGCTGGCCAGCTTTTTGACCAGTTGAGGTCGCATGCCGCTTAGACTGAGCCTTACTTCGCGCCATGATTGTTGGAGTACAATGTAGAATAGCTATTGGGACTAATTGGTGCAGGGTATAGGATCGTAAATAAAAGTAAACCTGTGTCACCAAACAGTAATGTGAATTAATCAAGTGATAACTCGTGAGTTAATTAACCTTTCAAGTGGTGATTTGATTTTTTTTTTAATTCACTTATTGTTTAAATGCCTTTTACCTACTGCATGTGCTCCCATTCAACAACTGCCAATCGCAAAGGATTGGCCACCACGTAAGAGTAGGCCCTTATCAGATCTCTCCCCCAGAAATTCCATTATTATTATTATTATTATTATTATTATTATTATACTATTATTATTGTTGTTGTTGTTATGGCCAGGCCAAGCTATCCCCTTAACCCCTGCTAGGCCTGAACGAATGAATCCACAGTGATAGTAAGAAGGAGTGGGGGGGGGAGCACTCCTCACCACCTTCCAAAGTTAATTTAACACTGTTGTGGGAAATGTGGGGGGGGAGGACCTAGAATCCCAGGTCGTCTGCCCAACCCTGGGGCCTGTCCCTCTTACTCCCACATGCACCAACTGGCGCCACACAAAAAAGGCCTAAATGGCCAACCAGGGGCCCCCTGGATACCAAGTCCAGGGCCCAGCAACACACGGAGGAGTCGCGGCTCACTTTCTTTTTTTTCTTTTTTTTTTTTACTTGTCGCGCTCAACTCCGGTGTACCAACTATATGTCCTCAGTCTCCGTGAGGACAGCCAAGGCCATTAACCAGTGGCCTGTCCCTCCTCAAGGGGCCGGCAAGGCGAGTTAACGGCTGCTGCCGTGCCCATCCGGCCGCTCCTCCAAGCGCGGGCCCACTGCGCTAGGCCAAGCGCGGGCCCACCGCGCTAGGCCAAATAGGCCTAAAGGGCCAAGAAGCCTGCTGGGAACCAGGTATTCCTGCGGCCAAAGCCGCGCCTGTCCTCAAGGCCTCTGGCTCAAATAAGAACGGGCCTGCCTCGCAAAGGCACAAAAGGCCCTATGCCGGCAATGGGCGAGCAAAAGGCCCTACTCCAGCAATGGGCGAGCAAGGTACTCCTTGCTCGTCCCAAATAAAATGGCTGCCAACACGTGGCAGCGCGGGGCTTTATAGCCCCGCAAATCTTGCTGCCAAATCCCGCGAGATTTAAAATCTCGAGAGACTTAGCCACGAGATCCTTTTCCAATTGGCCAGGTTGACCGGAAGAGGCGGGCCTTCCGGTCTTCCCTGCCAATCACACGTCGTTGCCCTTTTTTGGGCAGACACAACAGAAGGCCCCTCCCAACTCGTCAGGGGGGGTCTTTGCCAGGGTCGCAGTAGTCCAGAAAGTCAGAGTTGAAGCTTTGGAGGACTCCTCTGAGGCAAAATGCACCCTGGACCTTTTGATGCCCTCTCAAGGTAAGATGTGCCAGGGGATGGGGGAGAATATGGCATCAGGGTGGGCATAGGGCAGACATGACCCTCACCTCTTGTTATGCAGATGACAAGGATGAACACCCTGACTCAGATGAGACATCCTGCAGTCAGAGAGCTGTGGACATCTCTGCCATGAGACCACCATCCTGCACCTCTACATCTTCCATGACCAGTAGCGACTGTAACCACTCTCCTCTCCCTCAGGCCAGTATGGTGGTCAATGATGACAGCGAGGGCAAAGAGAGAGCAGGTCCTAGACAATTCATCCAGATGATGATTGAGGTCAAGGCAGCACACGGTACAGTCATTCCCTATAATGACAATCAGTGCATGCTGTTGCAGGTACCCAATAGGCACAACACTTTGCATGGGTTTTTGTGATGTCTTATGCACATGTATGCAGGTATTCATATGAATTTCACACCACCTTAGCATCCTGACATGCTTGGGGGGATTCCTGGGGTAATGTTTCTATGTGTGTCCTGTTGACTGTGTCTCTTGCACGAGCACCAGCTGCATGTATCCAGACTTTCTACACAACTTTGCCTTGCCCTTACCTCTCCCCTCCCCCCTGATCCCTATAGGACATGTTCTGTGTTCAAACTGTGCCCTGTGCTATGTCCCATAGAACAAGAAGCTTTAAAAAGGCTATTAAGACGGATCTCTTCCGGCAGGCCTTCCCAGACTAGTTACCCCCCCCATCCTGGACATAAACTGCCGCTAATGATGCCCCTACGTGGCCCCATCGCTTGATGGAGGGGATCATTCAGTTGCGCATTAGTTTTTCTGTGTAAGTTTTTAGTTTTTAACTTTTAATTTGTGTTAATTTTAAATTTGCTTGATTTAATACTGTTTTAGGGGGGGGGGGGTTCTGTACTATGTGTTTTATTCGATTCTTGTTTTAACTTGTAAGCCGCCCTGATTGGGTCCCCATTGGGCGGGGTATAAATAAATTTTATTATTATTATTATTATTATTAAGAAGTAACTAATCTGACAGTAGCAATGACACCAATAGCCCAGCTGGCTGAGATCCCAAAGAAGAGGGTGCATCGCTCAGTAGCTGCAACATCTGCTAGTGCCATGGATCAGCTCATGCATCGCAGCTCAAACCACCTGAAGGGACTCCTGGAACAGGGGGTCATGCCCAACAGCACAGGGAGAGGCAGGCAGAGCAGCGGAGGCTGGCAGAACAGTACAAGAGGGAGTTGCTAGAGAGATCCGTTCAGCAGCAAGAGAGATCAGTCGAGCAGCAAAGTGGCTCAATGCCACCCTGGAGGTGCAGACTGGTCTGCTGGACGATCTTTTGGAAATCATGAAGGCAGCCCAGGCTGGCATTGGTTGCAGAGGGGGCGGTATGGAGCAGGGCACAAGAAGGAGGGCCACCCCCTGCACTCCAGCAGGAGGAGGATGTGGAACAGGCCAGAGGAAGGAGGGCCAACCCCCCCAGCCCTGGAGGAGGGGATTGCTATGGAGCTGGAGATCCCTGAGCAATGCCTTGTAGATGAATCTGCCAGCTTCTTCAGTGAGGTAACAGTGTCACAGCCTTATTGCCACCCCCAAGTGAGAGGTTGATGTGCCCAAAGGCGGAGGGCACCTAGAGAGGGAAGGGGATCTAGTAGCCAGAACCAGTGACATGGCAGTTGTTCGGTCTTGGTGGAGTAGTTTTATATTATAGATCCATTGCGAAGTAAAGAGAAGAAAAAAATGTGATCCAAAGGAAGCAAATAATAATAATAACAATGCCTAACACAAAGTTTGCCAGTCCAGCCCCTCTCCACCTTTTGGGTGTTAACCTTCAGGTTGATTGGATGATCTGTATGTGATGTATGCTAACCCAACCTCTTGTTGTTCATCTTCCACCATGTGATCTACTTTCCCATAACAACTTTTTATTATTGTTTCCTTATGTAAACAAGGATGATTTCCCACCTAGTGGTTCTCTATTGTTTTGTCTTTCTAACCATCTGGACTGAGTTGTTTGTGCTCTGCCTAGAAGCTGTCCTCAAGTGGAAAAATACAGACACACACATCTCTACATTTCATCTTTGACTGCATAGCCCATCTATACTCTGACAGCAGTCCCACCATTGCCTTCCCAAAAAACATCTCCCTTCCCAAGGCTAACACATCCCTTACTAACCCCCATCATGCCCACCTCACTGGTTTCCTGTGGTGATCCTGTGTTGAACCTGCACACCTGTGCATAAAACATTGCATTTTTAAAAAAAAATTAATTAAAAAGACCAACTGTTTACAAGGGGAGGGGGAAGTGCATGATTCTGCATTAATCCTGTGCGGGTGTGCAGAAGATGTCATTTTTTTAAAAAAAAAAATTAATAACACAAACTATTTACAGCAACTACTTACAAGGGGGAAGGGAAGGAAAGGGGGAAGTGTGTCGGTAAGGTGGAGGTGGGGGCTTAAGGTTGGAAGGGCCCAAGTCATTCCAGGATGGTTACCATGGTGTCCTGGAGTTTTTTTTATATTGCCCTCCATGGCAGCTATCCGTTGCTCCATCTGGCAATCTGCAAGGGGAAACAAAAGAGATAAGGGTGGTTAGGAGATGGCTGTGCACCCAATCACACAATGCCACAGCCAGGGTTCCTGGATCCCCTTCCCACTCCCTCCCCTTGTTTCTCTGCCACTCTTACCTCATTGCCAATCTTGTTCCCAGGCCTCCAGGAAGTGATTCAAGAGAGTGGCACTGAGAGCCCCCTCTCCTTCCTGGTATGAAGAATTTTGGCTTGGCCCAGGTTCCTCCTTAGCAGAACCTGCTTGTCACGAACACCCTTTATCAAACTTCTTTTCTTTAAGTGACAGCACAATGGGTATTGTCATCCCACCACTGCCCCAATATGTGATGTACCCAACCACTCTTATTTATATCTAGGGGTTTACCCCAAAACTTTATTTATTTATTTCTTAGTAGCATGGAAATTCAATCCAGGTTAAGGTGAGCTTGTAATTAAACAATAAAACTTTATTTGAATGATGGTTAACGATGTTGCATTTGTTATGATGTTGCATTCACTTGTTCTTGTTATACTTTGTTATACACTCTTTAACTTTAGAAAAAAACAGTTACTATTCTTTAGGACCCTCACACCATCTTTATATGTGGTTATCCTTTTAACTTTATTTCTATAATAGCCCTCAGGGTAATCAAATCCCAGAAACTCGCTCACTTGGAGTTTTGTCCTAGAGCTAAGTCCTTTCTTCTGAACTTTAGCCCTCACAGTCCCTGACCCCTGGACTCTTACACAACCAGACCCGGACAGACTCTAAAAGTCAGCAGTGGAATTCTTTATCACCTACAGCCCAAAATTCTACTGGCTGTTGCCATCTTATTCCTGATTGGCTGTTGCTGACTTGGTATAATTCTGCCTGCTCTCCACATTGTTGTGAAAGGGGGAGAAATGAGTTACCCAGCTGCTATGGGAAGTGGTGGAGGAGGGGAAGGACAGGAATGCCATAAAAGCTGTATCATGCAGCCATCACCCCTCCCCTTGGGGACCTCCTTCTCCCAAGGGAGGTTCTTGCGGCTGCCACTGGGTGGCAGGGACTTCTTCTCCCTGGCCATCTCTGGCAGGGGCAGCCTCAGCCTCCGAGGTGGAGGAGGGGGAGCTGGCTGGGTCCCCTCTTTGTCCCTGGTGCTGCCATTACTGCACGCCTGTAGTTGGGGGCCAGAGGGGCACCATAAGGGTAAATGCATGTGGGAAAGGAGGGAGGGGAGGGATAGGCAAGGGTAGGAATAGGCATTGGGGAGCATGACAGGGGCCCAACATTTACCAGGGGGACCCACCTTGGGCAGCCTGCCCTCACCCAGAGGTCATAAAATCATAGAATCATAGAGTTGAAATTGACCACAAGGGCCATCTAGTCTAACCTCCTGCCATGCAGGTCATGTAGTAGGTCATAGGGGTGGCCACTTCCTAACCAGGGGGGGTGCTCCCCATAATCCTCCAGGGCTTTAAAGAAGACCCTCCCCTTAAGTGCCTTGAACTTTGTGAGTCCTCTCAAAGCCCTGGAGATGAAGAGCAGTGGAGGCCTGGTGGAAATACCCCTGGTTAGGGCGATTGGTGCTCATCATCACCCTTCTTGCGGCTGCTTACTCAGTGAGGGCATCAAGGAGAATGCCCACCACCTGGTCAGACCAGTAGGCGATCTGGATTGGCACTCCCCTTTCTGGCCATCATCCTTGTCATGGAGGGCAGCAGAGGATTGCAAGGGCATTTATGTGCAGTTGTGCCCGAGGGCAGTTGGCCTTACCTGGTTCCTAGCCAATGGAGACCCTCACAGGACAAGTTTGAATCAGAACCCCAATGGTTGCCCTCTGGGCTAACAATTACAATCAAATGGGACATTAGGTAAGGCTGAATTTCAAGGACTGGATACATTATCAGAGAGTCAGTTGGCTGTTGATACACTCTATCTGTCAGTGGCCAGTAAAATCAGTGGCGGGTGACCTCCTCCATGCCTTTTTCTTAATGTTTGTGTGTCTCTGAGGCATATGGTTAGGTGTGACGGCATAAGAGAATGAATGATAGCCATACACAGATTGTGGATGATAGCAAATGTTTATTGAACTGCTTATCATGTCACAGTACACAGTACACTAGTGCCCTAGGATCACAGATGGAGGAGAAGGGATGCTTCAAATCCTCCCGATGACAAAGAAGCCTGACAGTGCCTCCCCTTCTCTCTGCTTCACAACATCATTGTCCACCATGGGTGCCCCCAGGGTGAGCAACACAAAGTGGAGCCTGTGCAGCAGTCCCTCCTCCAGCACCCTACCCTTGGTCTTGCAGAGGTTGTGGAGGATGATAAATGAGGTGATGATGGGAATGACATTCTCCTCTGCCACAAGAAGTGGAAAAGCAATTAGAAAAGCCTCATGTCTATTCCATGCTAACTTGCTTTATTCCTGAGTTCTTGTGAGAGTGTGTGAGTGAACCTTTGTCTTTGTATGCCTGATCCCATAATTAATTTACAAATCAATTTGAAGTAATCTTGTCCCTGTAGATCTATGCCCTTAGCACCCTCCATATAAATTGGGTTTGCCTCCTGCTAACTATTTGAGTTAATTAAAATTCCCCAAGTTCAAGTCCATTTTTACAGCTGCATTTCATTAATAGGCAGGATTCAAGCCAGAGCTCAAACTAAGGGGTACTCATTTTCTTTCTGCCTGCCATCCTCATATTTCAATCTCTTCTTCCTACTTGCTAACCAGAGCAGGGATATACCACTCTTCTCACAAGTTTGAAATGGTTGTTTTTTCAGGTTTTTTGAAATTAGTACAAAGAGCGAGTGAGGTTTTAGGGCTACAGGTTGTCCATCTTTGTGACAAAGTATGGGGTAGAGAAGATGAGGCATCAGAGTGCATAACATGAAGTTCCTTTAAGGTTGGAGGATATGTATACAAGGCATGGAAATGTTGCTTTATTAGTAGTAGTGTTAATAATAACATTACTTCAATGAATCACAGAATCATGGAATCATAGAGTTGGAAGGGGCCTCATAGGTGCCATTGAATCCAATTCCCTGCTCAGTACAGGATCTTTCGCTAAAGCATCTCCAGCAGGTAGCTATCCAGCCTCTTTTTGAAGACATCAAAGAAATGAAACTCTACCACCTCTCTTAGCAATTGATTCCATTGCCAAACCTCTCTTGTTCATTTATATCCCATCCTTTTTCCAATACTGGACCTCAAAGCAACTTCTACGATATTAAAACAGAAAAATATACAGTCGCCCCTCCGTTTTCACAGGGGATCTGTTCCAGACCCACCCACCCCCCACAAAAATGGAAAATTGCAAATATTCAAGCCCCATAGGCTTGAATGGTGGTGCATGCCCATGGGTGCCTGTGGGTGCCCATGGGCATGCACCCCATTTTATCACCCTCTGTTTGCTGCCTGCGAATGGGCGAGGGATGCAGACTTCAAGTCCATGAAAACAGAGGGGGGACTGTACATACAAAAACATATCTATGTGTGTGTGTATATATTGGCTGAAATTCAGTATAGAACTTAAAACTACATAAGGGGACTTATGTCTTCAGGAAATGGAATTGAGGAGTTCCACATCCACATTTAGCAAGGGAGTGCCATGGCATTACTACTTAGAGGATCTAGCAAACTGACTGATGTGCAAGTGACACTGATATGCATTGGGACCAATGTGCAGTGGACATTGATACACACCGGATGCTCCTAATACCTATCTAGACAATGGCTATGGAGTGCTCATGCACATCAGTACAGCCTGATGTGCATCAGGACACTCTACCTAGTGCCCTAATATGTATCATTGCAATACATCAGAAAGGTTTTTTAGTAGCTCTAGCTGTCATAAAGATTTCAATGATCACTATCTTCACAGATCTTTGTTGAGAGTATGGCTTAAAGTTAAACAAAAATGGCAGGATGTTCTTCCGATATGGACAGCAATTGGTGAAGTGGTTTCTAAGTGCAACAAATTCGGAAAGGAAAAGTGGCTTACATACAAAGATCTGTTTTGTTTTGTTTTTAGTTTTTTTAATTTTAAAATTTTTAATTATTACACCATATATAATACACATTATACCATCATGTTTCATATAGTAATTTTTCCCCTCACCCCCCCCATAAGAAAACAGCATAGAGAAATTTACAATCAAATCTAATTAACAATCAATTTCAGAGATATGGAAAATATTATTGATTATCTTATTAACTTCCTCATACCCCATTTTACCTTTCACATTCTTAATTACTGATCCCCATTTGACTTCCCATGGTTCTTTAATATATTCTCCAATATATTTTAATCTTCTTTCCCTAAGGAAGTCAAATAATATATATTCTTTTATGTATTTAAATAAGTAATCCTTATTCCAATTTGATTTTTCCTTCCATCCATAAGCAATCACTGCATGAGCAGCTTTAAGAAATTGTTTTATTACATATTTTTGATTATTATTCAATCCTAATTCCCCTAAATTGAGAGTCAAGCAATTTTCTTTACTTAATTGTACTTCTATCCCTATAATTGTATTTATCTGTTGCTTAACCTCTATCCAAAATTTTTGTACATATGGACATTCCCACCACATATGAATATATATTCCTTTAACTCCATATCCATGCCAACATTTAGATTGAAATTTATCATTTATAAATGCTAATTGGTGAGGTGTCCTATACCATTTTCCGATTATTTTCATTTGTTGTTCTTTTACATTTGTATTTTTGATTGTTATAATTTCTTGTAGCCAAATTTTAATTTTATCTATATCAATCAATAAATCTTTTTCCCAATTCATTGTCAATCCCTCTATCATTCTAAATTGGGTTATTAACATACTCTTATAAATGTTTCCTATTATTCCTTTACCCCCTTCTAATTTTTTTTTAATAATTTCTTCTAATAATTCATTTTGCTCATCAATAATTAATTGTGTTTCATCTAGCAATTTCATTATCCCTTTTATTTGAATCCAATATTGCTTACCTATTAAATTAGTTAATTTTTCTTCCTGTATTCGTGCCCCTGTTAAATCGTACAAATCTCCAATTATTTTAAACCCCTTATTCTTAATTTTTTTAATTATCTTTCCAAGTTCTTCATTGTTACTTTTATTTAAATATTCAATTGGTAGCCATTTCCTATTTCTTATACCCAGGTTTTTACTCCACTTCTCCCATATTTTATAATTCACCCTCATTGGACCTATTCTTTTCTCATTTTTTTCTTTTTCCCCCTGAAAGATAGATACAAACTCCATTTGATTGCTCTGTCTTTCTAATTTAACCCACTTTGTATTATAATTATA
Source organism: Phrynosoma blainvillii (assembly GCA_026167975.1). Taxonomy (NCBI): domain Eukaryota; kingdom Metazoa; phylum Chordata; class Lepidosauria; order Squamata; family Phrynosomatidae; genus Phrynosoma; species Phrynosoma blainvillii. The sequence goes on from JANUYF010000003.1 coordinate 287,710,061, forward strand.
TTCTACCTCTATCATTCTTAGCAATTGAACCGCCTCAAAATATAGTTCGAGTGATGGAACTCCCCATCCTCCTTTACTTTGATGCTCATATAATAATGCCTTAGATAGTCTGGTTTTTTTATTCCCTGATATCCATTTTAATATTGACCTATCCCATTTCTTTAAAACTTTACTAGGAATCATTTCTGGGATAGTTTGAAATAGATATAAAAACTTTGGTAGTATCACCATTTTGAACATTCTAATTTTTGTTAGCATTTTCCAATTTTTACTTGCCCATTTAGAAATTTGATTATTAATTTTTTTCCATAATTGATTATAATTACCTTGTACAATATTGTCCAACTTATTTGGTAAATTTACACCTAAATATCTCATATTTTTTTATCCCCAATTTCAATCCTGACATAGTTTGTATTTCTTTTTGTTCCCGCCAATTTGTATTCAAAAACATTATCTCAGATTTATCCATATTAAATTTAAGCCCAGACATGTTTTTAAATTTCTGAAATATTTCCAATAACTTGGTTACTGCTTGATCCAGTTTCTGTGTCACTATCAGAGCATCATCTGCAAATAAATTCAACTTAATTTCTTCTTTATTTATTTTATATCCCTTTATCTCTTCTGCATTCCTAATCATATTTGCAAACGGTTCCATTGCTAATATAAATAATAAAGGGGAAAGTGGGCAACCTTGCCTTACTCCACTTTTTATTTTAAATTTTCTTGATTTTTCTCCATTTATCATGATTTGTGCTTCTGTATCATTGTATATTTCTTTGATGGTTTCACTAAACCTTTCCCCTAATCCAAAGTTCCTACAGATTTTATATAGATATTCATGATTTATTGAATCAAATGCTTTGTAGACATCTAATTTTAATAAGGCTAATTTATTTTTGTATTGTTTGGCATGATGTAGTATATTGAATAGATTCCTTATCGGTTCATAAATATATCTGCCTTCCACAAATCCATATTGTTCTTCTTTAATTAAAGTTGGTAAATATTCTTTTAATCTATTGGCTAAGATTTTCATAAAAATTTTGTAATCTTGATTGCTTAATGTGATGGGACGATAAGATTCGGGATTGGCTGGGTCTTTATTGGGTTTAAGTATTAATATGATTTCAGATAGTTTCTATGATTCTGGGATTATTTTATTATCCAAAATTTCATTGTAAATTGTAGCCATATGCTCAATCAATTCATTTTTAAAGGTTTTATAAAATATAGATGTGAATCCATCTGGGCCAGGAGATTTATATCCTTTTAAATCTTGTATTACCCTTTCTATCTCTTGTTTGGTTATTGGGGAGTTAATATGATTACTCTGTAATTCAGTTAATTTTATATTTATATTTGTTTTCTGATCCTCCACTTTCTTCTCTTCATACAGCGTTTCATAAAATTTAACTAAGACTTCTCTTATTCTCTCCTCATCAGTTATTATTTCTCCTTTGTCCCCTCTAATTTTACTAATCCTCTTTTTCTCTTTTTTCTTTTTAAGGGATTTAGCCCAACTTTTCATACTTCTAGTATCCCATGCCTTAAATTCATTCCTAATGTACATTTGATTTCTTAATATAGTTGTTTGATCTAATTCTTTAATTTCTTCTCTTTTTTTATCCCATAGTTCTTTTATAGTTGCATTCTTATGTTTATTATATTCTTTCTGTAACAATTCCACTTCTTCTATCAATTTCTTTCTATATAAATTTTTCTTCTTTTTAATTCCTATTTCTATACTTAAACATTTCCCCCTTACCACTGCTTTAAATGCATCCCATAGTATGTGTTTTGAAATGTTTCCCCTATCATTCAAATCAAAATAATTTTTAATTTCTTCCCTAATTTGTTGTTTATTTTCTTCCTTCAGAATAACCACAGGATCAAAAATCCATTTTTTTAGATCTTTTAATAATGCTTCCTTCAATCTTTATATATAGTGCTGCATGATCTGCGAGCCAAATTCCTCCAGCCTGAATTTCTTTTATCTTCAAACTATTGTCTTTTTTGACAAGGAAGTAATCAATTCGACTAAATTTTTTATGTCTAGCTGAATAATATGTATTTTCATAATTATTATTTCCCGTGCTTTCATAACCGTCAATAATATTCCATTTCTCCAAATTAATTTTAGAATTTTCCTTTCTATTCTTTTTCTTACTTATTCTTCCCCTTATATTACCCTTTGTATTACATCTTAATATGTCAAGGTTGAAATCTCCTCCCAGAAATAGATCCCCCTCATAAAAGTTCTCCAATAGAGTTAACACCTTATTTATAAATTCCACTTGTTTTTCATTTGGGGCATAAATACAAGCAAATGTAATTTTTATCTTCTTTATATTTCCTTTAACAAAAATATATCTCCCCTCATTATCTCCTTTTCTTGCTCTCTGATCTGCTGTTTCTTCCCTTCCCTTCCCCTCCCCTCTTGCCCTTTCCCTCCCCCTCCCTCATCTGAACTCAGGTTCTCCCCTCCATTGGAAGGGGCACAAGCTTTCCGCAGCTTGTTACCCATGTCAGATCTCTTCCCTTTGGAGATGCGTTCTTCACTTATCCCCCTCCCTCCTTATTATTATAACCTTTATTACTCCATATTTAATGTTACTCAATCTATTATAACTTTCCTATTCCATTATTACATCTACCACATTATATAGTCCATCACATTGTGCTTCCTCGATCTTTCCTGCTTCTCAGCTGTCTGTCACATTTCTCTTCTAATATCTTTCGCCTGTCTTGCCAGTTTAATTCGGTCTTCTTCTTCCTTATCATCCTCCTCGCTCACAGTTCCTCCTTGACCTTGTCCAAGTCCCAGCTGTTGCAGCAGTCGCTGACCCTCCTCCACGTTAGAGGCTTTCAACAATGTTCCGTCCTTGAAAACTAAAAGAACTGTAGGGAAACCCCAAGTATACTTAATTTGTGCTTCTCTAAGACATCTTGTTATATCTCGGAGCAAATTTCTTTGTTTAATAGTCTCTGATGCCAGGTCTTGATAAATCTGAATTTTCTGTCCATTATATTCCAAATTTTGTATTGATCTCAGTTTTTTAAAAACCATGTCTTTCATATTTTCTCTTCCAAATGCAATAATTATATCCTTCCTCCTGCTCCTTCCTTGTGTCCCCAAACTCCAGTGGGCTCTCTCTAAATCATTTGGAGAGATTTTTAAATCATAACTTTTCCACCATGTTGTCAATATAGTAATTAAATCCTTAGATTTGGCTTGTTCTGGAAAGTTTCTTATTCTTAAATTTCTCCTTCTTTGTTCTCAGCATCTATGAGTCTGTTTTGAAGCATTGTAACTTGGTCATTTAACGTTTCCAATTTTTGTTCATTTTTTTTCAGCTTTCCCCTTTGCCTCTTCGGCTATTTTTTTTATTCCACTTATCTGTTCTGTAAGGGTTGTAATTGTAGCTTGCATGTTTTGGGAAGCTTCAAACAGTTTGTCTAATTTACGATCGAGGACTTCTAGTGTAACCCCCGTGGGAGGACTCATCGTAGCTGTCTCCATAATGTTCTTAATCACACTGCAGCCGGCTTTTTCCTCTCCCACTAGATTCCTTTTTGTTCAGAAGTCTTGCTTGTCCAGGATCGTACTGCTAATGTCCAAATTAAGTGCCTTGCCCTTTTTTATCCAACTTGAGTTTTGAACGGAGCAATAATAAATCTATTTTATATCTCTTAGAAGGGAGAGTACACGAAGGTGTCTAATCTGTTTCGCTGCGCATGCGCACCCCCACAAAGATCTGTTTGTTATAGTACATGGAAATATAGATATAAAATCGCAAAAAGAATTAAATGCTGAAGGTTACAACTGTAATTGGTTCTCGTATAAACAAATTAGAGAATGTTTCCTGATAGACAAGAAAACAAGGACAATTGGGGTGTTAGATGAACAATTTGAGGAGATAATATGGTCAACTGAGAAACATAAGATAGCCAAATTTTATAGATTACTTCAAGCAATAGAATTGGAATCTGAATTAATAAAACCTACAATGATAAAATGGGCTCAAAATTTCCATCATAATGTAAATTTAGATCAATGGGAGAAGTGCTGGATAAAAAGATTAAAATACACACTTAGCTATAATATAAAATATTTTTTTAAATGTTTTATTGCTGGCACTTGACACCTGTTCGTTTGGCTAAATTAAATAAATCCTATTCAAATCTTTGTTGGAAATGTAAGGAAAAGACTGGTACATATTATCACCTCTGGTGGAAATGCAAAAAGGCAAGAGAATTTTGGTTATTGATTAGATCTTTTCTAGGGGAAATGTTAAATTGCAAATTAAAACTCGACCCCCAATTGTTCCTGATGGGCATTTGTATTGAGAAAGATTTGGAAAAGAAACATGGAAAAATAATTTTTTATTCTCTCTCGGCGGCTAAGATTGTGTATGCTTCTAAATGGAAAACAGGTGATATCCTGCTCCTTCAAGAATGGATAATGAAGCTGATTGACTTCATGGACATGGACAGACTTATGGAGCTAATTAAAGGAAATAGTAATGGAAAACATAAAGATGACTGGGCAGTGGTGGTAAATTTTCTAAAACAGAAAGGAATTAGATGTAAATGAAGGTTTTTTTGTGGGTTTTTTTTTTTTTTTTTTTTTTTGGTGTCTGGATGACCTATAATATTTTGTCAAATAAGTTTGTATGGTTTATTCAATATGTTTTTTCTTTTTTTCACTATGGAAATTTGATGAAGAAATAGTAATAGAGGAGAAAAGGACTATAGTTATATATAAGTAGGTTCTGATGTTTATTGTTTAGTTAAGATTACAACTGAACAAGTTCAAGTATTAAAATAAATGACAAGAAGATTAAATTAAGGACGTATAAAGAAGTTTAGTTTATCGGGCAAAATGACAAGACAAACCAAGTGAGGAAGTCGTTTTATTTTTAATCTGTATAAAATATCCATCATATTATCAATATAATTGTTTGTTTTTGTTTAGAGATTTATATGTTAAGGGAAACAATGATAATATGACTGTATGTGTAAGATTATCAGAATGATTGTATTTTTTTATTTTTTTATCAATAAAATTTTTCAAAAAAAAAAAGAAAGGTTTTGTAGTGTCTCTGCTATGTAGCTAGGCATGCATAAAGTTACACAGTGTAGACAGTAATGTATTTGGCCATTATTTTTAAATACAATTTAAAAATCAATAGAATTAAAACTGTTGATTGTCTTCATTACAGCTGCATCCAGCATGGCCAAAGAAGGATAGGAGCTGTAGCTTATTCTTTCTGTTGAAGATACCACAAAACCTTAGGCATCACTTGAACTACAAATAAATGTATCTGTTAATATAAAGATTCAAACCTACATCTTATTTGAGAACAACATTCAAAGCAAGGTGTTTATTATTCCATGGTGGATTGTGCTACTGAACCCCTTAGCTCTTTAAAATGATAATTCAGGAGGCCTCTCTGTTCTTTTAGGAGGTACCCACTGGAAATCTTTCACATATGGCAGATGTTTGTGTTCTTTAATAGGCATATAGAACCATGTTTTCATGCAGAGGCTATCCACATAGATTATTGAAATGATAGAAAGAACTGTAGCTTCAAAAATTCATCACAGCAATGTTGCAAGAATATTCAAGATATCATACTGAAGAAAATTGCAATTCACAGTATTCAATAAATTGTTTCTCCCCATGAAGCTTGTAAATCTTAAGTTTATAAACAGGAATATGATGTGATACATGATTTTATGAATGTTTTATGATTCTTTCAATGTGAAGAGTACTGCAGGACTGGAATTGTAAACATTATTAAAACACAAATTACAACTAAGTGCTCCCAACGTTGCACATTATATTAATTCCATTGGAACCTAAACAGATGAAACCAGCTTGTTGCCAGCAGTTCACTATGCAAAATAACTGTTATGATCCCACTGCTTAAAACTGTGTATCAGTTATTTTATATCTTACTGCAATGAAGGAGCTCTAAGAATCCATTAATTTAAAAGTCAACTCTCTTTTTCAGAATTCTATTTTCTGAATAATAGGGAGCATATATGACTTCCTTCTATTAAAAATTCAGTAGAAGATTTCATACATGTCTTGGCATACTGAACTGGGGTTTGGGAGGGACCTGCAGAATGTGCACAATTGTGTAGGTAGATAGATGTGTCATGGAATTCATCCTTATCCCAACATTCTAATTTCAAGGAATACTTCCAATTTCCACAGTTCATGCTTGTGGGATGAGGTGCCTGAAGCAGTCCACACAGGTGACATAGGCTCTGGTATAGTTCCAGTGGAGGATGTTCACTTCATATGGCTTGTAGTTCCACATATGAGGCAGGGTCAAAGAGATTGTGTTTTTCGTTTTGGTTTGGTTTTCCCTTGGGACTCTTCTTGTATATTGTGGTCATATGCTACATTGCCAAACATGGCATGATCTGGTAGGTTCTCAATCCCTTTCCTTCTCCTGTGCAATTGCATAACTCTGAAGTATCTATGTTACATACCACTTGATAACACTTAAACAGTCATGGTTCCTGGGGGGCGGGGGAGTGAGAGAGGGGGAGAGAGGTGCATGCTGATTTAGCATGTTGTTTAGCATACAGAAAGGGTGACAAACTTAATCTCTGTAGCTTCCCTGTATTTAGGGATCTGATTTCTTTAACTGCTTTCATGTTGTTCCAGGGGAGGGGGGAGAAAATCCTGGGTTGGACAGAGGAACAAAATGGGGATGGCTACAATCAGAATGTATGCAGGCAACCTCACCATCAACCAAGATTTCAGACATGACACATGGTTTGGCTAATTTAGAAAGCTCTGCCCAAAAGTTTAACTGACCTAAATAGCTTCAGCACCTATTGGGGGCATATGCTTGTCCTGAACCACTGGGCACTGTGTCCCCTCAACCTTATTTCACATGGATATTGTATACCAGGAAATGCTGGTAACATGAAGGTACATAATTTATGATTGTGGTATTTGCATTAAAGCTGTGGTCAAGAAATTATCAATTCCTTCCTGAGAAAGAATGGTGCCAGCCTCTTTGAAAGAGGCAGTAATTGTTCCTGAAGAACTCTAAACTGGACCCTTAAGTAGAGAACTATAGGCTAGTTGCTAACATCCCTTTTTTGGCTAAGGGGGGGCTGCAAACGGGCGGATCTGGGCTGCCCCTGCTAACCGCAGATTGGTGCCATGGCTACCCCATGCTGTGGCCCCGATCCTCCCTTTCGCCGCCCCTGAAAGAGTGGCAAAATTCCGCTCCTTTCAGAGGCAACAAAAGGGTGCCCTAAGAGCTGGCACGCAGCTTTTTACTGCTCCTTCCAGAGCAATGCATCAGGATGCTATGACAAGAGGACACCCTGACGCTGTGTGCCATGCGTAATGGTGCACAGCATCAGGATGTTGTCGGGCTGGAGTTGGGGTATCCAGCATCCAGCTGCCCATCCCTATCTCTGCCTCCAGGCCGGACCTTTGGGCTGGTCTACAGAGGCCCTAAGTTGCTTGAACAAGTGATTGCAAATTTAATCCACTTTTTTTGGGGGGGGGGGGAGAAACTGATTTTCTGCATCTGTTTTTGTGTGTTTTTAATTGGCGTGCAGCTGCCCCACCCCATCTCTGCCTCCAGGCTGGCCCTTTGGGCTGGTCTGCAGAGGCCCTCACTGTATACCAGCCTATGACATGTTCTGCGCAGGTAAACAGGTGTGCAGGGACGTGTTCCTGTGCAAGTGAGCATGCATCTGAGAGAACAAAAAAAATTAAAGCAGCCACTGCTGGCCTGTGCAGTTGCCCTGCCTCCCTTCTCAACATCCTTGGGGCCGGTGGTGCAGTTGGCTGGGCTTCAATATGGCCTTGGAAAAGCCACAATGACTACCCCCCAGTGTGGTTGCTCTGTCACCATTTAGGGCATCCTCAGGGCAGGGGGTGCAGTTGGTGCAGCTTAGGGAAAAGGCAGCTTCATGTCACCTTTTCCTGCCCGTCTGTACAGCCCCTGAGACCTGTTAACAGACTTTGATACTATCAACCAAGGTAAACTTCTAGAATGGCCCACTAGTGGGAGACATTACTCTGACATGAACCCTTTCCTACCTGATGGCTGCCTCCAAAAGGTGGTGCTGGGAGATTCTTCCTGTGCTCCATGGCAATTTCATCCTGGAGTACTGCAGAGCTCTATTTCATTTTACCTTGTTGCGGCAGTGAATGTCTTTGTTAAGGAAAAAGCAACATGGGATATACAGTAATAGAAATAAAAATATGTATGTGAATGTCAAAGTGACTAAGCAGGAGCAATCAGGAAGATACACAGGTGAAAAAGATAATATAATTAAGAAGCCTTGAGAGCCAAGGACAAAGTTATAGAAGGTATATTGAGAACACCTGTGATAGATTGCAAACACCTGAGACTCATTAAGTGGTCTAGGTAAAGTGATGAAACACTTGGGTTGGTCTTAGGTATGGGATGATCTATGTGGACCAATCAAGATGTATGTACACACCCACTGGGTGGAAACTGACTGGTGGGTGGTGTCTAACAATGGCTATAAATTGCAATGTTTGCTAATGTACATTGTGGAGTAGTGTGGAGTAGTTTTGGAGATATTGTGAAGTGTAGAGATTGTGATTTGTAGGGCATATAGTATTTATGTATATAGTAGAATAAAGTAGATCTTTTATATAAGACTACTGAGTTGTCTGGTGTCTTGAGGGAAGATACAAGAGCCAGAGGAATCCTGGAGAAGTTTGGAGACATCTCAGGAAGAAGAGTGAGAAGGCTTGGAGAGTTTGTCAGGGTCTTCAGCCTATTCTCTGAAACTCTGCTGCTTGGGAAAGAAGCATCAACCACTGATCAAAGCTGGTCAGCTCTGCTGCATAACAAGGTGTTGAGTTAGAGCCAGAGGTGAAGAGCTACAACTCCCATCATCCCTGACAAGGGTTATGGGCCCAGATACTAGAGCAACCAGCATCCACAGAAGCTGAAAGTTCCAGAGAGTGGAAGAAGGTTTTGTGGAGCTTTGTGAGTAAATCATTTTGTATTTTGTCTGCTGTGCATACTCAGAAGGACTGTGTCAGATTGAGTCACTGCACAAGTTAAGATGGAGATCCTAAAGTTTAGTAAATTAAATAGAAATAACTACTCTACCTGGAAAATATATGCCCAATCTCTACTCATAAAGGAGTCTCTGTGGTCGACAGTTGAAACAGGGCTGGCAGCTGATGCTAATGCAGCCACTCTAGAAAGAGACGCTAAAGCAAAAGCATGTCTTTATCTCATGCTAGAAGAAGACTTGATTAGCGACGTAAGAGATAAAGTGTCCGCCAAGGATGTGTGGGAGACCTTGCAGAGAATACACACTCCTTCAACTGCGTTTGCAAAAATGCTTTGGTCTAAAAGAATTTACAGGCAGAAGATGACTAAAGGACAGTGTGTAATAGAACATTTAAAAACAATGCAGGATTTATTTGTGCAAGCTGAACTGAGAGGAGTGGAAATTAGCAAAGAGCAGCAGTGTTACATTTTACTGGAATCGCTAGACTCTTCTTGGGACAACATAACAAATAGCTTGCAAAATTTGCCAGAAGCTGAGCTGAACAGAGACTTAATTGTTGCAAAAATATTGGAGGAAAATTTGAGAAGAAAGTCTGAGCAGAATGACTCAGCAAGTTTGAGGACTGTGCCAAAACAACAAACGACACCTGATCTACGAAAGCAGGAAGAAGCAGCTTCTACAAGGGAGCAACGGAGGTGTTTTTATTGTAAAAAGATTGGTCATCTACAGAGACATTGTAAACAATTTGCTGCTGAGAGAAGCAAGCAAGGAGAGAGCAGATGGCAGCCGCGGCAGTATCAAAAACAGACCAAACCTCCATTTTTGAAGGACAGTGGCGATAAAAAGGGGGTTGCAACCATGATTAAGGAAAAACAAAATACTAATTGTAAATGGTTGATTGATTCAGGAGCATCATCTTCAATGTGTAACAATATTAATTTGATAAGTAATAGAAAATCAGCTAATGTAAATGCTGTAGTTTTAGCTGATGGGAAAGAGCTCAGTGCTGTAAATCAAATGGGTACAGTTTTCATTCCAGGGCTAAAGGAAAACTTTAATGATGTGTAACATGTAAAGGAGTTAGAAAATAATTTGTTATCAGTGAGCAGGTTAACAGACAGAGATTACACAGTTATATTTGAAAAGAACATGTGTGTAAGATAAAACTGAATGGGGAATTGCGAGGCATAGGCTTGAAAAAAGATAAGCTTTATTATTTGGAGGACAATATTGATTGCTACAGGGTTGAAAATGCTAATAACATAGACAATAGTCCAATTCATAAAGACTGCATACATGAACTACACAGGAAATTTGGCCATGCTAGTTTCAAATGTTTAAAGAAGTTAATCAGTATGTGTCCAGATTTAAAAGTTGCTGAATGCAAAAATCACTTAGATTGTACTGTATGCAATCAGGTAAAGGTCAGAGCTTTTCCAGTAGCCAAGAAAACCAAAAGAATTGCTCAAAGACCATTTCAGTTTGTACATGCAGATGTGGCCCAAGCTAATTGTTTATCTTTAGGGGGAAGCAAATATTTCCTAGTAACTGTTGATAGGTTTACAAGGTTTGCATTTGTAAGAATATTGAAAAACAAATCGGACGCTGGGCAAAGTTTAAAAGCATGGGTGAGAATGGTGGAAAGACAATTTGATATTAGAGTAGGCACCATTGTTACTGACCGAGGAGGAGAATTTCTAAGTAATCAATTGTTTAATTGGTTTCAAAAGGTGGGAATAAGGCATGAAACTACTAATCCCGCTTGTCCTAACCAAGATGGTTTAGCGGAGAAAAAAATACAAGATATAAAAAGGATAACTGCTTGTTTGATGGCAGATGCAGAGGTAAAAGATAGTTTCTGGGCAGAAGCAACTTTGACAGCAGTACATATTAGTAACAGACTGTATCATTCAGAAATTGAAGACATTCCCTACAGGGTATTGTATGGGAGAGTGCCAAATTACAAGTATTTGAGGGTCTTTGGACAATTTGCTTATGTTTACATTCCAGCGTGTTTCAGGAAGAAAGGAGAACCCAAAAGTAGAAGGCTTAGGTTTTTGGGGTATTCAGGAAATAGCTACAAGTTTCATTTAGGTGGAAGGGAAGTGCAGTATTCTAGGTCTGCAAATTTCGAGAGACATGCCGGTTGGGACAAATTGCATGCCAATAAGGAAGTTTTCTTGAGGTTAGGAAGTTCAAATGAGCCAGAAACACAAACTGAACCAACTTCAGGAAACGGAGGGGTTTCAGTTAAGCCAGAAGCATCCACTAGTAGCAGTGATAGTTCTTCAGATAATGAGACACAATCTAGACCCATTACTACTAGAATGACTGAAGACAAGAGATTTAGCCATAGAACTATAACTCCCAGTACAGAAAGTGAGGATGAAAGAGGCAGATCAGCAGAGTTTATTCCCAGACGTAGTCACAGAGTTAGGAAGCCTCCAGATAGGTTTGTTGTGACAAATGCAAGAGCTTGTTTAGCAGTGGAAGAGCCTGAAAGTTTTGAAGAGTTGGAAAGTTTGTCTAGAGAAGAACAGGAAAGATGGATTGATGCAATGGATGATGAGTTTGGTTGTCTGGTAAATAAAGATGTTTTTGAAATAGTTGATAGACCCAAGGACAAGAAAGTAATTGGTTGTAAGTGGGTGTACAAAAAGAAAGAAATGCCAGATGGAAGTATTAAGTATAAAGCTAGGTTAGCAGCTAAGGGTTTTGCACAACAGCAGTATGAGAACTATGATAAGACATATTCTCCAACTGCAAAGCCAGAAAGTCTGAGAATGGTTCTAGCTGTAGCAGCAAAAAGAAGTTTAGTTGTAGAGCATTTTGACTTTGAAACAGCCTATTTGAATGCTAGTTTAGATGAAGAGATCTTTATGGAACAGCCACAAGGTTTTGAAGAAAATAGTAGTCAGAAAGTTTATAAATTGAAAAAAGCATTGTATGGATTAAAACAAAGTGCCAGAGCATGGAATTTGTGCATTAATGAAGAGTTAGCTAAACTAGGATACAAAAGGAGCATTGCAGATGCTTGTGTCTATACAAAAGGAGACATAGGGCCTCGGCAGACGACTCAATTGAGCCGTCTCCGAGGCCAGGAAGAGGAGGGGCCACCGCACGCGCGGCGGCCCTTCCTCTTCCTGAGGTCGCCCTGAACGCTTCCGGGTCACCGCACGCCGGACGCGTTCAGGGCGACCTCCCTCCACAGCGTCCGGACGCGCTGTGGAGGATAAGTCGCAAAAAGGGCGCCCGCCGCTTTTAGGGCGCTCTTTTTGCGACTTATGAAAGGAGTGCCTTTTTGGCGCTCCTTTCAGGGTCGCCGGGGAGGCGCCGCGGTGAGGCTGCCATAGCCCCGCGGCGCTCCGGACCAGGGCGCTCCAAACGCCCTGGTCTGCATCCCCCCATAGTGTTAGTGATTTATGTAGATGATTTATGCGTGGCAGCAAAGTCAAAACAGGAAATTGAATCAGTAAAAAGAGAATTGTCTGAAAAGTTTGTTTTAAAAGATCTAGGTTTATTGAAGTCTTATTTAGGTATTGGTGTTGAATGGACAGAAGAAGGACATTGTTTGTTAAGTCAGAGAAAGAAAATTGAAAATTTGATTGAAAAGTGTGGATTACAAAATGCTAAAATAGTAAGAGCTCCAATGACAACTGGTTTTGTATCTGAAAAAACAACTAGAGATTTTGAAGACAAGACTTTATTCAGGAGCATAATAAGATCTTTACAATTCATATCTTGCCACACCAGACCAGACATTTCATATGCTGTAAATGTATTGTCCAGAAGAGTTAATGATCCAAAAATTGAAGACTGGACAGCAGTAAAACACTTATTAAGATATTTGAAAGGAACTTTAGATAAGAAATTGGTAATTAGAAACAGTAATTCAGATTTAGATTGTTATGTGGATAGTTCTTTTGCATCAGAATTAGGAGACAAGAAGTCAGTTACAGGAATAATAATCAAGTACAGTGAAAGTCCAATAGTCTGGAGAAGTAGAAAACAAACTAATGTAGCATTAAGTACGACTGAAGCAGAATTCGCAGCTTTAAATGAGATAGTAAATGAGGTACAGTGGGTTGAGCAGTTATTGAATGATTTAAATGAAAGTTACAAGATACCAGTAGAAATTCTGGAAGATTCACAGTCATGCATAGCAATGGCTGAAGCTGAAAATTTGAAGAACAGAACAAAATATGTTGGTGTTAGATATCAAAATGTGCGAGACATGGTTCAGAAGGGTGAAATAGAACTGAGATATATAGAAACACAACACAACATAGCAGATTTGTTCACAAAAGCATTGACAGCAGAGAAACATGAAAGACTGACACAAATGGTAGGAATGACATTGTAAGACACATACAATATTTTATTTCGGAGGGGATTGTTAAGGAAAAAGCAACATGGGATATACAGTAATAGAAATAAAAATATGTATGTGAATGTCAAAGTGACTAAGCAGGAGCAATCAGGAAGATACACAGGTGAAAAAGATAATATAATTAAGAAGCCTTGAGAGCCAAGGACAAAGTTATAGAAGGTATATTGAGAACACCTGTGATAGATTGCAAACACCTGAGACTCATTAAGTGGTCTAGGTAAAGTGATGAAACACTTGGGTTGGTCTTAGGTATGGGATGATCTATGTGGACCAATCAAGATGTATGTACACACCCACTGGGTGGAAACTGACTGGTGGGTGGTGTCTAACAATGGCTATAAATTGCAATGTTTGCTAATGTACATTGTGGAGTAGTTTTGGAGATATTGTGAAGTGTAGAGATTGTGATTTGTAGGGCATATAGTATTTATGTATATAGTAGAATAAAGTAGATCTTTTATATAAGACTACTGAGTTGTCTGGTGTCTTGAGGGAAGATACAAGAGCCAGAGGAATCCTGGAGAAGTTTGGAGACATCTCAGAAAGAAGAGTGAGAAGGCTTGGAGAGTTTGTCAGGGTCTTCAGCCTATTCTCTGAAACTCTGCTGCTTGGGAAAGAAGCATCAACCACTGATCAAAGCTGGTCAGCTCTGCTGCATAACAAGGTGTTGAGTTAGAGCCAGAGGTGAAGAGCTACAACTCCCATCATCCCTGACAGTCTTAACATCATAGAGCTGGAAGCGACCACAGAGGCCATCCAGCCCAACCACCTGCCATGCAGGAATACACAATCAGAGGACTCCTGACAGATGGTCATCCAGCCTCTGTTTAAACACCTCTAAGGGAGAAGACTCTACCACACTCTGAGGCAATGCAGTCCACTCTCATAAACAGGATAAGGGCCAATAAACTGAAGCTCAGTCCAAACAAACAGAAGTTGTGTTAGCAGGGTTGCACTGTCCCTGAAGGATCAAGTATATATTTTGGAAGTGTTGCTGGATCCATCATTGTCCCTTGAGGCAAAGGTGTTCTTAAAACACCTTGTATCAGTTAATATACTTGTTGTAGTACTGTCTAGACAGACATTGCCTTGTGACAATTATCCACAGCCTGGTAACTCCTGAGCTTGGTACAATATGTTGCATATGGGATGATCTTTGAAAATGGCTTTTATTAGTTCCAAATAGCACTATTAGGGCCTCTGAAGACTAGCCAAAAGAGCTGGCCTGAGGGTAGAGCTGGGGTGGGGCAGCCGCACACCAGCTGCCCCACCCCCATGCTGATGCCACCCTGACTCCACGTGCCGTTACGCATGGCGCACAGCATCAGGACACCCCCTCCCCGGCACAGCATTTAAACACACTGTGCTGAAAGGATGAGGAAGAGCTGCGGCACCGGCTCTTAGGGCGGCATTTTGCTGCTCTTTTCAGGGCAGCAAAAGGGAGGATCGGGGCCCTGGCATGGGGTTGCCACAGCCCCGATCCGCCACTTCCCAGGGCAGCTCTGTGTTGCCCATCTGCAGAGGCCCTTAGTTTACTTGCTGGGACTGACCAGTGAGCTCATGTCACTCCAGTGCAACCTTTTTTGGGAGCAAAATTGGGTGAATAGCTATAAGAGAGAAGACCTCAGTGATGGCACTATATGACCAGCATCCTGTATAGCAGCCCATTCACCATTCCATGGACTTACTGTCAAGCTGTTGAAGTTCTCCCAGTGCTATTCCATGCCTAGTGTAGAGTGAAGGTAGATTACAGAAGCTTCTAGCTATATCCGATGTGAAATGATTACTTCATTCACTGAGGTCCACTGGGATCTTCTGAAGCTCTCAGTGGATGATGTCATCATTTAATGTCAGGCTATGGAGACTGAGGGCCTCTACAGATTGACCCAAAGGGCCAGCCTGGACACAACCCCAGCCCAACAATGTCCTGATACCGTGTGTTGTTACGCATGGCATGCGGCATCATGACATCCTCCCGGTGCATCGTTTTGATGCGCTGTGCCGGAAGGGGCACTAAAGAGCCACGCTCCAGCTCTTCAGGTGCCCTTTTGCCACCCCTGAAGGGAGCGCATTTTGCTGCTCTTTCAGGGGTGGCAAAAGGGAGGATTGGGGCCATAGCATGGGTAGCTGGGGCCCTGATCCACAGCTAGCAGGGGTGGCTCAGAGCCGCCCGTCTGCAGCCCCCCATAGACAGATATTTTGCTGATCCCTGCACTTCCACCAGGAATGGAATAGCAATGGCTCTACAGTAATTCTGGAACATATTATTCTGTGCAGAGGGAGTGAGGGAATGCCAGCTTCACATCAAACACAAATAGGTATATACAGGCCTAAGGCTGACTTTTGCCCACATATGCAACTAACAGGATGCCAGCCCATATGATCAATGCCCTGCCTGAGCAGACTCACTTGGCAGGAGCACTACTATCTTCTCAAGACATCAAAGACTATTATTTTCTCCATTTTAGATTTTTACATTTTAGATGTCATGGCTGTTGTGTATTATTGTAATGCCTTTTACATCACTTTATTTTGTTCTTTTAGTTGTTTTGCAATCTTTTTGCAACAAATGAGATAAGTACTTGTTATTACAGATAACCTTTGGGCACATGAAGAATAAAAGAAAAGAAAATGAAATGAAATTGTAAGTTCAGCAAATTTTTTATCTCCAGTGACCACTTAGCTCAGCACAGGGTCCCCACCACCACCACCACCACCACTCATTTGATCTATAATGTGGCACTGGAAGGAATTCCTGATATGTAGGGAATTCACAACTATATGTTGCACCACTTGCTGATTTCTACAAAGGACCTGTTTTTTCAACTGTCAAAGAGACACTTCTGGCATTCTTGGAAACGAGAGAAGAGCTGTCAATAATGTTTTCAAAGTGACATTTCACTCACTGTGTTTCCAAGGAGGGCCCATAATAAAGTTAGCCTCTTTTCTTCCCACCCATTCATTTAGATGCCTCATGTTTTCTCCTCAAATAGGCACCAGCTGATCTTGAAGTACTCAACATGTTGGCTCCCCAAGAGCTTATCATTCTGGTATGTTGACAGCTCTTTGGGAACACCTGAAAAAAGAAGTCCCAAGGCAGTTGTGATACACAAGACAACAAAATGGAAGTTATGGGGCTGCTGACAGCTCCTAGGGTATTGTCAATCAAGAAATTCAGAGCTAAAGCCAAACAAGAAAGAAGGCTGTAATCCATTGAATTTTTAAAGGAAAATAAATGACAAGGCTTCTTTGCCTTTGCCTTTTGAGTACAATCTCTGTGGCAGGCTAACCAACAATTTAACATATGCTAATTGGAATCTAATGAGAGTTTATACAAATTGGATGATAGTTATATTGTGGTCAGTCATATTATTCTGATGCAGAGTAAAGCCAGAAATTCCATGTTATTTACTATTTTTTAAAAAAACATTCCTTTTTACTCTCTTCCAATGTTTCTTTTGTAACTTTGAAAATATGTAAAATTTATTTAGAAGAAGCACAATTCTACTGCCATATCATGTGACCTACTGCAAAATCTCTTTGAAGAAAACAAGGGAAAAGAGTAACTAGTTTTAGCTCTTAAAGGGGGCTGTTGTTTAGCATATGTTGGTGATTGACACTGATTAGAAAGAATGACATGAAGATACTTTACATCTGTGTAGTGTCTTGTCTTGAGTGTCATCTATTCTTCCCACAATGGTGGTTGCCATCCTCAGTGCAGATGGAAATGCTAGTGTAATTCAAGACCACTGTGGAGCTATAGTACTTTAAGTCATGGCAATACTTTATATGAGAAATAAAAAGTGGATCAGGGTCACTGAGAAGGAAATGTCTTAGCTGTGGTTTTTCATTCCTTCTTCTTAACATTCCTAACTGGAGTTTTAAAGTATGAAATAGGATATACTATAGCACATTTGTTAGTAGAAAAAAAATCTTTAAAACTTACAGAACACTCCCTTTCCACCCTCTGTTTTGACCTGATTATGATTATCATATGAGTCAAAATTACTTGTGCGTAGAGAAATCTCATGCAAAATTGATGTGCCCAGTGCAGCTTTCTTTTATGTGAAGATACAGGAATTCTTGTGCCTGTATACCAGCAACCTTGGAAGTATATATTGCTAATGGTTACAAAAAAAATAATAAAAGATGTGGGGAAAAGTTAGAGGAGGGAGGTCCATATAGCTAATCCCAAGACATTTTCATAACTCAATTCAAGAGATTGTCCTGGACTAAATTTGATTAAAGGGTAGATGGACATCCTTCAGGAGTATTTTAGTTGTGTATTTAGTTGGCAGGGGATTGGACTAAAATGCCCTTGTGGGCCTTTCCAACTATATGATTATATGATTTGTTGTTGTGGTCCTTAAGTACTAGTCCAGTACTTAAATCAATACACCATGCTGGATTACTGATTCTATGACTACTATGATCCTTTTTGATCAGGTCTTGGACATTTTGAGGACTCAAATGTCCCTGGTTGCTTTGGTGAGTGACCTATAGTGGAAATTAGGTGTTGTACATTCCTGTTGGTTGTACTGAACATGTCAGAGGCATTTGATATACTATCAGACATGGACTCCTTCAAGGACATCTGGGTAAACAGGTACATCAGGGTTGCTTTGAGCTGGTTGAAATCCTATTTGGTTTAATATAAGGTTTCTAGAAGATGACACTGGGAGATTACTGCTTTTCCCCATAGTCATTGACCTAAGTGGTTTCATAGGGTTTCATTTTATTCACTTTATTTATTTAGCATTTACACGAAGCTGCTGGGTGAAGTCAGCTGGAGAGCTAGGATTAAGTTTTAGCCTAATGCAGATGATATCCAACTTCACGTCTTTCTCACCCAGCAGATTTCAAGGAGACTATGGAAGATCTGAATGATTCCTCAGATTAAATGATGGGCAGTAGTTCAGACAAGTTGTGATGGTCAGGAGAATAGTTGATCTGTAATTGGTAGTACAATCTATTTTGGGGGAGATTTACCATTACCTTTACATGCTCTTTGAAGTATAAAATTCAGATTAGGAGTGCTTCAGTATCCAGCACTGTGTCTGGATAGTCACATGGCAAATATAGGCAGTATTGTCCTTACCCCAACTTCAGCTGTGCCATCATCTGGGCCATTTTCAAGTTCAGATGAACCAGGCCAGAGTGCTCTGTTTTAGTCACTTTGCATTGAGATTATGGTAGTGCACTTTACATGGGGCTTGCATTAGAATGTTTGAAAATACAGGGAATGAAAATTGGTGCAGCCAGTGCTAGTCCAGCTGGACAAAAGACAGAAAGAAGCCAAGTATTTTTTCCATATCTTTCTTTCTTTTAAAACATACTGTTTTCCTTTCATTGCAATTGAAAAGAAAGAAACTACTTATGCCAGCTCTAGGGCTGATATATATTGTCAGGCTGTCTGTCTGGGGATTGGAAGGGCTTCAGCTCCTGTGAACTAAAACTTTTCTTGGCTTGCAAAACACATCTGGTCACTGATCTGCCATTTTTCTCCTTCTCCAGCATAATATACCCAGTGTCAAAGTGTAACAATTGTCACTGCAGATATTTCACTAGAGGATGGAACAGTTCTAAGGTTAGATCTCTCCCTCCAAGGTTGGACTTCTTTGTTGCTCACTCACATAACGGGAGTTCCAATCTATCCTTTCCCCTCTGGGGCCCTATGGTGATGGAACTGCATCGTATATAGTGGTGTTTTCTTAAAAATGATTATCCCATCTCTCTATAGGTGTTTTACATAATAGAATTTTACACACACACACACACACACACTGCAGTCCTAAGGAGAATGCTCTCCTCAAAGTGGGGTGTTTATATTTTAGAGTTCTAGTCTATTCAAAAGTTCTGCCAGACTTTTGACTGGCAAAGAATCATGCAGTGTTGTGGTTCTCCCCCCCCCCCCCACTTACTTTGAAAGAAAATTCCCTACTATTGAAAGCAGTGGGAACAAATTCATTCATTCCCTTGAGGGACCATGACAGCTGAAAGAAAAAAAATCATTTGCCACCTCCAAAGTAAGAGGTTTGTACATGATATTGCAGGGGCATTTCTTTTGCTCCCTACTGCCTCTGTGATGTGGTTCCAGGACCACAGGACGTCAGGTTTAAAGTATTGGGCATGCAATGAAAACCCACATAACAAATATAATGCTTACAAAACAGCAAGATGCACCTGGGCACCACCAATTCTGAGCCTATGCACATTTTAGAAAGGCATCTCAAAGGCATCTCAATATATGTAACAATATGGGAGTGATATGGGGGGTGTTTGAGGCTGGAGATAGCTAGAAGATTGGCAAGCAAACACATTGTCATTATAGCTAATTGGATTCAACAGCATTGTGGGCAAGTGAAGCTGAGAGCCATAATAGCAAAATGAAAATAATTAGGGGAGTAGTTTCAAACAGCAGCAGTAGCCCAGAGATCAAAAGTTGTTGAAAAATATAGAAGAAACACATTTTGGTTATTTTGTTTGTTTGTTTGTTTGTTTGGCTGCTTGCTTGCTTACCTGCAAACAGGCTGAAGCAAATATTTAACTAGAAATCATATAGTTACAAATACAGTTGGCCCTCCGTTTTTGTGGGGGGATCCATTCTGGACCCCCCAGTGAAAATAGAAACTTGCCGAAATTCAAGCCATGTTGGCTTGAATGGTAGCTTGTGCCCTTGGGCCCAGGTGCATGCCACAGGCCTGTGCCCCATTGTGCCCCCCTCCATTTCTCACCCATGGATAGGTGCAGAACACAGATTTGGCGTCTGCAAAATGGAGGGGCGACTGTATATCCATTTGTACATATGCCTCTTCATATGACAAGGACTATGGCAAATTAAGAGAATTTATTTTTAAAATTCCACAAGCAATGCCCACTGTATTAATTTGATTTATGAAATCATAATCAACTGAAAGTTTTTACCTCAATCAATAAGTAATGTTGTCCAACATAATACTATAAGTAAATATTTTTGTAGGGGGACATCTAGTGCAAAAACATGAGCATTAACCACACACATACACGAACACACACAGTTACTCAGTAATGTTATTTTGGACACTATGCTGGCATCTGTCTGCAAAATATGTCCACATAAAAATGGTCCAAGACTGAGCTTTCTATGGAGTAATTTACCTTCCCAAACATTTTGCATGTGGTACACTGAACAGCACAATCTGCCTTGTAATACGAAACCATAATTTTATTGTTAATGTGCCACTAAATAATCCTATCCATTGCCATTCCAAAATATCCAGGAAAACAGAAAAATACAGAAGAAAATTAGAAAACGAATGCAATTATAGGCTGTATTATTTTAATGTTGTAAACCGCCCGGATTTTAAATAATAGGCTGTATTATTTTAATGTTGTGAACTGCCCAGATTGGGTCACCAATGGGCGGTATATAAATAAAATTTATTATTATTATTATTATTATTATTATTATTAATTCCATAAGGAACAAAGTGGAAAAAGCAATTTTGCATTGTTTGTAGCAAGAGGGCTATTTATGTGTGTATATGCCTTCAAGTCACCTGTCAATTTATGATGACTCAATGTGTGTATATGCCTTCAAGTCACCTGTCAATTTATGATGACTTATTATTTTAATGTTGTGAACCGCCCGGATTGGGTCACCAATGGGCGGTATATAAAGAAAATTTATTATTATTATTATTATTATTATTATTATTTCCATAGGGAACAAAGTGGAAAAAGCAATTTTGCATTGTTTGTAGCAAGAGGGCTATTTATGTGTGTATATGCCTTCAAGTCACCTGTCAATTTATGATGACTCAATGAATTTCATAGGGTTTTCTTGTTGTTGTGTGCCTTCAACTTATGGCAACCATAAAGCAAATCTATCACAGGGTTTTCTAGGGTTAAGAATTTGTGATTTATCCAAGGTCACCCAGTGGGGCCAAGTGGGGAATTGTACCCTAATTTCTAGAGTTGTAGTCCAATCCTCAGACCACTACACCACACTGGCTCTTAGAGTTTCCTTAGGCAGGGAATAGACAATAGATATCTATTTAGCCAGCTTTGGCAGATGCATCTAAAATATTGATAGTATTGAGTTCAGAAAGGAAGATTTCCATGGGCATTCACCAAAAATAGGCTATATGGAGAGCAGGGTATACAACCAGTACAGAAACTTCAGGCTTTCTTGTATCAGGTTCAAAAGCAGAAATCAGATTTGTCTCATTCATAATTCATCAACTCAAATGCAACTCTCCTGCTACGTGAAGTATTACATTAGGAATTAAACCATTTGTTGGAAAAACAGGAGTTAAAAGTTTATTGAACACCGAGAGTCAGCTCCTGGTTCAACCTACCAACCCCAGAGAAAGTTCTCTTGTAGATCTAATCTGATATTGGGAAGAGCTCCTAATGGTCTTAGAGGCAGCAGAAGTCATGGCACCAGAAGCTATATTGCTGCTGCTGCTGTTGTTATATTCATTAGTACCCCACCTTTCCCCAAAAAACTGGGACTCAAAGCAGCTTACAATTTAAAAACACAGTACAATTAAAAACCTACAAAAATGACAGTTAAAAAAATAAATTACTACAATATTAAAACATTATTTAAAAAAAACAGAATACAATTAATAAAGATAAAAGCACTTAAAAACCATACACTTTAAAATAATACAGCACCCCCAGGATGTTACTTTAAAACTTTCTGTTTTAAACACCTGTATAGAAATATAAATTTCAATTTTTTTCACCATAAAACTCAAGGTAGGTGTATGTGGGATTTGCAAGATGTTTCTCATCAAGATTCATACCAACATAGCTTTAACAAGGTGGCTATCTCCTGTGCATTTGATCATGGACTGGCACCAGTTACTCAGTATATCCCAATGTAGTATTTCTCTGGAACCCTGTGGGCAAGTTAAAATGATAGCTTCCAGCTACTTTATTAAGTGGTGACTCCATAGACAGAGAGTGAGAGAGAGAGAGAGGATAGCAAATACCAGCATTAGTGGGCTCTGCCGGTGTGTTGTTGACAGCAAGCCTGCAAGCTCCTGGCAGAATAAGAATAGATCACAACTGACAGTTTGGCTTGCTTGACCAACAACCATGTAGCTCTGATATAGATTAAAACTCATTAGGATTTGTTTTATTTTTTATCCTCAAAGATGATGATGACCTTTATGTTTAGTTTGATTACATTACTCCAACCCAGGGCAGTGACTTTAATGTGCCTGATATGTCTAGAACAGACATCAGAAAAAAAATTGTATTACAAGAAGCAAGTCTCTCTCTCTCTCCCTGGTGGTGGTCAACTGATGACTGAAATGAAAAGCATAGGGAGAAAGAGTGCAATTGATTCTTAATATATACATTTTTTTGAGGCATGAAAGTGTATATGGTTCTAAAGAGCAGAAACTTGAAACATTGACCTTGGAGAGAATGAGGAAAGGATAGGTCATCTTCTTTTAATTGTATTCAATTAAAAGCATACAAACAATGATCAGGTACAAAAGGAAAAAGAAAAGTTCAGATCACATCAATTAAACTTTTTCTTTTTTTAGTACAGGACATGCCATATTCCACAGGACATGGGATAAAAGTAGGATGAAATCCAGTTAAGTAAGCTAAACAAATGTGTGAAAGCAAAACACATCTTTCTGTATCATATTACAATTATAATACATTGTGTTGACTCTTTTAATATGAATATCTCTTTCTGTTGTAACAAAACCAACAAATAGCCCTGTAGCACCTCAAAGACTACTAAATCTACTGTGTCCAAAATTTTCATGGACTGGATCCCACAAAAGCATGAAGCTGGCAGATAGGCATGTGGGCAGGGAGATAGAAGATAGACAGAAAAGGTTATTACAAAGTAAGGTCAGAAGACCTAGCAATGCACTATATGGTTGTATGACATTAATATGCAGAGTCAAATGACAAGTTTCAATTTAAAAAAAGATCAGAATAGGTGAGAGTGACTGCCAGGTGGCAAAAAGATATGTATGAAAGAAGCAAAGACCTCCTCAGACTAAACTGAAGGGCTGTTTGCATGTGAGACTTGGATATAGTGGTTGTCATCCTCTTTTCTTCTGTTCCTGCTTCAGTTGTTTAGCATGACTCCGGAGATATGTTTTTGTGGGCTTTGAAAATGGTGGCTAATCAGCAGCCAGCATGGGTCGGACTGTCCATTGAACCAGAGGAGCATAGCTTCACCAAGGTTAATTAGATGTAGATACAATGGATCCTCCTTCAATGTTTTACTAATTTGGACTTCAACTGCTGTCCTTTCCTCCTCCCATTGTTTATCTCCCTGTTATGTGAGGCCAGTAAATTTCTGAGTGTTTACTATTTTTGCCACAACTTTAGCAGTGGGACATGAGGCTAGATTCAATTTTTAGGAAGACGTAAGGCCATGACCCCATCCTCCACCTGGTGGTGGATCTCCTTAAACAACTTTGGAGTACAGATGAACAAGGTTATGTCCAATTTAAGAGCTGTTGACTTGCCCTACATCCAGGTAGCAAGACAGACACACAATAGTGGCTTTTGATCCCTGTGGATTCTGGTAATGCCACTCTGTGATTCTCTGACAGAGAGAGTGAGATGGTAGTTTAATTGAATAACAGTCAAGTTATTTAATATTGTCATGTTCACAACTGACCAATACTATTCAGTTGTATATACAAAGTTGTGGCCTTTGTATTATCCAAAATATATTGAGGGTCAATGCTGGACCCTCAAACAATTATTTCTGGTAACGAAACAGTAATCCCAGTTTCTTTATGCTTATCTCTGAGAAAGTAAAAATTGCAACTGAATGTGAGTTCATAGGGTTTTTGATTAATGCTGAAATCACAATTTGCAACTTTTCTTGTCAAACAGAGATAATTTTTGAATCCAACATTGGATACACTGTGCAGACTTGGCTTTAACAAACTTGGACTCAATAAGTACTGGGAGTGACAAGATCATTAAGAGTCCCTTGCCTTCACTGTATGCTATTTAACTTGCTTCGCCAATTCATTACCAGCATGGAGTGGGTCACACCCATTCACAATGGATTGTTCACCCTTAGTACTAAGTGATGCTTGCATTAGATTCTGTATATGAGGGCTAGGGAAGCTGGTGCTATCTACAACTCCCATCAGTCCCAGCCAGAATGGTCAATGAATGATGATTAGGGGAATTGTGATTCAGAACATCAGTACAGTATGAGTTTATCTACTTCTGTTGAATAATAATGGGTCGTATATTTTGGATAGCTCCTCCTTCTTCTTTTGTGTATGTATCTTTATTATCCTTTCCAACTGTATTGTATACCACAATAAATTAATTGGCTTGTAAGGTGTCATAGAACTCTTATGTCTTTAGTATTTTATGGGTTTGTCTGTCCAACAAAAATGATTGAATTAGAGCTCAGGAAGCTCAGTGGCAACTTCAGACCAGTCATTTTCTCTCAGAACAATCTTCCTCAATTCAAACTACAGGGGGAAAAAGATTCCATCTAATTATTAGCAAAAATTTCCTGATGTTAAGAGCTGCTCAACATTGGAAAACAATGCCTTAGAGTGTGGTGGAGTCTCCTTTGGAGCTTTTTAAACAGAGGCTGGATGGCCATTTGTCAGGAGTGCTTTGATTGTGTATTTCTACATGGCAGGGGGTTGGACTGGATGGCCCTTGTGGTCTCTTCCAACTCTTGTGATTTTATGTTTCTGTGAATCTCACAGGGTTGTGAGAACAATATTTGAGAAAGTTGTGTGTCTAATGTTAGTCTATGACTGGAAAGTATACTTCAGGTCCAGAACTCTGAGTCATTCTGGGTGACCCAACCAACCTTCAAAAGTCCCAAAATGCCCCCACCCACAAAAGTCAGAAAAAAATGCAAAATCTTCCATAATTTTGTCCTGTGAGAAGAAAAGCAAGAATGAAATAAACAAAGATTTATATCCCAAATCCATACTTGGCAAAGAAGACTGTGAGATCAAAAAGATTCTACACTTCACAATCTACACTCATAGCCTCAACTATATGCAGACTATATATGCCTAACCTGCATCTGATGAAATGTGCTAGAGTCCATGGGAGTTCATGTTATAATAAATGTGTTGGATTTTTATACAACAGACTAACAACATGGCTATCTTTAGGAAGTTGCCTTGTAGCAGTGGGAGGTGTAGTCAAAAGGAGCCTTGATGCCGCAGTGGTTACATGCCAGTACTGCAGCCACAAGATTGTGAATTTGATCCCAGGCAGGGCTCCAAGGTCCACTCAGCCTTACATCCTTTTGTAGGTTGGTAAAATGAGTACCCAGCTTGTATGGGGCAATTGGCTAACACATTGTAAACTGCTTGGGGAGTGCTAGTTCACTGATAAGCAGTACTTGCTATTGCTATTGCTATTGCTATTGCTATTGCTATTGCTATTGCTATGGGAGGAAGCATGAAGGCCCATCACTCAGCATTACTGTCTGGCCTACCTTCCAGAGCAGACCCCTGGTTTCAGTATCCTGCATCTGCTTTGACTGTGTGCATATTTATTTCCCAGTGGAGGATGTGATTTTTAATAATGTACTCATTAGGACTGTGGTTCACTTTAACTTCACTGGCCATCCTCATTGTAACACCACAATGGATCTAAGAAGTGGACACTTTCTTCCCTTTACTGATTTTTCAAATATAATTAACTTTAGACATTCTTAGGGCCTTTACAGACTGCCAAAAATAATCCATCTTGAGACCACTTTAACTGCCCTGGCTCATTGCTAGGGAATCATGGGAACTGTAGTTTTTGCTGAGACATTGAGCCTTCTCTGTCAGAGAACTCTGGTGCCACAATAAACTACAGTTCCCATGATTCCCTAGCACTGAGCCAGGGCAGTTAAAGTGGTCTCAAACTGCATTATTTCTGACAGTCTGTAAAAGCCCTTAATTAACCTAGTACCTGGGAAGAAAATCAGTTCATTGAGAATTTTTAAAAATTAAAAATTATTTCCTGCAGAACTTTGAATATGTGTTAAAAGATTCCACTTCTCTGGAGTAATTTTTTAAAAATCTATTTTGTTAAAAAAAATAGTTTTAAAAATAAAAAAATGAACTACTGGTCATTTTATGATTTTCTGAAAGTGCACAATTACACCCGTTACTCAAATCAATTGAATAATTGTGGATTACGACATCATCACTGGTAAAAATTTCTGGTAAACTTGAACTAAAAAAAAATCTGGAATTGGTAAACATTTCTCAGCACTAGTACAAGATCCTTTTCTACATTTCTGCAGTTCATACATTCTGATGTGACATCTTTGCATACTACACAGTTCCAGCTCTTTAAATCTGCTTTAACTAACTTTTGTTCTGCAGATAGAATCTCAGGATCAACACTTTAAGGAGGAATACTTAGAACCTCACTTGGGAAGCTTTAGTGTTTTGCCAAAATACACCCCAGAATTCCATAGGAAGCAGCCACAACTGTTCAAGGGGAGTCAGAGCACTAGAACTGTATATGAAAGGACCCTTCAGTTTTGACTCTTCCATTACTGCCTGTAACCATTTTCTGACTTCATTGTTTTAAATATTAAATCTTACTTGAGGGCGAATCATGAAGACAATCTTGATATAGGATGTGACCTCATTTCCAATTTCAGTGGCTTATTTGGCTGGGAGGGTGTGTTGACATTGTGCTTGTGTCACATTTAACAAGATAGTCAAAACTGAGTGTTTGGTGACATGCAACAATGGTAATATGTGGTATTGTTTCTTATATGTTCCAATGTGTAAAAGAACAAGAATGGTTTTGAAACAATAAGCTGTTCCAAAGGAAAATTAAATAAAAAGACCAATGTGTGATTACAGTTGATAGGAAGTGTAAGTCACATTTCCCCCCTTTAGATCCAAATGTACAATCTGGCTTGACACTCAAAATATGCTAGGAACAGGCAACAGCTGTGCCTAAATATCAGCAATTTGCTGCAACACTGAAATGAAAATATTAAAAGCTGTTCTGAACGCATCATCCATGAACTGAACTTTCTGAAACTTTTTTTTTTTTTTTTGGCTGTACAGAAATGTAAGATTGACAAGTTCAGTAGGAGTTCAGCATAGCACAGCACTGAAACAAATGCCATACTATACTGCTAATCATTTTCATCAGAGTTGTGAATTGCCCTGTTGAGTTCAATGGGACAGAGAGTCAAAATAGGACTCAGTGGAACTTAGGGTCAAACTGGAAGTGATGTTAAACTTATCTTTGCACTCAGTGGCCATTTTAAAAAGAAAAATGGCAACTGCTGAATTGGAGCAAGGACCCTGGTAACAATTAGGATAGTAGCTGACAGAAAGGAAGAGTTTAACACTTTCTTCCCCTGCTGTGATTCTGGTGTTGATTGCTCCTCTGAAGCTGCTCTTTGTATTGGGCAGAAATCTCCCACTGACATCAAAAGAGTAAATTTTAAATTTTAAAGGACTGTGATAAAATAATGCTGTTGAAAAGGAAACTTCCCAGCCCAAGACATTTTGCTGCCTGAAACAGAAGCCAAAGGCTTTCTGGTCTTTTAAAGGCTGCCCCTTAAAAAACCTTGCTGAACCGCATTCTAGCACCAGTTTCTGCTTTCACTTATCAGTTATTCACAGAGCTTGGAACGTTTTAATGTTATTGCTGTTTTTTGGACTACAGATCCCAGGTCCTGCAAGCTGGCATGGCCACTGAAATGGCTTGCATCACAATGCAGGGCTGGCCCTGGGAACCTATTCCAAAAATGTGATAATTTGATTGTTTTAAATATGTGAAAGTCTCCGGACCACTCACAATCGTATCTGTGTCTCCTTCCTCTTTTGACTCTCATCTTACTTTAGATCTTTCTATTCTTATGTCAGGAAAATTTCATTGGGGAGGGAGCAAAATTCCTATTTGGAAGCCAGGTTCTCATTTTGTCCCTCTCCCATCCCTACACCCTGGAGGGACTGGAATTTTTATGTAGGAAAAGGCTATAATCTTGGCTAGGAATCCGATATAAGTTATTAAGGGGCTTTTTGATGAAAGCTCCATCAAAGGTCCTGAAATTGAGCTTTCTTGATGGGATATTCTGGGAGTTGTAGTAAAAAAAAATGACATTACTTTCTCTGCCTTTGGCAAATCCTAAAGCATTTCCTTGGAATAAGCCACTGAAATCAGAGACTCCTTTTAATAAGTATGTTTAATATGAGCACAAAAGTCAGGTTTAGTCTACCTGCGTTCAGATATTGAAATACACAAAAGGCTTTCCAACTATGAAACATTTGTCTTCTGTGCACCAAACATCATGTTTGCAAACATCGCCGCCTTCTCTACATCTGGTATGAATCTTCCCTCAAATCCAGAAGAGGTTGGGCAGATTCTGTGGTCTGCATGAGAGCACAACTTAATAGCTGCCAGTTCATTCTCAAATAAGCTTTTTAAAAAATCTTCAAAGCAGGCATTTCCTTTAGTATGCAAATAATTAACACAGGACTAGAAATATTTTTCGTTTCTTCCATGTCATGGTATTAGAATGACATGAAGTGTATTGGAACACTTGAAATATTTGCCTGCTTTCCTCAACAATCTGAACCTCAACCCAAGAACCAGCTTGTATGGTATAGTTGCTGTAGGACTGTCACTGAAACAGACTTCCTCTTTTGAGCTATTAGTGAACCTTTTGGATGACTGGAAGTATTTCACCCTGTGTTATACATCAGTTTCATCATCTCTCAAGTCTCCATACACTTCTCCACAGCTGACATGAATGAGGAATGCCAGTTCAGTTTTCAACTAAAGGAACAAATATATTTTAGTGGGTGGAGGAAGCTAAAAAACTTTCATGACCTATTAAAAGGTTAAACATGAAAAGGCAGTATTCTTTTCTTTTCTTAAAAAAGAAGAATGTTCAGAGTGGTTAATTTATATACCATAATAACCATGGAAATACTAAAACAGAGAATCTTGTGACACCTTCAAGACTAACAAATTTTATTGGGCATAAAATAAATCTTTGTGGGCTGCAGCCCCCTTCAGCTTTTACCAAAAAGAAAACAACAACAACCAAAAAACAAAAGCAAAACAGATTAAACAGAAATACTTAAATAAATAAATAAATAAATAAATAAATAAAGTGCCTCAAGGGTCTTCATTGTTTTTTGCTGCAACAGACCAAACCAGTTACCCACTTCCTGCAAAATTAATCATCATGAGACAAAGAGGTGTGCATCTCTTTTTTTTAAGCAAAAGAATTTGGGCCTTCAAAAATAATCCTTAGAAGTCAGACCACTGAATGCTAATATTCACTGGGTGTGTAGAACCAAGTCTTCCAAAGCAGTGGTTCTCAAACTTCGATCCTCTAGATCAAGGGTCAGCATACCTTTTGGGGGTGGGGCCAGTTCCGCTGTCCCCCGATCGTCGGCAGGCAGAAGGGGAGGGAATGGCATCGGAGGTATACGTGCGCACGCGCACGTGCGGGCATGCACACTACTCCCGCCATCGTGTACATGCATGCGTGAGCCTGGGGCACCATGGTGTGTTCCAAAATGGCGCCCGTGCTCACGCACGCATGTGCATGATGGCAGGCACCATTTTGGAATGCAAAACAGCACTGCGTGTCGCGAGTGCATGCACATGACGCCGGCACCATTTTGCATTCCAAAATGGCACCCACCATCATGCACATGCGTGCGCGGGCACAGGCGCCATTTTGGAATGTAAAATGGCAGCCCGCGTCGCGCGCGTGTGGCGGCGGTGGCGACAATGGCAGCACGGCCGGCCACAAGCCAGTTACAAGGCCTCGACAGGCCGGGTTTGGTCTGCGGGCCGTAGTTTGCCTACCACTGCTCTAGATATTTGGGACTAACATCCAGAATTCCTGGATGCTGGCCATGTTGGCTGGGATATCTGGGGGTTAAAGTTCAAAATATCTAGAGAACCAAAGACTAAGGCCCAAAATAGATGGGCCAAATACAGTGGCTTCTGGATACTTCAGGGGCATGGTGTTTAGATGACACATGCTCCTGAAGTGGCCAGAAGCCATTCCGAGGCTGCCTAAGGTGATCCGAATCTGCCAGCAAAAGGAGCAGATTTAATCCACCCCTGCTGGTGGATCATTTGGGATTGTGGCAGCAGCCCACTTTGGGACTGGTCCTTCTGGTCACTGTGATCCTGGGCTGATTGGAGGCTGATTGTGGCTAGAGCAGCCAGAGGCCACTCCTAGCTGCCTCTGGTTCACCCCATTGAAGCACTGACTAGAATGTTATCTACACTACATGTTTGATGTCACTAACTGCCACAGCAATATATACAAACTGCTGGGATCTATAGTTTTGCAGAATTGTCTGCTTTTGCTGTGTTCTAATATACTCTACTGAATCATAGCAATAGCAGAGAATTTTTACATGCAGAGGAACACTACTATACTTTCAAAAAATGCATGCATTTGGAAACACATGGAAGGAAGAAGTCATGTATGAATGGAAATCCTCCTGAGAACATGACACATGGACATGTGGAGACTCAGAATATAAAGGTTATGATCCATTTAATCAGCACTTGTATCTGACCAGCCTTTGAAGACTTCTGAAGGGAAGCTGGTTTTGGTAACATTTCCCCACAGCAACAGTACTCAAGCTCTGATGTGTCCCTAATACAATGATCATTGTGATACTTTTCTGGGATTTGGCTGACCAGCTTGACTTAATGTTCAAATATATGTGGAGCGATAGAGGTGATTAATGCACTCTGGGTTTTAGTCCAAACTTTCAAGGACATCTCGCTGGTAATAAACATATTCTAGGATAAAGTGCAGCACCTAGGCTTAGATAGTGGGGAAGCAGACGACCAGCACAGGGCCGCCCCAGGAAGCTGCGCCATGGGGCTGAGGTATCCGCACACCTCGGCCCCGCAGCGCAGCTTCGCTGCCCCTGGAAGAAGCGCTAAAATAGCGCTCCTTCCACAAGTCGCCGAAGGTGCACCACAAAAGGCTGGCGGCGCACCTTCGGTGACTCTTCCACCTCAGCGTGTGTGGACGCTGTGGCGGGAAGACATCCTCGGAGCGCCAGATGTGCGGAGGGTCCGGCGCTCCGATGATGCCTTTGGGAAGGGGTTGGGGCGTCCAACATGCGGCTGCCCCTCCCCTTCCTTGCCCTCAAAACGGCCCTTTGCACCGCCTGCTTCCCCCCATAGTCAATTTAAAATTCAGGCTGAAACTCAGAGCAGATTCATTACCCCAAGAACCATCAACTGCCAATGTTGAGGAAATTATTTTTCCTCATTACTTCCAAACAGACTGTGCAGACAGAATATTCAAAGATTCAGAGCATGTCCATCTAAAAACAGGGGTGGGAGTAAAGTGGCAGTTAGTGTCTACTACATCCCATTGAGAGTTTGAACATATCTTCATCTCAATACAGAAGCACATATGCATTTCCCACCCATGTGCAGCTATGCTTTGTTACACTATATTTGTTGCAGGGTGCTTCAAGACTTACAGCTACCCTAATTTATTTATTTGTATTTATTTATTTCATTTTTATGCTGTGTTTCTCCCAAAAAAGGACCCAAGGTGGCTCACAGATTTAAAAAAAATATTTTAAAAGCTTTACAATAAAATTTTTAAAACAATTAAAATGATCTAACTAAAGACTATAAAATTACATTAAAATATACAAACTTTAAAAGAATAATTTAAGCATACACACCATATAAAAGCCACCCTCACATGATTATATATTAAAAGCCTACTTGAATAAAAACATCTTAGCTTGATGATGAAAAGAAAGCAGGGAAGGGTCCAGCCTAGCCTCGCATGGAAGGGCATTCCAGAGGATGAGAACAGCTGCTGAGAAGGCTCTCTCTTGTGTCCTCAGTGAGGGAGTGGCAGGACCAAGAGAAAGCCTAAAACAAACCCATCATAGGATTTTTCTTGGCAAGATTTGTTGAGAGGTGGTTTACCTTTGCCTTCTTCCTACCATGAGAGAGTGTGACTTGTCCAAGATCACCTAATGGGTTTCCATGGCTCAGTGTGGTCTCCAGAGTTGTAGTGCAATGGTCAAGCCAGTACACCATGCTGGATCTACGATATATTACTCAGTTAAATATAGAAGATTCTGAATTTATCTTCTGTGGCTCAGTGTTATGGAAAGCAAAATCTCCCCCCCCCCCCTTTAAAAATGTAAGATTCAAGGTTTTTTAATGCATCCCCCTGCAAAAAAAAAAAAACCCAAATGTTCTATGCAAATAAGTCTCAGATTTATCTGAGACAAATCTCAAAACAACTCCCAGGAAGTATTTGTTTGTTATTAAAATTCTGTGACTGAGTAAATATGTCAGATGGTGTCTTTATTTTTCACTAGGCATTTTCCCAATATGAAACCTGTGAGTTTTCTGAAATGCCTCCAGAAAAAATTTCCAAAACATCAAGTCATCCTGTTTGGTTTTTCAGTGCTTTGAATAATTTTCTGGAATGGTGATGGAAAATTTTTGACAGAGGGTAGGGATGACGCATAACGTGTTTATGTACAGGAAAAACCAGGTTGTTCCACAACTACTTAATATTTATTATATGTTTTATCCTTAAACCTAATCTAGATTAATCTATTCATTCTGTTGATTCTCCTTTTGTTACATAAGTTTGCCACTGTCACACTCCATGAACCCTGATGATCATAGCTTTTCAGCAGCAAGCCCCATTAGTTTTCTTAATTTTGGATTCCTGGTGGCATCTTTCTTTCTTTCTTTCTTGGGCAGGGGAAGGTCACTGTGGCAGTTGGTAATTCTTTCCTCCCTTTGCAATGACCAAAGCCCATCCCTGAGACTACCCACTGCTTTCCCCCCACTCCACTATATTCAGTCCATGGCTGGTGGAGGGTGTGGGGTGGAGGAATCAGAAAAACATCTGGCTATGACCCTGTGGCAAGATGCAGAGTGATTATATCATCTGCTGATACCAATGGAAGCCCCCAGCTGATCTCAGTGAATAGTGCAATCATTCTGACAGAGACATAACCAGACATTTCTTAATCTCACCACCACCAGCCATAGAATGGCCTTTGAAGAAGTTATAGCAGCTAAGCAGTGAGTCTGGGGATGTAATATATCCCAGCATGCAGTAGTATTATGGTATGCTATGTCTTACTGGATCACAGCCACTGGCTGGAAATATTTTACCCACATTTAAAATGATGTCCATCAGCTCTAATAATATTTTATTTAGTTTAAATAAAGTATTTTAAATAAAATAAAATATGGATAGAGATTATGGACATCATATTTAACGTGGGTGTACTGTTTCCACCCAGTCGCTGTGGTCTATTATGACACTGCATACCATAATATAAACAAAATAAATATAAACAAAATAAAATAACCATATTAAGAAGAAACGGTATGTAAAGCTCTTCCTGGACAATCTGAGTTCTGCCTACCATGCTCTTACATCCACATTGAAATCTGTGGAAATAGGAGACAATAATAATGTTGCTATCACCATCAAGAATGAACTCTTCACTTGATGAAGAACTGAGATGATAGTAAGGAACTACACTACCAGGAGTTATCTGTTTTAAATTGACATAAGAAGCCAGCAATCAAATAATTATCCAGTGTGTTCATATCAATATGTGAAATTCAGTATTCAGCTTTTGGTTTTTAATTCTTATTTCCCAGTTATGGGCTTTGGTCTGCCATATTAATGTGCTGGCCAGATTTTACTTGGATTCTAGCCAGGCCACCATTAGGAATTCCAGCTTCCCAGATTTCAGGTTTTTAAGATAGATAGATGGATAGATAGATAGATAGATAGATATAGCATGAACCCTTACAGAACTTACAGTGATAAGAGCCCAAAAAAAATGGAAGCTCTATTCTCCCCAAAATGGGTCCACTATAACTCTTCAGTGTCTTGGCCAATGAGTGAAGTCATAGTGTGATGACATTTGGGAAATAGTGTCATCCACAGGTATTTAAAAGAAGTATAGAGTGACACAGGGGGGAAGCAGATGGCACAAAGGGCCGTTTTGGGGGCAAGGAAGGGGAGGGGCAGCTGCACGGTGGGTGCCCCAACCCCTTCCTGAAGGCATCATCGAAGCACCGGCCCCTCCGCACAGCCGGGGCTCCGACGATGCCTTCCCGCCGCAGCGTCCGCACACGCTGCGGCGGAAGAGTTGCCGAAGGTGCGCCGCCAGCCTTTTGCGGCGTACCTTCGGCAACTTGTGGAAGGAGCGCTATTTTAGCACTCCTTCCTGGGGCGGCGAAGCTGCGCCGTGGGGCTGAGGTGTGGGGATACCTCAGCCCCGCGGCGCAGCTTCCCGGGGTGGCCCAGGGCCACCCGTCTGCTCCCCCCACAGTGTCTGAAGATGGGACTTTCTGCTTTATTTGAATTATTATTTTTTCCTTGTAGAGAAGGGATTCCTGTCTCTTGAAAAAGAGCTAAACAACTGAATAGTTCAGATTTTTACAATAACTATGATGTGGTAAAATATCCTTATAAGAGTGTCATACTGGATGCATTATGTACTTCCATTTCACCTCTCAAGAATGCATTAGCTATAGTATTAC
This sequence comes from Phrynosoma blainvillii, assembly GCA_026167975.1. NCBI lineage: Eukaryota > Metazoa > Chordata > Lepidosauria > Squamata > Phrynosomatidae > Phrynosoma > Phrynosoma blainvillii. The sequence goes on from JANUYF010000003.1 coordinate 287,745,036, forward strand.
ATCATGACATACATTCAGACAAAGCATTGCAGGAAGATGTGGACCTACCATATATACTCGGCCATAAGTCAACCTCATTTATAAGGCAAGGACAAGTTTTGGGGCCAACATTGTGGATTTTTATATGCCCCGTGGATAAGTCGAGAGTACTCTCTGTCCCTTGCCTCAGTAGCTGTTAAAAGATCTCTGGCTATAAGGGAAGAAGAGCGAGCACGAAGGAACACAGATGGAAAGGCAAAAGCTTTTTCTTTCCAGCTCTCACTGTGTCACTGCCTTCCCTCAGCAGTTGCTCCTTTGAGAACCCTGGCTATGGGGGAAAGGCTGGAGGAGGAGAGACATTCACACAGAGAGAAACACACCCGAAAACTCAAATGGAGAAGCAAGTTTTTTCTCTCTTTCTCACTCTTTCTCCCTCCTTGTGCCCTTGCCTCATTAGCTGTTTAAGGATCACTGGTTACAAAGAAGGTTGGGCACTTATTTTAAGAGCTTTTAAAGCAGTATTACCATATTGCCCATATATAAGGCAAGGCAGGATTTTGGAGGACATTTTGGGGTATACATTTCTTGACTTATAGTCACGTATATATGGTAAATCAAATAGCTAGTTTCAACTAGAAAAGATCTGTTGAAAGGTGCTGACATTATTGTTATTGTTATTGTTTCTTACCTGCCTCTCCCTGTGGATTGAAGCAGAGAAACAAGAGATTAAAATACAACAATAAATAAAAATACAGCACAATTAAAAACATAAACACTAATTTAAAATTTAAGGTTAAGGTAAAGTTTTCCCCTTTGATGAAAATGTCTTCTGTTTAACTGTTGCAAGCCTGGTCCTGGCTGCCTAAAGTAAACGTCACCCAGAAGTTCTGAGTGTACAGGGCGGATTATATGGGATAACATGATCCTGTAGGTAAACTTGATTTACCAAGTCCCCATTGATTCAGTGGGTCTGCTATAGTTGGTAATAGCAATTGGATTTAGGCAAGATTTTGAAATCTCCCTGTCATGGCTGCAACAATAACAAAGGAAAACATTTTGAAAGAAGAGGGCTGTATAAGTACTATCTGCTCTCCCCACACCCTTTTATCATCTGCCGCTTGCCTGCTATGACATACACACATCATTTTTGTTGCCAGTGAAGGGGTACATGAAAATGAGAGGATATTTCTGGTACAGCACTACAGTGGTATGACGTACACACATCATTTTTGTTGCCAGTGAAGGGGTACATGAAAATGAGAGGATATTTCTGGTACAGCACTACAGTGGCAACTCTAATTCTGCACTAACATGGCAGAATATAAAGTGTTTCAAACAAGAACATTGGCAGTGAAGCACTCCAACCCCTGGGCCTGGATGGACAAATCTGTTCTGATTTCTCTCGCTCTGAATTAGTGTGTTCTTTCCATCCTGAATATGAACAAATCTTTGGATTGGAAATTGCTATTAAAAACAAAATGAAACAAAATTCTTACCGATCTCTCCATCTGAATCAATGTACAAGTCACTGAAACCTACTGATATATAAAAAAAATGTGAGCTTGGAAACTGGCTTGATTCAGTATTCCTTTGTAAATCACTTAACAATATATATTACCCAGTCTCTCTGTGCTAGAATGGTATACACTGAAAACTATTCTATTGCTCATTTAACCCATGCAAGCCTGCTCTAACCATATGGAAACCATGGAAACCCATTAGGTGACCTTGGGCAAGTAACACCCTCTCAGCCACAGAGGAAGGCAAAGGCAAATCCCATGATAGGTTCATTTTAGGGTCACCATAAGTTGGAAATGACTTAAAGGCATGCAACAGCAAATATGCAATTATATAGAAGTCTGTGGAGCTTATTTCTAAGTAAACAGTAGGGCTTACTACTTAGCAAGGCATATTTTCCAAGGAATTGTTGCATTGCACCATTAAAATCTACCAGCAAAAAAAAAAAGTATACAGCAAAAATTTAAGACACTGACACAGTCTAGCCAAAAAATTTTTTTAAATGAACTACAGTTCCAGGATCCACCAGACAGCATGCTACCTGAGGGCCTCTGGGAGTTGGAGTCCAAAAAAGTAAAGGGATCTTGTAGTAACTTTCAGATTAACTGCAAGAGAGAAGTTTGTAGCATGAGCTTTTGTGGACTTGAGTCTACTTCCTCAGATGCATCTTTTTAAATTAGTCTCAAAGGTACTACAAGATCCCATTACATATGATTCTCCAGGCTAACACAGCTATTTCTTTGAATTTTACCTCCAAAAAAGTTAGAATTGGATTGTTTTATTTGCAAAGTGATATGTACATTGATGGCATTATATAAAGGAGGAGGAGGTGGAGGAACAGCAGTGGCAAAAACAACCACTACAACAACTGCTTGACTCTTTGACTGCTTTTTTAAAGTGTTCTCTGGGGGATTTTCATAGAATCATAGAGTTGGAAGAGTACATAAAGACCATCCAGTCCAACTCTTGCCATTCAGGAATTCTCAATCAAAGTAGTCCTGACAGGTAGCTATCCATCCTCTGTTGAAAAATCTCCAAAGAAGGAGACCCCACCACTCTCCAAGGCAGTGTGTTCCACTGTCAAACATCTCTTAACATTAGGAAGTTCTTTTTTACTGGAGTTTGTCACACATGGGGAAATTGGAGGTTTAAAGAGTCATTATCCTGGGAATAACCAGGGAATAACCAACAACAAATCATCCATGGGATTTCTCTGTGATTGATTTGTTGCTGGTTATTGCCTGGTTATTCCCAGGATAAGTCCTCTTTAATTGCGATGTGTGTGAAAATCTTCACTGCGATCGCACGACTTTCCTGAGATAATGACTCTTTTTTTTATCCCCTGATTTTCTCCGTGTGATAAAGTCCTTAATGTTTAGATGGGCTCTCTTTTCTGTAGCTTGAATCCATTGCTTGGGGTCCTAGCCTCTTGAGCAGTAGGAAACGAGCTTGCTCTATTCTCAATATGACATCCTTTCAATTATTTAAATAGGGCTATCATGTCACCCCTTAAACTTCTCTTCTCTAGCCTAAATATATCCAGCTCCATAAGCTGTTCCTCATAGGGCATAGTTTCCAGACCTTCTGTTTTTGTCCATGTGTTCTACCTGAGCACATGATCTAAGGGGGTGAGGCTTCTGTTGAGTTACTGAATTGCTTGGGGGTGGAGCTAGCAGCTACTAGGTCTATATACCCACTTTAGATGTCTATATACCAATGCACAAACAACGCTTTAGATGTGCATAGATCAGTGCACTGAGTTTGGGAAACAAGACGAGCCTGAAGTCCTAGTGCAGGAAGGTAAGTATTATTTTTTAGGTGTAACAGAGACTTGATGTGATGAATCCTATGACTGGAATATAACAACTGAAGGATATAACCTGTTCAAAAATAATAGATGGGGAACAAAACAAAGGGGAGTGACATAATATGTCAAAGATGATTCACCTGTACAGAAATCCATGCATGTGATCAAATGGAATAGTGGAGGGCATTTGAAGAAAAATAAGTGGAGAGAAAAAAATAAAAACAACATTGTGATAGGATTTTATTAGAGGCCATAGGGTCGCCATGAGTCAAGATCAACTCAAGGGCAGTTAACAACAACATCAAGCCAAGATGGTAAATGATGCTTTTCTGAAACAAATCTCAGAAATTTCCAAGAAGCAAGAACTGGTAGTTATGGGGCACTTCAATTATCCTGATATCTGCTGGAAGATTACTTCTGCTCAACATAAGCTCTCCAACAAATTCCTGATGTGCTTTGCAGATAATTTTGTCTTTCGGAAGGTAGAAGAAAAACATGGGGATCACCAATCTTGGACTTCATCCTAACTAATAGGTACAAGTTGGTCATAAGAATCAAACCAGTTGGTACTATAGGGGGAAGTGAACATGTAATGCTATAATTCATGATTGTGAGAAAGGTCAAAGAAGAGGATAGTCAAATATGAACCTTGGATTTCAAGAAGATTATCTTATCAAGTGCAAGGAAACACTGGGCAGAATCCTACGGCAAGAGACGCTAAAGGGGGGGGGGGAATCCAGATTTTATGAACAAGAAATTGCTAAAAGCACATTCACAAACAACTCCAGAAAAAAAAAAATAAGAAACATCTGAAAAAGCCAGTGTGGCTGCACAGTAAAGGAGAAAATGAAAGGAAAAAGAATGGATGGAAGGACAAATCACCAAGCAGATGTGTAGCCCAAGCTTGCAGGAATAGTGTAAGGAAAGTTAAAGTTCAGAATGAGCTGAGATGGGTGGGGGGAGAGAGAGAAGCAGCAGAAATTGTTTTTTTTTTTTAATTACAAGTGGTCCCTCCACATTCACTGGGGTTAAGAGTGAAGGACCCCCATGTATGTGGAAAATCCATAAATAAAAAAATACTATTCTTTTTATTAAGAGAACATCTCTCCAGGAATCTCCAGGTACCCCAGTGCAACCTGCCAGAGGATGATCATAGACTCATGCTGGAGGACCTATAAATGCCTAGAGAATTGCTTTCTCTAAGAAATTCTAGATTCTCCAGCACAACTCTATGGTCAACATCTGGCAGATGTGTGTTGGAGGACCTAGAGCTTCCTAGATGATTACTAGATGATTAATCAGGTTACTTTTTGACATGTTTTTCCCCTTTTCAGAGTGCTATAGGAGTCAAAGCAACTGGTTTGAATGATCTGCAATTTCCCCATAGATCTTAGGACTTTATCACATGGGGGAAATCTATAGTTTATCCCACACAAATCCTGAAAAAAAGTGTAATTACATGCAACGATTTCACATGACATTGCACAAAAACTGCTATTAAAGTGGTCAGAAAGTTGCGCAATCCCAGATCTTTTTACTTTTGGGATTTTAGTGAAAATTCATTTTCGATATTACTGTAATTGTGCATTTACCCTAGTGTGAAAGTCAAATTTGGTTTATTCACACAATAACCCTCCTTTAATTCTTTTTTCCGGTTTTCTCATGGTTCTGTGGGGCCGCTTTTACTTCCTGGTTTGCTTGGGTGACAAACATGCCAGGCAGACGTGAGCCTCTCTGCTTTCTCTTTCTGCACATGTGTAAGTATACCATTTCTAGTACATTTACGGATTTCTTTCACTTCTGTATGAAATGTAAAAATGCTTTTTTATCGCTTTTCGCATTATTTTGCATTTATTCTAATTACATGTGAAATTCATTTGTGTGATCAAGCTCTATTTTCGCTTTATTTTCGGGATGGTTTATTTGTGCTTTATTAGCTTTTTAAAGACGAAACTGGCCCCCATGTGATAAAGTCCTTACTATTTCCCCATAGTAATCAAAACTGCAAATAATCAAATCTGCAAAAGTCAAAGCTAAAAATGTGGTGGGCCAACTGTATATTTGAAGCAAGAGAACAAGAGAGTGATGAGGGAAATAGTGGGGCAGCTGCTCAGCAAGGATGTTAAAATACTAACAAATCATAATGAAGAGGCAGAATTGCTCAATATCTGTTTTGCTTCAGGTCCCCCTCCCCCCAAAAAAGATGTCTGTGTGCTTCTATGCAGCAGCAGAGGCCTTGGTAAGGAATCTGGATTGCAAATCAAGACTGATAAGAAGTTAGTCAGGAATCATTTAGTTAACCTACATGAGTTCAAATCTGCAGGGCCAGATGAACTTCATCCCAAAGTATTGAAGGAACTTGCTGACATACAGAATTACCATCATTATTTTATTTTATTTTATTTTATTTTATTTTATTTTATTTTATTAGAAATCTTGGTGAACAGGTGAGGTGCCAGAGGACTTTAGATGAGTAAACATTGTTCATCTTTTCTTTTCTTTTTTCTTTTCTTTTTTTTTAAAGGTTTTTTAAAGGAAGATCTAAGAAACTACCAGCCAGTCAGTCTGACCTCAATACCAGGAAAAATATTAGAACATATTATTCAGGAGTCTATCTGCAAGTATCTTGATGACAATGCAGTGATTAGTACAAACCAGGATGGATTTGTCAATAACAAATCCAGCAAAACTAATGTTATATCTTTTTTTCTAATCTGGTCACTAGTTTAGTAGATGGTAGGAATGCTGTGGATGTCATTTATCTGGATTTCAGCAAAGCATTTGATAAGGTCCCTTATAATATTTTGATTAGCAAACTGATTGAATATGGAATAGATGAACACATCTCAGATGGATCCATCAAAGAGTTGCCATCAGTGACTGTGCTTCATATTGGAAGGAGCTCTCCAGGGTTCTATCCTGGGGCTGATATTCTTCAATATTCTTATCAGTGATCTAGATAATGGGGTGGAGGAAATAATTAACATATTTAAATATAATACAAAACTTAGAGGGGTCACTAACATATTGAAGATAGCAACAGAATTCAAAAGGACCTTGATAAACTAGGAAACTGATGAAATTAATAAAATAAAATTCACCAGAGACAAATGAAAAAATTGTATATTTAGACCACAAAAACTAAATGCATAGGCATTGGGCATTTGGTAGGGAATATTTGGCTCAGCAATACTAGAATCAGGGAGAATCATAGAATTATAAAGTTGGAAGAGAGCACAAGGGCCAACCAGTCCAACCTCCTGCCAAGTAAGAGGATGCAATCAAATCATCCCCAACAGTTGGCTCCACCTACATGTGAAAAGGACCTTGGGATTATTGTTGATCATAAACTGAACATGAGCCAGCAGTATGAAGGCAAATGCTGTCTCAGCCTACTTTAATAGAAGCACAATTTGCAAGTTGAGAGGAGTTCTGCATATTCTATTCTCGTCAAACCTCATCTGGAGTATTGCATTTTTTAAATATCTCAAAATTTGTCACAAAGAGGAGGGTGTTGGCTTATTCTCTGCTGCCTCAGAGGGTAAAACTACATTGGTTTCAAGTTACAGGAGGGTAGATTTTGACTAAGCATTGGAGGGAACTTCTTAACAGTAAGAGTGGTTTGGCAATTGAACCAATTGCCTAGAGAGGTGGTGTGGGCTTCTTCTCTGGATGTCTTCAAAAAGAGGCTGGACAGCCACCTGCTGGGGATGCTTTAACTGAAGATCATGCACTGAGTGGAGGGTTGGATGTAATGGCCCATAGGACTACCTCCAATTATGATTCTATGATATAACAATCACAACCATTACAACAACAACACTATGTTCTAGACAACTGGGTTGCAATGTAGTTCCAAGTTTGCTTCACTGGGGTTTGTATCAGGAGACTGTTCTGAGGACTGGGTAGCAAATGTCTCCCTCTATGTGAAAATAATTTATGTTTCTGACATTTAATGGAGAAATGCTAGGTGCAAAACACTATCCAGCTGGCATAAAAATAAACCTTCTCACCCAAGGAAATGCAATTTAAAGAAAGCTTTATGAACACTACATCCAAATAACTCCTCCCCCGCTCTTGCCTTTTTTGTTTTTCAAGACTCAGGATCTAATATGAGAGGAGTGGAATATCATTTTCCTGTAGGCAGCCAGGCTGCTTCAAAAAGAGTAAAGAAAGAATATTTCTTACTGACGGGGTCACATACAGTTTTCTGTAGGCTGAGAAGTGGATTGCAGGCCTGTGAAAGTGCAGTAGACTTTTGTTCTTCCCTACCCCCAGCCCGGCAAACACACATGGCTTGACAAAATGCCACCAGAACATGCCCGAAAACAGTCAGCTCATTGTGAAGGCTAAAGCCTTAGCCGAGTTGGATGATTGAGAAGCACAACATGCTCAACAGATGTAAAAAGGGGGAGGAAAGTGAGTGGAGGGGTAAAGGATGTAATTCATGACTTTCTCAAGTGTAGTTACTTTCTCAAGCCAGTTACTAAGCCACAGCAAGAGAACTGAAATGTACCATGATTTCCTATATGAATACCTCAGCTATCCCAGACATGTGCTTACAGAGATCTTGTAGCACCTTTGAGATTAACTGAAAGAAAGAAAATGACAGCATGAGTTTTTGTAGACTTCAGCCTGCTTCCTCAGATGCTTAGACAGGCTGGGCTACAAGATTCAATTCCCCTGATCTTTAGTTTAGCATAAACTCTAAGTAAAGATATTTTAATGAGAGCTTGGAGACTTAGGGCCTAAGCAGACTGTCAGAAATAGTGCACATTAAATTGAGGCACTGCCCTGGCTCAGTGCTAGGGAATCATGGGAACTGTAATTTATTTTGGCACCAGAGCTCTCTGACAGAGAAGGTTCACTGTCTCAGAAAAAAATACAATTCCCATGATTCCCTAGTACTGAGCCAGGGCAGTGCCTCAATTTAATGTGCACTATTTCTGGCAGTCTGCTTAGGCCCTTTATTCATAACTTTAAGACACACACAAATAAAGACATCAGAATTCTGGCCCACCTGCCTACAGGTCACACAAATCAGCAGGAAGGCCTAAGTAAGCTACAGATAGTTATACCCTTCTACATCCAGTTTGTGTCAGTCCACGTCACTTTTGCGTTTATTCAGAAAAAAAGAATATCCGTTTTTGCATTGAATGTTGGTGTACACTTTTCTTCTCTGAGAACTGATCATAAAATTATTGTCATGCTTTAATCATTATTATTATTAAGAGTACTATCAAGGTGGTCCAAGGGATATATTTACACTTACAAATGATAGCTGCCTCAGTTGGTTAGAAAGTTCTGGTGCAGCTCCTGCCACACACAAAAATATGACCACAATATCCCCTGGAAGTGATGGGACACAGGGGCATCAATAAGGGGTATGGGAAGCAAGCACCACACCAGATGACATCTGGGGGGGGGCATTAATACCCACTGCAGTGGTTGCTGTCTCAAGGCTTATACCTCATCTGTCCCAAGACTCAGAACCCAGCTGCTTCCCTCCTCCAGCCACTGATGGGAGTCAGATGCAGCCTCTTCTGAGTCTGGTGAGGCTGCTGACCACTCTGGAAAGAGAGTCACCTCCCTTCCCACTAGGCCAGCAGCTCCACCAGACCCAGAATTGCCAGCAATGGCTGTTGGTGAGAAGGGGCTGCCTTCTAGGTCTGGCAGGCCTTCTGGCTGGGTGGAAAAGAGTTCACCTCCCTTTTCCACTTGGCTGGCAAGTTCACCAGATCTGGAAGGTAGCAGCACCCCACCTCCACCATGGCAGAGGCAGTCTGGCTAGTGGACAGGGCTGACTGAGGAGGGTGCCAGGCAGCCTGGGGATGACAACATGTTACGACAGTGGGGCACTAACACCAGTGATGCCATTGATGGGGCATGATGTTGATGTGCCTTTTTCTCCCAGAGATATAGAATGGGGAAAAGATAGCTGCTCTCATATATTCTGTACAGTATCCCTGTGGGGATAACATTCATGGGAGGGGAGATGTTTTCAAGGCTTTCTGATGGGACTATTTTTTCCAACTGGAGAGGCTATTCCCTGTTTTTTAAAACTGTAAATACAGTGTGTGTGTGTGTGTGTGTGTGTGTGTGTGTGTTTTAAAGACAGGCCTTGATCTATTTCATAAGATACATTGTGATGCAGGTTTGAAAGAAGTATATTCACATTAATCTAGCAAGTACACATTGCATCAGAAAGTGAGCCTGATAAATTCTTCCAGAATCCAGATGTCAAGGGTGAGCAACTGCCAGAGACTGGAGCATTATATTGGGACCATGGAGGATCACACCACCCTGCTTTCCCCCACTGTGCCTGCACCCCAACTTTATGAAACCCCCTTTTTTAAAAAAAGTGGCTCAAATGCCACCACCACCCATGCCCATTGTTGCTGTTTTTTAAATCTCCAAGGCCTAAAATGGCCCTGGGGGGAATAGGACAAAATTGTCCTTACTCTTTATTGTCCGGGGAGGGGGGCATGTTTGGAAAAAAATATGAGGGGATGCTAGGGGATCCTTGAGACCTCAAAAACAATTTGGGGGTCTGAATGCATCCCATGAGAAATAGTTTTCATTCCTCTGCCAGAGACCAAATCCATGAGATTTTTTAACTCATTGTGAGATCTGCTGGGGAGGGGGATAAAAGTTGCTCAGGGCATAGGACCACTAACTAACTGTATTATGAAAACTACTAGTTCAAAGAATAACATTTGCATTATGATATTCTGAATTTAGAAAGGAAAAAAATGTACTGAAAAATTATTTGGAGTATAGCTCCTAAGAACTTCAATGATACAAACCCAGAGCATACCTTGGATATTATCCTGCCTCGTTTTGTTATTGTAATGTTACAATACCTTTATCCTATATTTTATTTTATACCTTATAGAAATACTTTGCATTTTTCAGCATTGCTACATAGTTAGAAGTACAGTAAGGTGTAAATGAAGTCCAATTAATTTCCAGATCTCACACTGAAGTACTCACAGTTTTTTATGTTAACCAAGAGTTTGTCCACGTGTCATATTAGCAATGACATATTAGCAATCTTGATTTACCAATCCTTGTGGTAACAATGCCACTTTTATTATCTTGTATTGGTAGTTTTTGCTGTTAACAGTGCATGTCCTCACAGAATACAAATTTATCTAAATATTTCAGAATGATAATGAAAGAATAAATCTTTTAATCATCATGAATATGCAGATAAGCCATCCAAGAGACAATATTAGTAGTAATAGCAGTAGTAGTAAGACCCCACCACTACAACAACCTGTGTATAATTACTGTGTGGGACTTGACTTTTAGGGATGACAAAAGGCTGGAATCCTATTGGGGACATACTATGCAGGAATTAGAATCATGCAGTTGTGTAATGTCCATATCCAGTACAGGGCTGCTGTTATACTGCTGCATAGCTGAGCCAGCAAAGTGCCCAATGTGCAATGGTGCTCGATGAACATTGATTGAGCCTCATACACAATGTGCACCAGTACACATCAGGCACTCTCCCATTATTTGTCTTCATAAATCATTAAAGGGGTTTCTTAGAGCCTCTACTACATAGCTAAGGATATGTACTGTAACAGCTTATATAGGATTCCAGCGACTATCTCCAAGGGGCGAAAGCAAGCTGTCTTTCCCTACTTCCACCACACAAATAAATAAATAAAAAATTGAATTATGTTCAGACTAGTCCTTTTGTATTGCTCAGCAACCACAACATATGGCACCATTATTTATTTATTTCAGTTGCTGGGAAACAAGTTCAAGGGGTTTCAGAGTGGCTCTCTAGATGTTGTTGGAGTCTGACTTTCATCAGGTCCAGTCAACAAAGCTAGTGCTCAGGAATGATGTGAGTTGTAGTCCCACAATCTTTTGGGGGGAACAGGGTTCCCACACTTACAGTAGATGTTGGTATTTATCATCCCCTTTCAAATACTGCTTGCCTCTTAAAATAAAGTCATCTGCAGTGCCATTTTCATGCCTTCTCCTTATCTTGCACATGACCAAAAGCATAATTAAAATGAGAATGGATTGTTTTTGTGGAGGAGGATTAAAATTTTGCAATGTGTCCCTCCTCTATTATAGGCCAGCAAAGCTTTTTTTAAAAGCATTGTCAGCTTGTCATTTCTAAAACTTACAAAATACTGCTGGTGGAATCCTGCATGATCACTACATACAATGTGATGCAATACTGCATTATAGATCAATATTATCAATAATAATATTGCTGCTAATATTATCAGTGTCAGAAACTATACAATGTCAGATATATTATTTTGGACTGATATTTCTCTAGTGAGAAAGGCACCCCCCCCCCCGACTTGTCGGGAGGGGCTTCTTGTTGTGCCGGCCAATTTAGGACAAGGGACGACTGGTTGGCTAAGCGTGTAGGAATTCCCGTCTTAATTCCTGCGTGCTTGACCAATCAGGTTCTGTGTATGTGGTTTCAAGGCACACTGGGAAATCTCATGAGGCATAAGCCATTGTGAGATTTCCTGCGGGATTTAGGGCTATATAGCCCTGTGCTGCCATGTGGCGGCAGCCATTTTAGAGCTACAGCTGAGTGAGTCACTTCACTTGGCTGCATTCTTTTGGTTGCTTACGCGGCTTTTGGCCTAGCAAATATCTTGGCCTTCGCCTTATTGCATTATTGTTTTTATTATTCTTTGGAGCAGGGTGAGGAGTGATTGATCCGGACCTCCTGTGTTTTTTCAGTGGTAATAGGCCAGACGAGGCCTTCGGGCTGATTGCCTCAGGCCTGGAGGGTGGCCTGCAGCCTCGGCCTGATTAAACACTGGGCCGAGGCATGTGCTGCGACAGGCGGTTCTCGGCCGGGTGCGCAGACCCTGCGGTCGAATCCAGACTCCAGACTGGTAGGCCGGGATCCCATTGTCCTACAGGGGATTTGGACATGTTCAGCCATCATGGGCCCAACGCTTTCTCCCCTGTAGTGGGTGGTTCTCAGGAGGCAACTGTGTTGTTTCCCGGTGGGGTGCCTAACTAGGACCCTGTGGACACCTTCCCTTTGGTGGTTGCCAATGAGGATTGGTGGCTGTTGGCGTCTCTTTTTGGGACTCGGGAAGGGTGGCCCTCGGGCCTGGTGGTAGTCATCCGAGGCGGGTGATGTGCTTGAAGGACCCGTGTTTATTACACTTGCGCAGGACAAAGACCCAATCTAAAAGGCGCACAGCTTCAGCTGCGTCAGGCTCTGGTCACTCTGCTTCAAAAAGGCCCTCACACACGGCCAGCAGAGATGACAAGATTGTAGCACAGTTAGCACAACTGGCCAAGATGATACAGGCCTGTGTCGCAGTCTGCAATCAGCTTGCCCATAAGGGGCTTCAGGCTACAGCCACCAGCACTTCTGCCAGCACTTCTGCTATTCTTAACGCAGAAGTGCTGCCCCTTCAATCTGCACCTGAGTCTCAGGTAGTGGAAGCAGCATGTGGTCCTGTGGTGGTTGAGGCTATGGAGGTTGGGCAACCAACTATAGCCAATGTGTGGGAACTCTTAAAAAAGGTTCCTGGTGTGGGGATTCAGGGTGCTGCTGCCCCTGTGTCTGATCAGCCTACATTGGCAGATCTTTATAACCTCCTGCGAGGAGTGGTTCTTCCAGGTGGTGGCGCAACGGAGCAAACCTCTGAGGTGGGGAGAAGAGAACAGGCAGGTGCCGCTGTGTCTCAGTCTGACACCTGAGCTGTTGCGGGGCCACACTTTGGGGGACCATTGCAGTCAGCTGTTGATGCTTCCCAGCAAGCCTCAACATCAGGTTTGCCTCTTTCTAATCCTTCACAGGTGAGTTGGCCCACCTCGGTATGGGCTTCAGGTGGACAAGTTGGACAGGGTCTGGGGGTGGAACGCCCCATCTCTGTACCATTGGGTGCATCTGCGATGGCCCCTGAGGTTTCCCAGGTGCCTGACTTGAGGGTGCAGGCTGGTCAGCCAATACCTTCTACAGCTGGTGACACCTTAAGGGTGTCTTCTTTGGGAGCTCCCGGTTCATTGGGAATTGACAGAACTGTGGAATGCAACACATATGCTGGAATGTCTACTCCTCTTGGTTCACACCTTCTGCTTACCACCAAAGAAAGAATTTGAAAGGAGGATTATATTGATCTATTTTCTCTTACTTTTAGGGATCCTGAACCAAGGATCATGATAAAGGATGGGATAGTGTTTAGCCTCCCTAAAGAGTTTCAGGCACTCAAACGTTCTAAGCTGGAGCGCAATTGGATAATGGGCTTCACTATTTACAGGGGAGTTATTGAGGAAAAAGAACCTCATAGATCACCTGATTTCTCCAAATATCAGGAGATCATGATAAAAGCTTATACCAACTGCCATCACAATTCTCGGGGTACAGCGTGGCTGCAATATGATGAATAGTTTAGAATGAGGGCTGCCCAAGACCGCTCACTGTCCTGGAGACATGTACAGTCTGAGCTGTGGGTAGATGTAATGGTAGGGGCCTCCCCTTTGAGCCGTTGTGATAATGGGTTTGTGCCCATAGTTACACAGCCGAAAGGGCAGAATGCGAGGCCTGGCACGGGGGAAAGGAAACAATATGGCCTTTGTTTTGTGTGGGTTTTTCGGGCTGTGTGGCCATGTTCTAGAAGAGTTTCTTTCTGATGTTTCGCCAGCATCTGAAGATGCCAGCCACAGATGCTGGCGAAACGTCAGAAAGAAACTCTTCTAGAACATGGCCACACAGCTTGAAAAACCCACAAAAAACTATGGATGCCGGCCATGAAAGCCTACAACTTCACAATATGGCCTTTGTTGGGACTTCAATATAGGTAAGTGCAGGAGGCAACCCTGCAGGTTTGAACATAAGTGCAATACCTGCGCGGGGAGTCACCCCGGCAATTCCTGTAGCAGAGGTAAGAGGTCAGGAGTGGGAGGTGCACCCCAGCCATCGTCACAAGGAGGGAAAAGCTCTGTCACCAATTAAATTGGATGCACTGGTGGCTTGGTTCTGGACCTACCCCAACAGGGACTCAGCCTCCATGGTTTTGCTAAGGTTTTTGCATCCCTTATTCAGATCCCAGGGTGTACCGCTATGCGCCTAATGCTCATTCTGTGAAGGATTTGCCGGCTATCGTAAGGGACAAGCTGGCAAAATAGGTTGCAGCTGGGAGGATTTCAGGACCTCATGATCAAGTGCCAATTCCCACCCTTCATTTATCCCCTTTGGGTGTGGTCCCCAAGAAAGCCCCTGGGGAATTTAGGTTAATTCACAGTCTATTTTATCCAAAGGGCGATTCTGTCAATGACGCCAGAGATCCTAACCTTACATCTGTTAAGTATGCCTCTTTTGACTCAGCTATCAAGATGGTTAGGTCTTTGGGTAAGGGAGCAATGTTAGTGAAGTGCGACATAAAATCCGCCTTCAGGTTGCTCCCTGTTCATCCAGATGACTTTGACCTCAGGTTTTCAGTTTGAAGGAAAGTTTTATTTTGATAAAGCCATGCCAATGGGATGTTCGATCTCTTGTTCGGCTTTTGAGACGTTCAGCACTTTCCTTCATTGGTGTGAGGTCAAGAGGTCAGGTAATGTGGCAATCACCCATTATTGGGATGATTTCTTGATAGCTGGAGATCCTAATTTGTCAAAATGTAGTGACACTTTAGCTGCTTTTCAGGGTTTAATGGCAGAGCTAGGAGTTCCTCTAGCTAAAGAGAAGATGGAGGGTCTTGACACATGGCTTACCTTTTTGGGAATCGAGATGGACACCATTGCTGGGATTTCTTATTTACCAAATGACAAGCTCATGGCTATGAGAGAGCAGGTTAGGTTGATGATGGGGAAGCATAAAGCTACACTTCATGATTTTCAATCCCTTACAGGCTTGTTAAATTTTGCATGTAAGGTAATAGTTCTAGGACGAGCATTCTGCGCACGACTGTATAGGGCCACCAAAGGAGTGTCTGCTCCATATCATCATATAAGAATCACCAAGGGGATTCATGAGGACTTGGAAGTCTGGGAGTCCTTTTTGGAACAATTCAATGGTATTTTGTTTTGGAGGTCTGAAATGCTGCTGAAGGCAGATTTTCAGGTACACTCTGATGCTGCTGGTGCCCATGGTTTTGGAGTTTATTGGAATGGTCAGTGGGCTGCGGAGGCATGGCCTCCTGCTTGGACAGAACGTGGTCTGACTCGAGACTTGACGTTTTTGGAACTTTTTCCCTTAGTTGTGGCTGTGCACCTGTGGGCAAATCAATTTGCAAATAAGACCATCTGGTTTTGGTGTGACAACCAGGTGGTTGTTCAGGTGGTAAACTCACAGTCCTCCAAGTCCTCCAGGGTGATGTGCTTGGTTAGGGCTATGGTGACTCAGTGTTTGAGGTTCAATGTTTTGTTTCTAGCTCACCATGTGCCTGGTTTGCTTAACCCTTTGGCGGATGCCCTCTCTCGTTTTCAGTTCTCCAGGTTCCGGCAGCTGGCTCCCGAGGCTTCGACGCACCCATTGGAGGTACCAGCACTTCTGTGGAGCCTTGGAGACTAGAAATCGACAGGACGATCCAACATTCTATCGCCCCATCTAAACGCAAGTCTTATCAGACAGCTTTGAATGCATTTAGACAATTTTTGTCGTAAATTGGGGAAGGGGAGGTCTGGCCTATTAGGGTGGACCTTGTTCTTCATTTTATAGTTCATCTTAGCCAAACGGTTTTGTTGCCTGTTACCATTAGGGGCAGGTTGGCTGCCCTGGCATTTTACTCCAGGGCCAGCCAATTTCATGATCCTACCACTGATTTTAAGGTTAGGAGAGCTTTAGAAGGTTGGACCAGAGAATCTCTTGTGGTCAAGGACAGCCATTTGCCAATAACTGACCCAGTTTTGGTTAAATTATGGTAACACTTAGCCAATACTTGTTTTTCACTCAAGGAATTGGCTTTGTCTAAGGCCATATTTGCTATAGCTTTCTTTGAGGCCTTGAGAATTAGTGAGATTGTCCCTGGCTCTCTCAATGACCAATCTGGTAGGGTACTTCTTCTTTCTGATGTCATAATGTCAGATCATGATATTCAGATTTCCATCAGGCGCTCGAAGACTGACCAGTTAGCTAGAGGTCAGTCTATTACTTTAGCTAAGGCACCCGAGGGCCAGATTTGCCCTGTGTTAGCACTGGCAGACTATATGAAAGTTAGGCCAAAGGTGCCAGGATATTTGTTCGTGCATGTGTCAGGCATGCCACTAACTCAGTTTCAATTTAGGGTGGTTTTGAAGGAGACTTTGAGGCGAGCCAACTTGCCTGCAGCTCAGTTTTCCTCTCATGCCTTTCGTGTTGGTGCGGCAACAGCCGCGGCTGTGCATGGGTTAAGTGACACCGATATTCACCGAATTGGCCGCTGGCATTCTAAGGCATTTAAATCTTATGTACGTACTTGAGGGAACTATCCAATTGTGGTTAGTTACACTAATCGACATTATTTGTATTTTAGCAGGCTTCTTCCATGGGAAGATATGGATAGTGGGCCATAGTCTAGTGTTCTGGGCAGAGCGCCATATATTGGAACAGCGAGGCGACCCCACCCTCGGACTGGCGAACATCGGCAGCTTGCAGTGGCTTGGTCGCAGGGGCATGCTTTGTGGAGCTTTGCTTCCCTTGATTATTCAGCTTTCAAAGACACATCCACACCCCCGGGCTTTAGTAATACACCTGGGGGAGAACGACTTGGTGAAGGTTCCATGTCTCCAGCTAGCAAAACAAGTGGTGAAGGATCTGCAGGAGACAAGGAAGCACATTCCTGGGGCTGTATTGCTATGGACCAAATTGCTACCAAGACGTAGCTGGCCCGGGGCACATAAAGACGCTGCCATTAATGGTGCACTATGTTGGCTCAATTGTTCTGTCTCAAAGCAACTGACTAGATTGGACTTCTTTGTAATTGACCACGTCGGTATTCAAATATCAATGCCTCAGCTGTACAGGGGTGATGGGGTGCACCTCTCCTCAGAGGGTTCGGATGTTATGTGCAGTCACTTTCAAAGCACATCAGGAGAGTGGTTTGGGGGGGAGAGGGTATGCCAAGCTAGGCTGGCCCCCTCTGGTGGTGGGTAACGACCCCCTCCCCACAGGGAAATAATTGGCTAATTAATTTAATTTGGGTTAATTAGGCTAAATTAAATTCGGAGAAGTGATGTAAGTTGTTAAGTGCATGACATCATTACATTAGTTACGTCATATGGCAAAATATGACATCATTTCCGGTTGGGAGGGGTAAAATTTGTTTGTTGTCATTTATTTACATGCTTTGTCACATGATGTGAAGGACCATCCACTCGGGTTGGTTACACCTTCATATACACATGTGACAAAGTATTGTGTGTTTAATTGTGAAATGTTTGTAAATAGAACCTATACAGCAAATAAAAGTTGTGGCCTGTTTATACCCAAAAGAGGCGTCTCTTGTCCTTTGTGCCAGTGCAAAATAAGGGATGAAGGCTTTACTAGCTACAGTTGTTTTTTCATTTAATGTTCATTAAATGAACATCTAGCCAAGCAATATCTCTGGTTCAGTTCAAAGTTCGTTTTGGGTTTTGTTTTGTTTTTTTTTGTTGTTGTTGTTGTTGTTGTTGTTGTTTATGGATGAACTACATTTTTCCCATGACATTTGTCCATGCTGTTGTAGTCATGATTCCTTTCAAGGTGCTGAATCAACATAGGTGAAGATTTTTAAAATCTTGGATGTCCCTGTCACCTATCCTAGAATCCACACATGCTGATTAGCACACAGAGTGAGATGTGTGCAATGTTCATTAGCTGCAACATCCATTTTTAGTGCATATTTAGCAAGTATTCTTTGTATTTAACAAGGAATTGATTCTGTAGTTCCTGCAGACCTGATTTCATGGACTGATCTTCCCTTTTCAAATAATTAAATATAATTACAGTAATGAATGGGAATCAGGCTTTTGCAATTCTGTGCATCTTTATCTGGGAGCTAGTCTCCTTGAACACAATGGATCCGTTTTCTAACATCGGGCCGATGCAGACCGGCACTATAGGCCAGCCTGGGGGTGGAGTTGGGGCAGGGCAACCGCACGCTGGCCACCCCGACTCCACCTTGATGATGCCCTGATGCTGCACACCCATCTGCATGTCACATGGTGTCAGGGTGCCCTCTTGGCACAGTGTGTGCACACACTGTACCAAAAGGGTGCAAAAGAGCCACTGCCATGGCTCTAAGGGCAGCATTTTGCCACCCCCAAAAGGAGAGGCATTTTGCTGCTCTTTTGGGGGGTAGCAAAAAGGGGGGTTGGGGCCACTGCATGTGGTTGCCATGGTCCCGATCCATCGCTCCCAGGGGCGGCTGAGAGCCACCCCAAACAGGCTGCCTGCATCAGTCCTAAGAAAGCATTGAACTGGGATCTAAATAACCAGGGAAATAAATGTTCCTTACATAAACAGCTGAGTATGCACTGAGTGTTATGGTTCTCTGCCGAAACCTGCATGGCTAACAATCAAAATGAATTCTTTTGTGTCTTAAGTAAAGCCCCCAGTCCTTCCAAGCATCATAAATTAGTCACACAAAATTGCAACCATGTTTGTATACAGTACATCCTGCACCAAATAGTTACATACTTGTCAGTGTGTAAGTCACATAGATACTGTTGCTTCCTAGATCTTATTCAGGAGCTGGTTACAACATATGTGTGAATAATTTTCTGCACTGAAAATAGAAATGATCCCATACTATTGTTACACACTCCAACATTTTCCAATGAATTTCATCATTAATATTTTTAAAAGCTGTAATGAATTATTATAGAATATGTTCATGATAGGAAAAAATGAGTTGAATCCAGGTTTAGACATGCTACGACTAATTGAAATAAATGAGGCGTAATTTAGCTGTGACAAAATTAACTCTTGTTGCTTTCAGTGGATCTGCATGATACTTGATACTTGATGATTATGCCTGGAATCAATCCAGTGTATCTAAAAGGTATCTTTCCCTGATGTATTTTTGTGCATTTCTGAAAAGTCTGAATCCAGTTCATTTTATTGGTTGTGATTTTATTTTGCTCTTAGAAAACATAGCAGTGAGGTCTGCCTGAAGCACTTTCAAAATTACCATGGTTATCAGGGATTTTAACATTTATCAAATGACATTTGGTATGATGTAGATTGGTGAGCATTTGAGTGTTCTTTCATGTTCTAGTATCCCATTATCATCATCTCTGTTGAAACAAGTCAAGAAATAATATATGAAGTCATACTGAACCCAGCTCATACACAGATAATAGAAACCCATTTATTCCCATCATAAGGATTTGAGTATTTTGTATATTGGCGCTAAAATTTAATCTTAGCATAGTCTGAAGAAAGTATTTACCCCAAATATTTCATTTCATTGCATAACCAGCTCAGTTTGTTATTACATGAACAGAGAATACAAATAAGAAGAGAGAGAGAATGAAGGTAGGAATGTAGAATGTTGCAGAATTTTACTCAGGAGTGGTCCTATTGACTTCCTGAGAGGTTTCGTCAAGTTGATTGCTACTGAGTTTTAGGGGATGCATGCTCTGAGGTACTAAAATATTTTGAATTCTATTTAATCCATCTCTGAATTAGTTTTTACTTCCCAGTGGAAATGCTAGTATGCTCATCATATGCCTTCAACTCAATTTCGGTCCACAGATGTGTATCTGCACTGAGAGATGATATGAAGAACTTGTTTTGTGCTATGAAAGGAAGGGGAGAAGATACAATATGCTTTCTTTTTTTCTTCTTATTCTCCCTCTCAACTTCTTTTTCTCTTATCACAAGAAGATGTTGATTGATAAGAAAAGCTGTAGCCATTCAATTTCTCCCTCTGAAGCTGTTAAAAGATTGGGGGGGGGGGTAGTGAGTTAATGATGTGCTCTAAGACAGTTTTCATGAGAAGTTCAGATTGTTTGTTCTAGGAGATATGAAAATATACTGCTTTCCTTTCCTTTGTGTTTTCCAGAATCTTCCCAGCAGTCACCCATCCAAGTTCCATGTCAGATTGTAAGACTTTACTTTCTTCCTGCATGAAATTTTGTTTATGATTTAATATGTACATTTCCTAACATGCTCATGCATATGCAGGTTTTTAATGTATGGATTTTTACACATTCTCCTCCATCCTGACTAAAGTATGTGTACGCATTTAAAAAACAAACAAACCAATAAGCATTTTTAGTCATGTACAATTTTTTGCATATAATAGGGGGAGGGAAGGTGGTAGGTATTTGGCACTGGTGGATTCCTCCTGATGATGGGCAATTGAAAGATATAAGCAAAGTTTTTAAAATAAACTTAATAATTGCAATTTTTCCTTCATTCCTAGTTGTGCTCACATTACTTAAGACTATATGAACTTGATCACATATTAAAACCCTCTTCTGAGGCTCTTCTTCTCCATTGTCTTCTGTGGTAAGTTCCAGAGATGGTGATCTAGCATTGTCTTTAATGTCTTTATCCACCAGACCAAAAAAAACCAAACTTTATTATTATATTTAGCAATAGCAGCAAACAATAGCAGCTTCATTTATATACCACTTCATACTGTACTATGCAGTCTCTATGCGGTTTACAACTGTACGCTAATTGCCCCCAACAAGCTGGGTACTCATCTCAGTGACCTCGGAAAGATGCAAGCCTGAGTCAAACCTGAGTCCTGGCTGGTATTGAACTCGCAACCTCGTGGTTTGTGAGTGGGTGCAGGCATTTAACCACTGCGTCACTAGGGCTCCTAATTTACTCTGTTGTTGTTTTCAACCATCTTGGCTGTGATTTTAATATCTGCTGTAATGTTCATCATCTACTACTCCAATGTTTTCTTGTCTTACTGCAGCAGGGGAGAAGCAAGAAGGATTGGAGGGCCACATGCATTTGTAGATTTTCAAGATCCCTGCAGGCTATACCTTGTCATTTGTGTAAAATTTACAATGTTGTTCTAGTTTCCAGTTACAAATCTGGGCTGTTTAAAGTCTATTATATTTTGTTATTAATAAATCAGAGATGAGGAATGCATATACACAAAAAAATGGTTGCAGAACACATCATTCTTCCTGGGCATTCCATCTCAGACCTCAGAACAGTGGTTCTTGAACAAAAAGACTGCAATGGAAGATTTAAAAGAGAAGTAGCTGAATTGGAATCTATCTACAGACTCCAGTCCATCAGCAGTGAGTTGAATAGAGACAATGGTTTCCTAGCATGCTACACACATTCCAACACTACCTAACCCCCATCCTCATGAGGGCACCCTTGACCAGTTCATCATATCTCCTCTCTGGTTCCCTCACTTCATTCCAATACTCATTCATATGGTTATCTACTCTCCTTGACTTTAGGCAACATCCTTCCTCCTACCTTTATCTCCTAATGGCCATCATTAAAACTGAACTTGCCACTTCATCTCCATACCCACAAGATTTTGAATTTCAATTGATGTTTTCACATACAACCCATTCATATAGGTCTGTCTCTGGAATCTCCATCCCAAACATGTTTCTGAGGGAGTAGGCTCAAGTTAAAAAAAAAATGTCATGCTGCCAAGTTTTTTCTTACAGTTTCAAAGGTGCTACAAGGTGTTACAAGATCTCTTTGCATATTCTTACAAAGATGGCAAAAGGCTATGTTTCACAATATGTGTTAGAACAGATTTTGAATATGTAAGCACAAACCTCTATTTTCATGTACACTGAAGCATTTGATAATATTGTAACCATTTGCTAAGCATGTGCTTCAGGTTCATATGTCAATCAGTAACTAGCTGTGCCATAAAGAGATTAAAGCAAAGTATTGACAGCAGGATTTTTTTAATTACTGTGAATTAAAGAGCAATTAACTAAGCAATGGTTAAAGGAAAAAAATGTAGAAGAACTAAGAAACAGATTCAGTGGCTCCTGTCACTAAGAATTCATAGCCATCTACTATGGTTCTTTGCATGTCTTTTTAAGCCCTGCATCCTGTTAATAAGTACCACAATGAAAAGGAATTGCTGTGATGCAGTAGGGGAAAAAATCCAGTGTCCAAAGGAGATTAATATCATTGGGGCTATCATTGATCTTTATTAGTGAACCTAGAAACCCTAATCCATTTTTTCCACATAGCTCACTAATCCTTGGTACAAATCTTCTGTCTCATATCCAAAACTGAAGGATGTAACAACAGGGATAGGCAACTGCAATGGAGGCCATTTTCTACCACCACACCCACTGTGATGGACCACACCATTGAAGGTTTTTTTTTGGGGGGGGGGGGATGAAAACAAGCCAAAAATTAGTGGCAGTCACATCTAGCTTCTACTTTCTTTTCAGCCAGTGTTTGTGCTTTTGGCAGGATGTTGAGGTTTAGAAGGTTGTTAAAAGGCATGTAAATAGTTCTGGGTCCATGGGAGGGAGCAGGTGGAATTTGCCTGAAAAACTATTTTCTATGATTCTATAGTTGTATTTCACTATTGTATTTTTAGTTACTATAAGCTTCCTTGCATAATGTGTGTGTGTTGTATTATATGTATTGTATATGTACAGAAATAAATTGACAGCACACCAACACAGGATGTCAAGCTGATTATTGGAGATTGGAATACAAAAGTTGGAAGCAAAGAAGAATCAAAAACAGTAGGGAGATTCAGATTAGGTAAAAGAAATGAAATAGGTGAACGTCTGATAGATTTTTGTGAAGCCAACAACCTATTCATTGATAACACATTTTTCATACAACCAGAAAGAAAGCTATACACATGGTTAACACAAAAATCAAATAGACTATATAATTGGAAGTAAGAGAAGGTGAAGCTCCATAATGGTAGCCAAGAGTAGACCAGGCACTGACTGGCACAGATCATGAATTAGTCATATCAAAAATAAAAGTAAATCTCAATAAGAAAACAAAACCAGTCATCATACCAAAATATGATCTAAATAATATCTCAACAGAATTTAGTGACAATATAAGGAACAGATTTGCACTACATACGAGAGGGTATTGTAAAGTAATAATTATTACCCAGATGTTATCATGGTATATTGATGAAATGTTGTCAGTGTCATCATTGGTCCCTAAGTGCATGATGTTGAGAAAATCAGCTCATTGTATCCTTTATTTTTGTTACAGGTTGTGCCAGAAGTGACTAAAGTGTAAGATGGAGAAGTACAAGGGGGTATTGTAAAGTAATAATTATCACTCAGAAGTTGATGAAATTTTGCCAGTGTCATCATCACCAAGTGACTTTTTCTTTTCCCCAAAATGAAAAATCCATTGTGAGGTCACCGATTTGACAACAGAGATGGCATCATTAATGAAATGGAAGAGTGGTTTAAGGTGCAATCTGCAGACTTCTACAACAACTGTATTCAGAGGGTCAAGAAACAGTGGGGAAAATGTGTAAATCTGGATGGGGACTGCATAGAGATAAGTTAACAACTACAATTCAAAATAAACTTTCTGTCAATTTTTTAAAATGTGGTAATTAAACCTTTACAATACCCCCTCATAGCATAATAGACTGAAAATCAGAAGAACTATGGTCTGAAGCCAGGGACATAATAAAAGAAGAATGCAGACAGACACTATTAAGAGCCAAGAAGAAAGAGAATAAACTATGGGTGGCAGATAAAACTCTACAATCATTAAAGGAAAGAAAGGAAGAAAAACAAAAAGGGGATAGGAACAAACTAAGAACCATGAATGCAACAGTACAAAGGCTATTGCAAAAAGATAAAGAAAACTACTACAACAACCAGTGCAGAGAAATAGAAGACAATAACAAAAATGGAAGAACAAGAGACCTATTTTATAAGATCTGGGAAATCAAAGGAAAATTCAAACCAAGGACTGGGATGCCCCATGACAATAAAAATAACACAATTCAAGGCCAGAAAGGAATAAACAGATGTTAGATGCAATACATAGAAGAATTATACAAAAGAAATTACCAAATGAAGGACACATGGGATGAAGAGTCATATGAAGATGAACCCCAAATTCTAAAAAGCAAGGTGGAAGCTGCAATAAGAGAAATAGCAAAAAACAAATCACCAGGAACAGTTGATATTCCAATTGAACTGCTGCAATCCACACTGAGAGAGTCAATTCTAGTGCTAACCAACATATGTCAACAGATACGGAAAACAAAACAATGACGAACAGATTGGAAATGACCAATATACATCCCCATCCACAAAAAAGGAGACACAAAGTACTGCAGCAACTATAGGACCATATCACTGATCTCCCATGTAAGCAAAATCATGCTCAAAATTCTGCAACATAGAGTCCAACTACACATAGAGAGAGAAATCCCAGGGGTCCAAGCAGGTTTCAGGAAAGAAAAAGGCACCGGGGATCACATTGCAAATATACAATGGCTAATGGAGAGTAGCAGGGAGTTCCAAAAGAAAATCAGCATGTGTTTTATATACTATAGCAAGGCCTTTGACTGTAAAGATCATGAAAGGTTATGGAATGCCCTTAAAGACAGGAGAATGCCAACACATCTGATAGTCCTAATGAAGAATCTATACTCAGGACAAGAGGCTACTGTCAGAACAGAACATGGAGAAACAGAATGGTTCACAATTGGCAAAGGGGTTAGACAAGGCTGTATCCTTTCAGTCTATATGTTCAACTTGTATGCATAACACATTATAAGAAAAGAAGACTTGGACACAGAAGAAAGAGTAGTGAAAATAGGAGGAAGAAATATCAACAATCTAAGATATGCAAATGACACCATAATGCTAGCAGAAAACCACCCAGACCTGGAACAACTACAGGCCTATTGCTGAACATAAAGAAAATAAAAATAATGACAGTGGAGAATCTTGACAAATTCAACCTAGACAATGAAGAAATAGAAGTGGTAAAAGAGTTTTCATACCTGGGACCAAACATTGATAGAAATGGAGACAGAAGCTAGGAAATCAGCACAAGATTAAGAATGGGAAGAGCGGCTATGAAAGAACTAGAAAAGATTCTAAAATGCAAACAAACACAACTAAACACAAAAGTGAGAATTGTGCAAGCCATTGTATTCCCCATTACCATATATGGACAGTGAACAAAATCAATGCATTTGAGAGGTGGTGCTGGAGAAGAGTGCTGAGAATCCTATAGATAGCCAAAAAGATTAGCGAATAGGACCTGAAACAGACCAAGCCATATATCTCCCTGGAAGTCAAGATGACAAAACTAAGGCTGTCATGCTTTGGGCACATCATGAGAAGGGAGAACTCACTGGAAAAAATAATAATTCTAGGAAAGATGAAGGGAAGTTCAGGAAGAGAGGAAGGTCACATGCTAGATGGATGGACTCTATTAAGGAGAGCATGGGTATGGGTTTACAGGACCCAAGCAGAACAGTGGAGGACAGTATTGGAAATGTCTTATCCACTGAGTTGCCTTGGGTCAAGATCAACTTAAGGGCAGTTAACAAAAAACAAAACAAAAATAAATCTTTATACTAAAATTAAAATATGATCACAAGTAGTGAATAAAAACCATGGAAAAAGCACAGTTCCTCTGTTATACAGCCTCATAATTCTTCTAACCTCAGTAATCCAAAATCCTCAGTTTCATCAAGAGATTGAAAATCCTGTGATCCTCCAGATGTTTTTAGAAAAAGGATGTATGCAGACTTTATCTGGAAGAAAAAAATGGGTATGTAACCTGAATTGCTTTTTATTACAGAGGATCAAAGAATTACAAGGCAGTGTAACTTGAAATACTTTCTTGTTACTGGCTATATATGACATTTTCCCTTATTGACGAATATCACTATGCATAGTGTCCCTTCATTTCTTGATAATATTTTCCCATATATCTTTTTATGCAGTGTACTGTTTTAGAAAACAATAAAAATAAAGTCAAGTTCATAAAAAATTATGTACTCACTGCATAGAGTTTGGTGCATGCCAACTGCATATCATTTTTATATCAAGACATGTAAGTCCAACCAGCAAATGAGATACTTTAGCATGTCTAATCATATTATTAACTTTGATTAATGCACAAATACTTCAGATGTTTGCATAAGTACTTTTTAATATGTTCTGTATGCTTGATGTCCAATAAATTGTATTTAGAAAAACAAAAACAATGCCTAGGGTGACCTGTTTCATTCTAGCAATGTACAATTTTACTTTCGTGTCATAAGGCTTAGCACAAGTCAGACATGGAAACTGAAAAACTCAGGCTATTTACTCAAAAGTCCATCTGATAATATCCAGCCTCAGAGCAAGAGAGGCAGGCCCAGCTCCATCAGGCCTAGCCTAGACTAAGAACAAGAGCCCTCCTTCCAGTCCATCTGATACTATCCGGCCTCAGAGGGAGAGATGCAGACCCAGCTCCATTGGGCCTAGCCTAAACCAAGAATGAGCATCCTCCCTCCGGTCGATCTGATACCATCCGACCTCAGAGGGAGAGAGACAGGCCTAGCCTCATCAGGCCTAGCCTAGACTAAGAAGAAGAGCCCTCCCTTCAGTCCATCTGATACCATTCAGCCTCAGAGGAAGAGATGCAGGTCCAGCTCCATCAGGCCTAGCCTAGACTTAGGACCTCTGTAGACCAACCCAAAGGGCCAGCCTGGAGACAGAGATGGGGTGGGGCAGCTGCATGCCAGCTGCCCCAACCCCACGCCGTCCTGATGCCACACACCATTACACATGGTGTGTGGTGTCAGGACACCCTCCCAGCACAGCTTTCTGAAGCACTGCACCAGAAAGGGCAAAGAAGAGCCACACACCAGCTCTTAGGGCAGTGTTTTGCCACCCCTTTAAGGAGCTGCATTTTGCTGCTCTTTTCAGGGTGGCAAAAGGGAGCATTGGGGCTGCGGTGTGGGGTAGCTGTGTCTGCACCCCACCTAAGAAGAAAAGCCCTCCCTCCAGTCCATCTGCCAAGGTCCTGGCCTCAGAGGGAGAGAACTGCTGGACCTGATCCCCTTCCCCACTGCCATTCCCTTCTCCTTTTGTGTCATGTCTTTTTAGATTGTAAGCCTCAGGGCAGGGAACCATCTAATTAACTATTTGTAAGCTGCTTTGAGAGCCTTTGTGGCTGAAGAATGGGGTATAAATATTCCCAACAAACAAACAAACAAACAAAGTGAGGGTGCAAAAGAATAAGCAAGCAGTATAGGTGCTTTGCTCAGGTTATATGGTACTCCAGACTTGGCATTTCATTTTGTTGTGGAAGGGTAGAAGAATTACAAGGATGTATAACATACTCATAACAAAAATAACAATACTCTTAACAAAATAACAAAAATAAGAGTACGACTCAAGAAGAAAACAAAACCAGTGATTATACTAAAATATGATCTAAATAATATCTCAACAGAATTTGCTGACAACATAAGAAACAGATTCACAATACTGAGCATAATAGATCGAGAACCAGAGGAACTATGGTCTGAAGCCAGGGACATAATGAAAGAAGAATTCAGACAAACACTTTCAATAAACAAAAGAAAGAGACAAAACATGGATGAGAGGAAAAAAACACTACGAACAATAAAGAAAAGAAGAGATAAGAACAAGCTTAGAATTATGAATGCAACAGTAGAACAGCTTGTGCAGAAAAATAAAGAAAATTACTACAAACCACCAATGCAGAGAAATAGAAGACAACAACAAAAAGGGAAGAACAAGAGATCTATTTCACAAGACCTGGGAAATCAAAGGAAAATTCAAACCAAGGACTAGGGCAATTTATGACAATAAAAATAAAAGCTGCATTGATATTTTAGGATGCAGAAAAGGCCTTTGAGAATCCTAACTGGACTACATATATATATATATGGGGAAATGACTTTTGGAGATAATTTTATTAAATGGGCTAGATTGATTGCTTTGATTTAAAAAAAATGAAAGTTACTTTATTTTATGATTTTAAAGAGATTTTTTTTTAAAAAAGTAAAATGATGTATCAGTGGTATATATAACTCCTGAAAAGGTATCTGGGGTTATTGCCACATTGCAGAAGTAAAGCAGTTTGACTTTATTTGCCATGAGTCAATGCTATGGAATACTGGAATTTGTAGTTTTCTAAGGTATTTAGTTTCCCCTGCACATAGAGATCTGGTGCCCCACCAAACTAAAAATCCCAAAATTCCATAGCATTGAGCCATGGAAGTTAAAGTGGTGTCAAACTGCTTTATTTCTGATGTGTAGCAGCAGCCCAGAATATATAAGGGAATTTTGAATGTTTGTTGGAAGTGGCAAAACAAGAAGGGACAATTAACCATACGTGATGCACTTGTTTATATCTTTTTAACAAATGCATTGATGCAAAGAAAACCTGAACTTTTTCTTCTGGGACTGATGGATGATCAACCTGAAAGAAACTATGGAGGAATAGCATAATATATGACCACAGCAGCAAGATTGTTATATGCTTAGAAATGGATGGGTAATGCATTACCTATGAAAGAAGAAGGGTTGTTAAAAATCAATAAGTTAGCAGAGATGGATAGTCAATTTTGATTACAGAAAAATAATTGGTAACTTTTTTGAAAGAGGAAACCTCTAATAGAGTTTTTAAGAAAGAATGAGTGTGAAAAGATAGGCAGGCAAAATGTCAGGAATAAATTCTTCTAGAACACAACCTCATTGCCCAGAAAACCCACACAAAAACATTGATTGATTATTAGTAAGAGTTAAATTTATAGATGATATATAGAAAAATTTAACAAGGACTTCCGGGCTGGCAATGGCACCTGCTAAGACATGTTAATGTATTGGTCCGTCAAACTCAACAAGGTAAAGGCTTTTTTTTCTTTTTCTTTTTTCTTTTTTCTTTTTTTTTTTACAGCCTAACTCACTCCCCTGGTAAGGGGGGTGCGAAGGGGCTTTCATTTGTTCTCCTCCATGATATTGAGAATAATATTCTGTAAATTCTGGAGGAGATAAAAGAACCTTGCTAGGGTCCTGGGACCCATAGCCCTAGCCTCCATTGCCTTGCTTGAGGATTCCGCCCAGTGCAGTGAGGTTTGCCACCAGCTTTTTATTAAATTTTCTTTTTAAACATAGTTGAAGTCAGTCTTCAACTTTTTTTCCTTTTGGCAGAGTGGAAGCAACTTGTTTGATGTAGCCACATTTCCTAGCTTCAGGGTTGAGTTCTTAATTAGGCAGAGTGAAACAAACTAGGAATGTTCCCTAGATGCAGGGGGACTTTGTCCTGAAGAACCATCGCTTACCTCCCAGTGAAAGAACTTTCATAGAGTAATTGGGGACAGCTTATCTAGCAGGCTGTGCTGTGGTCTTTTTGAGAGAGGCTGGAAGCCCATTTTGATGCTTTCCCGACCTGTTGGAATTCAAAGAGATGGAGAGGGCTCTGGCCCTTGAAGGTGATTGACTTGTAAGACCCCAAAGTGAAGGGATTTCTGGGAGTTGTAGTCAAGAGGCCATCATGGTATCAAGAGCAGCTACGGGCCACAGCTGAGGTCAGAACTTTTTTGACTAGCGCACCCTGGTGGCATGGAGGAGTGAACTGCAGGCCATTGGTGAACTTTGGAAAATTATTCCTGCAGCCAATGAAGCACGAGCCGTGGAGGGGAGGGAAGTTAAAACGACTGCATAAGGAGCGTTTGTGTGTGCAAACAACTGGGAAAGACTAATTTATCTCTCTGGAAAGTCCAGTAGGGAAAACAACTGCGATAGCACTTGTGGCAGCTGGTTCAAAGAGACTGTGTCTGGGGTAAAGGCTTCTAACATCATCCTCTCACCTCGGGCAGCTAGAACCGTGAGTAACAATAGCTGGAGTATGGAGATGCCACAGTTGACCTCATGGTGGCTGTTTCTGACTCCCTGAGTATTGACTGGTAAATTAGTTCAGCGGACCCCTCCACTTGAGGGCTTGGAACCCGGCAATAGTTTTAATATGGATTTCTGGAGTCATGCTGTAGTTTTGTTTTCCTCCATCCTCTACGATGAAAGATTTAGCCCACTATAAGAGCAAGTCTATTTAGAACAGGCATTTCAAGGTCCCAGTTCTTTATGGTTTGGAAATTTCTGGTGCTTTACAGTATAATTGTCGCAAATTGCTGTATTTATACTTGCTGTATTTGTAATGCATATTTCTGAATGATTATGGTCTGATTGGTTAGATATTAGTAGATTGGCAGTTTAGTAACATAATAATCTAGTAGGTGTTATTATTAACTTTAGAAAACCCTCTTCTTTTGTGAATATAAGATCAGAAAACTGGGGGGATTTTAACAACAAGCCCTACTACCTAAAGAATTTAAATAGCCCAGGCACCACTAAAGTGGAAAGATGTCAAAGAACCTGCGTAGTCAAGTAACGAAGCTGCAAGCCCCACAGCAGAGGAGACCCTCAATTGAGCAGGCTATGGGAGGTGACCCTGTATTATCTTTATTAGAAGAATTTAAGTTAATGAGAGCAGATATGAGTAGAGAAATTCAGGATCTGAGGCAGGATCTTTCAGATTTTAAGGTTGAAATTAAACATGAATTAAGATCTGAAATGAAAGATGTGAGACTTGCCATTGATAAGATCTCAATAGAATTTAATAAGATGAAATTCAAAGTGGAAGCAATTAAGGATAGACAGCAGAAGCTAGAGGGAAAATTTGAAGGTTTCCAAGCCCTGCCCAGATCCCTAGAAGAGGAAAGAATTAAGGGAGATTTTAAATCAAGAGAACGCTCGGTTAAATTGAGGGGTCTCCCCGAACAGGAAGGTGAAAATCTAATGGACCTTTTGTTACCAACTTTGGCAAGATACCTGGGGAAACCGGAACATCTGTTCGATCTGGAGATCGACAAAATCTTCAGATTAAATTCGAGATTTGCAGCACAAATAAAAGTACCTAGGGACGTGGTGGTTAACTTCATTAGGAAACATGTGAGGGATCAGATGTTAAGTCTGCAGAACGAAGCTTCCCTTATGGTGGGTGAGGTAGAATTGAAGATTTTTAAGGATATAGCTCCCAGTATTATGTGAAAGAGGAAGGAATACATTTTTCTTACAAGCCAATTACAGAAGTTTCAGATGCCCTATAGGTGGAATAATCGAGTTCTATCTTGGAACATTAAGGGCCTTAATGGGCTGATTAAAAGGAAAAGGACTTTTCAATATTCAGCAAGACTTAAATGTGAATTGATATGTCTCCAGGAGTTGTAAAGGCCGTTACATAGGCATGGAGTTAAACTGGGAAAATAAAAAATTAGTTGTAATTGGTGTGCATGCCCCGAATGTAAATAAAGGGAAATTTTATAAGGACTTAATGATAAAACTTTCTGATATAAGCTATGATTTGATACTTTTACTTGGGGACTTTAATGGTGTTATTGATCCCAAACTAGATTGATCATCAGCAAGGAAAATCAAGCTCAATCAAGGAAAATTACCTCAACATTTTTTTCAATTAATGGAGTTGTGTAACTTGGCAGATGTCTGGAGAGTAAAACATGATCAAAGCAAGGAGTTTACTTTTTTCTTGGATAGGCATAAATCCTGGGCTAGGATTGACTTATTTTTGGCTTCTAAAAATCTTCTCCTCTATATTATTAAGATGGAAATACTGCCTAGGTTTTTTGTCAGACCATCACCCAATATCTATGATGATGAGAGAGGGTCAAAAGAGCTTCTGCTAGAGATTAAATATTAGGCTGTTAAAAGATGAAAAAGTACTGAGCAAGGTCAAATCTCATTTATCTAATTATTTTTTGGAGAATAAGGTGACTGAAACATCCATGTGTATGGTTTGGGAGGCATCCAAGGCAGTAATTAGGGGGATCTTCATTAAGCTGGGTGCAGAATGGGGGGGGGGGGGGAATGAGAAACACGAGATTTGTAGAAATACAAAATCAACTGCTGCTGAAAGAAACTCAGTTTAAAAAAGACCCAAAAAAACCCTTGTTGGGTACAGAGATTAAAGGCTTAAAAACATGTCTAGCATTACTTCTATCCAAGGATATAGAAAGAAACATGAGATATCTCAAGCAAAGAATGTTTGAGGGGTTAAATAATCTGGGGAAACTACTTTCCTCCCAACTCAGACAAAGTCAAGCTAAAAGAATTATTTATAAATTAAAGGAAGGTGATAAGGAAGTAACTGAGCAAGATAAATTGTTAAAAGTTGTTTATCAATACTACCAGGACCTTTATAAAAAGGGTATAACCAATAATGAAAAGATTAAAGACTACTTGCGAACGAGCTCCATAAAGGCTTTTATGGAAGAACAAAGGGAGAGCTTAAATAAAAACATAACTTTCCAAGAAGTATCAGATGCTATTAATAAATGTAAATTGGGTAAATCAGTGGGCCCGGATGGGTTCCCTGATGAATATTATAAGACCTTTAGGGAAGTTTTGATTCAATCTATGGTTAAACTCTTTACTAATTTAAAAATGGAAGGATGTCCGAATACTTGGTCAAATGCCACAATTACACTGCTTCCTAAAGAAGGTTCCGATGTAACATCTATAAAGAATTATCATCCCATCTCATTGCTCAATGTGGACTATAAAATCTTTGCATCCATATTGGCGGAGCGCTTAAAAAAGGTATTGGCAGAATGGACTCCGCTGGATCAGAATGGTTTTTTGCCGGGGCATAATATTAAAGATAATATAAGATTCATTCTGAATGTAATTGAATATCATGAGAGGGATATTAATAGGAAATTGGCTTTGGTGCTCATCGACTTTGAAAAAGCCTTTGATAATGTTAGTTGGGACTTTCTGTTACAATGTTTGGAAAAGGTTAAAATAGGCTTGAACTTTTTAAGATGGATCAGCCTTATCTATAAGGACCAAAAGGCTAAGGTGATAGTTAATAATGAATGTACAAAAGAGCTTAATGTCCAGAAAGGTACTCGGCAGGGTTGCCCCCTTTCACCTCTGCTGTTTTTGATTGCATTAGAGGTATTAAACAACAATATCAGGAATAATGCAGGTATCGAAGGCATTAGAATAAAAGGAACCCATATGAAACTTAGAGCCTATGCTGATGATGTGGTTATGTCCATTGCGAATCCTAGTAGCATGGGGGAGTTAATGAATGAACTAGACCTATTTGCTGAAACATCAGGCTTGCAGGTTAATAAAAACAAGACTGCTGTATTAATGATGAACCTTTCTGAGGTTGAGCAAAATGATATTAAGAGGGACACAGGATTTCAGACTAAGAAAGAGACCAAATATCTAGGCATATCCATTACAACAAGAAATGCGGATTTATTTAAGAAAAAATATATGAAAAAATGGCGGGAGATAAAAAAAAAGACCTGGAGAAGTGGAAAGGTTTAAAATTGTCCTGGTTAAGAAAAATCTCAACCATAAAGATGTGTGTACTACCTAAGATTCTTTTTTTATTCCAAAATCTCACAATCATTTAAAATGAGAAGCCTTTTAAAATTTGGCATCAGGAGTTATCCAAATTTCTGTGGAGTGGGAAAAGACCAAGGGTCTGACTGAAGATCCTGCAAGATAAAATTGAAAGAGGTGGTCTGTCTATGCCCAATCTAAGAATCTACTATGAGGCATGTTGTTTTATGTGGATGTTGGATTGGTTCCAGTTAAGACACAATGATGCCATTATTTTAGAAAGGCATGAATTAAGATTCGGCTTTCATGCCTATTTATTTTATGACAAGATAAAGGTCAATAAAGATTTTGGTAACCATTTCATCAGGAAAGCCCTATATCGTGTTTGGGCAAAGTATAAAGATCATTTAGGTCAAAAGGTGCCATTATGGGCCTCTACAAATGAAGCCCTCTTTAGTAGGGAAAGGTTAGACAAGGGCAAATGGATCACGTATGAAGACCTAACTAAAATAGACATACAATCAGGTAAAAGGGTACTTCTGTCCCAAGATGATTTGTTGGGAAAAGGTCTTATGTGTAGTTGGTTCTTGTACTGGCAACTCAGAGATATTTAACAAAGACATAAATGGTAAAGGTATTGGAAACTGGGAGAAAGAATTAGAAAAAAAAAATTGTAGACAAGAGCCAGACCAGAATATCCTGGTTTTACGATTTGCTGCTGAAATTTGATTTAGAGGAGGCAGTAATTAAAGAAAATATGATTAAATGGGCCATAGATTTGAAGCAACCCATCCCTCTAGAACAATGGGAAACATCTTGGAAGTGCAGGCTAAAGTACACTTTAAGCTATGACCTTAGGGAAAACTTCCATAAAATGCAGAATCTGTGGTATTTAACCCCGGCGAAGCTAGCCAGAATGAATAAGGGCTTAAGTAAAACCTGTTGGAAGTGCTAGGAGAAAGTAGGTAGCTTCATCCATATATGGTGGGAGTGTGTTATGGCAAAGAGATATTGGACGGATATACACCAATAGGTAGTTAAAATTATTCCTATAAAGACCCAAATGAATCCCAAGTTGTACCTGCTGGGGATGTACTCAAACTTGAAGCTCGAAAGCAAGTATGGGAAATTATTATTCTATATCACAACCGCGGCAAGAATGGTGTATGCCGCAAATTGGAAAAGTAAGGTCCAGCCCGCTGTTAAAGATTGGTTGTTTAAACTGATTGAGTGTATTGCAGCGGATAAGCTGACTTTACTCCTGAGAGGAGAATCTTGGGAGAACCAGAAAAAAACTTGGGAGCCTTTAATTTGTGTATTGTAAAAAAGCGACTATAAAGAATTAGTAAAGAAAATATTAGAATTTTAGTATTAGTTTTCGTAGTATGACTGTTTAAAATATCTTTTTCAAGGTCCTTTTCACTTGATTTGTTTTGTAAGGCCTGAAGCTGTGTGATTTTATTATGGGGGTTAGGCTTCTAATGCAATGCTTTGGGGATGTAGTTTTTCTTTTCTTTTCTTTTCTTTTGAAGAAGTAAGTTGTGGACACTCAGGAAGTCAACTGTAATTATATATATGAGGAAATATATATATTTATTGGTCGTAAGCATAGTTTATGTAAATTTAAGGTGTTTGGGTTGCTTTTGTTTGTGCGCTGTATGTTTTTATATGTCTGATATATGTTTTAATAAAGTTTGTTTAAAAAATTATAGATGATATGTAATGTTTTAGGCTATAAATGGAGAATTAGAAACTTAAGAATTACTATATAATCATCAAAAAGACAGTTGGAAGTCTTGTTACAGTTCAACACGCATTGTAGTATTGTCTGTATTGCTTTTATGTCTAGTTTCTTTTTTGTATTTTAATTTAATGTATTTTAATGTGTATGTTTTCTTTGATACATTTAAATTTTGTGCATGAAAATTTTTAATTAAAGCATTTTTTCAAAGAGAGAGAGAGAGAGGATAACACCTATTGCACTCCTGAAGCTAATTCACTTCTGCATAGACATATATAGGATTTCATTGCAAAATTCTTTTTAAGGAGACTCCATACAGTAAGCATGGACAATGTGTGTCCCTCCAGATTTTGTTGAACTGTCTTGTACTTTAGAGAGGCTTGCTAGTAAGTTCTTCATGGAAAACTGCTATCATTGTAATTTTGAGAGGTGGTGAGAACTGTAGTCAAGCAACTACAAGAACTGGCAGCCTTTTAGCAGAGTACTTATTTTACATGCCCCGTTTTATCTTAAGATAGGAAAAAGAAAGAATGTGGCCCAGAATCCTGAAGAACCTCCACTAGTCATATCAATAAAATTGAGCTAGATGAATCAACTCTGTATAAGGCAGTTCCCCCTATGCCTCACATTTGAAGGATCACAAGAAATCAATGCTATGTTTTACTTTGAGGGCTAGGGACTGATCTATGCATGATTTACTAGCCATGTTTACAAATGAAAAAAATCTTTGAACTGAAGAACAGATTATTCATACATCAGGAAGCAATTTATGACATATTTTGGTTGGTGGCTGTCATTTGCTTTACTCTGTAAAATATAGGCCATGTACTTTAGAGAGGATTTCTAGTAGGTTCTTCATGGAAAACTGCTCAGAGGGTAGCACCTTCTCTTACACTTGTCTAGAACAGGAAGTAATCTCTGCCTCTATTCCAGCATTCTCTCAGGAAAACTACTTTCTATTGTGAGTGCTTGCCAAATATATAATGGTCATATTGTTTACCCTATACATGCTCGCTGCCTTACAACCTATTACATAATGCTATGGAATGTGTCACAGTTAATCACACCTTCCCCTTTCCCTTTCCCCAGGCTCTCACTTAACTAACAGTTACAAATTGTGGCAATTTTGGGTCATAGTATCAAACAGTGGCAAGATCAAACCAAGATACATAAGGCAAGCCTACAATTACAGGGGGGTTATATGGTGACAGAGAGATTCAAGGTAGATGCAAACATCTACCAGTTCTCTCTGAAGCCTTGGATATGTCTTGCAAGAAGCTCTGAATCCAAAATAGAGGATGACCTCAGCCTTAGCTAAGGTAGATTTTATAAGAGCTATAATGATCATTGTTTTCATCCCACAAGAAGTGAATGGAAGAAAGGAAACTATCCTGACTGGGCCTGCACTGCATCTGAAGAGGACCCCCAAGGGCTGGAAGGTTCTCATGAATTATGGGCTGGGGTACAGAAGACTACTGGAAGAGAGGGAAATCATTCCGAACAGAGCTTTGAAAAGTTATTTTTGGATGACAACTCCCAGAACCACGCAGGCTGCATGGTTTACTAAATAACAGGACTAAGGGCCCTAGTGGGCACAACATTAATCACATGAATGACCCTTGTGTACATGTTTCTTCTTTACTAAACAGAAATGGCAGAAAATTGGAACATTGAGTCTCCCTTATCCAAAATATGGGATCAGAAATATTTTGGATTTCAGATTTTTTCAGATTTTGTAATATTTGTATATACTTAATGAGATATCTTGGACATAAGACCCAAGTCTAAACATGAAATTCATTTATGTTTTGTACATACCTTATACGCATAACCTGAAGGTAACTTTATACACAATATTTTTCAATAATTTTGTTCATGAAACAAAGTTTGGTTGCACTAAACCTTCAGAAAGCAAAAGTGTCATGATCTCAGCCAGCCTTGTGGGCAATTTTGGATTTTGGAGTATTTTGGATTTCCAAATTTCAAATAAAGGAGATTCAACTTGTATTATACAGCTTTATCACTTTGATTGTCATGACTTAAATTGCCATGTCTCCATCCTATGGAATCCTAGGGCTTGTATTTTGGTGATACGTAGGGTTTCTTTCTTTGATTGTTTTTACTACAGCACTTCAGTCCACTTCCTTGAACCACAATTGAGAATTTTAAGGGCTTCCCCAAACCTATGCCATGACTCCACAGGCATAAGTCATAGAAGTTAACAAACTGCTATAATCTGTGTACTGTAGATATATTCCTGATGAGGATTTGAATTGTGGCACAAGGGACAGGAGCTTTTTAATCCTTTGCCCGAGATTTGCTTTAAAGCTGAAGGTCCCAGTAGGGTCAATGGAATCTTTCCTCCTGATGCAAATAGCAACGGGTAAGAGGATGATTAGCAATAGAAAAGGGTTAAAGGGGCTTTGCAGATGGGAGGCTGTGGGCTGCTCTGAGAAGTGGAGGATCGGGGCCGAAGCTGCCCCACGCCTTGGCCCCAATCCACCCTTTGGGCAGCCCTGGAAGGAGCACCAAAATGCCACTCCTTCCAGAGCCAGCAAAAAGGGCAGCAGAAGAGCCATCGCACAGCTCTTCCACATCTCTTCCGGTGCAGCGCATGCAGAGGCTGCACCAGGAGGATGTCATCAGGGTGCTCACCATGTGTAATGGCATGCACTCTGATGATGTCCTCAGGAAGGGGTTGAGGTGGCTGCCGTGTGGCTGCCCCTCCCCTTCCCTGCCTCCAAGACAGTGCTTTGCACCGTCTGCATCCCCCCTCAAGTTTCCAATTTGGATTCATACTGAATCATAGAAAGAGTAGACCCACTGAAAATAAAAAGGATTTGAGTTCAGTGGGTCTCCTCCAGATACAGTTTAAGTCTGGTTCCAGTCCTGGAAGAATCAGAGACTACTGTCTTGAAAGGTGTTCATCACCACTTGTGAGTTGTGATGATTCTGCCCACTCTTACTGTAATATTGTAGTATTATTGTTTTGATTTTAATGTTTGTAATTTTAATCTCAGTACTATTTAATTCTTTTTTAAGGGGAGGGGGATATTGTATATATTTTGTATCATTTTAATTGTGGTACGCCACTTTGATTGTTTTTACAAAATGCGGGATATAAATAAAATAAAAGTGTTCAGTGTGTGTGTGTGTGTGGTTTTTACTGAATGGTATATTTCATGCCGCTATGGTTGATTAAAAATCTTTATGAACACAGTCTTCATTCCATCTAATAAAGTGAATTATGTCTACAAAAAGCATATGTTAGAAATAAATAATAATAATAATAATAATAATAATGTATTTATTTATATTCCGCCCCTCTGCCAAACAATCGGGGCAGCTTACAGCATAAAAATACAGCACAATAAGATCAATTCCCAAAACCCAGCCCCTCCCACCCCTTAAGAAATCATTAAACAGTCATAAATTAAAACAATATTTAAAATAGACCAGAGTGCAGAATGTCTTCTTCCAAATTAGTCTCAGAATTACTGGTTTCCTTTGTGTCTTTTCTAAAACAGACTAGCATAGGCTGAATATGCACTGCAAAAATAATGCATTTTAATA
This sequence comes from Phrynosoma blainvillii, assembly GCA_026167975.1. Lineage (NCBI taxonomy): Eukaryota > Metazoa > Chordata > Lepidosauria > Squamata > Phrynosomatidae > Phrynosoma > Phrynosoma blainvillii. The sequence goes on from JANUYF010000003.1 coordinate 287,783,936, forward strand.
GTTTTTTTGTGGGTTTTTTGGGCTGTGTGGCCATGTTCTAGAAGAGTTTCTTTCTGACGTTTCACCAGCATCTGTGGCTGGCATCTTCAGAGAATACTGGAATGGAAGAGAGTGGGTCTATATATACTGTGAGACCCTGGGTAGGGAGGAGTGATTCCCATGTAAACTGTGTATTGTTCTGTGTTGAATAGGTATTGTTCTGTTGTTAATGGCATGGCTTCAGGGTGGGAGGATATGCAATCAAGGATATTGTCTGCTATTCCCATGTAAACTGTGTATTGTTCTGTGTTGAATAGATATTGTTCTGTTGTTAATGGCATAGCTTCAGGGTAGGAGGATATGCAATCAAGGATATTGTCTGCTATTCCCATGTAAACTGTGTATTGTTCTGTGTTGAATAGGGGCTTCAGGGTGAGAAGATATGCAATCAAGGCAATTGTCTGCTATTGTCTGCTGGGAAAGCCCCTGACCCTGGTTGGTTTCCCATTTTCATTTGCTGTGTGCTGATTTTCTTATTTTGTAGGACTGGTAGCCAAACCTTGTTTACTTTAAGGGTAAACCTGATAGTTGTTGGCATGGTCCAGAATTTCAGTGTTTCAGTTTCAGTGTTTTCAAACAGCATTTTATGCCCAGGATGGTTTATAATGTGTTCTGCTACTGCAGTGTCTCTCATGTTCCTTGACTCATGTTTGGACACTGCATTTGGTGGTCCCTATGTAGACTTGTCCACAGCTGCATGGTATGCAGTAAACTCCTACGGCTGTGAGAGGGTCTCTCCTGTCCTTCGCTGAGTGCAGCATTTGTTGGATTTTCTTGGTTGGTTTGTAAACCATTTGGAGGTTGTGTTTCCTTACCACTTTCCTTATTCTGTCTGTGACTCTTTTGATATATGGTAAAAATATTTTCCCTTTGGGTGGTTGCTTGTCTTTATTCCTCTGGGTTTTCCTGAGTCTGGCATCCTTTCTGATGTCTGAGCTGGAGTAACCATTTGCCTGTAGAGCCCAGTCTAGGTGCTTCAATTCCTCTTCCAAGAAATGGGGTTCACAGATGCGTTTTGCCTGGTCTACCAGTGTTTTTATTGTGCTTCTTTTTTGTCCTAGGTGATGGTTAGAGTTCTTGTGCAGGTATCTGTCTGTATGTGTAGGTTTTCTGTATACTGTGTGACCTAGACATTGGTTTGGTTTGTGAATGACTAGGACATCCAGGAATGGCAGTGTTCCTTCCTTTTCTTTTTCCATAGTGAATTGGATTTTGACACTGCTTTAACTGCCATAACTCAATGCTGTGGATTCCTAATATTTGTAGTTTGTTGTGGCTCCAGAGCTCTCTGACAGAGAAAGCTAAATATTTCACAAAACTACAAATACTAGAATCCCATAGCATTGAGCCATGGCAGTTAAAGCAGTGTCAAACTGCATTATTTCTGCAGTGCAGATGCAGTCATAGCCACCTTTTGGTATGTTCAAAGTGTCATGCTTAATGACAGTCCAGAGTCTGCCTCTTATAATATCACAAGCACTTGTCCTCTGTGATATCACAAGAAGTCTTCCCAAGGCCTCGTACTTTGGTGCTGAACTATCGAGGCCTGGAAAAATCCTTATTTGATAATCCTAATCAGATAATCCTAATTTCATGGTTGCTCTTTAGTCAAGAAAAGCAAGTACCTAAACACCAGCTGTGTGCTTAACACCATGTCTACTTGGGTGAAACTGGGCAACTCATCTTCCATCTCTGACTTTTACTACATACCTGCCTAAGAAGGGGATGAAACAAGACATCTAGGGGCCTCAGCAGACGGTTTATTGAGCCATCTTGGAGGCCCGGAAGAGGAGGAGCCACCGCATGAGCGGCGCTCCTTCCTCTTCCTGAGGTCACCCTGGGAGCTGCCGGCCCTCCGCACGGCCGGCACTTCCGGGGCAACCTCCCACCTCAGCGACCGGACACGCTGAGGCGGAAGAGTCAGGGAAAGTGCACCCGCCACTTTTAGGGTGCACTTTCCCTCACATCTAAAAGGAGCGCCAATTTGGAGCTCCTTTTAGGGACGCTGCAGGAGCGCCGCGGTGCAGAGGCTCCGCTCCGCCGGCGCTCCGTCCGGCGGCGTCCGGGAAGCAGTCGTCTGCTTCCCCCCTAGGTGATCTCCAAAATAAGTCCTGTAGCTTCAGAGGGGGGTATTTTCAGAGTAGAGATATCCACTCAGAAATTAGGGGAATGGAAGGGGTAGTCAAAAGAGGAGAGGAGGGTAAAGTCAAAGGGGCACAAGCAAAACAAGCAGCTAAAATGTTTGCTTAGTTTTCTCTACTCTTCTTAACACTATTGGCATCTGAACTGAAGTGTCTTGCTCACCAGCATAAGAACAGAAAACATTGTAGTATTAGCATATGTCTTAGTAGTTGTCAAAAGACAAGAGGGTGAAGCTGAAACTGTGTTAGGTTCCCAACAGCTGGGACTGTGTTTGTTGGCCTAATCAGCCATCTAATTATATTGGAATGTAGCTCAAAATAAAAAGTTTTGTTTTGACAGCTCAGGGTTCATGTTTCCCAACAGGCAAATAATTAAACTCTAGAAGAAAAGAAAAGAACCTGAAAAAAAAAACTTAATGATCTGAAAGGTGGTGGAATATTGACTAGTTCTTGCCCTTAATTCCAGCTTTACTTGTGGCTACATCCCAGGGAAATGATTATTTGCTTCCTTGGGGCAGGTAAATGAATTATTCTTTTGGAAACTGGCCCTACTATACTGCTTTGGGGTTTCTAATTTCATACCAAGGTTAATGCGTATGAAAGCCATTCATAAATATAATATGCAGCCATTAACTTCCTGTTGATAATGCCTTCAAGCTGAGGCCTAATCCTGCATAAATTGTCCAAATTGAATAGGACCACAGAGATTGACTTCAGATGAAATCTAGCATAAGACCTAGATAAAATGGTCTTCACTTTCTAATGGTAAATTATGTAGTGAGTACTGAGTGAAACATGACTGATGAAAGTAATCAATAGCAGGGGTGGGCAACTACAGGTGGGATGAAAGCCACACCATCACTGGAAATAATGTTATGTCACTTCTGGTTTTGACTTTGGCTGACTTTCTAGATCATAGTTCCAATGGGTTTGCAGCATTGGGGAGACATGGGATATGAAGGTCTGTGGTGGTAGTTTTGAGTCATTTCTAACCAGTTTCGGTTAAATAAATCACCCCCAAAATTGAAAAAAAAAAATGTGGAAGGGGATTTGGGGGCTTGGGGAGTTCCAGGGACTGGGAAATGAGGCTCCATGGGTTGCATGCAGCCTATAGGCCACATTTGGCCACTTCAGGTCTGTAGCTCAGTAGTAGAGAGCACAGGTTTGTAAGCAGAAGATCCCAGGCATTGGTAGATATGGCTGGGAAGCATTCCTGTCCACAGTTCTAGAAAGCTGTTCCCAGTCAGACTAGACAGTACTGAGGGATAGGGGCCAGCAACCAGACTCTTACATTTCTACTTTATATTTAGGTACTGGAGAAGTGATCACCTGGGTGTATCTGTGTTATGCTTCCTACAGTATATTTCTGATGAATTCAATCAGACTCTGCAATTACTCTTGGGGTTATTCCACATATATATTATTTTTAAAAAATCTGAAAGATTGCATAACTAAGTGAAGAGAATTGCACGTACTGTTCCATCTTTTCTCCTCACTGGAAATCAAATAAAGTGCATAACCAAGTAACAGGAAATAAGAACTGAAATATGATTGCTTGTGTCTGCCTCTTCAGTTTGACCACTGAATTCAAGCATGCAATGCATTCAATCTAACTGCTAACCCCAAATTTACCCAAAAGTGCACATGACAGTGTCTTGTCAAAACAGCAGTGCCAAAGAACACAGCAGGAGGAAAGGGTTAAACTGTTGAAACATTTGAAAAACAAAGATGCATTTAATGAAATGTACAGTATAGCCAGACCTTGGAAAGGTTGCTTATTCAGGACTATAAACCACTAGTCAATACGGGCAGTGACCATGATGGCTGAGAGTTTCTGTGAATTGTAGTCTGTAAAAGTAATATTTCCAAGCTCTGAGTATAGCCATGTAGCTGTACAATTTATAATGCTGGGAGCTGCAATCCAACTACATATGGATGGCTGTATGATAACCACCAGGGATTCACTAATGGTAAGAAAACACCAAAATCAATAAACATAATAACTTTGATATACATATAAAAAAAACAATGTTTAAATCCAGCAAATAATACCAGCAACAAGGAACTCTCCTCAAAAAATCTTAAACATGACCTTTCACAAGTCTTCAGTGCAATTAACCATCAAGAGCACACATCACTGCATATACACCAGCAGCTTACTACTGGTATCCTCCTGGTACATTCTGTAGAGTTTTTATTGGGTCTACATCTCACCAGCTCTGGACATTACAGAGATGCAATGAGAAAAGACTGTAGGATAAAGGAGCTTGGCACTAGATTGGTACGATATTCATTTTGAGAACTGCAGTAGAATGAAATAATAAATTTCATAAAATACAAAGCATTCCAACTATTTAGTAGCCTGTAATCCCACCAGGGCATTACTTTTTCATGGTGGTGGGATTATGTGCTCCTGTGAGACAAAAGGCTATAATGACTAGCTGTGCTGTTGGTAGGGTCTGTGACAGACAGGTTTTTGCTGAGACGCCAGGCAAAATGTGCCAAACAGCTACTGGGCAGCAGCAGTAGTGAGGGGTGATGCTGGCACAGGATCTATCAGAGACAGTGGCAGTGGCAGCCCTTGTAGATAACACTGGTTACTACAGCACAGAAGGAGCCATAGTAATCCACTTTTGAATGTGTTTTACCATGAAAATCCTATGATAAGACAATCCAAAATGAAACAACAGATAGTGGCAGAAGATGACACTCCTGGGTTGGAAGGCATTCAACCAGCTACTGGGCAAGAGAAGAGGAAAAGTACACATAGTGCTGTGGCAGTTGAACCCAAGATGAAAGGACATGCTAAGTGGTGAAAGGAAAGCCTAAGCTGCAAGACACATATTATAGGAATGGAATTTGAGAAGCATGAATCAGAGGAAGCTAAACAAAGTAAAACAAGAAATGGAATGTATAAGTAGTTTTGTTTTTATTTTTGTTTTTTTGTTTTTTGTGGGTTTTTCAGGCTGTGTGGCCATGTTCTAAAAGAGTTTTTTTCTGGTGTTTCGCCAGCATCTGAATGTATAAGCATTGCAATACTTGGGTTGAGCAACCTAAAGTAGACAGGAATGAGACATTTTCTTTTAGATAATTACACAGTGCTTTACTCAGGAAAGGAAAATCTAATCAGAAATGGGGTGGCATTAACAGTGAAGAGAGATGTAGCAAAAGCATTCAAGAGATATAATGCAAAATCTGGCCATATTTCAATAAGATTTCAGGGAAAACCCATTGATATAACCATAATCCAAATTAATGCTTCAGCTACAGAGGCAGAAGAAGGAGAAATTGAAAGGCTATGTGCTGGAGTCCAGGAAGAAGTTGATCACACACCATAATAGCAGTTGTTATTAACCATAGATATTTGGAATACAAAAGTAGGAAATAGAGCAGAACCAAAGATTGTAGGAAAAATTGTTCTAGGGTCAAAAAGTGAAGCAGGAGAGTAACTGACTAAATTTTGTGAGGCCAACAGTTTGTTCATCACAAACACATTCTTCAAGCAACTAAAGTGGAAAATGCATACATCAACATCACCTGATGGCCAATACAGAAAGCAAATAAATTACATAATTGGAAACAGAAGATGGAGAAGATCCATTCTCTCTGCAAAAACAAGACCAAGAGCAGATTGTGGCATAGACCATGAACTTTTGATATAAAAAATTAGAATATGGAGAAATGGAATGGTTGTCAATTGATAATGAGGTCATGCACGGCTGCTTTTTATCAACCTATCCATTTAATTTGTACATTGACCAAATAATATGTAAAGCAGGGCTCAACTCATAGAAAAGAGGCATGAAAATTGGAAGAAGGAACATCAATAATTTAAGATATGCAGATGACACAATATTACTGGTAGAAAACAGCAAAGACTTGGAATGATTACTGAAGAAAGTCAAGGAAGAAAGTGCAAAGGCAGGTTTAGTATTGAATCAGACAAAAGGAGGATAAGCATACCTAACTTATATTCAATTGAAATTGACTTGTACCCAATGGAAATCAATAGCTTCGCTATATAAATGTGACTTCTGTACATCATTAATGAGTTATGAGGAGTGAAGGAGAGATGCTAGTGTTGATTTATTGTGCATAAGCTTATTCTTTTAAGATTGGTAAGTAATGTAAATTGCTGGTTTTTATTTGTCTAGTTATATTTTAATGTGATAATGAATATGTAGTTTTTATTAATTTCATGGTTGAAGGAGGCATTGGATAAACTGAAGGTAGACAGCTGCCACTGACAAAGACCATTTGTCAAAACACATCTAGCTTTACTACAGATGAATGGCTATACAAGTGAAATATTGCAATATTATTGTAGCCATCAGTTTATTTTCCTCTTTCCAAGAATCTAAGCCTAATTGTTCTCTTGAAGAGTGTGGTTTACATTCTTAGTGATACATTTATTTGTATGTAGATTATTTTGTACCTTTTTATCACTCTGCAATTTTTTTATAAATTCATATATTTGTATATAGTAACTTTTCTGTCTAATTGTTGTTGGTCAATTTCCATTAGGTTTACAAGTAAACATTAAGAAGACAAAAATAATGATCACAAATGGTGTACATAATTTTAAAGTGGAAGATGAAGACTCTGAAATAGTTAAAGATTTTCTGTACTTTGGCTCAATAATTAATCAGAGTGGAGATTTCAGTCAAGAAATCAGAAGAAGACAAGGACTTTTGAAGGGCAGCTATGGAGGAACTAGACAAGATCCTGAAGTGTTTTAAAGATATATCACTGTGTTAAAGTTAGGATTATTCACGCTATCGTATTTCCAATTTTTATGTATGATTGTGAAAGCTAGACAGTGAGGGAAGTTCATTTTTAAAAAAAGAAAAAGAAAATAACTTATTTGAAATGGGGTGATGGAGAATAGTTCTGTCAGTCATACTTTGGACATATGAGAAGACAAGACTCACTGCAAAAAAACAATAATGCTTGGTAAGGTAGAAGGCAGTAGTAAAAGAGGAAGACCACATTTCAGATGGATAGACTCAATCAAGGAAGCCAGGACCCTGAGTCTGAAAGATTGATCAGGGCTGTTGGTGACAGGGAGGTTTGAAGGTTTGTCATTTATAGGGTCACCAGAAGTTAAAGTCAACATGACTGCAGTTAAGAACAACAATGGATCTGGTTGTTTCTCATTTTTAAACAGTCCCATACTTTGGCTGCTAGTTTCATTTGGATTTATATTCTGTATGAAATATAAAGTATAGCTAAGTTATATCTGGGGGAATATATTAAAAGTGTGCAGTATTATCCAGTTTTAATCTTTCCACCTCATTTATCTCCATCTCCAAATAAGTGCTTGCCACATGGCATTCTTTTGTGGCTCTTACACCCAGACAGCACAATGCAATCCAACCATTTTTTTCCAGTCATCAGGCCTGCCTCATACACACCCTGACAGCTGCAGAAGTTTTAAGCAAAAACAACAATAATTCTCCTCTTCTTTTCCATCTGTCTGCAGATGATTTAAACCTGATCTCTCACATGTGATAGCCAGTCATTTTAGAGAAGGGGGGAGGTTTTTCCCCTGCTGTGGTCATATTGTAGCACTTCTATTTCTTATAAAGAAAATTGGTTATTTGTGGTTTTCAAAACAGTTTGTGTGATTATGGAGCAGACTGGAGCCAAATAGCACTTCCTTGCTTGTATTTTTGTTTTAGATTTTTTTCATGCTGTCCATCAGTTATAGAGAGAAGACTCAAAAGTGCCCAGATTTGACACTGCAGGAAGGCAGGGATTATGGCTTCTAAACCCCCTCTCATATAGTTCTCTTTTGCTCACAATCAGTGAAACATGGTGAAAGATGAAGAAAATCAACACACAGGCATGGGTATATGTGCTATATCTGTCAAAATTATTTAAATTGACATACCAAAGACTTGCTCAGGAGAATAAAGCTCGCAGTCATGCAATGCATTGCAAACACATTTGACTTCATGGAAATCATAAGTTGAGAGTATTTTTAGTAGGCAGATCAGTTTTTCCTCTACTTTAGGCCAGCATTCCACAACTGGGTTCCATTCATATGTGTTGTATTGCAGTGCTTATAATTCCCATGTCTTGCTGTTTGGGGTGATGGGAATTGTCATTCAGCACATCTGGAGGGCATCCAATTGGAGAAGGCTAATTCAAATTATTAAGAGTATTTGACATGCCCAGCAAAGGCATTATGGGTATAATTCATGAATTATGTGTATTTGTGCTCATGTGCATGGATGTGTGAGTGTGTGTAGAATATTCTCAGATATAGAATAATGCAGTCTTTGGATTTCTGACTATATCTGACCAAGTCCAACATGTATCTTAAACAGAAATGCATTAAAGAAAGGACAAGGGAGATTATCTCAATGTCCTTTCATGCAACAGGTATAAAACTGAACATAAATTAGTTAAATTTAAAGAGGACTGGTCCCCTGTGATGGAATGTTTGGGATCAAAAAGCTGATCAAGGATAAAATGGTAAGAAGAAATGGGCTGACAATTAAAAGGATAATAAAATGGGTTTCAAGTAATGTAATGTTTCCATGCTACATGAATTATATATATATATATATATATATATATATATAACATACATATAATAATATACTGTGTTATGAAATATTGGAAATAAGTACTAAACTGGGTAAATATATATATAAATGGGGGGAATGAAAGAAGATGATTAATGATATAATGGAAATAATTTCAGTCCAACAAGGATATAATCGTAGAACAAGAAAAGGTGCAATGATTAACAGATATCAGTATAAGAACATCAAAGGAATAGAAACAGCTGTCACGATAGAAGTTATTTTACATATATTTTTTATGTTTAGTTTGTATTTAGGTAGTTTGTGTTTATGATAAATGTCTTGTTTGAAAGTGTTTAATTGTTTATATGTTTACATGACAATTTTATATTGTTTATATGTTTACATGACAGACATATGCCATGTTTTTAAAGTAATAAAAAGTATATATATACACAGTTATCCACTCCTGCTTTAATTTTTATATATATATATATTAAAGCAGGAGTGGATAACTGTGTAATCCAGACATTGAACAACATCTACGAGCAGCCCTATAGTTGAAAAACATGTGGAAAGCTGTATTTGTCTGTACCTATCACCATTATGTTGAAAATCAAGGAAATCCACTGAATAGGTAGGAATCTAGCATGGAACAGAGCTGTCAGGCATGCAGACTTTTAAAAAACACAAAAGTCTTTGGATGAACAATTAGGAGGGTATTTTGTCCAATACATACTAGTTTTAAGTTCTACTTTCTCAGTTTTTAATGCTTTCTTCCAATGTCTCTGTGCTTACCATTGAGTAGAAATTGAAAATTACTCCAGAAGAACAAAAATGCTCTCTGCATTGACTTTGCACTGTTTTGCCAGTCCACAGAAGCCAAATTCTATCCAATTTGCCCACACTCCAACTAGTTCCCTCTGCAAAGCTACTGTCAAATGTCCCGTAAAATGTGTTTTCTTTTCTGCAACACAGGAAAAGCAGTGGAGAATTGCACAAACCTTCCTCATGTGGACTGGGAGAACACGCCACAGCTGTTAGCCTTGTTTTGCATGTTTTACATATTTGCATGCACCAAATATTTCCAAACATCCCAGTGTTTATTTTAAAATCCATCACTGCTACATCTGGCAACACAGACCTCTGCGGATACATATTCCCTTGGTGATTTTTTTTCTGGAAACTGTTTAAAAATGCTGTAGATTTAGCCCTGCTTCCAGTAAAGGAAAAGGCAAAACCAACACACTGACAGCATAAATGATGCACTCTTGTTAACACAGACATGGTGGGGAATAGCTTTTGAACCAAAGAGGCCTTCCTAATCAGCCTCCCACAAGTGAGAAAGCATGTGTAACAACAGGTCTTACTACCTCTTAAGCTGATGGTCCCATCCTATTTCTCCTCCTGAAATAGTGATGTTATCGTGTTGAGTTTTTGAGATTTTTGCCTTTTTTGAGTGGACAGAGGCATAAAAGGCAGAAATCAAAAGCAAAATGGACAAAAGACAAAAAGATAAAGAAGCAGAGCTTTGAAATGCTGCTCTTCAGGGAACTCTTCCACAGGACAAAATTATAGCATCATGGCCTCGTTCCCACTATGATTTAAAATGAATTGCTGATTGGGTTATATGTCTGTCGTTCCCACTTGAAACTGGTTCCAAACTGACTGCACTCAGTTTCAATCATGATGAAGTGAGGCAAATGCAAAAGAACTGCACTTTCCTGACACTAGTTTTTGGGTGGTTCTTTTGAAAAGAAGTAATTATCAAGCATGTTCAGCAAATGAGAACGAAGGACCTGAATCACATCAAACTGAAGGGGAGGGATTACTGTGGCAGAGAGTTGGCACATCCCTCACCAGTTATGGGGGAAATCCATCATTTCCCCCTCTCCCTCTTTCCCAGGACCCATCCTACATTCCAACCTTCTGTCCAGGAGGAATTCCAAAATGCCCTCCATTCCGAGCTTGACTAGGAAGCATGTCTTCCAAGTCTGCAAGGCTGGGAGGGCACCACTTCAACTCCCCATGTCCTCCAAGTCCTGCAAGATTTGGAGGGCAGCACCTCACCCAGGAGAGAGTCCTCCATATGACACCCATAGCTGAGGCATCCCAGGGGAGAGTCCTCCATATGACACCTATGGATGAGGCATCCCAGGGGAGAGTCCTCCATGTGGCTTGGAGGGCTTGGAGGACATGGTGAGTTGAAGTGGTGCCCTCCCAGCCTTGCAGTACTTGGAGGACATGCTTCCTAGTCAAACTCAGAATGGAGGATGTTTTGGAATTCCTCCTGGACAGAAGGTTGGAATGTAGGATGGAAAAGGAAGGCACCCAAAAACTAGTGAGGGATGGAATACTAGTGAGGGGTGGGATTCTGGCCACAGCACCCATGACTCCCTCCCATGTTTTCTTGAATGTGTTACCAGTTGTGTCACCAATGACGTGTAGATGATTGACAGGCATTTTGAAGGGGCACAAACTAGTGGGAATGACAATCATGCTAAAAAAAGAAGTGAATAAAGAAAAGACCCACTTCCATAGTTGGAGCGACATATGGACTGGAATCGATTCACCAACCCAGAGCAAAAGTGAATCACAAACCTGGTTAAATGTAAGTAGAAATGAGCCCCATGACTCACTTTAAGTGGCATGGTTCCACCTTAAGGAATCCTAGAATTTGCAGTTTGCAGTCTCCCTCCATGACAGAGTGCCTATGACATGGGTACCAGTTGCCATACCCAGGTTTCCCCATTCTCATCTTCATCTTAACTAAACAAGTTATTTATTACATGGGGGGAAATCCCATGCAGAAACAGGATTTAAAAGGTGAGGGAAACCCACCAAAGTGGTTAGATTTTCACACACATTGCTGTTAAAATGGGGTTAACCCGAACGGAAAGTAGTCAGAAACTACTTCTTTTTACTTTTGGGATTTTCCGAAAGTAAAAAGAAGCAGTTCTGACTACTTTCCATTTGGGTTAACCCCATTCTAACAACAACGTCGTCTGAAAATCTAACCGCTTTTGCAGGTTTTTTCCAATTTAAAGCCCCGTTTCTGCACGGGATTTCCCCCGTGTGATAAACTCCTAAACACTGTGTGGATATAACAGCAAGCTAAAATATGTCAAGGATGTTTCTTTCTGCTCTTCTTGACTTCCCCCTTCCTATCCTCATAGGCTATTACCCAACAGGCACTGCTGACAAACTGTTGCACTGAAGGCAGAGGCCCTTCCACAAGTCCACAGACAGTAGCAGGGCATCAAACATGGTGTCAAATCTTTCCTTCAGCTGTGTATGTGTTCCCAAGGTAGGGTTGGCAGAGTGAAAACTGGAAAGAACTTCTGGACCTTTAATTGTTGTATTGAAAAGGGAGTTTCAGCAGATGTTGCTTGTTACCTGGATGCATGACAATTAACCCCTGTTGAAATTTCCTGTTCTCAACCATTACAGGAGCCATCTCCAATCTGGCAACCCTATCCTGAGTTGATGAAGAGGGGGCAATTTTGTTATTGGCATACTGTCAGACCTGTTCTGTTGCCTGTTTCATATTTTTAAATAAGCTCAGGGTTTGGGTTTTTTCGTGTTTGTTTTGTTTTTGTTTAGTCACAGTGCTTGATATTGTTCTGTGTGACATGCTGAGCTGCTAGTTATTTGGGGGCTGCTAGGACCCAAGGCAGCTATATCTGGATAGGGCAGGGGTGGGCCTTATCTCCCTCCCCAACATGTCACACTGCCCTGCCTTTATTGGCTCAAAGGTGTCTCTTTTCGGCTGCATATTGTCCTAAACAGCAACTGGAAGTGTTGCAATGTCAATTTTTTTTAACTTACATATGGCTGAAAAAAGAGTTCTGATAGGTTCAGTAGAATCTTTTCATCTATTTTTGAATGTTTGGGAGCAAAGATCACCCCCAAATCATTCATATGTTTAAAAAAATATGGTTTGGGGAATGATCTGTCACAAAGTTGGGTTTGGGACTACTTGCAGCCCATGATCTGAAGCTACCTCATGTTTGGTTTGGGATGTTAGGGTGGCAAAATGAAAATAATCTACTTGGGGGAGGGGGAGGATCCTGTGTGACTGTATTGCTTGAGGGCACCAGTCCAGTTGGTGGCCCCATCATAGTCCCTTTGCCTCATCATTAGATAGCATACGAGTGATGAGTACTTGTATAGGCCCTCATGCATGATCTGTAGATGATGTGCTCTCCTGTTTTGGGGACTAAGCTGTGGGTTTGTTTGGTTAGAGGCCTCTGACTGGTTGTTGGCAGCATGATTTTATAGATTACACCAACAGTAAGGGTGGTGGCGCAGCTGTAAAGGGAAGCTACTAGACAACAGTAGCAGTGGAATGTGACACTCTTGGAGGATTTCTAAAAGACAATGACAGTGACACTTTGGCTAACTCTTGTTAGTACTGTGCAGAAGATGGCATTGGTGAGAAACTTCTGAATGTTTTACCTCAAAAAAACTATGGTGATGTGGTATTCAAATGAAGCAAGGGATAGTACTAGAAGATCAGACTCCTAGGTACCCCAATTGCCACTGGGGAACTACAGAGGAGACATAGGGCCTTTGCAGACTGCCAGAAATAGTTCATATTAAATTGAGGCACTGCCCTGGCTCGGTGCTAGGGAATCATGGGAACTGTAGTTTATTGTAGCACCAGAGCTCTCTGACAGAGAAGGCTCACTGTCCCAGAAAAAAATACAATTCCCATGACTCCCTAGCACTGAGGGCCTAAGCAGACGACTAAAACAGTCGTCTTGGAGGCCCGGAAGAGGAGGAGCCACCGCACGCGCGGCGGCCCTTCCTCTTCCTGAGGTCGCCCTGAGCGCTTCCGGGCCACCGCACGCCGGACGCGTTCAGGGCGACCTCCCTCCACAGCGTCCGGACGCGCTGTGGAGGATAAGTCGCAAAAAGGGCGCCCGCCGCTTTTAGGGCGCTCTTTTTGCGACTTATGAAAGGAGTGCCTTTTTGGCGCTCCTTTCAGGGTCGCCGGGGAGGCGCCGCGGTGAGGCTGCCATAGCCCCGCGGCGCTCCGGACCAGGGCGCTCCAAACGCCCTGGTCTGCATCCCCCCTGAGCCAGGGCAGTGCCTCAATTTAATGTGCACTATTTCTGGCAGTCTGCAAAGGCCCATAGAAACCATGGGCCTTTGCAGACTGCCAGAAATAGTGCACATTAAATTGAGGCACTGCCCTGGCTCAGTGCTAGGGAATCATGGGAACTGTAATTTATTGTGGCACCAGAGCTCTCTGACAGAGAAGGCTCAATGTCTCAGAAAAAAATACAATTCCCATGACTCCCTAGCACTGAGCCAGGGCAGTGCCTCAATTTAATGTGCACTATTTCTGGCAGTCTGCAAAGGCCCCATGTTGTATCTAGTGATGCAACTGGATTCAAGTTGAAAGGATGATGAGCTGCTGATATGCTCAGATGTGAAAGAAAAGTCTGAAAACACACAACACATAGAATGGGAACATGGAATATGAGAAACATAAATTAGGGAAGCTAGAAATTATTAGGGGTTTTTTTTAAAGGAAATGAAATGTATAAACATTGCATTACAAGTTGAGTCTCCCTTATCTGAATTCAGAATATTCTAAAATCAAAAATTGTCTACATGGGCGGTTGAGATAGTGACACCTTTGCTTTTTGATGGTTCAGTGCACACAAACTTTGTTTCATGGACAAAATTATTAACAAATATTGTGCATAAAATTACCTTCAGGCTATGTGTGTAAGATGCACATGAAATATACATGAATTTCATGTTTAGATTCGAGTGCCATCTCCCACACATCTCAATATGTATATGTAAATATTCCAAAATAAAAAAGCACTCTGAAATCCAAAACACCTGTGGTCCCAAACACTTGGATAAGGAAGACAATCAGCTTGTACTTGATGTGAGCAAGCTACAGCGGATGTTAATGGGACATTTTCAACCAAGTAATTTCATAACATTTTACTCTGTAAATGGTATTCTAAGAAGAAATGGGTAGCATTAATAATGAGGTGTAATGTAGTAAAAGCAGTCAGAGGAAATAATAAAAATTCTGACCAAAAAATATCAATAAGTCTGCAGAGGGAATCTATCAAAATCCCAGGGCCCTTTCACACTACACAATGGCTTCATCCTCACTGCAGAAAAAAATCCAATTTGACACCATTTTAACTGCCATGCATCAATGCCATAGAATTCTAGGATATGTAGGTTGTTGTGGCCCAAGAGCTCTCTGACAGAGAAGGCTAAATGGTTCACAAAACTACAAACACCATAATTCCCTAGCATTGAGCCATGGCAGTTAAAGTGATGTCAAACTGCATTATTTCTGCAGTGTGAATACATCCAATGGTAGCATTATGATTCCACTTTAACTGCCCTGATGTCATGCCCTGCCTGGACGAGGACTCGGAGGATGAGCCAGAACTTCCTCCAGGTCCTGATACTACAGCAGCGGAGCCCCAGACCAGATCTAGCAGTCCTGCTTTGCCAACTCCTGCAGAGCCTCCAGCAGAGCCTGTGGCATCTCAGGAGGTCACCTCGCAGCCAAGCATCCTGATGACAGAACCGTCAGACAGGGAGAAGGATCAAGGAACTGTGCCTACCTTCAGTCAGCATCGGGCAGAAAGGGCAGACCTTTGGCACTCAAAGAGGCTTTATGAAAAATGCTGAAGTAATCAAGGTGATCAGCCCCAGCTGGGCTCTGGCAGCTCAGGGATTTAAGCAGGTGTGGAGATGCTGCCTCCATGCCGGAGATCATCTGAGCTTTCTGATGAAAGCCTCTGGCTCTCCTTTCCTTGGTCTGAACCCTTGACTCTTATTTTTGTTTATTTTGGATTTTTATGGATTTTAATTGCTGTAAGCCACCCCAATTGTTTGACAGAGGGGTGGGGTAAAAATAAATAAATATTATTATTATTATTATTATTATTATTATTAGCAGCAGCAGCAATTAACTCAGACTGTGGCTACACTCCAGGGTCAGGTGAACCCTTCAGCTCCTGAAGAACACTAGAAATGCTTTGCCTCCCTTCCAGATAAGTTCCAGAGAGAGAGGACTATGTTGGACAGCTTTCTCACTAGCTACAAGCTACATTTTAAGCTTCACAGGGATGACTTTCCTGATGACTCACATAAAGTGGTGTTTATCATCAGTTTGTTGTTGGGCCCTGCCAGCAAATGGGCTACTTCCTACTTAAACTAGGATAGCCCCCTCCTCAATAACCTCCAGGGCTTTATTGATGAACTGAGAGCCACCTGGCGGCATCATAAAGGCTGAAACTGCGGAGAGTCAAATTCAAGGTCTCCATCAAGGCAAAGGGACTGTAGTGGAATACTCCACATCCTTCCATCTAATAGCACAGGATTTGGAGTGAAATAACAGTGCCTTGCAAGCTTAATTCCATAACAGCTTGGCGGACCCAATTTTGGATGAGTTAGCACACTTGGAGCCTCCCTTGTCCCTGGATTTGCTGATTGTGCAAGCTATACACTTGGATTGCCACCTTGATGTGCGCAACAGGCCTGATGAAGTGCCCTTCTGCCCCTCCCTAGCTTAGCCTGGTCAGCTCAGTCAGTGCCACCTGTGTCGGTCCCTTCCCAGCCCACAGTGGAACCTATGCAGCTGGGAGGGGTCCACCTGTGGCTCACCTGGGCCAATAAGGAAAGCAAGAGGAGGGAGGGGCTCTGCGTGTACTGAGACCTTCAGGGGCATTTTGCCCGGGAATGCCCTGCCAAAGGAGGTCAGGACACATTGCAGGGAAACACGGCCTCCCAAGTGTAAAGCAGATTCACCACCTGGGAGAGTCTCTTGATCTGCTATCTCCAGTTCGGCTCCCCGAAAGGACCCTTTGTTGGTGGCTTCCACTCTTAGGCTCCCACCACAGAGCTGATTCCTGTAGGAGCGATGTTGGATTCGGGGGCCTCAAACAACTTTATGGACTTGTGGTTTGAAAAATGCTACTGGATCCTTTTGGAGGCCCTTGTTGAGCCCAGGCCAGTGGAAACCATCAATGGACAGCTGCTCCACTCTGGCTCTGTGATCCATCAGCAGCTGTGCTCCATCTCAAGATCTGCAACCTCCAGAGTCAGGACCCGCTGGTGGCCCAGCATGCTGTGGAGGGAGATGCTTCTCCCTTCACATTCTGGGAAGAACCAGGAAAGGTTTTGGAGCAGATCATTAAACAGAAAGTCTGTGAACATCTGGAAGGTAATTTCATAATCACAAAAAGTCAACAGGGGTTTCAGAGAAACAAATCTGATCTCTTTTTTTTTTTTTTTTTTTTTTTTGATAAAATTACCAGCTGGGTAGATGAAGGGAATGCTGTGGATATAGTATGTCTTGATTTCAGTAAGGCCTTTGACAAGGTTCCCCATGACATTCTTGCAAACAAGCTGGTAAAATGTGGAGAAGACAAAGTAACTGTTACATGGATTTGTAATTGGTTGACTGGCCAAACCCAAAGGGTGCTCAACAATGGCTCATTTTCAACCTGGAAAGAAGTGACCAGTGGGGTGCCACAGGGCTCTGTCCTGGGCCCAGTGCTATTCAATATCTTTATTAATGACTTGGATGACGGTATTGGGGGCATAGTTATCAAATTTGCAGATGACACCAAATTAGGAGGAGTAGCTAATACCCCAGAGGACAGGATCAAAATTCAAAATGACTTGAACAGACTAGAAAGCTGAGCCAAAGCTAACAAAATGAAATTCAACGCGAAGAAATGTAAGGTACTGCACTTAGGGCAGAAAAACGAAAAGCACGGATATATGATGGGGGACACCTGGCTGAATGAGACTACGTGTGAAAGGGATCTAGGAATCCAGGTGGACCACAAGTTGAACATGAGTCAACAGTACGATGCAGCAGCTAAAAAGGCCAATGCAATTTTAGGCTGCATCAGTAGAAATATAGTGCCTAGATCAAGAGAAGTAATAGTACCACTCTATTCTGCTTTGGTCAGGCCTCACCTGGAATATTGTGTCCAGTTCTGGGCACCACAATTAAAAAAGGATGTGGAGAAACTGGAGCGTGTCCAAAGGGGGCAACTAAAATGGTGAAGGGTCTGGAAACCAAGCCCTATGAGGAATCACTGTTGTCCCAGGCCATTATTCAGATCATGCAGTCTTGGCCAGCTGATGGGACATTTCACATGGTCTAAACTTCTTTGAATGAGCTGCACAAATAGGATTGGATCTAAATTCAGTAACTTCACATGGGTTGGTTTCAGCCTGGTTTCCATGGACAGAAGGTGCTCATCACATCCAACAGAGTCTTCCAACCCTCACTTTAGTATTTGAGCAGGGAGCAATGTGGGACTGAAGGGACTATTGTAGGGAGAAAGGGCAAGGAGGTCTATGTTCATGAACCCAATTGCATATGTCTAAATCTGGATCTGATCCTCAAGTGTCTTTGATTTCTTACAGATTAAATTTAATTAAGGGCCTTTACAGACTGCTAGAAATAATGCAGCTTGAGACCACTTTAACTGCCCTGGCTCAGTGCTAGGGAATCATGGGAACTGTAGTTTCTTGTGGTACCAGAGCTCTCTGACAGAGAAGGCTCAATGTCTCAGAAATAAAATACAATTCCCATGATTCCCTAGTATTGGGCCAGGGCAGTTAAAGTGGTCTCAAGGGGCATTATTTCTGCAGTCGGTAAAGGCCCTAATTCAGGTTGCTGACACTGTCATGGCTCCATCTTATGGAATCATGGGATTTTTTTTATTTGCTGTGGCACCACAGCTTTCTGACAGAGAAGGCTAAATATCTCAGAAAACTACAAATCCCCACATTCTACAGCATTGAGCCAAGGCTGTTACAATGTTGTCAGAACTGCATTAAAGATGCAGCCTTAGCCTGGATCAATCTATGGTTCTGCATTGTTCATTTTATTTCTTCTTTTCCTGATGAAATCCATTCCCTCCCACATTTTGCAAATAGCTTTTCCTGTGGTAAATTGGTAATTGAGAATCATATACAAATTTATTTTATTTTTTGCGTTGTTTTTGTCCAGAAAATCTGTCTATAAATAGAAATGGAAACAGAGCAGGAAGAGAAAGAATTCACAGTAAAAGCAGCAATATAGCCTGGAATTTTTTTTTCCTCCTCTATTTTCTTCCAGAAGGAAATAACTGCATATTTTTAAGGACAATGGATTTCACATTTCTATAGATAAAAGCTTTTATTTCATTTTTTAGCTTTCAGGGCTGTGTTCCTAGATTTCTACAGGTGAAAGAGAAAATAAGGAGTTGGCTTCATATTTTGCAGGAGCCAAATGCCTCTTTGTGTGATGGAGTGGTACCAATAAGCATTCACAAAGCATTGTTTGAAAAGCAACAGAAGGTTGACTCAGTTTTTCCCTGCTACAAAACAATAATAAAACCATTTGCAGATGTACAGATATTGGGTACAATCCAGCATTCAGCTGAGCATATGCAGTTCCCTTTGAAATCCATGGATCCATTTGCTCATTATCAGAGCAATTATCAGGCTTTTTGAGATATAGCTGTAGAGTTTATAAACTATTGATTATTTATTCATATGGTTCATTGAAAAATTTAAAATTCATCTGGAGAGGTGTCCTCTCTTCCAAAACAACCCCCAAAACTTCACAATCAGGATATTCCCAGAATACACAATTTAGCTTGGAAGAATTCTTAGCGGATGTCTCAGTCTCCACCCAGGTAACAGTTTTGTCCAAATAAAGACAAGATTACATTTGAGTTATGAACTACAGCCCCAAAAGAATCATCCATATTTATCAGGCCATTTGAGATAGCAAGAACAAAATATGGACTGGCCCTCAGAGCTTGGCAGCTGT
Source organism: Phrynosoma blainvillii (assembly GCA_026167975.1). Lineage (NCBI taxonomy): Eukaryota > Metazoa > Chordata > Lepidosauria > Squamata > Phrynosomatidae > Phrynosoma > Phrynosoma blainvillii. Next base: position 287,803,480 of record JANUYF010000003.1, read on the forward strand.
CAAAGCATCCCAATAAAATTGTGTAATTCTGAGATTGCTGTGTAAGTCACTCTGGGTACCTTGTGAATGGAAGAATTGGTTGATAAATAAATAAAGACAGGCACACCCAACATAGGACACATGGGGAAAATACCAGTACCATCTGTACAGTTTTGAGGCCTTCCACAAAATGGGATCCTTAGTCCTCCATTATATGTAACATGGCTGAGCACTTCTGAGATACAGATATTGCTCTTGTGGCATTGATAGCCAGACCCCAGAATTCTCTTCACTCTTAACCACTTACATTATGCATTAGTTTAAAATTAAATACACTGCATGTGCCCTACAGTTTGTTGCCATGAATAGTTAATAAGGGCTACATGCAAGACAAATTATAGCCTGCCTGTTAATCCAGCTTTGTTCCTACAGATTGTCACATCTGTCCCACCAATAGTGAGCTCCATCAGTGGGCAGAGGAGGTAAAATCTGCCAACTCCAACTTTGCTCCTACAGATTGCTGCTGGGATAGAGAAAATGTTAACACTCTAATTCTAAGTACAGTAGGCCATTAGTATCCACTGGGATTCAGTTCCAGGATGAGCAATGGATTCTTGCAGTAGTGTCACTAGGGCTGATGTTACCTCTGCCACCCAGTAGTCTTTTCTGGGTTTGATGTGGCTGTTGGGAGAGGGAGGCAACTCACTTTCCCACCTGGCCAACAGATACACCAGTCCTGGAAGGGAGCCCCTTCCTAACTGTGGCTTCTGGAGGGGTATGGGCTGCTGCTACTACTTGGAACCCATTTCTGGGTGTGGCATGGTTGTTGGGCAAGCAGGAGAAGGAGACAACTCACTTTCCTATTTGGCCAGCAGACCCATAAGGCAACACCTTCCCACTAGCAAGTGCTGGTGGGTGTGGGATGCTGCTGTTATTCGGCAGCCTTTTTCCCACTTGCTCAGCAGCCCTGCCAGACCTGGAAGAAGCTGCCAGGCAGCAAAAAAATAAGCCCTGGTATTGCAGTGGTTAAAAACCTGTACTGCAGCCACTCACTCACAAACCATAAGGTTGTGAGTTCAATACCAGCCAGGGGCTCAGACTCGACTCAGGCTTGCATCCTTCCGAGATCACTAAAATGAGTACCCAGCTTGTTGGGGTAATTAGCTTACACATTGTAAACCACTTATGGAGTGCTTAAGTGCACTGATAAGTGGTATAGAAATGTACTTGCTATTGCTAAAAGAATCTCATACCCATTAGCAGCCACAGCTGATGAATGGCAGAGGTGCCCTAACTGGCAGAGGGGGGCAGCCAAGGGGCATTTCAAGAGCAATCACTTCATTGGGAGTTCACCCCTCTTTGAGGTGTCACTGACCCCTAGTGATGGTCCTGTTCTGCGGACAATTTGTGCACAGTAGGATATTTCCAGTCCCCACCCACCAATAATCTTTCATGCAATGAGTAATTGCAACAATGATCCTGCTTCTGATTGTCGCACCACAGCTTGCTGGTGAGAGGGAGCTGAAAATGTCATCCTACATCACCCTAATCACTAGTAGAGCTGACCTCCATCACTCAGTGAGGCTGCTGGCTGTTAAGGTAGATTGGGGATATTATTGCCATGATGGTAAAAATAAATGCCAAACAATTAAAATGTAGCTTACATGTTCATAACTGTTCAACAGGATGCCAGCCGGAGCTTCTATATGAAGCTATGAAATATTATCTAATCATTAGAGAGCATGCTTCCTCATTTTTGCTCCACATTTGGAAACAACATGGTAAAATTAACAATACATTCATAGATACCATCTACTTTTTATGTGTGGGGGTACTTTTGTTTTGCTCATGTGCATTTCCCCCTCTGAAATATACTGCATATAAAAATGTATGGATTTCAGAGGTAACGTGGGTTTTCTTGGATACAGAAGAAGGAGAAGTGAAAATAGGAGGAAGGAATAGCAACAATGTGAGATATGCAAATGATATGCAAATGACACCATACCAGAAAACCTCACCAACCTAGAACACCTACTAAGGAAGATCAAAGTGTAAAGGCAGGCTTAATGGTGAACATAAAGAAAACAAAAATAATGACCACCAAGGACCTTCACAAGTTCAGCCTAGGAAATGAAGAAATAGAAATTGTAAAAGGATTCCCATACCTGGGATCAAAAATCGATAGAAATGGGGACTGCAGTCAGGAAATCAAAAAAATATTAAGAATGGGGAGGGTGGTTATGAAAGAACTAGAAAAGTTCATAAAATACAAAGATATACAACTAAACACAAAAGTTAGAATTATACGAGCCATAGTATTCCCTATTACCATGTATGAATGTGAGAGCTGGTCAGTTAAGATGACAGGAAGAAAATTAATTCATTTGAGATGTGGTACTGGAGAAGAATGCTGAGGATCCCATGGACAGCCAAAAGGACAAACAAGTGGGTCCTACAGTAGATCAAACCGGAAACCTCCCTGGAAGCCAAGATAACCAAACTGAAACTGTTGTACTTCAGACACATCATTAGAAGAGAGGACTCTTTGGAAATAACAATAATGCTGGGGAAGGTGGAGGGAAGTAGGAAGAGAGGAAAGCCACATGCTAGATGGATGGACTCTATTAAGGTAGTCATGGGTATGGGGTTGCAGGAATTAAGCAGAGCAGTAGAGGACAGAGGGTCTTGGAGATGTCTCATCGATAGGGTCGCCATGAGTCGAGATCAACTCGAGGGCATTTAACAACAAACAACAATGAGTTTTCTCTTACTATTTATTAATCTCAGTAGATAAGAATTAGACAATTTCAGTGACATTCCTAAAAGTGCTGACATTCTTTTCTATCCTTACTTTGAATTAATATGTGTATCATTTCTGGTAATCTCTTCAAGAGGAAGTAGACCATAGTGTTTGAGCATTGGACTATGGAGACCAGAGTTTGAATCCTGACTCAGCCATGTAAACCCACTGGGTGACCCTGGGCAAGTCACATTCTCTCAGCCTCCAAGGATGGCAATGGCAACCCCTCTCTCAAGAAGTTTGCCAAGAAAACCCTGTGATAGATTCTTCTTAGAGTTGCCCTAAGTAAAAAATGACTTGAACCACACAACTTCATGACGATGCCTGAAATGTCTTATTAGAGCATTCTTCTCCTTCAGTAATGAATACCAACACTACATCTGTATATAATTAGTACTTTTGCACCATTCATTCTTGGGATGAACAAAATCAAGTGGCTGAAGTGTAAAGTCTGATCAGATGATTTTTATAATATGAAAGAAAGGAGCATAAAGAAGGGAGCTGTGTTATACTGAGTTAGACCATTTCCATTTAGACTAGCATTGTCAGTTCTGACGATCTTCTACCTGGAAATTCCTGGCCATCATTCATATCCTTCCACACAAATACTAACCAGGACTGACCCAAATTAGTGTCTGAAATTAGATAAAACTAGGTGTGCTCAAACTGTGCTTGGAGATAATATACACAATTATTCATTCCCAGATCAGAAAGTAAGTTTCCCAACAGTTGGGAAACCCCACTGGGAAGATTAATAGCCATTGTAATTTTGCACAATTTTCTCCTGGTCCTGTAGTATTGTGGGGAGATTATTATACAGAGAACAACATGTGCGATTTTTGTACCAATATATAAATAAATAAATACCTGTTATCTAGCAGAAACATGTGCATGAAATCCAACCACTTATTTTGCAGAGAAAGACACATCCTGCAGCAGGAGATGTATGTGTCACATGTAACTACAACTCTCAATAATGCTAGCCCCCCAACCCAGCTTATAAGTCATGCAGTCCCCAAACCATAGCCATTTCCAGGTTGGAGTGTGAGAAGATAAGTGGTGAGACAACCCACTATTTTCTCTTTGCTGGAGACACTATGACAGGCTTCTGCAGAGACTTCTGGGGTTCCTCGGGGTGACATTTTTGCAGCATGTCCAACTGTCACTGATCCCCTTGCTCTCTGACAACCCAGTAAAAGGCCCTGTTGAGGAGGATGGCTTCATGGCTTACATAGTCGGGTGCTTTTACTGTTGCTGCTGGCTGTTGCAATGCTGTAAGTGACATTGTGATGTCGTAAAGTAGACTTGTGACATTGTAACTTACTAACAGGATATCAGCCATAGAGGCAGGGGCTGCACAAATAACTACTTTTTCTCAGCAGAACAATACTTCTCCAACACTTCAAGATGTTCAAATACAGGGAAAATACTGCCAAGGAATATTTATTTTCTTCTGCATTGGAGAGAAAACTATCATAATTATTCATACTTGCATGTGAGGAGCAAATAGTCAAGAATTTATATTTGTAGTTTATGGTGGTATAGTGGAAGCCAAACGCGTGATTTTGATTTCTTTAATGTTTTATTTTCATTATTAATAAAATAAATATTTGCTCTTTTTGGGGCAGCAAATAGGAGGATTGGGGTTGCGGCATGTAGTTGCCACAGCCCCTATCCGCCACTCCCAGGGGCGGCCCAGAGCTGCCACAAACAGGCCGTCTGCATCAGCCCTCACTTTGTCAGAGTACGCCTCTTCAGACCCCCCCCCCCCCAGGCAACATAGTGAATTGATTCAGGGAACTGAGGTTCAAAAATGTAAGTTTCCCAAGTTCCTTTCAAGGGCATAGAAAACATGCCATATACAAAAAAAATGAAGGAAATGGGTCTGTTTATACCAGACAGAGTTGAGGGAACACAAATATCATTCCTCAAATACATGAAGGGCTGTCCCATATCAGAGGACAAAGATATTCTCTTTGATGAATTCCCATGTGTGCACCAAAGGCAGTCTCTTTGCACAATGTAATATTGTGCACAGGATAAATGTGTGCAATTATATGGTCAATAGTCAGGGATTAGGGGATGCAGCAATGCCTCTTCTTTCTCTTTCTTTCTTTCTTTCTTTCTGTATTTGTCCTCCATTGCCCTAAATGATGTGGAAGCAATTTTCCTTTCCTTTCCTTTCTTTTTTCTCTTTCTTTCTTTTGACCCACTGAATTCCTCCTTGGTGATATCCTTTGTGAAAAATGGGAGTCCTTCTATTTATCAGAATCTTCTTCCCAGATAACAAAAGGTTAAATGTGGGAAGAAATTCAGGAGTTGTGCAGATGGGTGGCTCTGGGCCGCCCCAGGAAGCAGTGGATTGGGGCCACAGCTACCCCACGCCATGGCCCCGATCCTCCTTCTTGCTGCCCCGAAAAGAACGGCAAAATGCTACTCCTTTCAGGGGCAACAAAAGACTGCCCTAAGAGCCGATGCATGGCTCTTCAGCACCCTTTCTGGTGCAGCGTGTCAGAACGCTATGCTGGAAGGGCATCCTAATGCTGCACACCATGCATAACAGTGCATGGCATCAGAACGGGGTCAGCATGGGGTTGGGGCGGCCGGCGTGCAGTGTGCGGCTGCCTTGCCCCAACTGTGTCTCCAGGCCAGTCCTTTGGGCCCATAGTTACATTTTAATGAGGTTCAGCATCACAGGTGACGAGATAACAATTAGCCAATGAGATGGGCAGTTGGTTACTGTTGAACATAAAAAACATAAAGAAAACAAAAATAGTGACCACAGAGAACTTACACACATGCAAACTAGACCATGAGGAAATAGAAAAAGAGTTCTCATATCTGGGATCAAACATTGATCAGAACAGGGACTGCAGTCAGGAAATCAGGAGAAGATTAAGAATGGGGAGGACAGCTATGAAAAAACTAGAAAAGATCCTAAAATACAAAGACTTACAACTCAGCACAAAAGTCAGAATCATGCAAGCCATCATATTCCCTATTACCATGCATGGATGTGAGAGCTGGACATTCAAGAAAGAAGGTAGGAAGAAAATCAATGCATTTGAGATGTTGTGCTGGAGAAGAGTGCTGAGGATTCCATGGACAGCCAAAAGGACAAATAAATAAATAAATAAATAAATAAATAAATAAATAATAAAATTTATTTTTACCCCGTCCCTCTGTCAAGCAATCGGGGTGGCTTACAAGAATTAAAATTCATACAAATTTAAAAATAAACATCCCCCACCCCTCCCCCATTAAAACAGTATTAAGCTACAGATCCAATTAAAACCTTAACATAACATATCAAAAATACAATAACACAACAATACAATAAAAATTTAAAAACAACAATAGCCAACCAACAACAAACAGTGGGAGAGCCAAAACCAAGATGATAAAAACAGGTGGACTCCTAACAAATGGGTCCTAGAGCAGATTAAGCAAGAGGTATCCCTAGAGGCCAAGATGACAGTGACTGTCATATTTTGGACACATCATGAGAAGGCATGAATCGTTGGAAAAGACAATAATGTTAGGAAAGGTGGAGGGAATCAGAAAGAGAGGAAGGCCACATGCTAGACGGATGGACTTTATTAAAGAAACCATGAATATGAGTTTGCAGGAGCTGGGCAGAGGAGTAGAGGACCGGGACCCCTGGAGATGTCTCATCCATAGGGTCATCATGGGTCGAGATCAACGTGAAGGCAGTTAATAGCAACAACAAATACATATTACTATATATATGCATACAAACATACATATATAAAAATATTTTTCATTTATAATTATATACATGTTTTATTATTATTATTATTATTTATTTATTTATTTATTTATTTATTTCTAACCTGCCCCTCTGCTTCAGCAACCGGGGCGGTGTACAACACATTAAAACTGATACAAAGTAAAACATTCCATCAACCAGTCCCTAACCCTCCCTCCCCATAAAACTAAATTAAACTAGTGCAGAATTAAAATGACACATAAGTCTTATATAAAATCAACTTAAAGCAACAGGCAATAGCAGCATGACGGAGGACGGGTAAGCGATCACCTCCTATGAGCTGGGAGTTCTTCCAGGAAGGCCTGCCAGACGAGATCCATCTTGACTGCTTTTTTAAAGCTGTCAAGGGTGATAATAAGACAGATCTCGTCTGGCAGGCCATTCCATAGTCTGGGAGTGGTCGTTGAGAAGTCCCTCTGGAAGGTCTGTGACAGCCTAGTTTTCAAAGGCTGAAGCAGATTCCTCCCAGACCAGAGTGCGCGGGGGGATCATACGGGACAAGATGGTCCCTGAGATAAGATGGGGGCTTTAAAGGTTAAAACCAACACCTTGTACTGTGCCCGGAAACTAATCGGCAGCCAGTGGAGAGATTTAAGCACTGGTGTTATGTGCTCTCTCCTAGCTGTTCCTGTAATTAACCTGGCTACCATATTCTGTACCAGTTGAAGTTTCCAGGTTAGGCACAAGGGTAGCCCCATGTAGAGTGCATTACAGTAATCCAAACATGAGGTTACCAAAGCATGTACCGCAGTTTCCAGATCCCTCATATTCAGTTAAGGGGGCAGCTGGCGTATCAGCTTAAGCTGATAACAGGCACTCCTGACCGTCGCATTCACCTGGCTAGTCATGTGAAGCGACGAATCTAGGAGCACCCCCAGACTGCGAACACAGTCCTTAGAGGAGAGTTTGACTCCATCCAGTACTGGAAGTTGTATTCCCAGACCTGGTTTCGGGCCCATGACTGTCAGTACCTCCATTTTGTCTGGATTTAGTTTCAATCTGTTTTTCCTCATCCAATCCATTACTGCTCTGAGACAGTCATTGAGAGGAGAGACGCCATCTGAAGTCTGAGCCGATGATCTGGTCATGGAGAAGTATATCTGGGTGTCATCAGCATACTGATGACAGTGAGCTCCATGCCTCCGAATATTAAATAGCATCTTTTATATCTATCTGTCTGTCTGTCTGTCTGTCTGCTTATATATATAAAAATAATCTCCTAGGTCCATAGTACAACAATAAATTGTTGGATACTGAATTTGAACTCAATAATATGTTAGGTTACACTCTCTCTGCCTCTGTGGAAGTAATACATTTTGTGCAGAAACCTGTCATTGTCCCTTCCTTCCAATTTGGTACACTCATAAAGCCTCTCTATTCTCTGCCTATTGCATTTCCTCTGAAGGTCATACTGTCTGCCCAACCATAGATTATATGCTACTAATACAATGCTGCAGACACGCACATGAGATGTAATGACATCATGTGCCCACCATATCCCTTCTTCCTGGCCAAAGAAAATATCTCCAAAATTCCCTCTCTATCCCTAGCGCGAAGCCCTCAAAAATTTGGCATTCATCAACAAATCTACATGTTGATGCCACCATTGAGACTGATTATTTCTCCCTCTTAAATGAAATGATCCCTGCTCCTATTCTGTGTTATCTTTGGGAAAACAATTGCTCATGCGATCTAATGACTCTCCACAGCCTCCATACTCCTGTCTCCTAACCAATGACAACATTCGATAATTCCCCACATCTGTGGCACCAAGACTTGAACAGTTGCACAGTAAATCAACATAACAGTATGATAGGCAACCCCTTGCAGCATATTATTGCACACATATTATTTGTACAGTTAGCAAGCTAAATTATCATACCCTCTTTCTGAGGGGCAGAAGCAAGTAAATGGTCTATTGATTCCCTGAGACCACAGTAATACTGTTTTCAGACCAATGAAAATATTCCCAAAAAAATCCCTGGCATTCCATGGTGCCAAGGCTTTAAAAGTTTAAAATTCTATCCAGATAGTTGCCTGTTAAGCAGACTCTGATAGTGTATTGGTCAAAATGAGTTTTCCATGCAACTTCAAATATAAATTGGTAATAAATAGGAGCGATCCAATGAACTTTTTGTCAGTTGGGAAACATGGCAGCTCAGAGGGTTCCCATAAGAATTGAGTATTGGCACTCAAAAGAGACAAACCTCCTTCTGGACTGCATCACCAAACAGCATGGGGCTGTGAGGAGGCTGATGCGGTCCTCTAATAGGAGAAATATAAATACCAGTATGTATCAGGCGGCATCCCATAAATCTTCCCTTGAGGGCTATGCTCGGACAGATGAAAAGTGCCATACCAAGTTCAAGAACCTTAAGGGAACATTCTATAAGGTAATGGAGACCTTTGATGGGAACTCTCTGCCTGCCAAAAACTATCCTTGTTCAAAAGGATGAGAGTTGTGGGAAACAGCTGGGAATCCCAGTTGGAAGGAGAGGATTGAGAGTTTACTGCAGGCAAGTAAAAAAAAAATACTTATGGGGTTGAAGGACAGGGTGGTGGGCTAAAAGTACCATATGTGCTCATACTGTGAAATATGCATAATTTATCCCTTTGTATTTCAAGGTGCTAGGTGGAGGAGGAGGAGAGGGGTGGAAGATTCTTCTTCCAAATCTTCCTCTGATGTCTCCCTAGATGTCCCTCCAGATGCTTCCCTTGCAGAAACCCCTGCACCTCAACCACAAGGTTGGTTGAATTTTCCCCTCTAACACATAAAAGACATGACTTCCTTATGTACATATATATATAGGGTAACATAGGTGTGTGTGTGTTGTATATATCATAAGGGGGTACTCATTTCAGTTACTAAACTGAAGAGCCAGCATTGTCAGAGACTACTCTGTGATCATGTGACCAGCACGATTGCACAGAATGCTGTTTACCTTCCCACTGAAGTGGTATCTATATATCTACTTGCATTTGCATGCTTTCAATTTGCTAAGCTGGCAGAAGCTGAGACTAGTGACAGGAACTCACCCCATCATGCATCATCTGGACCTCAAACTACCAACCTGCTCATCTTGCAATCAACAGAGTTAGCATCTTAACCACTTGAGCAAGTACTGTCTAGATATATAAACATATACACACACACACACACACATATATATATATATATCTGATTGTGTGTGTGTGTGTGTGTTTGTATAACTGTCTATATATAAATATTCATGTATATTTTTATATATGCATACGTGGATGTATTCCACTTTTCATTACTTTGATTGAGTTTCTATGTTATTTCGTATGCATATTTGAGAGTTAAACTCAAAGAACCAAACAGACACACACACATCCATATTAATTAAGATATGGCAATATATATGCTTGTATATATATTTTAATTTTTCAAAAAACATGTGTTCATTTATAGATGTTTATATAGACATACATATATGTGTGTATATGCATATATGTATATGTATTCATTTGTATAGAAATATTTATTTATAAATACACATAGACATGTATGTATACATATATATGTGTGTGTGTATATATATATATATACACACACACACACACACACACGTGTGTGTGTGTGTGTGTACACATTCAATCATATATGTATATATACATATCATATATTTATTCAAAAGTTGGTATAAGTACGTGTACAAACCAACAAATTCTTAATTAGGAACAAGTATATATATATCTAAATATGTACATATGTAGATATGCATATGTACGTATATGTATATGTTAATATATGAGCAAACACAGACTCACACATAAGTATATCTATTTATAAATTAATATATATATATATATATATATATATATATATATATATATATATATATATATATATATGCACACACACACATGCTCATACACACAGAGACCAAACATATGGATTTTAAATAGTGTTTTCTGCTTCACCACACAGCACCAGGAAAGGAGAAGTAAGCTGAACCTTCTCATGGGGAGGCCCCTCCAAACATTGATGCTCCTCCACCAGAAATATCTAAGTGACATTGACACACAATGATAATTGGAAGTGACACAGGTTAGCCAACAATTAACACATTATGTTTTTTAATGTGCTGCAGGGACTGAAGTCCTTGAGTGGTTGGAGAGGGTGGAGAGGAGCATGGCCACAGTTCAGCCCACCCACCCCCTCGACTCTGAACCTCCCCCATCTGGATTCTGTAAGTATGCTGCTAATAGCAAAAGAAGAAGAAGAAGAAGAAGAAGAAGAAAGGGGGGAGGGCAGACCAAATTTAAAAATTAGCAACAGTACTTGTAATGTTTTTTCCTTCATTTTTCTGTTTTCAGGGAGAGAAATCCTGGATTGGCTCGACAGGGTGGAGACATAGCAGGCAGCCTTCCAGCTGATGTACTGGCACAGCATTTAGTTATTTTAATATTTTATGTTAATAATGTTTATTTATAGTGTTTCTGTTCTGCAATTCCATTTATTTAAAAAACATTTGTTTTATGCATTTTCTACAATTTCCAAATGTTACATATGCAATTTTCATAACTATTCATATATTTTATTAGAAAATAAAAATATTAAATTTTATCTTGCATGCTTCTTTTTTGTGTCAACATCTACCCTTCCCCCACCCTCCCTGGGTCAGCTAGCCAAAATAAATAAATAAATAAAAATCATTGTCCAAGTCCCCAGAGATAGTGGGACGGGCTTATTGATTTTCCTTGTACGTCAGGTTAAGGGAGCCCCATTGGATCATAATGGCTGCAGCTTCGCTACAGCCGCCACATAGTTGGTGCTTTGGGAGAAACAGGCCCAAGAGATGAAGTGGAGGATTGTACAATAGGGGCAACAGCCAAGACTCCATTTTGGGGAGGAGGCACAGAAGTCACTTGTACAGTGGCATTGCTGCTGTGACCATTTTGAGACCCACTGATGGAGGAACCATCATTGAGGGATTGCTGGGAAGTTATTCTCCTCCTAACCATCTGTCCACCTCCCCTACCAGTCCCACTATTTGACATAACAAAAGTGATGAAGTCTTACATGACATTTGTCTGGTTCTTTAAAACATTTAACATTCAATGAAAGAAACATATGCTATGAAGATAAGCCCTCCCTAACCAGCAATGCATTTATCTGAGCAATCGAATAAGCTTTCATTTCTATTTTTTTTTTTAAATACCTTGTGAGTATAGCTCCTCAGAGCCCTCCATTGGCTGTAGATGCTGATGAAGCACCATGCTGAGGTCCTGATGAGCAGCCCCTCCTGACACTATCACAACTTCTGCCATCAAGGTTACTCTTTTCGCTTCTACACTTGCATCACCTGTAAAGATCTCCTTCAGCTCATTAAAGAAGGGCATGGTTATCGCCCCATTCCCACCCGTTTGCAAGGTGGTTTGCCATCTTAAATGTCCATTTCATAGCCTTTGCTCTTGTTCCACACTCCACTCCTGTTCTATCATGCCCTTTCTCCCTCATCTTGGCTGCGATACTATTGTAAATATCTATATTTCTGTGGCTATGGTTCAATTGCAATTGCACCATCTCCTCACCCCAAATAGCTATCAAATCTATTGCCTCCTCCCTCTTCCACAAAATTCCCCTCCCACTTTTTTTAGAGGAATCTGCCATGGTTAATCGATTGAAGGAGGAAAAAAAGCTGGCAGATTTAAATGGGGTCTGCGATGCAGATCAGCTGGTCAGAGCAGCAACTGCGATGGATGCTTTTTAAAAATGATGCATTGCCAGAGGTTTAGTGGTTGGCAAAAAGGGCACAAAGGTGGGAGGGCACAGTTAGATGGACATCAGAAACCCTTGACCAGCTGGGTATGCCCTCTCTTCCTGTATGGCTCATACCAGGGATGACCAAATGGCACCTATGGAACCGCCCATCCTCCCATCATGTACTCCCTCCCAATCTACGGATCATGCCATGTTCCCTCAATGGGGACCGGAGCAGCTGAGCCAGGGGTCCCCCGTCACAAAAACAGTGACTTGCTAAAGTAATTCCATGCAAATACAATGATGTGGATATATAATCATGGGTTTTAAAAAAAAAAAGAAAGAATAAGACCATATCAAGAGACAATAGGTCACACCTGCCTTCACAACATCTGTGCCAGGCACCCAAGATTTAATGCACACAAGAGGAGTGAGGAATCCGCATCAGGAGACCCATTACTCATTGTAGAAATGCTACAAAACAAAGATAGATCGTACATTGTGTCAAAAATATTTTAAAAAAATTACGCAAGATACCCTCAAGTCAAAATTAGTCTTAATTCTTGAAAGTATCCTGGACACACAGGGGACAAATTCTAAAACCATAGATCATGGCTTGATTCACAGGAACAGATCAGTGTTTAAAAATGGAAAATGAAGCCACCCAAACGGTAGATAAAACGCATTACTCTCATCAGCAGTGCTGAGAGGTGGGAAAATGGAGGATTCCAGAAAACCAGAGGCTGGATGGGTTACACCCCTCTACCAATCCCCTCTGTCAAAGTCCCTTCTCCAGTACTACGTGATCCAGATCAGAACGCTATTCCCACTTGTTGAACACATTTCGGAATCAGTTCTTTTCAAAAGAACCACCAAATGATCCATCTTCAGATAGAGCATTTTTTTTGCATTTGCCTCACTTCAACGCAACTGAAACCAAGTGCGGTTGGTTCAGAAACCAGTTCCAGTGTGAACGAGGCACATATCATCCAATCAGCCATTCGCTTTAAATCATAGTGGGAATGAGCCCCTGGTTTCCCTAAGTTTAATGAAACCATCTTTCTTAAAGTCTAGATCTAAAATAGCTATTTTCCTTGTTGTCTCTTCCACCTTCTGGATAATTATCTGCAAAGCAAGTGAGGAATTTGTTGGACTTCATATTCTTGGCACAGTATGACTTCCAACAAGTATCAGGATAGCTGAAACTGCCCACTATTACTACATTTATTCTGAATGTTTGGTTATCTGTTCCAGGAAGACATCCAAGTCCTCAGTCTGGTTTAGGGATCTGTAATGGACCCCCACAATGATATCATTGTTATTTTTATCCTGCTTAATTTTTACCCAGATGTGCTCAACCTGGATGCCAGCATTCAAGTTATGGATCTCCTCACAGGTGTAAACATTCTTGATCTATAATGCTACGCCCCCTCCTTTCCTGTTTTGTCTATTTCTTTGAAATAGGTTATACCTTTCTATTACTACATTCCAATCATGAGACTCATCCCACCAGCTTTCAGTGAAGCCTATTATATCATATTTACTTTGCTGTCTTAACAGTTCAAGTGCATTTTATCTTCATAGCTCTTTCCATTAGTGTAGCAAAATCTAAGAGCATGGGTTATTGCTTTTTGCTGATCTAAGGTTTTTCCTCCCACTGTTAGGTTCTTGTACTATTTGCCCAGTTCTTTCTATACACTCAGACTATTATCTCCAGCATTTGATGAACTTTTGCCCTCAAGAATACTGTCTCATCCCCCCACATAAGACAGTTTAAAGCCCTCCTGATCAGGTTTCTGCCAACTGCTGTAAGGTCCAACCCATCACTTCCAAGAAGTCCATCTTCACAATGGAGCCAGTTATTCACTTCCACTATTCTTCTCTCCCTTCCTGGGCCTTGTCCTTCAACTGGAAGGAGAGATGAAATGACAACCAACACAGAACCTTGCAATCCCAGAAGCTTATTATGCCTTGCAGTGTCATTGATTCCCACATGAACCTAAAGAAAGAGTAACAGTCAGTGAGTTTGCCAAGTCTTATGCTAATAAGCTTAACAGACAGAGAACCAGAAGAGATCTGAGCCAAAACTAGGGACACTCAGTTCTGATATTATCTGCAGCATTAAAACAGGAAAAGTCAAACCAAATGACAGATGAAATTCTCCAAACTGTTAAGGAGAGGCAAGAAGCAAAAGTAAAGAGTGATAGAAACAGGGTCACTACTGAGTATAACTGTTTAGTGACTTGTGTGGAGAGACAAAGATAATAATTGGATAATTGGTTAATAATTGGATTAAAGTTAATAACTGGATAATTGGTTAATTAAAAATAGCTAGTTATTTCAAGAAGAAGAAGAAGAAAAAGAAGAAGAAGAAGACAAAATACTAAACAGGAATACTTTTTCAGAAGATTCATGAAATCAAAGGAAAATTCAAACCAAGAGCAGGGAGGCTGCATGACCAACAAGTGAACACACTGTATAGCTAACAAAAATAAAAATCCAATGGAAGTAATACACTGAAGAACTATATAAAAGAGATGAAAGGAAGACAGATTAAATTCAAGGAAGAATTTTTGTTGATGAACCCAAGTTTTATAAAGTGAAGTTGAAGCCATTCTCAAAGCACTCAGAATCAATAAATTACCAGGAACAGATAGCATTTCAAATTCCAACTAAAATCTGCCTGCATATATGAAGAACAAAACAATGGCCCACAGATTGAAAATGCTCCTACATTCCAATTTTCTGCAATGTAAATTCCAAGTAAATTGATACTCAAAATTTTACAACAGACTTTTACCATATATAGAATGAGACATGTCAGATGTCCAAGCTGTGTTCAAAAAAGGAAGCACTGAGGATCACCTAGCAAACCTATGAAGCACACCAAAGAATTTCAGAAGAAAACCAGCCTTTCTTTTATAGATTATAGAAAGCATTTTATTGTGTAGAACATGAAAACCTATGGATAGCTCCAAAACAAATGTGTATGCCACTGTATTTGATTGTTGTTAAATAATCTCTCCTCTGGACAAGTCCACTATAAAGGAAGAATATTGAGAAACAGAATGGTTTCCCATTGGCAAAGGAATCAAACAATAGAACATTTTATTACCATGTCTGTTTAATTTGTATGCAGAATATATCATATGAAAAACTGGACTTGACTTGGAGGAAGGGGACATGAAAATTGGAGGAAGTAATGTCAATAATTTAACATATACAAATGATTCTATACTACTAGCCAAAAATATCAGACTTGGAATGACCTTTGAGGAAACTAAAAGATGAAAGAGAAAAATCAGCATTAAAGTTGATCATTAAGGAGAAAAAAATGACCACAGATGATTTACATACTTTTAAAGTGGATGATTAAGACAAAATAGTCAAAAACTTTCCATGCCTTATCTCGGTCCTAAATCAAAATGTAGACTGTACTCAAAAAAAATCAGAAGATTAGGATTTAGAAAGGCAGCTATCAAGGAACTAGATGAGATCCTCAAGTGTAAAGATATGTCATTGAATACCAAAGTTAGGGTCATCCATCATTATATTTCTGAATTCTATGTATGTTTCTGAAAGCTAAACTGTGAAGAAAGCAGACAGGAAGAGAATCAAGTCATTTGAAATGTGGTTCAGGAAAAGAGCTCTGCTGCCAAACTGCCAAAAAGACAAATTAATGTGTTCTAGAATAAATCAAATCTGTATTCTTCCAAGATACCAGAATGATCAAACTGAAGTTATTGTAGTTTGGTCATGTTGTAAAATGGCACGTCACATGAAGGATACCATTTAGTACACATGTGGTGTGTGTACTAACGTTTGGATTGCAGTACCTTCACTGCATCATTTATTTCATTTTCACTAGGTTGAACACTGCTTTCCTTTTGGGAGCAGACAGAAGCAAATTAAGCATTGAGAAGTCTATGCTGTTAATGTGTAATCAGTTTCTGTCTTATGCTGATGTGTATAAGCCACCTGTATCTACTTATGTAGGTTTTCCTCTGCCTATCTTGCATTTGGATGTGGATGTGACAACTGTTGACATGGCTGTATTTTTCATATGCTAACCTTTTTATTTTGGAAGTAAGATGTACGACAGCTGAAATACAAAGTTGTTTCTAGGATACTTGAAAGGGATATTTGGTTTGTGCACTACAATGGCAAAAGCAAGCAGCTTGTTGTACTTTCTCAACTATTACAGAAATTGTAATTGTATCAATACCTCTTTCTCTTAATACATGGGGATTCTAGTAGCTTGATATGGATTCAGTCCAGAACAGGAACTGGAGCTGACACTATTCTTTGGAAAATCTGAATCCTGTACTCTTCAGAGATGTGAAGGAAGGAGCTCTTTTGCGACCTTCATATACATCTGAGGGAAAAATTGTGATTTGGCAGATGTTTCTAGATGCAATGTGATAAAAGATATAGTGAACAAAGCTGTAAAGAAAGCTTTTACAATACATATACGGTAAAAAATCAGATTAGTACTTTGGTGGCTGACTTTCTTGTGATCTTTCAGTGCTTCTCTTCCCAGGCTCACTAAAATCCAATATTTCAATAATTCTAGCAAAATCAAAAACAGGTTTTTCTAAGATATTTCCAGATAAACTCTTTTGCAGTTTCCTGAGCATCACACATTTTAGTAAGTAATCAAAGGTTGCATATGCAGTTATGCTTACTTGCCAGCAGAATGGCATACACTTGCAGAAAGGTGGGGAAAATGTAGTACTTCAGATGTTGATAAAGTCAAGTCTCATCAGCCTTAGACAATCATGAGGGATGATGGAAATTTCCCACCCCATTATCTTATCCAGATGTTTGGGGGATCATCTAGATCAGATGTAGTGAAAGAGTTGTTCAAGGAATGCTAAGGTAAGAAGCAGAAAATTCCCACTGCACAAGGGGGGATAGGGCTCATATAATGGCTTCTATGCAACATCCCTCAGTGTAGCATAAATATGTGCATGCGGACCTACAGTACACTGAGCCCTATCCCCCCGTCCCAATTTACCATGCTGTAACTACCTCTCCCACATCCAACAGTAATGAGATTCCTGGAGGACCTCAGCAGACCTCGGAACTGATGTCAATTCACATCTGTCTATGGAAGAGGTAGCTAAATGCTTCTCTGATCCTGCCTGCATGCCATGAAGCATGGAATGACTATGAAAGGAAATTTTGGGAATTTACAGTAAATCAGGAGAGAGGCTTTGAGTGCTGCAGAGGGAAGAAGGGAATACTAACCTCCACTATACTCAAGAAAGGACAATCACACACAAATTGATTCTTTCACCTATGTATGTCCCTAAATGAATTCTGCCCAATGTCCGATGTAGCCCAAAATTTGAATATTTATGGCAATGAAACAAAACAGTCCACTTCTTCCACTATGGCTACATACCTGTGATGCAAACAAAAAGATTTTAGGTATTTATAGAAGCAGATGGAATAGATTATATGGCTCTGTTTTGCTTTGACAGGATACAAAGTTGTTTTACTTGTTATGTCATAAAACCTGCATACTATAGCCTTAAATCAAGGGATTTGATAGGATTATGTTCCAGAAGTGACCTGTGGATCTACTTCAAGCCTTACTAAACAAAAAGCAAATGATGGGGGGTGGAGAATCACACTTTTTACTTACACACACTACTTAGAAGCACCATTGAACCGAGTGGAATTTACTTAATGATATTTATCATCCAAAGAAGTGGAAGAATACTACACACTCACCAAAGAGTTCTCCCCTGAAACAGGAGGAGAATGCATCATATTAGAAGCTACTTCAAACTGAAAAAATACCCCAGAACTATTAGTAACAATTGGGCAAGTCACATGCTCTCAGCTTCAGGGAAAGGCAACGGCAAACCTCCTCTGAACAAATCTTGTTAAGAAAATCCCATGGTAGGTTCGCTTTAGGGTCACCAGAAGCCAGAAACAACTTGAAGACACACCACCACACCACAGCAACAACAACAGAGGTAAAAGTGATGCTTCTTGGCAAACAAAAACATAACATTGCATAAATATTGTTTCTTGTACCAGTCAAAAAGGATTTGCTACATATGGACAATATATTTAGAATCAAAAAGTCACACCCAGGCATAGATATGCATTTTTAATTTCATTATATTACAAATCAATGTGTGCTGTAGACTTTGAAGTTTAGCAGTGTGAGATTTAACTCTGATGTTTGGTTTCAGACTTCAGATTGGTGAAGAAAAGGAGAAATCCATGTTATCACATGCTTTGTATGTCTTGGATTGAGAAACTGTAAAGTAACCCAGTTTTACCTAATTTATAGTGTGAAACAGCAGAGAAGGTACTCCACTGACTGCAAGAATAGTGATGATGGGAAATGCATAACTTTATTCCAGTATTTAATAGCACTGTTTGTTTGTTTAATATACAATATTTTCACAAAAAGAAGGCCTCAATCTCAATGCAAGTGCCATTAGTGGAACATTTTCCCATGGATACCTATAGAATCTGCTCCCACCACAAATCCCTGTTTCATTTGTTTTTAACAACAATTTCAGTCAATTCTAATTACAGAACCAACACAATTGTACATTTTGTTATGAGTTAGGCAGTTAATGTCTTGTCATACATGTTTTTGATAGCCTTCCTGATTTCCTCCTCCTATGACCTCTATAACATTAGCAGCTTACAGGATACAAGGCAGGCTGTAACCCTACCCTATAGGGTTAAAACAGCCTGTATATAGGGCTGTCTATATCAGTAGACATCTATAGAGCTGTACTGTAAAACCCTTTGCTACATTGCAAGGTTTTATTCCATGGACTGGTGCAGCAGCAGTAACTTATTGTGAAATGCTCATGATTGCACTTCCAAACTCTGTGCAGCTTCCTATAGGCTTTTCTATTCCATTATATAAGCCTCATAGATTGGCCCATTTTTTCCATGTACAAATCACTATAGGAGTATTGCTTTTCCAAACTCCATGGGTCACCTTTTGAGATACCTAAACTTGCTTTGCAGAACCAATTAGATGTTCTAGGAATTACAGATGGAAGTTGGTGAAGGGAAAAGAAAGTATGACAGGAACAGAAAGTAGGGCATATTGGCAGGTGACTGAATCCCTTATCAACTGCTGCAGACCTTGAAAAAGTTACTTTTGGGGGCTACAGCTCCCATAATCCCTCAGATAGTTTAAACTGGCTTTTAACCTGAAACCAATTTAAAGGAGCAAACTAACTTTGTGATTAGGATTTTCAGTTGAAAATATGAAATTAAGCCTTGCTGTTTCAACAGGAATTTTCATTTTCTTGTCACCTCCCCAATTTAAAGTTGTCTTCAAGGGCAGCAAAGTAAATAAGATTTTTTTTCATTGGTAGAGCACTGCCATAGAAGCTAGTTTGCATTTGAATAATTACTTAAGCAAAAGGCAAAGTACATTCAAGGTCTTTTGAGATTGTTATATGAAGGATTGAACTATTTGAAAATGACAAGGCATTTTTAGCAAATGACAAGAAAATCTCATACAAACACATCAGACATCTAAAATCTATGCATTTTAAACATTTTGGCAGTGCATCTCTGCAAGTTCTTTAAACAGAACATAATCATTTAAACTTTAAATTTTAAAAAATTACATTGGTCTAAAATAGCCCATCAATGCTTATGCAAACTTTCTGTATGTCTACAAAAATAAATGCACAAAAGAGCTAAAAAAAAACTGTATTCCTGAAGGATGCCTACTAGTCGAGGATAGGTCTCCCCTGACAATCAAGGCTGTGCATTTGTGTAGAAAAAAACACAACCAAGCAAAACACTGTTAGGAGTAAAATACATTATGTTGCAGGAATGCTGCAGCAGGCTCAGATGATGATGTAGAATAAAAAGTGTTTAGCTTTCTTTATTTTCAACATGCTGGGATTTAGAATGGCCTTCCAAAGGTAAACGCTCAAGCAGAAAATCATAGCTGGTTGGCTCATCATCTGCTTAGTAGTTTGTCTGGTGCAACTGTGAAGAATCAGTGTGTGGGGGGAAATAAAACCACAGCATCCCTTTCATGAAGGTGAGAATTTTGAAGAAGGATTGCTGGCAAGAGCCACTGATAGTTCAGAACCAGGATGTCTCCTTACTTTTGTCTTGATGTTGGATGCCTGTTTGGAAAGGAAAAAGCAGGAAAAGTTAGAATGGTTATACCTAACACCCATCCACCCAATTTTTTTGCCCCCAATTGTCCATGACTGTGGCTGTTGCTTTTTAAAATTAAGTCAACAAGTAATTCTAGGTTTAAACTATATTCATTAACTGTGCAGTCCTATATGGAAATTAATTAAATCCTACTCGATTCCACAAGGGTGTCTAGTAAGTCATACTAGACACAGTAATATGACTGAAGGAAATAATAGTACCACTGTTATGCTTTGGTCAGAATTCACTTGAAATTGTGTGTCCATTTTTGGGCAACACAATTTAAGAAGAAGATGGTCACTCTGGATCATGCAAGAATGTAACCAAGATGATAAAAGATCTGGAAACCAAGACCTATGATGAACAGCTAAGGTAGCTCAATATGTTCAGCTTGGGAAAGAAGACAAATATCTGAAAGACATTCATTGAAATGATAGAACAAACTTGTTTTCTGCTGTTCCGTGAATTATGGTCCAAAACACACTGCAGAAATAATCCAATTTGAGACCGCTTTAACTGCCCTGGCTCAATGCTAAGGAATTCTGGGAACTGTACTTTTAAGAGACATTTAACGCTGTGGCGGGAAGACATCGCCGGAGCGGCAGCCATGTGGAGGGGCCGGCGCTCCGACGATGTCTTCGGGAAGGGGTTGGGGCACCCACCGTGCAGCTGCCCCTCCCCTTCCCTGCCCCCAAAATGGCGCTTTTCACTGTCTGCTTCCACCTTTTGCCTTCTCTGTCAGAGAGCTCTGGTGCCACAATAAACTACAATTCCTAGGATTCCCTAGCACTGAGCCAGGGCAGTTAAAGTGGTCTCAAACTGGGTAATTTTTGCAGTGTGTTTTGGACCATGAATCCCAATTACAAAAACAGAGATTATTAGTTGTTTCAGCTGTTCATTTGAGGATTTTTAACAGAAGTTGGACGGACATCTCATGGGGATGCTTTAGCTGTGGATTCATGAATGATAAGGGATTAGTCCTTGGGGTTCCTTCCGATACTGAGATTCTGTTAACTTTTGCTCCAATCCTGTGTGCAAAAAATTAAAAGAGACTTTTTCTTCTGTGGGCCGTTGCAGACCGGCCCAAAGGGCCGGCCTGGAGATGGAGCTGGCATGTTCATATAACTATAGTTTAAGAATCTGTAATGCCTGTTTGACTAAAGAATACAGTGGGACCAATGACAAGTGTAGACCCAGTCATAAGTCAAGTCTTGCAAATTGCCATCAACCCTATTATTATTTATTATTATTATTATTACCCTCTCATATGCTTTTAAAAACTGTATGTTTAACCAACATAATACAAACATATGAACATTGTGCACAAGTCAATATAAAATATAAGATAAAAAGTTTGCTCAACTAATTTTAAAAGGAAAAAAGTAGTTCACGCATGAGCTATTATTTACCATACAGATGCATCCTATAACAATAATTAAAAAACCTAAAGAGATGAAACTATTATCTGTCTCCATCTTAAATCAAACTAAAACATTTCTGAGAAATTGAAGATTGTGCTGAAGTTCATGTATAATAACAATAATAAAATTTATTTATTTTGGAGGCCCAATCAGGGCGGCTTACAACAATAAAAACAATACAATAATCCAATCCAACCCTCCCCCCTTAAAACAGTATTAAATCTGCAGAATTTAAAATCCACAATCAACAAAACAATTAAAACCCAATAATAAAACCCACGGCAGTAATTCTCGCCATCCTTAGATGGGGCCACGTAAGGATCACTGGGGTGGGAGTGCCCGAGGCCGGGATGATTTAATCTGGAAAGGCCTGCCGGAAGAGATCCGTCTTGACAGCCCTCTTGAAGCTGTCTAACTATGTCAACAGACAGATCTCGTCCGGCAGGTCGTTCCAGAGTCTAGGGGCGGCAACTGAGAAAGCCCTCTGGGAGGTAGCCGCAAGCCTAGATTTTTGAGGCTGCAGTAAATTCCTCCCAGAAGACTGGAGAGCGTGGAGAGGATTGTATGGGAGAAGGCGGTCCCTGAGATAGCTTGGACCCAAGCCATTTAGGGCTTTAAAGTGTTACGAGAAGTGGCTTTGATTGAATTTTGATATCAAGATTCCTTTGGCTCTCTATCAATAGCCCTGGGCCGGATAGGGCCTCCTTCGCCATGGGCTCAAGGCGAGCACATCACGTAGGCACTGAGGTGAATCTGCATTTACAAGCCATTTGCAGATCAAAAGGCCAGGCTTAGGAGCTGCAATGCAGGACATTCACACCTGAAAAGATTTATGAGCCAGTCAGGATGTGTCCTTAAGGTGAGGAAAAGTAACAAACTCACATCCCATCTCCCCTCTTCTGGAAATTGTCTACTTCAAAGCATAGCAATCAAAATCCTTTGATGTTCGATAGCAACTCTTCGCTTCTAGGGTTTAAATACTCCCCAAAATCTTAGGGAAAGGGGGGTCTGGATAGATTTCATGATGGTCCTGTACCATTCATGATCTCTAACTAGAGTCTCCACGGCTCTACTTACTGTCCTTTTTCGGTTGGGTCTATTCATCGTTGGAGCAACATCTTTGCAGGTAATTATCACCATTAGAAAGCCTTGTGTTCCTATCCCAGCTAACTACTTTACTCCTCAGTTCTTGTGTGTGTGCATGTATGTTAGGGTGTCTTTGTATGCTTGAATCCTCAAATAAAGCTTTGTTTCTACTTCAGTCTCATCTCTAGCCACCTCCGTAAACATAGGATAAAAGATCCCATAGAAGACTTGGACTTTAGTAATTCCCCAGGTTCAGAGTCTTCTCATTACAATTGGTGGAGAATCTTGCGGGCAAATCCCCAAAGTGTGGACATTCCAATTTGGCCAGTTGGACTGTTTACACTCTGGACGTAGAGGTTAAAAGAGCTGGAGACTGATCAGATTCAAAAGCCAGAAAGTCTGTGAGTGTGTTGTTCTGTGTAAGTGGCCACAAGGGCTTGGGACTATCGGGGTTGGCTGATCCCATTTCATTTCTTTGGTTGGTTGTTCTGCACTCTGGCTCTGGCTGCGGAGATTGGGTCATCCAGGTGTGGACTTCCAGCTGTCCTTGGGCGTGGAGTCAGAGCAGTTTCCTGACGCCCTATTTTTATTTTCATCTATCGTGGGTTGGGCACCAGTGTTAGGATCCAGCAGGTCCCTTTCCCCCTTCCCACACTATACCTTCAAGACCATCCATAACTTAAGCTTCAGGTAGCAGTTAAAAGTGAGTGTGCACCACCTTGGTCGGGCACAGGCAGGTACAGCAGAGAGACGTCTCTGATCTGTGACCATAAGACCTCTGCGCAAGGTGGGAGAGAAAGGAGAGAAAAGCCTTGGTCGGGCACAGGCAGGTACAGCAGAGAGACGTCTCTGATTTGTGACCATAAGACCTCTGCGCAAGGTTGTAGGAAAGAAAACCCAAGGTAGGAACTGAGGTGGGGATTCAAGCTCTTGGAGTCTGTTCAAGTCGGCCGCTGCTAGCTACAGTGGGGCGCAGATTCCCAAAAGCTCTCTACTAATAGTTCTGGGGCCTGAGTCTAGTCTAGGGAGAAAAACCTGGAGGGTCGCTTTTGCTGCAGGAAGCGATCGGTTCCCTAGGCGAAGAGGGTGATAAAGGTTTCACCTCTGACCGTGGGTAGAGAAGGAACACGGGGTTCCTAATGCTCTATAGGAAGAGCCAGAAACGAAAAGAGATGTGCAGGGAAGAAGTGCTCCCATAAAGTTCCTAAGGTTGAGCAGGATAGGAAGAAAAATCCTAAGTCAGAACCCTAGAGGTTGCCTGGCTTTAAACTACCTCAGCTGAATAGGTGGAGAGAATACCAAGAAGCCTTTTAAGGTCTTGGAAAATTTGATTTGGAACAAGTGGTTTTAACCTAGGCTCCTTAGTGGAAAACCTTTTAAGGCCCCCACCAACTTGGGCTAAATAAAAATTGGGGTTTAAACCCTTGCCATCACATTAAAGTCTTAAGAAAAGACAATAAGTTTTCCCACACATCTCCCTTCCTTCGGAGGTTGACAAAAGATTTCCCCCCCAGGGGTTTCTAATTGAAAGGCAGGGGAAATGAACAAAGGAACAAAGGAAGCGATGTCACCAGTAGCAGCCAGGCTGTTCAAGGAGGATCAGCCTAGAGACAGGTTAGAGAAGTGGATTCTAAAGAAGGGACCTAATCCCTGGAAAGCAGGAGGCTTTCTTACTGAAGATCCTTTTGCAACTCTCTTAGAGGTATACAATGCAAAGACAGCTAAATCCGGATTAAAGAGAGTACCTACAGCAGAAAAGGATAGGTGGGCATCATGGGGAATTTGGATGTTAGCCCATGAAGCCATTCAAGAATACCAAAAGTTAAAATTGGATTCGGACATCCTAAAGGAACAAATAGGGGATCTGGCAACACAAGTAAGGGAAAGAGTCGTGGAAAATTCTGTGGCAACCCACAATGCTCACACAGCCATCCAAAGGGCAGAGAATGCAGAAAAAGAGAACACTTGTCTACGTAATCGCATTGAGACTTTAGAGAAGCAGCTAGTGCAAGCAAAGCAAGCAGCAGACTTTTTGTTGTCCAAAAGTACTAAGGAAGTCATGCAGGCTGACCACACTGCCTGTGAAAAGCGCATTAGGGAATTAGAAGGAAAGGTTGACTTAAATACTGCAATTGTGGCCACAGTACATCCCGAGATCCTTGAATCTGCAGCCCAAGCCAAGGTTCTTCAGGAGGCTGTGCCAGAGGATGCCAAAGCCACCCACCCCTTTAATCCGCAATGGGAGGCCAGAACAGGAGCAAGTCAATCACCAATTTTATATCCACCACTTCCAGTTGATCCTGTAAGAACTAGAAGTATGGTAGAAACGAAGAAGATAGATGAAGATGGTACTGTCACTAAGACTTTAGTTGAGACAGCCCAATGGACTCTGGCTGAAGTTAAAGCTGTAGCAGACCAGTTAGGAAGGCTTAATCCACAAACTGGAGTCACTTGGTTTTCTACCATGCTCCTGGCATATCCGAAGGCTAAAGGGCATGATTTAACACAGGTAGTTAGACTATGCATAGATCCAGCCTACTCTGGAGCATTTGAAGCTGCTGTGTCTAATCACAACCTAGCTACAGCAGAATTAAAAGATTGGTTGCCCAGAATGGTGCAAATCTTATGGCCAGGAACTATACTAAGAGGAAAATATCAGAATGAGATACAAGGATCAAACGAGTCTCCAGACACTTATGTAGCCAGGAAAAAGATGTTGGGCATTTTGTCAGGATGTATTCCACTCAATGGAGAGGGACAGCCCTTGCTAAATGACAGAGAGATAATCACGGAAGTTTACCTGGGACTTAATGAATCTGCCAAGACATACTTGGGCACAGAATCCAGGAGACTCTCCAACCTAGATTGGAATGGATTTATGGAGCATATTACATTAGCATCGGAAATATACTGGATGCGAGAAGCTAGAAAAGAGGTGTCTACCACTTCATCCAATAGAAATGTAAAATCAGGAGGGAGAAGAAGCGATAAGGAGGGGGACCCAGTGCATTCGGTGACATATAGGAATAATGGCCCCCACTCCAGACCATTTTATGGAGACCAAGGAAGAAGGGGATATAAACACACAACTCCAGTAAAGGGGCCAATGACGGGAGATGAATTTAGAACACAGACGTGGAGACAACTCAAGGACATGGGAGTATCCATGGGACCCTTAGATGGGAAACCAACTGCAGAATTGTTGCGAATTTTGGGGGATGTATTGGAAGGCAAATACCAGAATCCCAGTGCCCCCAGTGCTCCTCCCAATAACAATGGAACAGATTAGGACAGCCCGGGATCCTATCTATCACTGAGGACCAAGGCAGGACCATGGATCCCACGGGCTAAGAAACATCCTCCTGCCCCCAAAAAGGTTTCCTTCAAAAAAAAAACGTGTGTGGCTTCTGTCACCACTAATATTCCTTCACCTGCTCCTAGACCCCTTCCTGGGTGCCCACAAGTGGTAGCCACCCTAACTCCAGATTCCTGGGGACGCCCTATGGTAAAGGCACTAGTAGGACAGAATCCAAATCAGAAACCAGCAAAACTTTTGGTGGACTCAGGAGCAGCAGTCAACACATTGCATCCAGATTTAGCCAAATCTGGAGTTAAAACCAGAGATAGCATGGAACTGGTGGGATATGGGAAGGGCCGGCAGAAGGCTGCAGTTTGGAAGGAAATTCCTCTGCAGATTGGTCCTATTCTGGATCTCATCCAAGCATGTGAAAACCAGAGAGAGGATGATGGTATTGTGGGAGTTAAATTTCTGTGTAACAACAGGCTCACCCTTGACTTAGCAAATGGCTTCCTC
Source organism: Phrynosoma blainvillii (assembly GCA_026167975.1). Lineage (NCBI taxonomy): Eukaryota > Metazoa > Chordata > Lepidosauria > Squamata > Phrynosomatidae > Phrynosoma > Phrynosoma blainvillii. The sequence goes on from JANUYF010000003.1 coordinate 287,830,267, forward strand.
TGGCATTTAGAGGAGGGTCCTGTGCAAATCTCAGCTATCCATAGGTGCGCTGCCTTAAAATCCCCTTTGCCACTCTTCCCTCTGACCACAGATCCATGGGTGAGAGATTTTCCTGAAGTTTGGATCAAGGACAAAATTGAATGTGGCACAGTCAAGGATGCATGCGTCTTGATAGAGGGAAAAGATCCCCCTCCACAAAAACAGTACAGATACCCTAGGGAAGCTGAAGAAGGGATTGCCAAGACCATAGAGGGATTGTTGAAATGGGATGTGATTCTTCCAATGCAATCCATTTGCAACTCCCCCCTATGGCCTGTTTTGAAAGCAGATGGTGTGACTTGGAGAATGACAGTAGATTTCAGAGCCCTAAATGCAGTCACTCCAGCAGTAGCCCCTGTAGTGGCAAAGTACAATGAAATATTGGCTGCAATTGCAGCTGGAGCCAAATACTACAGTGTCATAGACTTGGCTAATGCATTTCATTCTATACCACTACATGAGAGCTGTTTTTACAAATTTGCATTCGAATTTCGCGGGAGCCAGTTCTGTTTCAAAAAAACTCCCCAAGGTTTTCACTCCAGTCCCAGTATCTGTCATGCACATGTGGTAAAAATGTGGACTAAGCTGCGCCCCACTTCACGCCCCCACGTTTTGTCCTATGTGGATGACATACTGGTGCACTCGGATTCCAAAGAAAAGACAACAGACATTACCCGAGAGGTTTTGGACCTGATTAGAGATACTGGTTTCAAGGCAAACCGAGATAAGGCTCAGTTAGTTCAAACACAAGTGAAGTACTTGGGACTGAATTTACAAATGGATTGCAGAACACCAGATCTACAGAGAGTAGAAACTATTGGAAAGCTTCCAGCCCCTACTGATGTGGCCTCTCTGAGAGCATTACTGGGCACTTTTAACTTCTCCCGGGAGTTCATAGAAGATTTTGCCAGCAAAGCCAAACCATTATATGATCTGCTGAAAAAAGGAGCTACTTGGGAATGGGGACTAAAGCAGCAGGAAGCATTTGCTACTCTGAAGCAAGATTTAGCACAAGCACCAGCCTTGGTTCATCCAAATACTCAGAAACCCTTTTACATTCAACTTGCTGTTTCAGACAGCCATTTAGGAGCAATCCTTTCTCAAACCCGAAATGGAACACAGAGAGTAGTAGCATATGCATCTAAAAACCTCTCCCCTACTGAAGTTAAGTACAGTCCCTGTGAGAAAAATTGCCTTGCTTTGGTGTGGGCATTAACTAAATGGGAATTCATCATTGGAGGAGCAAAAGTCATTCTACAGACACCTCATACACCTTTGAAGTTTATTCTCTCAGGAAAGATACAGGATGGTCAAGTTCATAATGCAAGAATAGCAAAATGGACTTTGGAGCTGACAAAGAGAGGTGTAGGCTATCAGAGACAGCCCAATGAGCCGGTGGCTCCCTATGGCTTGATTGTCACTGGATCTGATCATGAGTGTCCCCTTCCCCCTATCAAGGAGGACAAATGGCCAGTAAAAGCAGGAGAGTCACTGGAGGAAGCACTCTCACAAGGTTTTGCTTGTTGGTTTTGTGATGGTTCCTCATCATGTCCTGAAGGGATTCGCTTAACTGGATATGGAGCTATTCGGGTAAATGATGGCCGGTCATTGCAAGGAGTTGTGAGACCACATTCTAGTCAAGCTGCTGAGGTAGAAGCCCTCCGTGCTGTGTTAGAATTTGAGAGCCCTGACATGCCTATAGCCATTTACACAGATTCGCAGTGGACTGTCAATGCAGCCACAGATTGGCTCCCAATATGGTTAGAGCGAGATTGGAAGGCAAGTGATGGCAAAGAGGTAGCCCATGCAGGCAAATGGAAGATAGTAGCTCAACTGCTGCAGGACAGAACAGCCACTACCTGGATTTCATATGTCAAGGGACATCAAAAAGGAAATAGCCAAGAGGCTTACTGGAATAACTGTGCAGATGGGTTGGCAAAAGAAGCTGCGTCAAGGGTAGGAAACTTCCCAGATGTCCCTCTAGATCCTGTAAATGTAAAGCCCAAGGAACCCTTCATGCCTCCTACCTTGGATCTGGCTCAGTTACAAAAAGGAGATGTGGAGATCAAAGAACTTGTAGAAGCTGGAAGGGATCATACAGGAAGGTACAAAATAATACAGAAGGAAGGAGTTTGGTGGGCTGTAGATGATGATGAAAACTACAATTGGATCGTGCCCACAGAAATCAGGGGTGATTTAATCCAGTTCATACATGAAAATGGACACAGGGGACGTCAATCCACTTATGAGAGAGTAAGGGAGACAGGTTGGTGGCCGCAAATGAGACAGGATGTAAATCAATGGGTTGATAACTGTTTAGCCTGTGCCATGGTTAATGCAGATCAGAGTGGCCCTAAGGCCCCGATCAGACATCAACGCATTGAAGGCCCATGGGCCCGCCTGCAGATCGATTTCATTGGTCCTCTCCCCACCACTCCTAGACAGAACAAATATTGCCTCACCATCATTGATCCATTCAGCAAATGGGTGGAGGCTTTCGCAACTAAGGATAACACAGCAATCACAACAGCACGAGTCCTGTTTAATCATGTCATTACTCGATGGGGAATTCCACGTGCTTTCTCCATAGATCATGACTCGGGTACACACTTTACTGGAGAAGTAATGCAGGAGTTGTGTAAGGCACTGGGCATCCGCCAAAGGTTTCACATAGCCCATCATCCACAGAGTTCGGGGCATATTGAGAGAACAAACAGAACTCTAAAGGAAGCTATGAGAAAGGTAGTACGTGCATCTGGAAAAGATTGGGATGCTAAATTGCCCATCATTCTCATGGCTCTTAGAGGAACTATAGCTTCCCACGGTTTCACACCCCATCAAGTCATGACAGGGAGGAAAATGATAATGCCTGAGGCTTTTTGGCTAGATACAACCCTGCCTTCTGATTTAGAGCCAGTGGTCTTGAATCAAGAATGGGTTCGGTCTCTGGTCCAAAGCATCAGTCAGATTCATCGCCAGGTAGCAGAAAAGCTGGGAAAGAATATGCAAACCATGGATCGAAGATTAGGTTGGGTTAGAAACTCACAGCAGTGGGAAGAAGGACAGTTGGTCTTGTACAGGAATTTTTCCCAGAACAAACATGCATTGTCCGCCAAGTGGGTGGGTCCTGTTAAAATCACTGGAAGAGTGTCCCCAGCAGTCTATCAGGTGTGCATCCATAACAAACATGGGGATAAATTCAAATATTTTCACTCATCTCAGTTGAAAGAGTGGAAAGGCAGTCCAGTTACTGTAAAGCCTGTAACAGAGATCTGGCCAGAGCTGCCTTTAATTGATTTGTCTGAAACAGTTTTATTCCCCCAAGGTGGGTGAAGTAGTTTTCAATTTTAGTCTGCCTCTCTGTTTCCCTACAGGGACAAGAGATGGCTGGACATCTGTGTAATTGGCTGATCTGGACTATTGGATACAGAGTTATAAGTGCTATTTTGCCTACATACCCAACACAGTTTAACACCAGTTGGGAATACAACATTCAAGCAGAATGTCATTGGGCACCCCCTTATCCTGGAATTTATGAGGTCTTAGATGCTATGGAAGAAGCTCGTGGATGGTATAACAAAAAGGTTCCCCTTAAAGTAGCCACAAGAATTATTATCTCTGCTGAAAAGACCATTTCATCAAGGGTAATTATGTATGGCCCTGGAGGACACAAATGGGTGGATGCAGATGCTGGACACCTTCCATTGAAAGCGGGAATATGGAACAGGAATCGCTTCGATCCCAGGTATGGTAAGGTCCCTCCTTCCTTTCAAACCACTATTGCTTTAGACCAACAATGCCGTCCCACATGGACATGGAAAACCAGGCTGTTCATCTGTACTAATTTCACCCGAACGCCTGCAAACTGTGAAGTTACATGCAACCAAATGTGGTGTCCATATATATATATATACCCTCCTGATGTTTTAAAAGAACCACCCTTGTACTTGGGAGATGTAGTAATCCGCCAAGACATCTCCACCTTTGTGTATTCTGAAGCACAACCCATTTTAACCACCTTGGTTCTCAACTTAACGGCTGTTAACGTAGCCAGAGCCATTCCTGCTTGTAGTCCATATTTAAATGCCGCCTGGGCACAGTGGGAGCAAAGAGAGAAAAGGTGGCAAAACCTTAATCATCCTCTATTAAGAACAAGAAGAGATGCTTTAGATACTGCACTTGGGACATTGGGAACAGGAGGAGCTATTTTAAATGCCATTGATACAGAAGTGATCTCAAACAAATTGGGTTTGATTGGGTCTAAAACACAAGAATTAGGGGTCTCTATAGGCTCTGGCTTGACAAACATAGCTCAGGGAGTGGATTTAATCGGACATATTTTACCTCAATGGGTGGGGGTGGAAAAAGAAATCATTCTGAATATAGGGCATTCCCTACAAAGCAGTGTCTACAACCTGTCAATTGCCATCCAATGCACTCAAATACAGAGCTCCCTCACATCATTTGCCTCACAGCTAATTCAAGCTTCTTTAATGAAACTGGTACACCCCGAGATTTTAAGCTTGTTCCGAGAAAGGTACCCTGATTCTCTAGAGTATCCAGCTGATTTAATAAGAATAAATGGTGCTCAATGGAAGAACATGATTTTAAGAATTGGTATTTACCATGAAAAGATATGGGATCCAGTATTGTTACATCCTGTATCCCACCTAGGACTTCCCTTGGCCAAGAGTAACACTACAATGTTACCAGAAAACATATTACACTGGTCCAACGGAACCCATTTGTATGATTTAAGTGGCTGTGCCAAGATGCATCAATGGGTTCACTGTTATGACACACTACAAGGTATTCCACTCCAGGATATGAGTGAACAAATTATAATTTCTGTGCACTACACCACTTTGGTCCAAATGTCTCATGACTGTTTTTGCCTCAGGACCCCATGTGACACAGTAACCATTCTACCCATGGAATACTCTTTAAAAATAAACCGAACCTTGGGTAATCCATGTTTTTGTAGGATACATTTAATAGATTGCTTTAATAAAGAGTTTTACTTACATGAACAGGTACGAGATTATGCCACTGACATACCTTACCAAATTGATTCTACTGCTATACAAGGTTTTCACCTAGAGGATGAGCTCCCTATATCAAAATGGCTGAGATTGCTAACTAATTTGAGTGACATAGCCAAAAAAATTGAGAAAACAGAAGAGAAGATTAAGATGGTGATAGATATGAAAGCCCGACGCATCATTAAAGTCACACAGGAAATAAGGAAAATCACAGAAACATCATGGTGGAGTGCCATTGATTGGAGTTCAACAGCTGCAGCTGTGATCCACACCCTGACTAACCCCATAATCATCATTTTATGTGTACAGGTGGCCACTGTTATGGGAACCATCAGCATTGTTATATGGATAAGGAAAAGGGTAGCAGAATTTGATGCAATCCGCAGAGAAGCCTATCTTCCCTGCAGAAATTCTGCCCCACTGCTTGGTTCTTCCCCTTGACCAGCAAGGAGGAAAGACTCAGTTCTTTTATGTAACTGGTATATGTAGTTAGTGTTGTAGATAAATTGTATTTTAGTCATTTGGATTAGGCAATTGGTAGTTCCCTTTTAGTTCACTATCCCTCTTAACCACTGTTAGTTCCTTAACTTTTCAAGAGCCAAGGGGGGGAGATTTCTCTTTCTTTTCCCCCTTCTTCCTCAAAGCATGAATAGAAGCCTCTCTCTTTTTCTTCATTGTGTTAATGGATAGCCTTTAGAAAGGAGTGTTAGAGATTAGCGCACTGTCTCTAGCTTCCCCAGTAGTAGATAGAGAGACTACTATTCTCTTGGAGTAATTCTAGAGTTCTACTGATGAGGAAGAATTGGATCTCCTGTAAAAGGCTGTGATGTTACAACCTAGTTTGGTGTCCTTTGGGGTACACAAGTCTTGTAGACAAAGGGAGCCTAGCATTTCTGTTAAGTTGCAATCTGTACTTGGTGGTACTTAGTGAAAACTATGTTTCATTCTTCCACACTGCTGGTTTGCTCGATCTGCCTAGACAGGAAGTGAGAGCTCTTTTCCTTTGATTCCTTGTGATTCATAGTCCTTTGTTCCACCTAAAACAGATCAAATCCTGTAGCTTTTTGTAGCTTTGTGTTCTGAGAGATAAGAATTCTAGTTCTTCTTTCTGGTTCTATATTTGTATCAAAATCTTGTGCTTGTGCTCTAGCAAATACCAGTCTGATATTTCATGAGTGTATAAATCATACAGGTGAAAAAGGGTACCATTTTGTTAAGCTGAAACCCTGTACTTAGTGGTATTTGGAAGTTTCCAATGCAACTAGATTTCTCCTTGCAGCTGAGCAGCTGTTTGTTAAAGCCACCAGCTAGAGAAACAGGAAAAGGGAATTCCTTTGCCCTTTCAGAATGTCGATCTACATAACACTGGCTCAGGATTGCTGAGAAATCTCAGTATTCAGCAGCCAAAATCTGAAGTTAGTATGTCTTTGTTTTCTGTTAAGTGGTTTTTGGAAAGCCTCCTCCGGTCAGCATAGTCTATCTGAAGCTGCTGATAAGTGATGCTGTTTTCTTGCATCCCTCTCTCCTGCTTTGTTTTCTAGAGAGAGAGGACCTCCCCTACCAGCTCAGTCTATATGTCTTTTTCACTTGTACATTTACAGCAAGTAGAACCTGTTGTTGTAGACAGGTTGTATAGCCCATTACCCTGATGAGATACAATGTGTTGCAGACTTAGGGGGTGACCCCCTCCTTTTCTTTCACTTCTTTGCCTTTAATTGATAACATGGAGAACAGAGTCTCATTGGCCTTTTCAGAACTTTCTGGGCTCCTATACTGCATAGCCCATGAGGCAGGCATAGTGCTCACTGTCCTACATCCTCCAGAAAACCAAAGGGCTTTGATCTGCTGTTGATGTTTCTCAGTGTTGTTCCCTGTAGATGAATCTCACTGGCTAAACATAGTCTCTGAGTAGATGTCTTTATGTTTCTTTTCTATACATTTCTTGTCCTCCATAATCTAGGTAGGACAGGACACCCCAAAATTGAGGGGAGGAGAAGTCCCTTCTCTTCTCATTTGTTCACATGTGGTTCTTTGTTGCTGCCCTCTAAAGCTCATGGTTGTTTTGTTCTTCCTTGGCTGTGAGTATGTGACTCAGTCACACTCTCTCCACCCAAAACTAGATCTGACTTTCTTCTTTCCTCGATGGCTCTTCTTCAGAAAAAGGGAGCCCCCTTTTCAAATGCTAATTACCCCTCTCTTACAGGCAGCCTCAAAGACTCTGCTAGAGCTTCCCAGTTTAAAATCTTTTCTCTTTCAAAAAGGAACACTCTCTCCGCCCAATTTGAACCTTGCTTTTGTCTTTCTGAATAGTCCTTGCTTTAGAAACAGGAGGCTTCTCTCTTCAGAGAAAAATGGCACCTCTTGCCAACTTTTTTTTCCTTCAGTCAGAGATGCTACTAAATGGAGTTTTTGGTTTGTTTGTTTTTTGTTTGTGCTCAAATGATACATAGGCCATTGTGATAACCTCATGTATTTTCCCATGTTGCTACACTTTTGGAAGAGCTTGTTCATTACGCACAGTCTATCTGAAAATAATAATAAGTTTTTCTTCTCTGGTCCATGGGACAAAACTTCCAAAATTCATTTGTTATTGTTGTTCTGAACCTTTTTTCATTTTGGAGTTTTTCTTTATTGCATTTTACCTTTTTACTGAGCCATTTTGAAAGGTTCTTGTGCCTTTTTGGGCTCTCTAGTTTGCTATTTTCATTTTTCCTTTTCAAGTTTAAAGGGAATTTTCTAGACCAATTAGAACTTTGTTTTAAAAGAGAGACAGATTTTCTCTAATGCTTTTGATTTTCTGTGTAAAGGTTTTTTTTAAAGAGGAGTTTTATTTTTATTCTGCTTACACCTGTTCCAGACCTGAGGTGTCAGCTATCCCAGACCTGTGAGGCACGTGGTCTCCATTTTATTTTTGCCTTACAAAATGCATACACAGGCTGAGATCTCCTGTCCTCAGCCCAGACAATCATGCAGCACATTCGCCAATGATTCTCACAAACATCTTGCCACATAATTCCCCTTTCTTGCACAGCTTTGCCTTTGTTACTCTGTGGCTTTGGCCGTTCTTCTTTACAGAGGGCTTGTAATGAAGCCAGGGGGGGAGAGATTACTTTTTTTCTTCCCTCCTCCCAAGTGCATGAGATCTTTGCGTATCCTTCATTTCCATCCAGATATATATGTGTGTGTGTCTGCTAACAAATGTGCTTAAAACCCAAGGTGCTTTGTCCTGCGAGGGGGGGTGAGACGTGCCCCTTCCTCCTCTTTAGATGTCTTCCATTGATGTCCAGCGATATTTCAGATGTGCCTACGCCAAGCTGTTTCCATGATGTCAGGCCATGTCCTGGACGTCCTCCATTTCGCTGCAGATGCCTTCTTCAGACCTGAGATACACTGAGCTAGACATGAGCTGCAGTTCCTGAGATGTCCTCCAAAGTGCTCCATGCCTAGTTCCTGTAACTATTCCTGGTTCCTGCAGAGTGCTTGCTTGTTAATCACACTCCTGCCCTGCTGATGCCCCTGGTCTCCTCAGGTGTCATCAGGCACCCTGGTCTACTCATACTGTTTCTAGGTGGCCTGGTCTACCTTGTCTATGGCTTCAACATTCTAATTCATGGACACTGTTCATGCTTCCTGGGCTGCATGAACACAGATGATCAAGTCCTCCACGGTCCTCCACAAGGGTTGAGTGACATCATCCTAGTTCTTGAGGCATCCCTTCAATGCCTCCATTCAGCCACTAGCACACCAAGGTGCAATTCAGAAAACTTTTGGTCTATCCGCTCCTGGCCAAAGTCCGAACTTTTTCACAAACTTTCATCAAACTCATTCAAGTTTGCTGGACACATTAATACACACTTTCTACATCAGTACATAACCTATTACAAGACTTTGGACATTGGTTCCTCCTCTTCATGGCTATTAAAGCCACAGTGTTGTTGAACTTTTGTCATCGTAACAATTGAAAATAGACTTAAATGCAAACATGTTCATGGACTTGAATATTATTACTGGACATTGGTTGAGAAACTCTCTATATTGCTACACCTATTCATTTTGATTATTGATTGTTGTTATTATTTTTATTTACTGATGGACATTGGTCCATTGAATATTCTATGTTATGCTTTTGATATGCTCATTGTCTTTTCATATTGTTTTTGATATTAATTGCATACATTGGTCATGCTTATTGACATTTCATATTGTTTTTGACATTGGTTATTAGTCATTAGCAATGTTTTGAGCTGCTTTATTTAGGATTGATATGCAAGTGTGAATGGGTTCCAGGAATGAAAGACCTTCCCCGAAGCTAAAGGCTTTCTAAAGGATAATTCCCTGGACCATGAGTTTAGCTCCCCAAATTGACACCTAAATTTTTCATGGCGAAGAGAATTTGGCAAATGTGGAAATAATCCCCTGTCCAATTTGCATTTGAACAGGTGGATAATTTCCAAGGGGGGGACTGTTACGAGAAGTGGCTTTGATTGAATTTTGATATCAAGATTCCTTTGGCTCTCTATCAATAGCCCTGGGCCGGATAGGGCCTCCTTCGCCATGGGCTCAAGGCGAGCACATCACGTAGGCACTGAGGTGAATCTGCATTTACAAGCCATTTGCAGATCAAAAGGCCAGGCTTAGGAGCTGCAATGCAGGACATTCACACCTGAAAAGATTTATGAGCCAGTCAGGATGTGTCCTTAAGGTGAGGAAAAGTAACAAACTCACATCCCATCTCCCCTCTTCTGGAAATTGTCTACTTCAAAGCATAGCAATCAAAATCCTTTGATGTTCGATAGCAACTCTTCGCTTCTAGGGTTTAAATACTCCCCAAAATCTTAGGGAAAGGGGGGTCTGGATAGATTTCATGATGGTCCTGTACCATTCATGATCTCTAACTAGAGTCTCCACGGCTCTACTTACTGTCCTTTTTCGGTTGGGTCTATTCATCGTTGGAGCAACATCTTTGCAGGTAATTATCACCATTAGAAAGCCTTGTGTTCCTATCCCAGCTAACTACTTTACTCCTCAGTTCTTGTGTGTGTGCATGTATGTTAGGGTGTCTTTGTATGCTTGAATCCTCAAATAAAGCTTTGTTTCTACTTCAGTCTCATCTCTAGCCACCTCCGTAAACATAGGATAAAAGATCCCATAGAAGACTTGGACTTTAGTAATTCCCCAGGTTCAGAGTCTTCTCATTACAAAAGGTTATAACCAACACCTTGTACCGAGCCCGGAAGCTGATAGGCAGCCAGTGGAGGGACCTTAAAATAGGAGTAATATGGTCCCTCCTAGATGTTCCCAAAACCAACCTGGCTGCCATATTTTGTACCAGCTGTAATTTCCGAACTAAGCACAAGGGTAGCCCCATGTAGACTGCATTACAGAAGTCAAAGGGTGGAAAATTTCAAGCACTCTTGAAATTACTAACTTTTGATTAATTTCTTTATGCTTTGATGGAACTGCTCCAGATTACTTTATGTGTACTTTTATAAACATTTAAAAGAAACAAGTTTATGTAAGGGCATTTAGAATTTATATCTAGTCTGCTGCCTCCTCAACTCATGGAGATGTCTTTCTTGGAAGCTAAAAATGATGTAGCTAGTCTTGAAGGCAACTGTGCAGTCTTTTATAACATAACTTTACTTTTCTAACCTGTTCTCTCTTGGTGAGCCTTTGTTTTGAATGCATACAATTTGTCCTGAACACTTTTCATTTCCAATAATTTTAAGGCTGGTGTCAAGCAAACTATTTTGCTAATACATGTTCATAAACAGATGCAGATTCCCAAGAAAATTTTACCACTTTTTGAGGGGGTTGTGGCAGTTTGTGCCTGCTTTACAGCCTGTCTATGTAGAACATGGAAATTCTTCCTTCCTGTGTTCCATAGGTTAGTGTTACCTTTCTAAGCTCCCTACACATCCCTGCATCAATTGCATGAAATCTCTACAGGCCAGTTCTGTTTTTATCAGAGACATACAAGAATGGCATACAACCCTATATTTGTATAGGATATACACAGTAATGGAGTTTGAAACATTACATCTGTCTACAGAACACCACCATACGTTGTTCCAGCACCTAGCACTCTGCTTCAATCCACACAGGGCTTTCTCCAACCTGTATACTTTGTTGCTACCAATGCCTCTAGTCATACCCTGGAGGTTGTTCCATGTACATAGTCTCCTCCAAGCAAGCATTCAGGTATGCTGTCTCAAAATCAAAATGCCTTATCTCTAGGTTCCTTTTTGCTGCTACTGGCAATGCTATCCTTAAGCTCTCTGGCTTGGCTGTTTGAGAAAATGTCATATCATAACTTTCATATCTTTCCTGTGAAAAACCTTTTGCAACAAGCCTAGCTTTGTGCTTCTTAGTTCCGTCTGGCATATCCTTCTTCCTGTACACCAACTTGCAGCCCACTACCTTGTGATCTACTGACCTTTTTTCTACTTCAAACACTTCTCTTACCACAAGTGATTCAAATTCAGAGTCCATGGCCTGGTTCCACTTCTCTTGTTCCTCCTGAGGAAACCTCAACATGTCCTGACAACTGTCAGGTTCATCAGCTATCACAGTGCAAACCCTTGCCTCTTGGATGACAAATCTATCTGGTTCCCTTCTGACTTTGTGAGTCCTTCTGGGCATGATTACTTTTGTTCTTCTTGACTCATTCTCACTATCCTCACTATTAGTCTGTATCTCTGGTACCACATCAGACTCTTTCCTAGGCTTAAACACAGGGGTAGGCAACCTGTCCCCTTTAAGGGCCGAGGGACTTCAACTCCCAGAATCCCAGGAGCTATTGGCCAACATGGGACTATTGGCCAACATGGCTGAGGCTTCTGGGAGCTGAAGTCCCTCGGCCCTTAAAGGGGAAAGGTTGCCTACCCCTGCTCAAACATGTGTGTGGTGTGTATAGGTGTTTACGTGTGTGGCACAGAGGCAATGTCCTGTGATGTGCCTGGCTCTATATCATCTTCTGCCTTAGGCAAATCCACCCCTCCATTTCTGGCATTTTGTGACTTAATGCCAAGTGGTACAAACGCATCTTGGTTATAGTGTAATGTTTCCCAATCACTGTGTTTTTCAAAATTGGCCCTTCCGGAGAACATTAGTCTACCATTGCCCATCAAGAACCTGTATTTTTTCCCTTCATAACCAACAAAGTGAAGCCTTCTCCACTTTGGCTCTCCCCTTTTCCGGAATTGTAGTGGAACAAGCACATTTGCATACTTCCCAGAAATTCTTAAATGGTTCAGATTGGGTGCATGACCATACAATAGGAAATATGGAGTTTGATGAATGGCTGAACTCCACATTCTATTGATGATGTGGCTAGCTGTGAGGGTGGCTTGTCCCCACAAATGGGCAGGAGCTTGTGCATCCAGCAGCAAGCAATCATGCATTTGACTAATAACCCCTTTCGGCCAGACCATCCTCCTGTGGAGTGGCAGGATTCATGTTCATATGGTGAATGCCCTTCTGTTCCAGCCAATTTTTCAAATTACTGCTGAGGAATTCACCTCCCCTGTCAGTTACCAATACACCAACTTTGTGTGGAAACTCCCTCTCAACTGAGTTTACACACTGCTTATGTTTTGCAACTGCTTCATCTTTGGCTTTTAACAGAAAGACATATCCATATCTTGTGTGCCTGTCCACAACATGTATTTGTTGCCCCCTTCACTGGGTCTATAAGAGCCAGCCAGATCAGCATGTACCACCTGAAATGGCTTCTGAATGGCACACTTGCTTTCCTTGGGCACAGGGAGTGCTTTCAGCTTTATCTTTTTGCACACTGAACAATCCAAATAGTTATTACAAGGGTTTACTTTTAACTCTGGACATACTTTTTCTAGCTGAGACAAGCTTGAAAAATTTGCATGCCCCATCAATCTATGCAAGCAATGGGCACAATTCAAATGTAATGATGCATTAGACACATTTGCACACTTTGCTTTTGCCCCCATGTGGTAAAGCTTATTCCTTTTTACCCCTCTGGCACAGACAGACCCATTTGAATATATTGTGCAGCCATCCCCTTGAAATGACACTTGATATTCATCAGATGTTAGTATAGAAACACTCACTAAACAATTTTCAAGATTGTCTGCACACAGTACATTATTAAATGTCTTTCCAAAACGGGGAATGAAAGCAGTTTCCATTTACTTAACTTAACTAGGAGCTCCATCTGCTAAACAAACAGATGACATTGGAGCAGGCCTTAAGTATTTTAGAAGCTTTGGATTGTTGACCATATGATGAGTGGCCCCTCTGTCCAGTACATCCCTTGGAGTACTTGCCTGGTTGGCAACAGCAACACTCCCTTCTGCTTGAGAAACAATGTCCCTCTTTCCCTGAGGTGTCTTCTTCTTAAAGCTGGCTGACGTTTCCTTCTGAGCTGCTGAAGGCATCCAGCATTCTCTCTGAACATGCCCTGCCTTCCCACAGTTGAAACAGCATCTCTCTCTGCAGACTGTAGCTCTCTCTCCTCCAGACATTGTGGGAGATGTCTTCACATTGTGGATGGTTGGAGTGGTTCACTCTCTTCTCGCTGAACTCTGCTGCCCGGCCTTGAAATCACGCATCTGGGCTTCCTCCAAAATCTGCCCTGATATCAGGTCCAGGGTCAGGTCTCTCTCTGCAATGCTCTGCAGGCTGTACACCAGGAAATCCCACTCCTTGGTCACACGTCCTAGCAGGATGTACACCTTTTGATCTTCTGGAATGTTTACACCACAAACGGCAACTTCTGTAAACAATTCCTGCATGCTGCTGAGCTGTTGTGTTACAGACACACCCTCTTGCGGCTTGCAGCTGTACAAACAAATCATCCAAATCATGCAAGACAAGGAGCTATCAGACTGGTGGATTGCACTTAATGCATTCCATAGCTCAAAATCAGTTCTTTTCTCTCTCACGTGGATCAACTAAGATGGCTCTAAGGTAAGCAAAACAGTTGCTCTCACCCTCCTGTCCTCCTCTGTCTCTTTGGCTGTCACATGTGCCTGCATGACTCTCCATAAACCTTCTCTGACCAGCAAGGCTTCAGTGTAAGCTGACCAGGAAGAATAATTCTCAGCTCTTAATTTCTCAAAATGGAGGCTTGACTCCATGTTTTGCTTTTGCTTTGCAACTTGTCAAGGATGCAGTCTTTTGATAAACCTCCAAACTCACAGATAAAGACTAGCAAACAGGTACTGAGTCTTGAACTATTTTTCTGCCAAATTCTCTGGCTACTTGAGAAATCTGGTGAACTTACTCAGAACTCCGGACATTGTCCTAGTGGCTAACTGGGCCATAACCCTTGTTAGCATAGAGGGAAAATTGAGTCCATATGCTGAAGGCTGCCAGCTAGGAAACAGACGCCACTGCCAAGTCTGAAAAGTCACTCACAACTGCTGGGTACTTCTGAAGAGGCTTTTTAATCTTAGTTGCAGCAAAGTATTAACAAGCATGATACAGCAATATTTACACAAACTGACATAATGCTCTGCCATCAACGGACAATCACACCACCACACTATACACTGGAGCATTTCTCCTTATATACACAAACACAGCTAGGATTCTGATCCAAACCCCTGCTACTGTTTCATCATCTTCCTGTCATGTGTCCACAGTGACTGGCAGTTTGGACCTGCTATGAATCATCTCCATGCTCAAGTTGCATCAGCTTCCTCTGAGTCAGCATTTCCTCTTTAACCCATTGCATGCACCTGAGACATTTTACACACCATGGGGCAAAAATGTACTGACAGATCTATGTAAAATCTCTTAAAGCAGAGAGATTATAAGGGTAGTTCCCCAATGTGTGTACAACACAGGTGTTGAGTGATAAGTTCACTTTATGACTGAAAAAGTTAATAGACTGGGAATAAATACACAGGACCACATCAATCTTTTGCAGTGGGAGGGGGCAGGAACTTCCTCAGTTTAAAAGAAATCAATCATACACAAAATAGACTATATTAAATTGCATCCTAAGTTTACATAAAGTACAAATATGCTAAATCTGGCAGATAAAGACTACATCCAGATTTAATTAGTGTTAGAACACATAACTGCAGACTAAAAATCATGAAACTGTTATCATATTGTATATGCCTTTCTATCTAATGATGAGGACAAATTTCACAGAAAGCAGAAATTTCCTCATAAATATACCTTGACAAACGGAAAACCTCATGGAGAGAAAAACAATTGTTCCTAGCAAATGATCACTTTACAACCCAGAACTTGACATTTAATTATTCTTTTATAATCTGCACAGCTGCAAACATTATTAATGGCAATAAAATTGCCCAGATCTTTTAAGCCTCCAGTTATGCCACTGTTTTTAATTTCCTGGAGCAGTGAGTGCATAGTGTAAAGGAGAATGTGAGAAGGAACCCTACTAGTGTAAAAGCAGCTTAATTTATATACCGCTTCATATTGCGCTATGGGATGTCTAAGCGGTTTACAACTGTAAGGTCATTGCCCCCAATATTTGGGTCATTTTAGCGACCTCGGAAGGATGCAGGCCTGAGTCTAGCCTGAGCCCTGGCTAGTATTGAACTCGCAACCTTGTGGTCTATGAGTGAGTGGCTGCAGTACAGGCATTTAACCACTGCGCCACTGTAGAGCAAATAGTACCGTAGTGAGACAGAGGAAGAGATTATGCAAAAGGATCCTGTAGCACCTTTGAGACTGAGTGAAAGAAATTGTAGCACAAGCTTTTCTAGTCTTGGTCTACTGTAGAGCAAGTCTACGAAAGCTTATGCTACAACTTCTTTCACTCAGGCCCCAAATGCACGGGACAAAAGAAGCAGCTTCTGCCCACTTTGGGGGTGTGGTGTTCAGACGACACCCCCCCCCCCAAGTATCCAGAAACCATTCTGGTGCCACAATCCAGTCCTTTGGACCAGATCAAAAAGGAGCTGAAATAATCTGTGGCGGTGGCCCACTTTGGAAGCCATCAGCTTTGCCCCTCATTTAGGGCCTCTGCAGACAGGCAGCTCTGGGCTGCCCCAGGAAGTGGCAGATCGGAGCCACAGCAATCCCATGCCATGGCCCCAATTCTCCCTTTTGCCGCCCTCCTTTTAGGGGCAGCAAAAGACCACCCTAAGAGCCGGTGCGTGGCTCTTCTTTGCCCTTTTCAGTACAGTGTGTCAGAACGCTGCACAGGGAGGGCATCCTGATGCCACGTGCCATGCGCAACAGTGCATGGCATCAGGACTACGTCGCTGTGGGGTTGGGATGGCCAGTGTGCAGCTGACCTGCCCCAATTCTATCTCCAGGCTGGCCCTTTAGGCCAGTCTGCAGAGGTCCTTAGTCTCAAAGGTGCTACAAGGTCCCTCTGCATACTGATATTCCAGACTAATATGGCTGTTTCTGAATTCTACCAAGAGAAAATGAGAGAAACAAAAAAGGCCATTTACAAAAAAAAAAAAAAAACCTCTCTAAGGGAAGTGCTTTTTAAATTTGTAATTATATTTAGTTTTGTAAGTTATTTTTTCCTGAAAAAATAAGTTTGATCATTACAGTGCTGTTATTCATCTTTCTTTCCCCATGCTGAGCTACTGAATGATATAATGAACTGTCTTGCTTCTTCCTCCTTAAAAACTAAATCCAAACAATGGGGCATCATGTAAGCTGCGTCTGCCAAGCTTGGCTGGTATGCCAAATGTGCCTTCTTCCTAAATAATCCAGATTCATGACTTAATAATTTCCCAATTAGACTACCAAGGTGACATGTATGTGGGGTTGTCCTTGAAGAATGTTTAGAAGCTACAGCAAGTGCAAAAATTTGTGACCAGTCTGTTGCTTGTTGCCTTTATAGACTACATATGACTGCACTTTTGTCAGCTGTACTGGCATCCTTTTCCCCCCATGCAGGGCTAGTCCAAGAGGCAAACACCATCTTTGCCTGATTCATTTTTAGATCAGTGAGGGCTTTAACATTTAGACACAGTTGTGTTATATCCAACTTGAAACACTACTTTTTTTAGAAAAATGAAACTAAGGTCATGCTGAAACCAACATAACAATAACCTGTTGGACCAGGAATAGGCTACTTTTGGCCCTTTCAAAGCTATACATCAGCTTCTATCACCCCTCACCACTAGTATCCTGGTTAGGTCTTAAGGGAGTTGTAGTCTAGCAACATCTGGAAGGCCAGATTTGCTCACTCCTGTCCTAGTTTGATTTTCTCAGTGGAAATCCAATTCAAGATTGGGTTTCAAGAGGCTGATTCTAAACAAGGCCCTACTGTATTATATAGAATGAGAGGATACACTAGCTTTCTTGCAGTGAGGATAAAGTCAAGGAGTACTTATCAAGCAAACAAAGGCTTCTGGTTTTAACTGGCTAGTTAAGCATTTTCTGTTCATGTTGGTAACACTATGGTGGCACAAATATTCTGAAAACACTTTCCAAACACCAACTTAACCCTGCATGAGTTCCATGAGTGGAAGCACAAAACATATTACCTTCTATGTAATATTTGCCTTGAACATTGAATGTAACTCAGCACATATGCTTCAAATGTTTTTGTTTTGTTTTGATAATTCAGATGCTAGGTTGACCTCCTGGAGAGTCTACAACACTGTCAAGGCTAATAAGACCAGATGCCATCCCCACTCAACATTACACATTATGAGGTTTCTGTACTCAGAGCTCAAGGGACTTCCAGGAAGGAATAAGGTTCCCATTTCAGCAACTATCTCTGAATGTTAGAATCATATTATATAGGTGCAGCAGACTAGAATCTTCAATAGTTGTTTGAGGGAAACTGCTTTATATATTTGGAATACATTTATTTGTAAGCACACTCCTATAGATTTCTAGGTTTGCTTGCTCTGAGGAGAATTTTATGCACAGTATTTGGACTGGATTTTGGAAAGCATGTTATTATCCCTTGGGTCTACAGTGAGTGAATTCAGAACATCCTATTCTTGAAAAGGACTGATTAACAAACCAGATTTATTGCAGATGCTTGCAAGAACAAGCAAGAATCCTAAATTCCTCTGATTTTAGAGAAACCTATTTCCAAGTATAGGAACTAAAGACTATAATGTTTAGAAAAAAACAGTTCCAATTGACTTCATATGAGAATAGAATGTTTGCCATTATTATTATTATTTATCCATAAAAAGGACAATGCTTTAAATCCTGGAGTTGCTCACCTGCATTGTATGGTTACAATACATTACAATAGGTTGTATGCACTGCATTATTTTTGGTACAGTGAACAGCTAATCTTTTACCTTTCTTTGCAGATTTTGGCATTCATGGTACCTCAGCCTTACCTAGCTATGTCAGGGATTCAATGTTGCAAATCAGGTGACAGAATTAGAGCATTTGGTGACAATTTTCTCAGATATGACATGATTCTTGAAAAAATGTAACCTACAAGATGCACATATAGATTGATTCAGTAAAGGCAGACCCACATTTGAAAACTTTAGCAGGTTGTTGATGGTCAGGGTCTTGGAGGTCTTTTGTGAATCAAAGCTAGTTGATGGCAAATAACAACTACCACAAGATCAGTGCTTACCTGTGTCAAACCCAAAACTTGGCACAATGTCAACTGTTCCATGAAAGGCTCCTGCCCATGCTGAGGTAGCACTGGTGACCGCAGAAGAGTTTGTCTTTGTTGCATCACACTGCGATGAAGGAATCTTGCCTGCACAAACTGAAGGCATCAGCAAAGGTCTGTACCGTGGGTCAAGGTGCGAAGTCGGGTGGTGATGGTGATGCATATGTGTATGCGGATGATGGTGATGCATGTACACATCATGCATGTGTCCATATGAAGGGCTCACCTGAGATGCTAATGGATAATGCCAAGATTCTGACATGCTAGGTGGAGGAGGTGGAGCAGTCTGATGCAAGGTATGTCCTGGCCAGCTGCTAGGATCTACAGTTGAGAAGGTGCCTGGTGCAGTAACTTGAAAATCATGATGAACTCCACTTAAGCATGGAGGAGGAGTCTGATAAGAACTGGTCCAAAACGAAGCTGGAAAACCACTCCTTTGGCTTGCTATTTTTGAACTCTCTTTGAAAGGAAAAAAACAAAGAGAGAAACATTTCTGAAAATTCATATTAAGTAATTTATTTTTACTTATTTTATTTACTTTATTTATATGCCACCTTTCTCCCAGGCTGGGACCCGAAGCAGCTTCCATTCCAAGTAACATACACAGTTGCTACCATGAGTAAAGATACATGGGATTCACACAAAACCATTTTTAAAATGTTAATAAAAATGCAATATGAGTAACCACAAGAAACAGCATTTCGCAGGAAAATGAACCTTGTGTGTATTTGTGAACCTTGTATATATTTGTCTTTGCTAGACAGATCTGAAAGAGTGATTCCAACAAATGGTGGATATGAAGTTTTACAGCTCAGAAAATACCCTGTGTGTCTCAAAATGAACAGAAAGCTGTTTCTGATGATTGTTCAGAGACAGCTTTCCTTCTAATCCACTTCAATCCATCCACTCCTTTTATCCCTCGTGTGTGTGTGTGTGTGTGTGTGTTTGTATGGAGTTTATCATATTGGCTTTGTTCCTGTGATAGACATGGGATGTAACTTTAAGAAAGCGGATCTTATTGCATTTCCCCATTGTCAGGGAGTACACAGTCAGTTTACAACTTCAGATTTCCCTATTCTTGAAAAGATGTGGTAGAAGCCTGGATTGCAAACAGGTTATGTACTTCCCAGTGACAGGGAAATGCAATAAGATCCACTTTCTTAAAGTTACATCCTGCATTTATTACAGTAGCAAAGCCAATGTGATAAACTCCGTGTGTGTGTGTGTGTGTGTGTGTGTGTGTTTTACCTTGAGGTTATTGACCTGCTTCTTTGTTTTGGCCTTCTCTATCACCTGCCTCTTCAGGTCCAAATTGTGCCTGATATACACATACCCAAATGGAGTATGGGAAGGATTTGGAGCTAGCTCACTGAAAGGTAACCTTGATGATACCTCAAAGGCAAGAATACGCAGCTATCACAGCAGTGGCAAAGGAAAGAGATAAGAGAGTCATACAGCTCAGATAAAATTAGACCACAGGCAGCATGTATTAGTAGTTTTTTGTGGCATTTTCTCTGAAGATGCCAGCCACAGATGCTGGCAAAACATCAGAAAGAAACTCTTCTAGAACATGGCCACACAGCCCAAAAAAGCCACAAAAAACTATAGATACCGGCCATGAAAGCCTTCAACTTCAGCATGTATTATGTTTTCCCTACAATATAGGGGCTCTACAGACAGCCCTTAAGGGGTGGTGTCCTGCCACCCCTTTCCTTGCCGGATCGGGGCCACGGCAACTGCATGCAGTGGCCCCAATCTGGCACTTTGCCACTCAAAAAAGCTGGCAAATGCCACTTCTTTATAGAGCGGCAAAAAGCCACCCTTGCTGCGGTAGCTTTTCCACTCTCCTTTGGCACAGCACGTATGAATGCTGTGCCAAGGGAGCACCATGATGTTGCCTGCCATGCGATGGGGCATAAGCCATGACGGCAGCATCGGGGCAGAGTTGGGATGGTTGGCATGCAACCCTCCCAGTCCGCCCCCAGACCGGCCCTTGTACAGGGCCATAGTATCTGAGCAAAATGCTCTATGGGGTTTATTGAGAAACTTTTCCATTCTGAATAAATATATTAGCTCAGATTGCTCTAAAACATTACTTCATTTTAACGGCATCCCAAATCCAAAAGCAGAAATAGTAGACACAGAAGCAAAGGGGAAAATACACATTATTATTATTATTATTATTATTATTATTATTATTATTATTATTTTAAAAAGCATGGCATTAAGAAATTAAGGCCTTTTCTGCATTGACTATATTTTAGTCAGGAGCATTATGCTCTGTAACTAGCCTTGGATTGGCCACAATGGCAGCTGAATGCATCGGGCTGTATCCAATGCTGAGCCATAGTGTTGTTCACACAGGCCAGTCGGGCACAGACCAGTCTGGAGGCCCTTGCCATGTAATCAGGGGATCTCTTTCTCCTTTCTTCTCATTGGTCACACAGGAAATCTCACTCTCAAAAGAAGTGATGGCATTGTGGGTGGCCAGCACTATTGTGGGTGGAGCTCCTGCAGCTACAGAAGCAACAGTGGTTATTCTGGGGACAAGCCATTCCCTTTCTATGTGTTACTCAGTGCGGGGAAGGGTGATGGTGTGGCACATAGCATGTGAACAACAGGCTGGCCTGATCCAACTGTTCATGGACCACAAAATCCCATGCTAACCCCAGGGTTTTGAGCAAAGTTGGGTTAATGAGGAATAACCATGGCATTTTACCAGAGGTTGCAGTGCATTGTGCAACCAGGCAACACCTGCATCAAAGTGGGAGTGGAGTTTTTCACTTGTGTATACAGGGCCTTAGACAGAGCATTTGAGAGCTGTTTTAGAAAAAAAAAGCATGGGTTAAAATATGTTTAGCATTTATTAAACGATATTAATTATTGCTTATAAGACAAGACATTTGTTAAAACAAAGAATTTACAGTTCCTATTATCCTCAGTGGCTAGGAATGACAGGATTTGTAATCCACATACAGAGGCCATTGGGTTTGAGGAAGCTGTAAATCTTAATATTTTTGCTTTTTATTGAAAACAATCACAACACACATCTGGTGAGGTAACTGTTGCCATTTTTGCCATTATTTTTAATTAATCTTAAGTCATCTTCATTTGGATTCTATCACCTAACAATTTCATTATTGAAAAATTTGGTGCCATTTCAAGATGGTTCATTAAGACAGCAATAGCAGCCATTCAGAGGTCCTTTCATACAGTATAAGTATAGTACTATGATTCCATTTTAACTGCCACAGCAGTATCCTATAGAATCCTGGGATCTGCAATTTTTTGTTGTTAATTGCCCTCATGGCGATCTTGTGGTGACCCTATGGATGAGACATCTCCAAGATCCTTTGCCCTCCACTGCTCTGCTTAATTCCTGCAACCCCTTAATACCTGTGACCTCCTAATAGAGTCCATCCATCTAGCATGTGGCCTTCCTCTTTTCCTACTTCCCTCCATCTTCCCCAGCATTATTGTTTTTTTCCAAAGAGTTCTCTCTTCTCATGATGTGTTCAAAGTATGACAGTCTCAGTTTGGTCATCTTTGCTTCCAGAGTGGTCTCTGATTTGATCTGGTCTAGGACCCATTTGTTTGTCCTTTGGGCTGTCCAAGGGATCCTCAGCACTCTTCTCCAGCACCACATTGCAAATGAATTGATTTTCTTCCTATCTTCTTTCTTAACTCTCCAGTGCTTACATCCATACATGGTAATAGGGAATACAATGGCTTGTATGATTCTAACTTTTGTGCTGAGTTGCATTTTAGAATCTTTGCTAGTTCCTTCATAGCCACCCTCCCCATTCTTAATCATCTTCTGATTTCCTGACTGCAGTCCCCATTTCTATCAATATTTGATCCCAGGTATGGGAATTCTTTTACTATTTCTATTTCTTCATTGTCATGGTTGAACTTGTGAAGACCCTCGGTGGTCATTATTTTTGTTTTCTTTATGTTCAGCATTAAGCCTGCCTTAGCACTTTCTTCTTTGATCTTCCTTAGTAGGTGTTTCAGGTCTGTGAGTTTTTCTGCTAGTACTATGGTGCCATCTGCATATATTAGATTGTTGATATTCCTTCCTCCTATTTTCACTCCTCCTTCTTCTGTGTCCAAGCCTGTTTTTCTTATAATGTTCTGCATACAAGTTGAACAGACAGGGTGAAAGGATGCAGCCTTGTCTGACTTTCCTATAGTCTATAAAGCACATCCTGATTTTCTTTTGGAATTCCCTGGTGCGCTTCATTAGTCATCATATGTTTGCAATGTGATCCCTGGTGCTTCTTCCTCTCCTTGTACCTCTGGGATCTCTCTTTCCATGTATGGTTGCAGAAGTTTGAGAATGATTCTGCTTGCGTGGGAGATCAGTCCTATGGTCCTATAGGAGTCTCTTGTGTCTCCCTTTTTGTGGATAGGGATGTATATCGATCACTTCCAATCTGTTGGCCAATCTGTTCTAATCGTTTTGTTTTCCATATCTGTTGACATATGTTGGTTAGCACTAGAGGTGACTCTGTCAATGTGGATTGCAGCAGTTCAACTGGAATATCATCTGTTCCTGGTTATTTGTTTTTCGCTATTTCTCTTATTGCATTTTCCATCTCACATTTTAGAATTTGGGGTTCAGTTTAGGGAAGTGTATTTATAATTCTCACCCAGAGAGAATTCAGTAATGCCTCAACAAACCAAAAATCCCATTATTCCATAGGACAGTTTCATGGCAGTTAAAGTGGAGTCATAGGCTATAATTGTGTAATGTAAAAAGGGCCCTAAACCAAGGATTAGCAGAATTCAGGTTTCCCGGGCCTATTTTATTTTATTTTATTTTAATTCTGCCAGAACCCCAAGACCTACTAACTAGACTCAGATGAACAGCAGTGACTCAGGAACCAGATGCACACTTAAATTAAGGAATAGTGTAACTCAGAACATATGCTGAAGTAAGAAATTTGTTTTCCATATTAAAACTCTTTGCAACATTTCTCTTTTGTGTGTGTATGTGTGTGTACATATATACATATATCAGACTGTACAGCTGTACACAGATACATTTTCATATCTGAATCCTATGACTGAGTAGGAAAATGAAAATGAAAAGAAAATATTACAATATAAACCAAACACTTAAGAAATAACAAATGGTGCTAATTAGAACACATTTACAGTTGCAAAGAGGAGTAAACCCAAACCATTTTTATTATAGGGTCAAAGTTGTGGTCAAAACACATTTGTCTAGAATTTAACTTGATCATCAGGACACTTGTAAGGAAACACACCTGCATTCAAAGATGCAACAAAAGGAGATCAGGTGTTTATAAATGTATTTTATCATCCATTCCTTATAAATGTATTAAGTTACAGATCAAAGTCTCTTAGGCTGATCTCCAGATTCTATAAATCACCTCTGTTTTGATAATTCCCTGCCTCAGCAGTCTGCCCAAGTTCGTACTTGGATGGGAGACCACCAATGAATACCAAACACTGTAGGCTATATTTCTAGAAGAAGGAACTGGCAAAAACCACCTCATAGAATCATAGGAGTTTATCATGCAAGGGACAATTGGAAGTACAAATGGTGATTAACCTATCATAATCCTGCAATTGCATTAATGGTTTTCACACAACGTCATGAGTAAAGTGCTATTATCCCAGAAATAACCCAATATAATTGCACAGTTGTGCTGATGTTTTCACACAATATTGAGATGAAACGTGATTAAAAAGCCATTATCCCATGAACAACCAGGCAAGAAACAGCAACAACTCATTCACAGGATTTTCCTGTGAATGATTTTTTGCTGTTTAGTTCCTGGTTATTCCCTTGATAATGGCTCTTCTGTTAATCACATTTTAATCATGTTTTAATCTCAATTGCACAATTTTAATGTGTTATTCACCCAATTTTCCCCTTGTGATAAACTCCATAGAATTAGAAGAGACCAAAAGGGCCATCCAGTCCCACCCCCTGCCATGCAGGAATACAAAATCAATCTGAGTATTTTCAGATTAACCTGAGTATTCCTTGCCTAAGAAACTGCTATGGAATTCATGGGATCACCATAAGTTCAAGAGGAAACATTGTGCTTTCATCCATAAACCCAGGCCTGGTTTCACATTAAGCATTCTTCATTTCAGTGGAAGAGTACATTTTATTTGTTGCTACAGGCACTATTAAATAGATGGGAAGTCAGTTAAAAGCTTGGTGATCATCCAAACCTGGGGGAAATAATCCCAGATTTCATCAGCATGGTACCTGTAAGATTTCTCTACACATATCCAGTGAGCTGCTGTGAGAAGGACAATTTTAAAGGACAAAATGGCATAGGAAATAAGCATTACACCTACTTCCCAAATGCCCCCTTTCTAGTTTTCAAGACAGCTGCACTGGACAGCTTCTAGTTAGGAAAAATAAACTGCAGGAGGTTCTGATTACTGAGTTTCTGCATAACATCTAGCTTGTTGCTAAACGTAACTATTTCCAGCATTTTCTACATTCTGCATAGGGCTATTCAGACTGGATTGGTCAAGCACTGTTCTGGAAATCTTTATGTAGCGGTGTCCTCCAGGTATTGGGATGAGAATCTAACTTTTAAAAAGAATTATCACTTGAATGTGCCCTCAGGCACAAATAAACATACAACTCAGGTAGCCACAAAAACAACTGCACAAAGTAAACTACATTTTAGTTCTAAACCTTACCTTTCCATAGTGGGTTTAGTCCTGATTTGCCTTTTGAAATGGCAGCTTCGTGACTAAAGTTGCTAGCTTGGTTTAAAGCTCTTGAAAAGTGTTCGTCCACTACTGATCCAATGTCTCCCTGAAAGTAAGTGAAAAGGACGCAGCGAGAGTTAAGGTACTCCATTTCAGTAGGGTGGTCTTTCTCTTCTTCCTCTTGTTTATTGGGAAGTGTCACTTCCAGAGATTCCTGCATCTTGCTGTACAAAATTATCTTATTCTGGGGGGGGGGGGGGGGGGACAGAAAGACAAAAATAAAATAAAATAACACATTAATTAGAGATAACAGAATCTAACATGTGTTTCCTTTGTGTCTTGGGGCAACTGGGATATTATTATTATTATTATTATTATTATCATCATTATCAGCATCAGCATCAGCATCTTCCTGTTTATTTATATCCTGGCTTCCTCCCAACACAGGCACTCAAGGCAGCTAACAAATCTAAAATAGTACAAGTTAAAACGGTAGAAAATATTAAAAATACAAAATTTAAAAACAATCCAAACAATTAAAAACATTACATTATTAAAATTTGACAGTTTAAAATTCTTCAAAACAAAAACAAAAACAAAATAGCATCCATTTCATGTGAAGGCCTGGCGACATGAAAACGTCTTTACCTGCCACCGGAAGGACAGCAGGGATGGAGCCATCCTGGCCTCCCTAGGAAGGGAGTTCCAGTGCTTGGTAGCAGCCACTGGGAAGGGCCTTTCTCTTGTTCCCATCAAATGCACCTGAGAGGGTGGTGGAACAGAGAGAAGGGCCTCTCCCGATGATCTCAATACTCTGGGGGGCTCGTACAGGGAGATATGGTCCTTCAAATAGCCTGGACCCAAGCTGTATAGGGCTTTATAGGTCAAAACCAGCACTTTGAATTGTGCCCAGAAACGGACTGGTAGCCAATGGAGCTGCTGCAACAAGGGAGTTGTATGTTCTCTGTAACCAGCTCCAGTTAACAGCCTGGCTGCAACTCTTTGGACCAGCTGAAATTTCTGAGCACTTTTTAAAGGCAGCCCCATGTAGAGTGTATTACAGTAATCCAAATGGGATGTAACCAAGACATGTACCACCGTGGCCAGATCTGACTTTTCCAGGAATGGGTGCAGTTGCTGCACAAGTTTTAGCTGTGCAAAGGCACTCCTGGTCACCGCTGATAGCTGAGCTTCCAGGCTCAGCACCGAATCCAGAAGTACCCCCAAAAGTTTGAACCTGGTTTTTATATATATATATATATATATATATATATATATATATATATATATCACCAATTTATAAATTGTCTGTTTATCTGTTTAATTAAAACTAATAAAGATTATTATAAAAAACAAATAAAAAACACTACATATAAAAGATGATTAAATGTGATGAGTTTGATGTGAAATAAAGAAACCCTTTTAAAATTTGTAAGAAAAAAGAAAAGAATTACAAGGCAATATTGGATGGAAGCCACTGCATATCTATTCTCTCCCCTTCCTCCTTCTCAAACCAATCCAAAATGTCAAAATAAATAAGTGTAAGAAACAATTTTATGTGAAATTTATTTTCCAAACATTCCACTGTACCAAAGTCTGCCAAGAGCCTGGCTCCTCACCCTCTGACTGTGGGCACTGTTTTATGCACAACATGGGGAAAGAAGGAAATGGGAATTGTTGGGGTGCTCAGCTTAGGGCATGATTGCCAAGCACACCATGTAAGAATGACACATGTTCTGGCAGGTTTACACACTCAGGAACAGTTGAATGGAATAGGTCAATCTAAGGGGAATCTTCTCTGCTTGGTTCTGCACCCTGAAATCAATAGAGGACTTTGGGACTCTACAGACAATCCCTAAGGGGTGGTTCCGTGCTGCCCCTGAGAGTGCCAGATTGGTGCTGTGGCCCTAATCTGGCACTTTGCTGCTCCAAAAAGAGTTGGCAAATGCCGCTCCTTTTTGGAGAGGCAAAAAGCAGCCCTTGCAGCTACAGCAGTGGCTTTTCTGTGCTCCTTTGGCACAGCATGTCTAAACGCTGTGCCAAGGGAACACCCTGACACCGTCCATAGTCTGTTTGGGTGGCTGGCATAAGGACGACATGGGGGCAGTTGGGACAAGCCATCATGCAGTCACCACACACCAACTCTACCCCCAGGCTGGCCCTTTCGGCTGGTCTGTACTGGCCCTTTCTCTATTAGTAAAGGCCCAATTTATGTTCATCTGGTCTTGATAACCTTAGATGTTTCATATCAAGCTATCATGTGCAGAATATCTAAGGTTATCAATTCCCTTTTGCCATAAGAAATTATCTTATTGTACATAGTTATTATATGGAGGAAGTGTGCATTGTTATTTAGGTATGTTTGCCCTTGTGTAATTGTCATAGCGAGGATTCTGTGAGCTACAGTCCCAAAAAGTAAATTTTCCAAGTGCTGCACAGGCCATGGCTGACTGTGAGCAAGGATGGACTTCTCATAAGAGACTGTATGATTCTGGCCTCAGAGGAAGTAAACCAAGGATTTGTTAGGCAGTTACACTCTTCTTTAATCAGGTTAGTTAAGCAGTATGAATTGGTCATCCCTTTAGTTGTCCTTTGCCATTCCTCCTGTCTGGATCACAGGAATTTCTCCAGTGATAGTAAGTGTAATATGCCAATAATTCCCCAGGGGTGGGGGCTACTTGTGTTGCATCTAATTCAAGGAAGCTGTTTTTATCTTTCCTGCTTTTATGTGAGCACAAAGGATAAGCACAGACCATGCTGGCTGATATGGAGAGGGCCAGACTCCTGAGCCAAGTTGACCAAGACCACCAATAGCCACCCCCCAGCCCCATCTCTGCCATGGAAAGAGGAAGAAAAGAGAATGAAAAAAATGGCAGGGGTATCTTTATGTGCTTCCACCATTTTCCCTTGAGTCTTTCTTGTTTGGAGGTAGAGATAAGTGCATGTGAAGGTGTGGCTAGGCTGGGTAGATTAATTTCTACTTTTACCTGGGTGTTAGCATTCCTATGTTAAGCAAAGAGTCACCTTCCAGACTCTTCTGCCTAATGATGGTGTTCCTCCCTCCCAACAGGCTAAAGCAACCACTACCAAACAGCCAGTCCTTTGAAAAGCATGTTATTAATGGTGCCAGCACAACAGACAAGCTTTCACAAGGTACCCTTGCATAGCTTCTTTTCTGACAAACCTGCATAAACTTTTTAGCATCAGGGTAGTACTTTTAGTACTGTGTTGTCAAATTTATGGCATGCATGCCATTTGTGGCTCATGGCCTGGTCCACGAGGGCATGGAGGCCACAACTGGGGGGCTGGTTTGCGCCCACAGAAAATCAGGCCACTGCAAGGAGCTGGGCCATGCACCAGCCTTCTGGGTGGAAGTCCTGCCCTTTACACTGGGGTTATGGGAACTGACATTTTTTGTTCTGTGCCTTCAAATTGTTTCCAATTTATGGCAACCTTAAGGTAGGTTCCAATCCCCGCTCAGCCATGGAAGGGTAACCTTGGGTGAGTAATACTCTCTCAGACTCAGGGGCAGACAACCCCCACTGCCCTCCTCACAGCTCCCCATTCCTCCCAAAGAAGGCAGGGAAAGGCTTGTGACCAGGGAGGGACCCACGATTGGCAGGGATTCAGAAGATTTGGCTTTCTCCGCTGCTGCCAGAACCCCCCCCCCCCCCCCCCCCCGCCAAACAGCCCTCCTGGCTCCCAGGAAGGCAGTTGAGATGGAAGGGAAACAGAAGGATGAAGCGAAGAAGGCCCTGGAAAGGTGGGCTCTGGGTGGAAGGAGGCCAGATGCCCTCATCCTTTCCCCTCCCCTCTCCCCTTTTGGAACTCCTCACAAACCACTGGAGGGGCTCCAGGGACCCTGCCATCCAGCTCCCCTGGCTTCCCGCTTGATTAGCCACATGAGTTCCCTCTTCCTCCCCAAATGCCAGCTGGAGGGGCTGCCTCCTCCACCTCCTCTTTTTCAGGACCTCGGAGGTGAACAGCCACCAGCTGTAGCAGTAAAAATGCCAGTCCTCGGGGCCATGCAGCCACCCGTTCCCCAGTCAGAGGCTTCATTGAGGGGGGGGCATTGGAGGAGGAGGAGGATCCCAGTCAAGAGGGTGGCCCGAAAAACACAAAGAGGCTGCCAGGTTGAGCAGGAGCTTTCCCTAGATCCTGGCAGCAAGGTTTCTCCCACCATCTCTCAGGTGAGTGGTGCCTTGACATTGTTGTGTGCCTTCTAGCCTTTTCTGCCTTAGGGGAAGGCTATCCTGGGATTTCCTTGGCAAGATGTCTTCAGAGGAGTTTTTGCCATTGCCTTTTCCCCCTGAGGTTGAGAGTGACTTGACAAGGGCCATCCAGGGTTGTGGTTGTTGTGTGCTTTCCAGCCCTTGCTGACTTGGGGGTGTCAGTGAAAATTTGCCTCAGACTGTAAAATGTCCCAGATGCATGCAATGTGGAACAAGGTGAAAGGTGCCCTGAGCTCAATATGTGCAAAGGTTAGTGTGTACAAAGGTGAAAACTGACTCAGAGGAAGCTGATGAAACTTCAGTAGGAAGCAGTGTGGTAACAGTTCGAAACTGCACAGTCATTGTGGACATGTGACAGGAAAATTATGAAACACTGACAGGAGGTTAGGTCAGAATCTAGCCAGAGTTTGTGTATGTAAGGAAGAATATTCCAATGTATTGTGTTAGGTATATGTCAAATGGTGATGGAGTATTATTTAGGATGGTGTAAATATTGCTGTATCATGCTTGTAAATATTTGCTGCAACTAAGATTAAAAGCCTCTTCGGAAGAACCTCAACAGTGTGAGTGGATACAGGAGTTTTTCCCTACAACTACTTCCAGAATTTCCAGTGGCGTTTGTTACCTGTCTGTCTGCCTTCTGCATATGGACACAGGGCCTGTACAACTGGCCACAAGGGCCGGCCTGAGGGTGGCGTTGGGGCAGGGCGACTGCACACCGGCTGCACCAACTCCATCCCGCCGTCGCCATCATGTTGCGCACCCCACCACATGGCGTGTGGCATCAGAGTGCTCCCTTGCTGCAGCGTGTAGACAGGCTGCACCAAAGAGGCACAGAAGAGGCATGGCGGCAGTGGTAAGGGCAACTTTTTGCTGCTCCAAAAAGGAGCAGCAAAGAACTGAATAAGGGCCGCAGCGTGTGGTTGCCACCTCCCCAATCCGGTGCTCCCAGGGGTGGCACAGAGCCGCCTCTTAGGGGCTGTCTGTACGGCCCCTTAGTCTTCCACCTGTGCTAAAAGGGAGGACCCTATCCTGGGCAGTGCCAGAGGGAAGGCTTGAACTTGGGTATGAATCCTGTAGGTCTGGAATAGCACTTTGCACAGGGGGTTCTATGGAGCACATTTGAGAAAAATGTAGGGCATGTTCAAATAAATGCTAAAAAACAACACTTTTCTATCTATATAGGTGTTTTTAGCTCAGGGTGACCAGACTTTGTCCTCCTCCTTTTCAGGACCTGTCCTCCATTTCAACTTCTTGTCCAGGAGGGATTACAAAAGGTCTTCCATTTTGAGCAGGGCTGAGAAGGATGGATTTAATATTTATATGAATGACTTTTTTATTTTGTTTTTGTTTTGAGCTTTTATTTGGTCAGATACTCCACTTTTTCCTTGCATGTTTCACTCTGGAAATCCTAGCCCCGGCACCCGGTGACACCCAGTGCCACTGAATTTGGGCACCATCACTAGTATTTACCAAACTTTACTCAAGTTTAAAATAAATAGCTGTTGGAAATAATACATCTAGAAGGTGACAGCAAGGGGCAGAGTATGTAAAAGGATCTTGTAACACATTTCAGACTAACTGTGTGAAATTCTAACATAACCTTGAATAAATGTAGTCAATGTCCTAAAATAGATGGAGTAAACAGCATCTGAGGAAGTAGATCAAGTCTATAAAAGTTTATGCTACAACTTCTTTCAAACAGTTAGTTCCAAAGATGCTACAAGATCCCTTTTCATACTGAAATTCTATGGCTATGTCTCTGAATTCTACCAGCATGGATCACAGTAATTTACCCTTCACCTTGATATTGGATATCCAAAACAGAATACAGGCCAGGCAGGTATTTTTAAATCATTATAAAGGAAAGTTTCAAAGGGAAGAAAATCTGCTGTGTCCTAAATCTTATTTATTTCATTTCATTTCTATGCTGCCTTTCTCCCAGAAAGGGAACCAAGCAGGGCTCACAAGATAAAAATATTTTAAAAGACTCTACAATAAATTTTTTAAAACAATTAAAATCATCTAGATAAAACAGTATTAAAATTAACACAAAAACATACAAAAGTTTTTAAAAATCTTAATTAAAAAAATCACAATATTTTAATGAACAACAAAAACAATGTTATAATATAGCAAACAAAAATAATTCACCAAAAATGCTTAAAATACTTATTAAATTTGCTGCATCACAGAAATATCACAATGGTCTATATGAATGTTTCTTATGTGGGGTACTAGCAATCCTCCCTCCCAGTGTGCCAGCGTCTGGTACCATATTTATGCCTGTTGGATACATTTGTTTCTTTCTTTCCTGGAACATCTCAAGAGACGGGCAGCTGATGACTTGTGTACTGGCATAGGTCCATGGGCCATCACACAGGATAGACAACACTGGCCTATATAATGCATGTTCATATTTTACTATTTTCAGTTAGCTATATTTCACCTCTTCTTAATATTGTATAATGGTAGTTATGCTAAAAAAAAAAAAAAAAGAGCTTGGAAAGGGCTCTTAAAGACAAAGATAATAATTAGTGTGTGTACGTATATGTGTGATTTGACTTATGGTGATGACATAGGGTTTTCTTAGGCAAGGAATATTCAGAGGTGGTTTTGCCAGGTCCTCCTTCTATAATATAGCCTACAGCATCTGGTATTTGTTGGTGGTCTCCCAACCAAGTACTAACCAGGGCTGATCCTGCTTAGTTTCCAAGATCACACAGGATCTGCTACCTGAAGCCAATTGTTATCTACTGTTTTGTTGTTGTTGTTGTTGTTGTGATCTGAGTGATTTACTAGGACTCCAAGAGGCCAGGGTTTGAATCCCTGCTCATCCATGGAAACCCACTGGGTGACAATCAACAAGTCACACTCTCTTAGGGGTGAAGTAGATGGGCAGCTGCAATTGGCCCTTGATTGGCTGGGGACCACAGCGACCACACAGTCTGGTCTCAAAGCGGGCCAAAAAAAGGTCTCAAATGGGCCACTGGCAGGAGCAAATTTTTGACTCTTCTGTTTGGGCTTCCAGCTGCTCTGGGGGTGTGTGTCATCTGCACACCACGCCCCTGAAGTGACCAGAACCTGCTCCTTTTGGTCCATCTATTTTGGGCCTTAGACTATGCATTGGCAAACCTCCTTTGAATAAATCCTGGTAAGAAAATACTATGATAGGTTGGCCATAAGTCAGAGTTGACTTGAAAGCACATAACAGGAACAACAAATATGAAGAAAGAAGCCCTTTTCAGATATCCCTAGCACAAAGTGAAAAAGAATGTGATCATGAGAACAGGTTTTGTCCTGAATGAATACAGTCACTAGACTCTCCAAAAAGAGCCCTACATGGTTACAAGCCCCAAAACTACAGGTGCCCCTTTGTTTTTGCGGACTTCAAATCCATGTCCCTCGTCCATTCACAGGTGGGAAAAAAAGGGGGATAAAATGGGGAGCGCTGACCCCATTCAAGCCTATGGGGCTTGAATATTTGTGGTTTTCCATTTTCGCAGGGTGCGTGTGTCCGGAACAGATCCCCTTCAAAAACGGAGGGGCAACTGTACATGTAGCAATGTAAAATAGTAGGTTTCCCAAGCTTTTAGATGAACCTACCCAAATGTTTTTTATACATCTTGTGGAGAGAAGGCAGGTTAGAGCCAGCCCTGGTGACAACCAAAGAGGACTGAGATGGCGACAGCCAATAGAAAAATTCCATTAGGAACAGTTGGAGGTCAGATAGCGTTTGGATTCCAGAAAGTGAGGGTCTGCTGGTGAAGATTCCAGAGTGGAACAGGGTTAAGGTCCAGAAGAGAGGGGCCTATAGCCATACTAAACTCCAAGGGAGGGAGTTAATAAAGAGAATATCCTGAGTGTTATTGATAGCCTTAGAGGCTGGTTAAGAAATAGTGGTAAAGGTAGCCAAAGAAGGGCTAAGAGTGTCCTGTGGGAGTAATTGAAAGTGTTCCATGGAAAGGAGTGTTTTAGAGTATCATTATTTGAAACTGTAACCAATTATAATAAGTGCAGCAAGACCAAGTGAAACATTGTTACTTGTATTGTAAATAAAGTTTTGTTGTTCCTTTATGAAACCCTTGGCTACAGTGTGAATGAATATACAAGATAGGTTATACCACAGGGTTTTAGAAGAGAAAGTTGGTGAAGGTGTGCCTCTTTGCATAAGGTGGTAGCAGCTGTGGGACAAAAGGGCCCATAGTATGGCCATGAATGAAAGAAAAGAAAAAGTGCCATGACACATATGTGTTGGATCAATGCTGGATAATATGATTCCCCTTCCATCCCATCTATAAACTCAATTCTTTGCAAAGTCTGAAAAAGTCTATGCACATATTCTGAAATGTATCAGAAGTAATCTGAACACCTTCGTGATTGTATTAGAAGGCATTTGTTTTCCAACAACTGTGTGTCAAAACTACTTCTCACTATGCATAAAATGGATCTTTCTTTCTTCACAGGGACAGGAAAGCAAGTGCCTCCCGGACAACTAAATGACCATACTTCTAGAAGCCACTCTCTCATTTTAAATGTTGTTGTTTCCAACATTTGAAGCAACAGTTTAAAAAAAAAGTTTTCTAGTTGTCAGTGTCATCCATTTTAGTCAACAGTTCTTCATCATTCTGTATATTTCATCTTATGTGTAACACTTTTACTGTGTCATTTTAAAATGTTATCTTCATCTCAGCTTTGTAGAATCATTTCCAAATAGTAAGCAAATAAAATTCACAGGTGAAGGACAGAGCTGGGGGGGGGGCAACATGGAACTACAATGCTAGAATCCAGATGCTGTTCCCTGGAAGTCTGTTAGTTTTTGTAGAGAGAAGAGATGGATTCAGGAAATTAAAACTCATATCCAGAGCTGCTGCTCTGTGCAGGAATGCTCCCCTCTTCATAGCCAAGCCTCTTGTCTTTCTTACCCATTTCTCAGGTAGAACATTATTTCTGGTTAATTTAGAAAAACAAAACTCATTCTTTGCTATTTCTCTTTTATCCTGAGATATTTATTCTTATGAGTGGTTGCTCCATACTTCAAAAAACAGATTGTTTCCATTTTGAAAACAAAAAGAGTCAGTTACATATTGCCATATCAGATAAATTCCATTAGAGAGACAGTTAACAGCGATTTGAATCCTTATGGCTACTTCAGTAAAGACCAAGGTGAAGCTGAAAACACTTAATTACTAGTCACAAGGCCAGTTCCCCCAGGACATAAGAATGTTTGAACAGCAAGATAATAATCAATAGATTGTTTTCAATCTATAGAAACCAGACTCCTCCAAATTCCATCTAATAGAAACCAAATAGATGATTTTGTAAGGTAAGTTAATATTTTTGTCAAATGTCAAATAATTGACATTTACAAAATTAAGATTTCATTGGTAGAGGTCAAAATATATTCTATCTATCAATACACTAATCAAACTTTAGTTACAGTTCCAAATCAAGAATATCTTGAGAAGGTTGTTATCCCAACCTGCATCATTTTGTCAGTGTTGGAAACTGACACTTTTACAGTGCAACTAATCACAAAACTGCAGAGTCAATAGTGCTGTAGCAAAAAAGAGCCAGCATGGATGGATGCATTGTGACAGTAGCATGTAGCATTACATTGCCATGTAGAAATATGCACCAAGGTGACGATGCAAGGATGGCAGGCACAGAACAAATCTTAAAATTATTCAGTCCAATGATACCCTAAAGGCCCTTCATCTGTCACTAGGCACACTGTTACAAGTGCTATGTCTGTTATATTCCTAAAGTATTTACAGTGAGAATGCAACTTGCAGGCAGCATGATGGTACAGGCCTAGTGCTCCATGTGAAACCACAACACTTATAGCTTGTGTAATCATCAGAGATTATCCAGCTCACCTTTATCTGAGACAGAAATCATTTCCATCTCTGCTACAAAAGTCTTAATAAACTGGAGATGCCAGGGAATAAATTTGGGACATCTAACCTACAAGGCATATGCTGTACCACTGTGCTATGCACCCTTAGCATAGTATGTAATAATAGTTTAGAATTCTTGAAAAAGGAAGCCCCATGAACCTTACTAATGCATTTTGTTATTGTTGTATGCCTTCAAGTCATTTCCAACTTATGGCAACCCTAAAGTCAACCTATCATGGGGTTTTCTTGGCAAGATTTGGTCTCAGGAGATATGCCATTGCCTTCCTCTGGGACTAAAAGAGTGTGATTTGCCCAAGATCACCCAGTAAGTTTCATGGCCAAGTAAGGAATTGAACCCTAGTCTCCAAAGTTGTAGTCCAACACTCTGGCCACTACACCACACTGGTTCTCACTAATGCATTAGCAACTGCAAAAAAATAGAATTAACTTTGATTTTTCAGCCTTACTGAGTTGAAAACAAGACATTAAAACACAGTCATTTTTTTAAAAAGGAAGGACATGTTAGTTATGGAAAAAATAATGTGTGTAGTTCAAGTGCTCAGTAAAGTGCAGTCATTAATAATATTTTTGAGAATTTTAAACCTGGAATCTCTTTCAAGCCACCCATCAGTTAAATGTGAATGAGGCTTCAAAAGGCTCACCAGGCTAGGAATCCTGCTCACAGGTATTGTGAGGATAGGAAAGAGAAGGATTGGAAAGAGGATAGGAAAAAGATGTTTGGAAATATTCCCACATGTGAAGAATAAGGAAAGCCTAGACAGCTACTGTGATATAGTCACTGCACCTAACATATACAATAAGGTTGCTTGTTGCAGTTTATACAATATTAATGCCAAATTCTATTAAATATATATAGCCTTTATAGGAATGTAGAATATATATGGAGAAGTACTTAGAGCCAGTGTGCTACAGTGATCTGAGACTGTGGGGGGTTGCAGACTGCCAGAAATAGTGCAAATTGAGTCCACTTTTAGGGTTAGGGTTAGTGCTAGGGAGTCATGGGAATTGTTTTTTTTTCTGAGACATTGAGCCTTCTCTGTCATAGAGCTCTGGTGCCACAATAAAATACAGTTCCCATGATTCCCTAACCCTAACCCTAAAAGTGGACTCAATTTGCACTATTTCTGGCAGTCTGCAACCCCCCTATGACTCTGGAAAACATGATCTGAACCACTGCTCAGCTATGAAACCCACTGGGTGACCCTAGAGAAGTCACACACTCTCAGCCTCACTAGATGGCAAGAGTAAAAACCCCTCTGAAGAAACATGATAGTTTGCCTTAGGATTGCCATAAGTCGGAATCTATTTGAAGTTTCAACAACATTGTAAAATACAACAACAACAAATTGTCTGCAAATACTTATCCCTCTGCAGGTCACAGGTTAAGATCTTTATAGTCCCATTAAAAACAAAGGGAGAAATTTAAGCATATGCTGGAATCTCCCAAGTGGAACCAATGGAGCTTGAGTATTTCACTTTGGTTGGATTAAGGCCCCATAGTTTTGTAAACCATTGCAGAGCTTCAGCTCAGAAAACAGAAAACATCAGCTTGGGGCAATATGCATGATTAAATTATAATTAATAGAAAATGAATTTGAATTCTTCTTCCATTGTATTTTGACAACACCAAAAACAGAACAAACTAAACAGAGCCAAAAAGGGGTGGAGGGAGAAAATGTCAAAAGATATTGTTTATGCTAGGATTTATATAAGCCCATTTTTTGGGGGGCATGGGCTAGCCTGTTAAAGGCTTATAAGGCATTACACAGCCAAGCATATATTCAAAATTCCCCAAAATGTTCCTGGCACTGCAATGTGGACATTCTGGTTCATTCATAGCTGATCAAATTTGTAAATACAAGGAAACTTGGATTACTTTTTTATTATTTTGATTGAAAGTTCCAAAAGGAAAGAACATTTGCCTCTATATCTTGCATCTATAAAAATGTATCTGTCAAACTAATGGCTGGCACTGTCAGTTGTAAAGTTTTACATCACCTGTTTGTAGAGGTGAGGAAACAATTGTTTTTTCTCCTTTTTCTCCAATGAGAAATGTGTGCTTTCAAAATTTGTGGTACTGACATACTCAAGACATTGTATTCGTAAACTGAGCCAGAGCAGCTTACTTCACATTCAGTTTGGATCAACACTGAGAGGATTTTGGGTGTGTGTAGCAAGCTAAAGAGCATGTGGAACATCATCAGCAAGGGAAACAGGATGAGGAAAGTACCTGCAGATTACCCTTGTTAGACAGAATCAGTCCACCAATGACTAGTTGGGGTCTTGCCAATATTTGACAATGCTATATTTATTAACTCTTAAACTTGTAACTGTCTGAAAAGGGTATCATCATAACTGTCTTATTGAATTTAGTGAGTTTTGAAATATAAAATAGTGGTATGAGAAAAACAAATATAAATAAAATGTATCTTAATGTAAATTATATTAAGGTTGTTAATGAAGAACATTACAAACAGGTTTTGAGCACAGAAATCAATGGCAAGAAAGGAATATAGATTTGATTTAACCACCACTATTATATACAACTTGTGCAAGTATAAAACGGATATTTACACACTACAAGCTATTTTTTCACTACTGAAATTGAAGCAAGCACTTCATTTTTCAAATTATAGAATCATAGAGTTGGAAGAGACCACAAGGGCCACCCAGTCCAACCCCCTGCCATGCAGGAACTCAAAATCAAACCATCCCTGACAGATGGCCATCCAGCCTCTGTTTAAAGACCTCCAAAGATGGAGACTCCACCACACTCTGAGGGAGTGTGTTCCACTGTTGAACAGCTCTTACTGTCAGGAAGTTCCTCCTAATGTTGAGGTGGAATCTCTTTTCCCGTAGCTTGCATCCGTTGTTCCGAGTCCTATTCTCTGGAGCAGCAGAAAAAAAGCTAGCGCCCTCCTCAACATGACATCCCTTCAAATATTTAAACAGAGCTATCATATCCCCTCTTAGCTGTCTCTTCTCCAGGCTAAACATACCCAGTTTCCTAAGTTGTTCCTCGTAGGGCATGGTTTCAAGACCCTTCACCATTTTAGTCGTCCTCCTCTGGACACGCTCCAGTTTTTCAACATCCTTTTTTGAATTGTGGTGCCCAGAACTGGACACAGTATTCCAGGTGGGGCCTGACCAAAGCAGAATACAGTGGCACTATTACTTCCCTTGATCTAGATACTATACTTCTATTAATGCAGCCTAAAATTGCATTGGCCTTTTTAGCTGCGGCATCACACTGTTGACTCATGTTCAACTTGTGATCTACTAGGACTCCTAGATCCCTTTCACACATAGTCTCATTAAGCCAGGTGCCCCCCATCTTATATCTATGCATT
This sequence comes from Phrynosoma blainvillii, assembly GCA_026167975.1. Lineage (NCBI taxonomy): Eukaryota > Metazoa > Chordata > Lepidosauria > Squamata > Phrynosomatidae > Phrynosoma > Phrynosoma blainvillii. Next base: position 287,869,138 of record JANUYF010000003.1, read on the forward strand.
TCTTTTTTTTTTTCCCTAAGCGCAGTACCTTACATTTTTCTGTGTTGAAATTCATTTTGTTAGCTTGGGTCCAGCCTTCTAATCTATTAAAGTCATTTTGAATTTTCATCCTGTCTTCTGGGGTATTAGCTATTTCTCCTAATTTGATGCCATCTGCTAATTTGAGAAGCATGCCCCCTATTCCTTCATCCAATTAATTAAATTAATTAAATTAAATTAAATTAATATACAAACAAAAAAGTGTCATGTTGTTCACCTTTTTTGTTCCTGCTTTTGGTCATTTGTTGTTGTTTGACTCAGGTCATTTCCTACTTGAACCCTAAGGTAAACTTATCACAGGGTTTTCTTGGCAAGATTTCTTCAGAGGAGGTTTTTCATTGCCTTCTTCTGAAGCTGAGACCGTATAACTTATCCAAGATCACCCAGTGGGTTTCCATTGGCGGAATTTTTACAATCTATACTTAACTGACAGTTTTACACTTACAAATCAGATTTTATCAGACAAAAGTGACCAGACTGATGATCTTATAAGTTACATTCATGAAGTCCATGCAAATATCAAATAATACAGAACTGGAGATAATGCTAATATAGTAACTCAGCAGTAATTGCTATAGTTTAAAATAATTAATCTTTCCTGAAGATTTAAGAATTCACTACATAATTCACTTTTAAAAATAAAGCTGTTTGAAATATCATTTTAAAGAAATTAATAAAAGTTAACATTTAAAGTTGGCATGAGTCATAACCTTAACTGTTATTTATCTTGCAAAACATCCTGATGCTTTCAGTACTTCTAATGCTTTATCTCTTATTTAGAAACAGCAAAGTTCTTGTGATTTTCCACCACCTCCAATGTACTGTGCTTTTGGGAAGAACCCAAAAACAATACAGCTCAATCCTATCCAGAATTACTTGGAAGTAAGTCTTTTTGATTTTTAACATACCAGAGCGAATAATATGATCCCTAAAATTCAGCTCTTAGCCAAGGATTGTATAAGGTTACTGAAACTTTGTATATATCACATTGTGATGCCCTATAATCTAAAGAAGAAAAAGTGGAACTTGAAATGTTTTAAGAACAATAAACCATCCACTTCCCAATGTAATGTTACATTGCCAAATACAATGGAACATGAAAGCATCTCTTTCTTTGTATTCAATCTTGTTTATGAAAGATAATTCATGTTAATATGGGATAGGGGGAATACATTGGAATACAGTTGTGAAAGCCTGGATCTCAAAGTCAATTTCAATAGAGGTGAATGCCAAAATATTACATGCTCCTGCCATCCACATACTATGGACCTGAAAAGGTTAGCCAAGTATTGCTGGAACTATCTTAGCAATAAATAAAGAGGAAATAAACTTCAAATAGAGATCTTGGTATTTTAGCCCTTATTTGTGTCTCCCAGGCAAGCTGGCATTAAGGGTCACTTCCCATGTACGGAGAAAACAATTTTTGTGGATAATAATGATAAAACCTTATGGAATGCAACAACAACCAAAAAATGTATTCTCAGATGACTGCACTGAGGCCAAGTCAATATTAGTCCCACTTCACCCACGCACAGCATAGTCTAAAAATGCTGTCAGCCTGATAAGAATTTCCTGATTTTACTCTGTTATATCAGATTCTTAAGTCAGAGGGTAAAACAGGCCTTAGTGAATCTGTAGAAGATTTAGGGCTTGGGGTTTGTTAATTTGCTTTTTTTATGTACTCTCTGTTTTAGCATCTTTAAGCATGTAAAAATCATTTTTAGCAACACTGCAATATATAAAATGCACAATAAAGTGATAGCCTAAACACCCTAAAGGCACCAAATCCCATCTGATCTTGGAAGCTAAGCAGGATCAGCTCTGGTTAGTACTTGAATGACAGACCATTAATGCATACCAAGTGCTGTAGGTTATATTTCTGGGGCAGGAACTAGCAAAACTACCTCTGAGTATTCCTTATTTAAGAAAACCTATGAAATTCATGTCATCACCCTAACAGGTGACTTGAAGGTAAACACAGAGACACAAAGTGATAGTGAACATTACAGTTCACCTTTGTACATAGTTTGTCAAATGGGATTTAGTAAATAAGGGTGTTTTTGGAATGCATGTTAATATAATATGCCAGAGATACCAGTACTAGCAAGTTATAACGTGCTCACTTCAGTTAATGAAATAACACTGTTCACCTCAAAATACCATTACTTCTAATCAAAGCAACAAAAATGAAATGGTGAAAGTAATGAAGAGTTTTGTGGCACCTGGAAAACTAATATTGTGCATTGGTTTACGTACCAAGTCTCATTTCATCATATTCATCAAAGGCTTTAATCCACAAAAAGCCTGTGCCACAAACACTTTGTACAATAAAAGTTATACAAGATAAAAATTAAACCACAATTAAACCACAAAAACTCTTCTGTTGTTGTTTTTGTTTTTAACAGGTTGACTCAGCTACCCCTTGACGATTAAGAAAACTGAATTCCTGGTAACACATTTAAGAGAGTAACACAGCAATTTAAGGGGCAAACACATGCCTATTTTGATGAGTGTGCTTCTGCATACCATAGTTCAAAATACACAGGGTTAGAAGATTTTGCCAGAATTTATGTCCAGCAACCGTATTAAAAATGAGTATCAAACATCAGCAAGATTGACTTCCAAATAATGAAACTTGACCATCCAGTTCTAACAACATTTACTAGAAAAGTCCACTAAAAATCAGAGAAACTCACTTCCAAGTACACTTTTCCCCCAGAACCAGGAGTTTAGCAAGAAATAAATAATTTGGGCTGATATTATATCCTGCAAACTAGGGTTAAACAGCTATACTTGGATTTCGAAAGTCATGAATACAGAACAATCTATTAACAGCAGTTGTAAAAGTATAAATACAGAAGAGTCTATTAGCTGCAGTTGTGCTTACTAAAAATAATGCTTGGAATTAAAAACAAACAAAAAACAAAAAACAGCACTGACTTTGCAACAATGGACAAGTATATCCCATATCCTTTCCAAAATCATCAAATGTACAAGATGAACAAAACTCCAACCACTTAGGTAAGGGTTTCTATTGCACCCTGGCCCCAAACCTGTTTCCTGAGTTCTTCTTTGCTGCAGAAAAGGCCAGTGGCTCAGGATGCTTAGGCAATGCCCTCCAGCTCTGACTGTCCTGCTGAGATCTCAGCCCATCTCCAGCCTCACAGCTTCAAGTGCCTTCCACTTCCACTTGCCAGCCTCTCTGGTGAAGAAGTGAGCTGGTTCTTCACTCTGGCTTGGCAGGCTTTTTTCTAGGAGGAGAGAAACAGGCATCCAAGCAGAGACGTGTCTCTTGCTTGCTTGACTCCTCAACCTTCCTTAGGATAAGGGGTGCCCCCCCTGCCTTCCCCCCCCCCAAACCTGGAGGGTTTCAAGAATTAGGAGGCCACAATAGCCAGGCACAGAGTCAGAGAACACGTAAGACTACCTGCAAAGGCAGAAGGGCTGGGCTTTTGAGAGTCACCACTAAAGAATTTACTGGCCCTATAAGAGATTTTTAAAAAGTGGTTTTAGCTTCTAACTACAACTCTGGAGACCAGGGTTGGAATCTCTACTTGGCCATGGAAACCCACTGAATGACCCTGGGCACATCACACTCTCTCAGCCTCTCTCAGCCACCAGAAGATGGCCATAGCAAACCCTCTTGGAATAAACTTGCCAGAAGAACCCCGTGATAGGTTTGCCCTAGGCTCACCGTAAGTTGGAAACTACTTGAAGGCACACAACAACAACAACAACAAACTGTCTGCAAATACTTATACCCTCTGCAGGTCACAGGCTAAAAGCTCTTTACAATTAAAACCAATGGGAGAAATTTAAGCATATGCTGGAATGCCGCAAACAGAACCAATGGGACTTAAATATTTCACTTTGGTTGGATCAAGGCCCCAGAGTTTTGTAGACCACTGCTGAGTTTCAGCTCAGAAAACCAAAAACATCAGCTTGGGGCAACATGCCTCCCACCAAACTACCATTCTCAGAATCCCACAGCATTGAGCCATGGCAGTTAACGTGGGGTCAAAGTGGATTATTTCTCCAGTGCAGACTCAGCCACAGACAACATGGCGTTGGTACTGTTTAGCAGATTTAAAGCAGGGGTGGATGGTTGTTTTTGGTGGCCTCAGGTCCTGAACAGAGAGCTTGGACCCCATTTTCCCTCTCAGTCCCTTCTCCTTCACCAGACAACCAGCCCTTGGCATGTCAGCCCCGTCCAAGGTTTGCCATGGCTTCACCAATACACAACACACACTGAGACCCCAATTCACTACATCCAGTATACAATGAATATCATCATCATCATTATTATTATTATTATTATTATTATTATTATTATTATTATCATCCTGCCTCTCTGTAAAATACAAGATAAAACAAACAGTCCTGTCTCCCAACAGGCCACCCTCCCCCCTTAAAATACAATACCTAAGATAGGGAGCTGAGGCGCATATTGATCCTTTGAAAGTCAGCATTCATCTAGAGGCGCACGTACTCCGGGCATCCCACTTACTTTAGGACCAGTTCACACGTGCATCACCTCCAGCTACGAGGAGATCATTGCCACGGATTCGTCGGCGATCACAACTTAAAAGCGTTGGCACTAACTAACTAGATCAGGCTTTGCAACGGCGTTGGGTCACTCAGGGAGCTAGCTGGGAAGCAGCATCCATCCCTTCCAGCCCGCGGAGGAGTCCCACCTTGAGGATGGGCACCCAAGGGAAGTCCTTCTGCCCTATTCCCCACCCCGACCCCCGGTCCATGGCATGCCCCTCGTCCTTTCATCCCGGGCATTTCCTCCACACTTTCTTGCCCGCTGCCATCCAGCCCCCCCCCCCGCCCGCATTCCCGAATCAGGTCCTCCTTTCCTAAGACACGTCCTCCATTTCCACCTTCTGTCCAGGAGGAATTCCAAAACCACCTCCATTTGGAGCATCGACTAGGAAGCATGGATTGATCTTAAGACAGAATCACAGAATCCAAGGGCCATCCAGCCCAGCCCCACTCTGCCATGCAGGAACTCGCCATCAAAGCACCCTCGACAGATGGCCACCCAGCTTCTGTTTAAAACCCTCCAGGAGACTCCACCACACTCCGAGGGAGTGTGTTCCACTCTCAAATTACTCTCAGGAAGTTCTTCCTAATGTTGAGCTGGAATCTCTTGTCCTGCAGTTTGAATCCATTGCTTCCTGTCCTATTCTCTGGAGCAGCAGAAAACAAGCTTGCTCCATCTTCAACAGGGTTATCAAATCCCCTCTTAACCGTCTCTTCTCCAGGGTAAACATACCCAGTTCCCCATGTCTCTCCTATAGGGCATGGTTGCCAGACCCTTCATCACAAACTTGAAACATAACCTTGAATACACAGTTTTTTTTAAAAAAAAAAAATCCCTCCATAGTACACCTACTTCTACATATTTGACTGAGGTAAATGTAGGTGTATAAATTAGTGGCCCTAGGGGGAAAGTTATTTAACCACAGTTTATATATTTCACATTAGTAGCTCCTTTCGGCTGCCCTCCTTTGGACACGTCCCAGCTTGTTTGAGGCTGGTCTTTGGCCAGGTCCTCCCTTTTGCTGGAATGTCCTCCCTTTTGAGCCTGACTAGGAATAGCGATAGCAATAGCAAGTCCATTTCTATACCGCTTATCAGTGCACTTAAACACTCCCTAACCGGTTTACAATGTGTAAGACTAGGAAGCATGGGTTTCTATTTCTATGAGTGTTCTGAGCTTTTCTTTGGCCAAATCCTCTCTTTTGCTGGAATGTCCTCCCTTTTCAGCCTGACTAGGAATAGCGATAGCAATAGCAAGTCCATTTCTATACCGCTTGTCGGTGCACCTAGGCACTCCCTAAGCGGTTTACAATGTGTAAGAAGGCTAGGAAGCATAGGCTTCTATTTCTATGAGTGTTTGGGGCTTGCCTTTGGCCAGGTCCTCCCTTTTCTTTTCTGGAATGTCCTCCCTTTTCGGCCTGACCGAGAGACATGGGTTTCGATTTCTATGAGTGTTTGAGGCTTCTCTTTGGCCAGGTCCTCCACTTTGTTCCGGGAAGGTCCTCCATCTTGCGGTGCCTGAGGCCCTGGGGCCGCTGGGGCTCCTTCCTTCCTTCCTTCCCCTCCTCCCTGGTTCTCCCTGAAGCCCTACCTACCTACCTACCTCTCTTCTGGGCGCGAAGGGCGTCGAAGGAGAGGCCAGAGAGGGAGCGGGGCCGGGCGGGTCGGCCGTCGGCTGGGGGTGCCTGGCCACGTCGGAGCAGCTCATGGCCAGCCAGGGCCAGGGCCGGGACCGGGACCGGGACCGGGACCTCACGCTCCGGACGCGGGGGGCCTCCCAGTCGCAGACGCGGTTGCAAGTCCGTCGGGTCCCCGCGTTGGGTCCTCCTCTTCCTCGTCGTTGTCGTCCTTCTCCTCCCAGCCGGACTCGGCCGGAGCAGAGGAGCGGGCTTCGAGGGCCGCCTTCATCTTCCTCCGCCGTGGCTTATATAGAAAGAAGCCCGTCGGGGGTGGCAGGCGGCGGCAGCAAGAGGAGGAGGAGGAGGAGGAGGAAGGAGGCCATCCCTCTCGGCCGCCCGGACCGTCCTCCCCTCCGCAAGAGAGGCGCCCCCGCTTCCCAAGTTGGGCAACTCCGCCCCGGCGCCGCGGGATTGGCCCAAAGTTTGGGGGAAGGAAGAGGATCGGAGACCCTTGTTTTCCGCCGGCACCGAGGGACAAGTGGTACCTTTTGGCCCGGGAGAGCAGCCCTGCCTCCACGCTGGAGGAATAATCCGGTTTGATCCCACTTTAACTGCGCATGGCTCCTGGGAATGGCACCTCGGCTCTGAACTTAATAGCTCCATCCAGTGAACCTGGTTTGAGGGGTTAAAAATTTAGCACTAAGGGTATTATGGTACCTCTGGGCTGTGTCTGCACTGGTGAAATCATCCAGGTTGATTATTTTAAGTCCCTAGCTCAGTGCTCTGGAATCCTGGGAACTGTAGAATCCTAGCATCCTTCAGTTGGAAGAGACCACAAGGACCATCCAGTCCAACCCCCTGCCATGCAGGAAATCACAATCAAAGCCTGGGGAAGTGCTGCTGGCGTCCCCTGCCCTCTGCCTCCATTCTGCCCAGGTAGGACTCCCTCCCTTGGCTCAGGGTGACCAGATGTCCTCCTTTTCCCTGACATGCCCTACATTTCAGCCTTCTGTCCAGGTGGAATCCCAAAATGTCCTCCATTTGGAGCATGACTAAGAGGCATGGATTTACATTTCTATGAGTGTTTTGAGCTTTTATTTGGTCACGTCTCCCATTTTTTCTGGAATATCTCACATTTTGCAGCAGCTTGTCCTCTACTGTTAGGACATCTGGTCACCCTGCCTTGGCTAGAAGAGTGATGCTGCCAAGGTGTACAGATAGTGCAGCCATGAGGCACCCATGGCCTCCGCATTGGCTGGCTTTTTCGTCTTCTCTGAGGGTTGCTTATGTGAGAAATTCTCCTTCCAGTTCTTTTCCACCAACAGTATCTCTCACATTGCTGCCTTCTTTCTCTTCCTCCGACAGAGTCCTTTGGCTGGAGCCTGGTTCTGTGGAGGGCATACTTTTGTTGTGTGCCTTCAAGTCCTTTCTGACCTATGGCGACCCTACGCCAAAACTATCACAGGGCTTTCTTGTCAAGTTTCTTCAGAGGGGGTTTACTCTTGCCTGCCAACATCTGAGGTTGAGAGTGTGTGGCTTGTCCAGGATCACCCAGTAAGAGCTTTTTTGTGCCTATAACTCTGACCAAGAGCTGAGCCATCAACAACTGAGACTCCCCTCAGATGAAGACACTGGGCCATCATGGGCCCCACCTGCCAGGAGGCCAATAAAAAAAATCCTCCAAAAAGCCTAAGAAGGACAGAGAATCATTGCAACCTGTTTTCCATCCTGTTCTGAATTTCTAGGTACCATTGGTTACCATTTTTAAAATGGAAACCTCCTGGTGTGTTATCTTGTGGCTTCCATTTTAAATATGTTCATTGTTACTGAATGCTGTCAGATTGGCTGGGAGTTACCCCTAGGGCTTCCTGTGCAAAATTTGATCAAGAAAGATTTGCCATTGCCTTCCCCAGAGTCTGAGAGTATATGACTTGTCCAAGGTCACCCAGTAGACTTCCATAGCTGAGCAGAGATTTGAACCCTGATTTCCCAGAGTCCTGGTCCAACACTCAAACCATTATACCTTGCTCGCTCTCTAAGGAAGCCACTCCCTTTGCCCAATAAAAGTTTCAAGCAGGTAGATCAAAAGCTGGCTGTGAGGAGGAAAGGGATGTTTGCTGGAGCAGCACAGGACCTGCCATTGCTGAGGAGTGGCCCCATCTTCATTTTGCAAAGACCATCCCAGAGAATGTTTTGATTTGCAAAACCTTACTCTTTTGCAGCAGGACCATGAGAGGTGTCTTTCCATTTTGTTTGTTAAGGTGGACCTATCATGGGATTTTCTTGACAAGTTTTGTTGAGAGGAGATTTGCCATTTCCTTCCCATGAGGCTGAGAGAATGTGACTTCTCACCCTGGGTCCCAAGATGTCAGATCTGATGCTGGTGGTAGCCTGATTTTTCAGCATGTGATCAGCCATTATTGAGGATTTTTACCTGTTTCACCAAAGAAAGAAAGAAAGAAAGAAAGAAGCAGAGTTGTGCTGGATCTGATTTATGGCTCATCATCTCTAGTCCAATAGGGAAAGATGGCTTCTTCCCTCAAAGTCAGGTGACATGTGGCTTCAGCCTTACAGCATACATACTCATGCCAAATACAATTGTATGTAAGTAGAAATCCTTTCCGTGGAATTATGAAAGTTAGCAAAAATCACACACCATATACTCTAAAGCAGCTTTCCCTGCCTGGCACCTTTTAGATACATTGGACTACGTTATCCTCAGCTCAGATGACAGTTTTAGTTATATCTAACAGATGATAGTGGAATTTTAAATTATGTGTTTCCGGTCTGAAATCTAGGTATTGATAGTGGCACTGAAGTGGCATATAAGGTTTGAGACCTTGATATTTGAAGGAACACATCTCTCTATATATGTCTTCCCAAGATCTGAGATCTGCTAAAAGGATCATTGTTTTATATTGTTTTTATTATTTTTGTTTAAATTATTTTAACTGTTTTAAATTCTATTCTTCTACATTTAAAATTGTTCAACTGATTTTTTGTAATTGTAAATTGTCCAGAGATCCTATGATAAATTAGAAATATTGTAACTAAATAAAGGAGGAGATCAGCGACAATTGATAGTTCCAGTATCAGTGAGGCAGTAAATCCTCTTTGGCTTCTAATACAAACTGTATAGAAATATGCTAAGGTAGCTGAATGTATTGGGAGGGCAGAGTTCTATTTTGGGGATATGGTTCAGGCACCAGGAAATCTTTACAATTCTAAGTAAAACCCAGAATGGATTGATGGTGCTCACTGACATGGGAGCCACCAGCTTTCACTATATAAACTTCTTAGTAGTAGTAGTGATAATTATACCCTTGATTTAGTGAAAGGTTGTGGCTTCTCCAGACAGGAGTACTCTGTTCAAATGGGAGGCTACCCTGGATTGGAGAACAAGAATGGGAGTTCCTGAAAAAGCAAGGAAAAGAATGGCCCCATCCATTGTTCAAAGTGTGTGGGGGGCGGGGGGGGGGGGGAAGAGCCACCAAATGCTATTCAGGCAAGAGTACTACAAGGCTGTTTTTCAGGCCTGGGTACCTGTTTGGTCTCTGCATAGACAAAGGCTGCATCTTATGTTCCTGAGTGAGCTATATAGGGTTCAAAGGACTGGATGCCCTGAGGGTATAGAAGTCCTGAAGGTATAGAAGTCCCTTCATTCTTTTTGGCTGGTCTGGGTGATTGTGATACAATATGGGTAGTTTGCATAAGAAAGCCCTGAAAGTTGAGTACAGATGGCACATGCCCCTCCCTTGAATGTGGAAAAACCCATCATAGAAACACAGAGTTGAAAGAGACCTCAAGGGCCATCCAGTTCAACCTCCTGCCATGCAGGTACACACAATCAAAGCACCCCCACAGATGGCCAACCAGGCTCTGTTTAAAAACTTTTAAAGAAGGAGACTCCACTCTGAGGGAGCATGTTCCACTATCAAACAGGTATTACTTCTTCCTAAAGCTGAGGTGTAATCTGTTTTCCTGTAGCTTGAATCCATTGCTCTGGATCCTATCCTCGAGCTGCAGAAAACAATCTTGCTCCATGTTCAGTAAGATATCCTTTCAAATATTTAATCAGGGCCATCATATCACCTGTTAAACTTTTCTTCTCCAGGCTAAACATACCCAGCTCCCTACGTCCTACCCATAGAGCATGGTTTCCAGACCTTTTACCATTTTGGTCACCCTCCTCTGGACATGCTCCAGCTTCTCAACACCCTTTTGGACTTGTGGTGCCAAGAACTGGATTCATTATTCCAGGTGAGGAATTTCTGATCATGAATTCCAGATGAGTATTACTGACCAAAGCAAAATAGGGTGGTTATATTACAGACTATTTTGAGTCTCTTTTTGAAATTTGAAACTTGTGAAACTGACTTTTATTTTATTTTGTTATTTACTTGTTTATTATATTTATACTCCACTCTTCAGAAATGCTCTCAGAAAGGCTTATAAATTTGTAACTTGTAAGGCAATCAAAATCTAAAGACACAGCACACAAGGGAAGGGGATGCCAGTGGTGGGGGGATTAAATCAAGCAGAAACTACCTCTTCTTCTCTCTCTCCAAGGCTAGGGTGATGGAAGTTGGAGTGGAGGGAAGACCTTCTTCTGTCTCTGGGATAGGCATGATGGAGCTGTGCCTGCCTCTTCTCTCCTTCCAAGATCAGGGTGATGGCAGCTGAAATAGAGGGAGGGTCGTTCTTCTGCCTATGGGCTAGGCATAGTGAACTATGCCTGCCTCTTCTCTCCCTGTGAAATCAGGACAATGACAGTTGAAATGGAGGGAGGGCCCTTTATCCTTCTCTGGGGCTAGGCATGGTGGAGCTATGCCTGCCTCTTATTCTTTCCCTCCAAGGCCAGGGTGATGGCAGTTGGAATGGAGGGAAGGCTCTTCTCCTGCCTCTTATTCTCTCCCTCCATCTAGACCAGGGGTAGGCAACCTTTCCCCTTTAAGGGCCGAAGGACTTCAGCTCCCAGAATCCCAGGAGCTATTGGCCAACATGGGACTATTGGCCAACATGGCTGAGGCTTCTGGGAGCTGAAGTCCCTCGGCCCTTAAAGGGGACAGGTTGCCTACCCCTGATCTAGACACTATACTTCTATTGATGCAGCCTAGAATTGCATTGGCTTTTTTAGCTGCTATTTCACACTGTTGACTCATATTCAACATGTTTTCTGCTAGGACTGCAAGATCCCTTTCACAGGTGTCCCCCAGTCTGTATCTGTGCATTTCATTTTTTCTCCCTAAGTGCAGTACCTTGCATTTCTCCCTGCTGAAATTCAGTTTGTTAGTTTTGGCCCAGCTTTCTCAGCCTTTATATTGTTCCAAAACATAATAGGGGCTTGATCATGTCCGTGATTATTAAGGGGGAAACATATGTTTAATACAATGTTGTTGTTTGTTGTTAACTGCCTCCGCATCGATCTCAACCCATGACAACCCTATGGATGAGACATCTCCAGCCCCCCGTCCTCTACTGCTCTGCCCAGCTCCTGCAAACTTATATATGTTATGTATCGTATTAACATATAACATATATGATCTCTTTAAGAAAGTCCATCCATCTAGCATGTGGCCTTCCTCTCTTTCTACTTTCCTCCACCTTTCCTAACATTATTGTTTTTCATGCCTTCTCATGATGTGACCAAAGTATGACAGTCTAAGGCAGGGGTAGGCAACCTAAGGCCCGGGGGCCAGATACGGCCCCCCGAAGCCTTTGGACTGGCTCCTGGCCGGTTCTGCCACCGCCCCCGCCACTGCTGCCACACGCCATGATGATATTGATTATTGTTGTTATTACTTGTTCTTGAGGTTTTCTTGGCAAAATCTCCACAGGGGTTTTGCCATGGCTTTTCTGGGGCTGAGAGAGAGTGCATGCATATTTTTTTTCAATTTTTCAATTTTTCAATTTTTATATTTATTTATTTATTTATTTATTTATTTATTTTTGGTGCTTCAGCCCCCCAATTGTCTGAGGGACAGCAACCCGGCCCCCGGCTCAAAAAGGTTGCCTACCCCTGGTCTAAGGCTTGTCATCTTGGCTTCTAGGGATATTTCTGGCTTGATCTGCTCTTGGACCCATTTATTTGTCCTTTTGGCTGTCCATGGAATCCTCAGCACTCTTCTCCAGCACCACATCTCAAATGAGTTGATTCTCCTCCTATCTTCTTTCTTGACTGTCCAGCTCTCACATCCATACATAGCAATAGGGAATACAATGACTTGTATGATTCTGACTTGTATGTCTTTGCATTGTAGGATCTTTTCTAGTTCTTTCATACATTCATAGAGATGTAGTAGTGATGAGTGACTTCAACTATCCTGATATTTGCTGGAAATCCTGGCCTCAAGACTCAGCCCATTTTTCTCCCTCAATTTTTGCCACAGTTATTGCTATTATTCTGTGTTATTGTGACTTATTTTAAGTATGTTTTAAATTGTTTATTATTTAATACTATTTTAAGGGGAGGCTGGGCTTATGGGATTTGTATTGTACTTTTACTGTATTTTTAATGTTGTAAGCTGCCCCGGTTGCGTCTGCACAGGGGCGGGATAAAAATAAATTATTATTATTATTATTTCAAACTCAGGCAATACTTCAAGGTCTAGCAAATTCCTCACTTGCCTCGAAGACAATTTCATTGTCCAAAAGGTGGAAGAGGCAACAAGGGGATCAGCTATTTTAGATCTGATCCTAACAAATAGGGATGACCTGGTAAACAGGGTGCAAGTGGTGAGATCTTTAGGTAGGAGTGATTATGTTCTCCTGGAGTTTCTTATACAGTGGAAAGGAGAAGTTAGGCATAGTCAGACACTCATTCTAGACTTTAGGAGAACTGATTTCAATAAACTTAGGGAAACACTGGGAGTGATTCCATCAGAAATACTAAAGGAGAGGGGATTTCAGGATGAATGGGAGTTTCTCAAAAGGGATATACTGAAGGCACAATCTCAAACTGTTCCAATGCGAAAGAAAAATGGGAGGTGTCCCAAGAAACCGGGGTGGATGACAAAAGAACTTTCAACTGAATGAAGTTTTAAATGGGAGATGAATAAGAAATGGAAAAGGGGCAAAATCACTAAAGAGAAAATCAAACAAATAGCTAGCACAGGTAGGGGTAAAGTCAGGAAAGCCAACGCGCAGAATGAGCTCAGACTTCCTAGAGGGGTTAAGAAAAATAAAAAGGGCTTTTGGGGGTATGTCCGTAGCAAAAAGAAGAAGAAGGAAATGGTAGGGCCACTGCGCAGAGAAGATGGAGAAATTCTAATAAGGGACAGAGAAAAGGTAGAACTACTCAACACCTTCTTTGCCTCAGTCTTCTAAGAAAAGGAAAAGAGTGTTAGAGGAAAATGGAGCAGAAGACATAATAGGGGAAATGCAGCACAAAATAAGTAAAGAGGAAGTACAGGAATACCTGTTTAACCTAAATGAATTTAAGTCTCCAGGACCAGATGAACTTCATCAAAGGATATTAAAAGAACTAGCAAATGTAATCTCAGAGCCACTGACAATAATCTTTGAGAACTCGTGGAGAACGGGAGAAGTCCTAGCAGACTGGAGGAGGGCAAACATTGTCCCCATCTTCAAAAAGTGGGAAAAAGAGGATCCTAACAACTATCGCTCAGTTAGTCTGACATCAATACTGTGAAAGATTCTAGAACAGTTCATTAAACAGAGTCTGTGAACATCTAGAAGGGAATGGCATAATCACTAAAAGTCCACATGGGTTTCTCAAAAACAAGTCATGCCAGACTAATCTGATCTCTTTTCTTGATAAAATTACCAGCTTGGTAGATGAAGGGAATGCAGTAGACATAACATATCTTGATTTCAGTAAGGCTTGCAAACAAGATAGTAAAATGTGGGTTAGACAATACAACTGTTAGGTGATTAGTAATTGGTTGACTGACTGATCCCAAAGGGTGCTCAGCAATGACTCCTCTTCATCCTGGAGAGAAGTGACCATTTGGGTGCCACAAGGGTCTGTCCTGGGCCCAGTGCTATTCAACATCTTTATCAATGATTTGGATGAAAGAATAGTGGGCCTGCTTCTCAAATTTGCAGATGACACCAAATTAGGAATAGCTAATACCCCAGAGGACAGGATGAAAATTCAAAATGACCTTAATAGATGACCTGGATTGCGGTCCGCACACACAAACCTACGCCGATAAGGATGGCTCAACAAGGTAACTAACTATGCAGCTGTTAATAGTCCACCAACCTTGCAGGAAGTGAGAGAAAGTGCAAACCAAAAGCCAGAGCTGAAGTCAGGAACCCAGGGGTCATGATAGTCAGTTCAGTCCAAGTTCAGGTCAGCCAGAGGGTAGCAATAGTCCAGTCTAGTCCGGTCCAAAGTCAAGAGTCAAGGCCACAAAGAGTCGAGGTACAGGGAGTCAGTGCAAGCAGCAATCACACCGAAAGATCATGCAATAAACTCTAACATTGAGTTGGCATCTCTCTGCTTCCTAAATAGGGGATGCCCTCCCCCATACCAGATGAGGCTGATTAGCTAATTGCCTCGCAGCAATTCTCTGGGATCTGTGTCTGCCAGCACTTTCAGCCCTACGCTGCCTTGAAGGAGGGAACCTTCAAGCCTGATTCCTCCCCAGAGTCACCACTAGGCTGCTGTACCACCAGAGGAATCCCATGAGCACGAGGACCTGGCTGAGCCGCCTCCTCTGGGGCTGGGAGATCAGGGCTGGGCTCTGGCAGAGCAGGATTAACACCTGGTGTGGCCTCAATTACCTCTTGCTCTGGAGCAGGATTAGCCCCTGGTGTAGCCTCAATTACCTCTTGCTCTGGAGGAGCCCCATCCTCCTCCTCATTCTCCGAGACCTGCTCTTGGCTGGCCATGACAATAGATTAGAAAGCTGGGCCAAAGCTAACAAAATGAATTTCAACATGGAGAAATGTAAGGTACTGCACTTAGGGGGAAAAAAATGAAATGCATATATATAAGATGGGGGACACCTGGCTTAATGAGACTACATGTGAAAGGGATCTAGGAGTCCTAGTAGACCACAAGTTGAACATGAGTCAACAATGTGATGCAGCAGCTAAAAAGGCCAATGCGATTTTAGGCTGTGTCAATAGAAGTATAGTATCTAGATCAAGGAAAGTAATAGTGCAACTGTATTCTGCTTTGGTCAGGCCCCACCTGGAATACTGTGTCCAGTTCTGGGCACCACAATTCAGAAATAATGTTGAAAAACTGGAGCGTGTCCAGAGGAGGGCGACTGAAATGGTGAAGGGTCTGGAAACCATGCCCTATGAGGAACGACTTAGGGAACTGGGTATGTTTAGACTGGAGAAGAGATGGTTAAGAGGTGATATGATAGCCCTGTTTAAGTATTTGAAGGGATGTCATATTGAGGAGGATGCTAGCTTGTTTTCTGTTGCTCTCTAGAGAATAGGACCCGGAACAACAGATGCCAGCTACAGGAAAAGAGATTCCACTTGAGCATCAGGAGGAACTTCCTGACAGTGAGAGCTGTTCGACAATGTGTGGTGGAGTCTCCTTCTTTTGAGGTCTTTAAACAGAGGCTAGATGGCCATTTCTCCGGTATGCTTTGATTTTGAGTTCCTGCATGGCAGGGGGGTGGACTGGCTGGCCCTTGTGATCTCTTCCAACTCTATGATTCTGTGATTCTGATAGCTGCCATCCCCATTCACAGAATTTTGAGCATGATTTTGCTTGCATGGAAGATTAGTGATATGGTTCTATAGTTGCTGCAGTCTCTTGTGTCTCCTTTTTTGTGGATGGGGATGCATATTGATCACTTCCAATCTGTTGGCTATCATTTTATTTTCCATATCTGTTGATATATGTTGGTTAGCACTAGAGTTGATTCTGTCAGTGTGGATTGCAGCAGTTCAGTTGGAATATCAGCTGTTCCTGGAGAATTGTTTGGTTTTTTTTTTGCCATTTCCTTTATTTCCTTTATTGTTTAATACTATACATAACATATATGTACCTATTAATGTAACTACATGTGGGCTATTCTAGGAACTTTGACTGATAGAGATGTGTTCAGTTAATGAATTTCTGGAAAAAAACATCTCAAAGAAAGAATAATCAGTAATATACCTGCTTAAGCCATTCAAAGAATTTCAAAAAGCATCATCCTGTTTATTTCACTGACTTTGGCAGAATTTAAACTCTGGAGGAAGCATCACTTAGATAAGTCTTATTTACATCCATATGTAGAGTCTGTTTCCAAAATTTGAAACTTTTGAAACTGAAATTTTGTGCCATCTGTGCAATGCAGCCATGCAGATCTTCCAAATGTAGAACTTTATCTAGTGCGATGCAGGGTTTAAAGATATTTGTTGGTGTTTTGTCAGTGTCAGTGTCACTAATAGCATGGACAGAAATTCAAGAATTTAAACAAACCCTTCTAAGATAGAAAATTATTATGATAAGTAGGATCCAGACTTAATCATAGTTGGAATATGGACTCATTGGAATCAACTAGGCTTGCTTGTTAGTGATGAGTAACCTATATCTCACTGATTTCAGTAGGCCTATCCTAGGCATGACTAAGGGCCTTTACAGAGTG
Source organism: Phrynosoma blainvillii (assembly GCA_026167975.1). Classification (NCBI taxonomy): domain Eukaryota; kingdom Metazoa; phylum Chordata; class Lepidosauria; order Squamata; family Phrynosomatidae; genus Phrynosoma; species Phrynosoma blainvillii. The sequence continues at coordinate 287,885,909 of JANUYF010000003.1, forward strand.
CCAGAAATAATGCAGCATGAGTTCACTTTAACTGCCCTGGCTCAATGCTAGGGAATCAGCTTCCAGGCCCAGTACATGGTGTTGGTTATTACCTTTAAAGCCCTAAATGGCTTGGGTCCAAAGTATCTCAGGGACCGCCTTCTCCCACACAATCCTCCCTGCGCACTCCGGTCCTCTGGGAAGAATCTGCTGCAGCCACAAAAACCGAGGCTTGCGCCTACCTCCCAGAGGACTTTTTCAGTTGTCGCCCCCAGACTCTGGAACGGCCTGCCAGATGAGGTCCATCAATTAACATCGTTAGACAGCTTCAAAAGGGCTGTCAAGACGGATCTCTTCCGGCAGGCCTTTCCAGACTAATTATCCCAGCCTCGGGTACTCCCACCCCAATGTTCTTCTCATGGCCCCATCTACTGATGGAATAAAGAATATTGCTATGGGCCAATGTTATGTCTTTGTATTATGTTTTTAAAATTTTCTGATTGTGATTTTAAATTTTATTGATTTAATATTGTTTTAAGGGGGGAGAGGGAAATGTTTTCGGCTTTATGTATGATTTTACTGTTGTGAGTCGCCCGGATTGGGTTTCCCAAAGGGTGGGATACAAATAATTTTTTTTATTATGGGAACTGTAGTTTATTGTGGCCCCAGAGCTCTCTGACATAGAAGGCTCAATGTCTCAGAAAAAACTACAGTTCACATGATTCCCAAGCATTGAACCAGGGCAGTTAAAGTGGACTCAAGCTGCATTATTTATGGCAGTTTGTAAATGCCCTATGTCTAGATTCAATCTAATGTATGCTTCCTTAAAAGTTTGTGTTTTGCAAATATTTTTCTGCTGTATTTATTTGTACCTTTCTGATAAGGTTATATAATGTTCCTCAAATCAATTACTTTTTCTTCTAATTAAAATTTTATTGAGTTTTTATAATAAAACACATCAAGTCTGTAGAACAATGACAACAACAACAATTAACTACAAGGGCCAAGGTATGTATCTGACGACTAGTTATTCTGCAGCAGAATCAAAAGATTAGTTCTCAGCAAAACTAGAGTCTGGCTTGTCAAGGTGTAGAGTGTCTGTCCAAAGATCCATCTGTGAAGTAGGAGGTTGGATCCAGTGGGAGTGATGATTAACATAGTCAATAAAGATCATGCAGTCTCCTTTGAAGAGGAACTGTTATATTAACTTGGACTTGAAGTTAAGTGATTTGAAGAAAAGAAAAGCACCTCTCCATTTCTACATGCAGCTGTGGTGATGACATTCTGTTCTGTGAAGGAGAATAGCTCAAATGTTATAGAACTGTTTTGGTGGATCCTTTATTTATTGCAATCATAAAGTCAGAAATTGAAGTGTTTTCAGTAAAGCATATGGTCTCTCATATTTTGTTATTCTACATCACCAGAAATAAAATCTATGTTTCCCAAAAAGCATTGTCTGTTTGCTTTGCTTTTCATCTCACACATTTATAATTAGTTTTATTATCAAGATAATATCTGATGCATTCCAGGATTTCAGAAGCAAAGGGTAAGAGACATATTGGTGAAGGTTACATAGAAAGGATGAATGGAGGGGAACTTGATCCTTACACATACACCTCATAGACAGCTATCTTTCTCTCTCACACACACACACACACACAAACTACACCCTCCCTTCTCAATCTGTACTCTGGTCCTATTTCCTTAAACTTACGGCTTGTGCTGCTGAGTCCCATTGATTTCACTTCACTTTCTTCCTGCTCATCTCTTGACCTTCTATGTGTGTGATTTCAGTACTCTGCTCTCCACTGAAATTTCCATATGCAGAATCACCTAATATCTCCTAATTGTCAAGTCTAAAGATATATAATTTGTTCTCAACCTCTTTGCCATTTTTGATACTATTGATAACTTCCATCATCCTCAACTCCTTTCCATTGTCACCATGACTTTTTGGTAGCTGATTGTCTTCCTATCTATGTCAATTGTCACTCATTCAGTTTTTTTCATTGGTGTGGAAATAGTTCTACACTGTACTGAAGCCTCTGAAGCATGTGTACTCAGTCCCTTTTACCTTCCTTTGGACAGTGTTACAGAGCAACTTACTTAATTTTATCTTTTGGCTTTCCATGTGAACAACATGCTCAATTGCATTTCTCTACATTTCCCATTCATACATCCAGCATCTCCAACCATGACCTCTCCTTCCATATTTTATTATTGCCTCAAGATCAGTTGTGCCCAAGATAGACTTTATTCTGTTTCCTCTCAAGTCATCCTCTCCTAGAATACTTTCACTGTCTATGGACATTATCATGATTCATCCTATTGATCAGAAGAAATATCTTGGCCTAAGTTTTATTTTCTCCCTTTTGTTTGCTTCCTATATTCAGTTTGTTATCAAATGGTGACTCACTTCTTCCTGTACAAAACAACATGTATTTCAGTAGGTTTTCCCTGAGCCTGGCTATGGGCCTATACAGACTGCCAGAAATAATCCATCTTGAGGCCACTTTAACTGTCCTGGCTCAATACTAAGGAATTATGGGAACTGTAGTTTATTGTGGCACCAGAGAAGTCTCAATGTCTCAGAAAAAACTACAATTCCCATGATTCCCTAGCACAGAACCAGGACAGTTAAAGTGGCCTCAAGCTGGATTATTTTTGGCAGTCTGTATAGGCCCTAAGTCTGGATCTAACAGTTTTACTTTTCTCAGATTCAGGTCATATTTTATCACAATTGTTGAAACTGTTTCTCTGTGTAGTCAACCCATGGAACACCTTACTTCTCTCTCATCTGTCAAGAATTCTCCATAGTAAAATCACATCCATCTCACCATTCAAACCATGTGGGATCCCTCTTTAAATTCCTACACTAGCTTCATTATCATGCCTTTATCCAACATAATGATTATTCCCTATTAAAACCATGACTTGGCATATGTAATTGCACATATGTAATTCTTTGCTGCACTGGCATATACTCTGTGCTACTGTCTACTGCTAGTAGTCTTTTATTGCAAGTTGGCCATTGCAGCACCCCAAGAAACAACAGGTGACACAAACATCCAGAAATTCAACTTCAAGAATTCAAAAGCTAATATTAAAACATAGAAACAATGGACAACAACCTTTAGGGGGTCCCAAGTAGCCTGCCATCTTCCATTTAAGCCCCATGCTTCTCCCAGATCCCACCTCTTCTCACCAAGGAAAAAATCAAATTAGCAGCTGAGCAGCAGCTTTCCCTTGCCCAGATGAGCAGATGAAGGAATCAGTACCTTGGAGAGAGCACTGTGAGAAGGCTCCCTGGCATGTTCTCTCACCCTTGGGAGGGGATCTGTTGCTTCAACAGTTGCATAGAAGGGCTAAAGGGTAGACAATGTTGACTCTTCAAGAAGCACTACCTTCTCATCCGTGTGCTGTAGTCTGGGGCAATTTCAAGCCCCTGCTCTCCTTCCTTATGCTTTTTTTTTTCTTTAAACTGAGCTGGACAGCCTTTTCCAACAGCTCTTTGACTAGAGGACTGCCCTCTCTAAAATAAGACATATGACCACTGTAGCTGTCATGGAGATTGGTCCCATAATAAGGAGTGCCAGCAAATGGGTCATGGTAAAGAGGAGTGGAGACTGTTCTGTGAGGGCTTTCTCCCTCACAGAGATATCCTCTGCTAGTTTTGTTTTAATTTGGTTAAGCTGCTGTTTATTTTGTTTTATTGATATTTTTATTTCACTTTTTAAACTTCTTGTTTTATATTTTACACAGAGAAAGCACACTGTGAATTAAAATTAATTTTTAATTTTATCTATAGATTCAAAGATACATGGATCTGCAAAAGTTCAGTTTTAGGCACATTCCTCTTTCTAGCTATACCAATCCAAATGTATTTGAACAAGGTGAGGAAATAAGTATGACCTGTGTATCTGTTTTCCACAACTCTGCTTAAAATAATATCTATTTTCTTATTTCCATTAGTCTGAAGTACAGATGAGGGAGTACATTAATGGAGAAATCAGAATAGCCCTTGAGTTGCTGGTAAATGGAACCAATGTAGAGAGAGACAGCAACATAAGAGCTTTTGTGCATCATGATAGTAGTCTCTTTCTGTATACACTGTTAAAAGTTTAACTCTAGTCACTGAAGGAAGATGAATCCAACAGATTGTTGTTAGAGGGAAGTCACCAAGCATGAAGTTTTAATCAAACTTGTAGGCTTTCTTTATAAAGTATTAAAATTATAATTGCAAATACGAAGGAAGGAAGGAAGGAAGGAGAATGGAACAGAAGGGGGAGGAAATATGTGGGACATTTACATCTAATTAGGGCCCAAAGTCACCTCTCTGCATCTATTTGCAATTGAAGAAACGTCTCCTCAGAAATGCAAATACCAGCTTCAGAGAGGTGTTTTTTGGTTGTTGCTTTTTGTTTGTTACCAGTAATTAAAAAGAACCAGTGTGTTATAGTGGTTGGAACATTTGTCTAGGATCCCAGGAGACATGGTTTGTAACCTTGGTCAGCCATGGAGACTTACCTCTGGCAAGTCATACTCTCTCATTCTAAGAGAAAGGCAATGGCAAAGCTCCAAAAAGCAATTTCCCACATACATTGTTAAATTTTAATTTTTGTAAGCCAATTTAAATCCCAGCTGTTGACCTTTGTTGTTTAAATTTAACTTAATTTTAAATGCAGTTTAATGGAGTATTTTATATTTCTATAATTCTATTATTTTCCTCCTATCACAAGCCTTTGCAATGTGATAGAATTCAAAATTCAGATCAAAACAGAGGAAAAATGGACCTTTTAAAAATTGGCAGTGCAGAGTCCTCCTGTTCAAACAACCAATCTGCCATATTGTCTTCCATGATACTTAATTCCTCCTCCCTGTTGTTTTTGCCTGCTCCGAACTCACCTTTTTGATGCCCCTGAAAATGCTCTGTCCTTACTCAGATTTTTAGGGTCTGGGTTAGAAACTTTAGTCTGCTATGGCACCTCCCTTAAAATATTTCCTTCTGAAAATCTTACAGTTCCCCTAAACATTTTTAAATATTGCTCTTCTTTCTTAGTCCCCATTTTGGCTACTGTCTTATCAGCACTCACCTCCTAGGAGTTTATCACATGAGGTTGGTAAAGCGCAATTACTGTAAGATAATAGTGTGTTTGGCAAGTACTTATCATATGAAGTTATGTGTCTCCTGTTGCTCCTTTGCATTTCAATCATTGGTGGAGTGCATCTTTTCATTGACGGTCAATTATACTGCTGTAATTGCACTTTACAAGCTTCATGAGATGAACTCCCTAAACCCCCCATTTATGTATTTAAAGCCTTTACATATCACCACTTGGCCCACTAGGGCCCACAAGATGATGGTGCAGGGATAAAATAAAATACAGGAATAACAAACTTTTAAAAACAGATTGGAAAACTGACTTCAAGTACACTTTAACTCTGATTTAAAACCATACAGTTAAAACAGTCACAATAATTTCAGGGACCAAAGGCCATGTGAAACTGCACTGTTTTAACTGATCACTGAAAATTCAAAGGGACAGAGTCAGCCTGACTTCCCCTGTAACAAGGGTTCTATAAAAAAATAAAAATAGCACAAGCATGCAGATTCACTGACCTATTGCACCCAAGAATTTGGACAACACTACTAAAATAATTAATCAAATGTACAAAAAATATGGCTGGAAAATGTAGGCCTGAATATATTGTGACATTAGCAGAGTGAAAATTGGACCAGCTTACATCATTCCAAATGCATTACAACCTCTTGGATAAATTCCTGCACCGCCTCTTGTGTAGCCATTTTCATAACATCCTGAACAATTATTTGTGCTTAGAAAATGGGCAGCTATTAGTACAATGGATCTTGCACTAGTGCAGTGGGATAGGCCATCATCTATGTTAGAATGAATGAGAAAAGATCCACTTTCTCTGCAACATGTGTAGACCAACCCAAGCAAGAATGTTTATATTTAGAACGGTTCCAGAAAGGTACAAGCTCAGGCTTGGGAGGGAAAAAAACTATCATAACTTTATGAAGCCACAGAGATGGTTTCAGCTAATGAATACCAGCCATTCCCACAATTGTACATTCATACTACTATATCATTTGCTTTCTCTCCAAGATAAAACCTTTGCAAATGAAATGAACTGAGTCCAGTCTGGAGCTAAATATTTAGTAAATTCCCCAACTTCTGTCACACTTCAGATCTTTTTTTTTTAACACTATAATTCTTATCATTCCCGACTATAGCCTATGCTAACTGGGGCTGATGAGAATTCTAGTCCAAAAGATCTTCAGAGTTCCAGGTTGGAGAAAGCTGTTGTCCACTATATGCTATGGAAAAAGATGTAGAATTACATGGAAAGTCTGTATTCATATTGCAGTGGGCTCAGGAAGAAATGCTGAGAGGCAAGGCTCAGGAGGAAGGGGAAAAGGTTGTCATCATTTTCCCTCTTCCTTGCGCATCTACCATCTTACGTGACTGCATTATTCTGTCTAATGAAGGGTTGGGAAAAGTACAGGATGTGGTGGCATACAGTCCCCAACAAATTGTTGTTGTCACACAGTCCTCCCTCTGAGTCACCCAAAGCCCTCACCTCTCAATTAAAAAAAAGGGGAGTTACCCTTTAAGTGTCCTCTTAATACTATCTCAAGTGGATTGATGACAATGAAAACTCCTCAATCCCCAAATATCCAATTTTTGCAAAAATGCTAAACAAACAAACAAACAAACAAACACAATCCCCTCCTCCAATACAAAATTCTTGAAGTGTAAACTGGAAGCGACTGTACAGTAATTTGGAGGGATAAAGGCAAAATCTGGGCCCTAATTCTATCACAGCTGCCTACCCCAGGTCTAATGGTAGGGCCAGCCTGCCTTTAGCCATGAGGAATTTTTAAAAATTGGATTTCAGGGGTTAAGATTAGGCTTCCCAGATCTCAAGACTTGGACTTTTCATTCCAGTTCTCAGGGTAAGGGGAAGGAATCTCAGGCAAGAGCACTTCCTTGAAAAGTGTTTGTGTGTGAGTGTTTTTTTCCTCATTACTTAGTCTTTGGGCCAGCATTTGTCCTGTCTGGCAATACGAAATGGATCAGAATGGCAAAGATGGATACAAGTCTACAGAATCAACTAAATGTACCAAATATCAAATAATGGCCAAATAAAAATATATTGTGGTTATTAAGGCTGACTATATGGAGCCAGAGCAGAAGGCACAATAGAATGATGAGAAGTCTACAGTAATCTGACTGTTATGAAAACAGGGCATTTTTGTCTCCCATATAAAAACTGTGCCAACTAATTCAAGTTGATCTGTCTAATAAAGCATTATCACCACAGACTTTTCCTACTTCTCCATCTACCCCTAGGGAATCTAAAATGGCATCTGATGCTGTGCTTCAGTTCTTCTATTACTCTGCCACAAAGGAAAACACAAGCAGAACAAAAGTCCCAAATGCCTGGGGGGGGGGGGGAGAGATGGGAGCTGTACAAGCAGGAACACACACACACACACACACACACACACACACATACACATATATATGAATGCATTAGTAGCCATACAAATGACCTATATACAGAATTGACACAAGAAAGATGCATTAGGAATGGAGAGGACTGTTAGATCCAGCTCTCCAGATAAGAGCATGCAGTGGGTGAAGAAAACACTTTATGACAAAAGTGGGCATTTCATGCTTTTATTGTGTGTTCTTTCTTACATAGCAAAATAAGAGAAAACAAACCAAAACAGTTATAAAGAAGGAAACTGGAGAGGTCAATTGAACTGTTCCATATATTCACATGTTTCATCTGAGATCCATAAAAGCCTAAAAAGACATGGAACACGTGGAGATGTGAGAGAGGTTCTTTTTGGTTCCTGACTGCCTTCCTGCTGTGGGACAACCTTCCAAAGGAGGCTAGACTGGCCCATGCCCTGTTGTCCTACTACAGGGGTGGGCCATTGCAGTGGGTCCAAGGGCTAATGTTCTATCTCAGAATAGTTTGGGGACCACAGATACAGCCAAATCACTAAAACAAAAAATAACACAGACCAGAAACTTTGAAGAAATATTTACAGTTTTGAATGGGTTCTGACTCATGGCAACACTATGGATGAGACATCTCCAAGAATCCCTATCTTCCACTGCCTTGCCCAGATCCTGCAAGCCCTTGCCTATAACCCCCCCCCCCCTGATTGAGTCTATCTATCAGGTCTGTGGTCTTCTTTTTCTTCTACCCTCTACCTTTCCTAACATTATTGTTTTTTCTAGTGATCCATGCCTTCTCATTATGTGGCCAAAGTACAATAGCCTCAGCTTTGTCATTTTTGCTTCCAATAAGAGCCCTGATCTGTTCAAGAACCCATTTCTTTGTTTTCTTGGCTGTCCATGTATCCTAAGTACTCTTCTCCAGCACCACATTTCAAATGAGCTGATTTTCTTTCTGTCTGCTTCCTTTACTGTCCAGCTCTCACATTCATACATGGTAATTGGGAATATAATGGCCTGGACGATTCTTGTATGTCTTTGCTCTTCAGTATCTTTTCCAGTTCTTTCATAGCTGCCCTTCCCATTCCTAGTCTTCTTCTTATTTCTTGACTGCAATCTCCATTCTCGTCAATGTTTGATCCTAGATATGGGAATTCTTTAACTATTTCAATTTCCTTGTTGTCTAGATTGAATTTGTGTATATCTTCTGTGCTCATGATTTCTGTTTTCTTTATGTTCATGTCAGACCTGCCTTTGCACTTTCATCTTTGACCTTTCTTATTAACTGTTCCAATTCTTAAACATCTTCTGCTAATATTATGGTGTTGTCCACATATCTTAGGTTGTTAATGTTGCTTCCTCCTATCTTAACTCCTTTTTTTTTCTGATTCTAATTCTGCTTTTCTTATGATGTTTTCAGCATACAAGTTAAACAAGTAGGGTGATAGGATGCAGCCTTGCCTGACCAGTTTTGAGTACCTCTTTAAAAAAAAAAACTTTATAGAGTGCAGAGATACCTTACATTTAATCTACAAGGTGAATTGTCAGTCCTGGAGGCCTTGCGAACTATGTGCAGTCCTCAGCCTGTTCAACAGTGGAATGGACTGCCTCAGAGGATGGTGAATTTTCCTTTGATGACAGTCTTTAAAAACAGAGGTTGGATGGACATCTTTCAGGAGCACTTTAGTTGCGTGGCAGAGAATTGGACCAAATGGCCTTTGAGGTACCTTCCTTATCCATAATTCTATGGTTTCTATGGCTGCACTTTGTCCACTCTATGCCATTGTCAGGCAAAAATCTTTTAATTCAGAGGGTTTTTCATAGAATCAGAGAATCAACCACAAGGGCCATCCAGTCCAACCCCCTGCCATAGGGGAACTCAAAATCAAATTTTGTCAATTGACTGGCTTCTGAGGAAGGGGCTTTTTGAGTGGGCAGCTGATATATTTTCTTCATTGATGTACTTTTAACTTGCTTTTCATTGATGTTTTGGTATTATAATTGACTGATAACTTAATATTTTTTATTTACATTTGTTTTCATCTTGTTGCAACTAAGACCCAGTTTTGGGGGGAAAGTGGGATATAAATCATAATACATATATACATAATACCATTTTGTACAGGTGAAAAAAGGCAATTTCACCAATTATTAAATTATAGATAGGGATGGCTGGACCATTAGAAAATCTGAGGCAATTGCTTTTGGTAGCAGAAGCTAGAGGGGGAGCAGCAATATCAGATTTCCAAACCTTCCTCTGAAGGCCTGAAGGGGAAACTAACATGGCTTTGCATGGGCTAACCCATGAAAATGCTTCTGTGTTGCCTGACACTGTGGACATTTGTTCCCTTGGAGGCCAGGGGACTGAGGAATGGGTTATGTAGCAAGGACTGTTTTTTCCCTACTATTGGAGATAAAGCTGTGTGTGCTACCCAACTTGCCCTGCACTCCCTAAACTAGCTTGCTGCCTTCAGGATGATGGAAGATGCCCTTCCATAAGCAATGCTAAAGAACAATTCAACTGATCACCCATCTGGAATGGATAGAGGCTCCGTCTTTTCCTTCACCTTAGTCAACAAAATGACCTGGGGTAGCCCTGGACCATCACATTTTGGCAGCTATGCCAACTCTTTGTTAGGGAAGACCCTGGATTTAAAGTAAAAGTGAGGAATGTCTTTCAGCACTTGGTTGACAGAGATGTTCTTGGAGATTGTATTCCAATGGTAGTGGGGAGTGGGACAAAAGAAAATTGGTGGGACTGAAATTGTCATCAGCATGGCTCCAGCTTACAGCATCCCATGAAAGAGAGACCCTGCTATTAACAGCCATGGTCAGGTTTTACAACCTCAGGGTTATAGCTTTGGTGATTGTGTCAATCCATCTATAATGCAGTCTTTCCCTTTTCTTAGCACCTTCAACTTTGCCAAGCGTTACTGTCTTTTCCAAGAAGTCATGTCATCTTTGAGTTTACCCTGAGTTTGCAATACCTCAGCAGGGCTGTACAAATCTGATCTGAGAGCACATAACATGTCATCTGATGATATGTCCAAAATATGAAAGCTTCAGTTTAGTCATTTTCCCACATCCTAAAAAAAAAGAACTGATCTTTCTAAAGTTTTGTTTTTGACACTATGCTGAAATAGCTTGGGACCAAAAATACCAAGCTACTTTTGCTTACTCCTAAACTTTAGGGACTTCAGTTCAGGTTTTTGAAATGAAGAAAAAGACCCATACAAAACCTGGTTAACTATTATATATATATATATATATATATATATATATATATATATTAAAAAAAAACTCTTTGTAAAGTGTGGACACCTGGGTAAAAGAGTGTGGCAATCTGCAGAACTCCAGAGGACTAGATTCAGACCTGAAGAGAGTTGGTGTTGGCCCCAGGACCTATCACAGAGAATTCATATTCTTCAAGTTCAAAGGATGATCTCATGAGTGTTTGGTGAGGTAACATTATAGCAAGATAAGAGAGAGACCTTTGCCATAGGCTTCCAAAGCTTATAATATACCCAGAAAACCCAGATGGAAATCTGTGCATATATGTAGGATTAGTCAACAAAATATCACAAGGTTTTATGAGAGGGTTCCAAAATGTTCTTGGCTCAACCAAGAAGGGGATGACTTTTAGAGCCATGAAACTTACATGCTATTCAACATATTCACCCCAGACTTTGACACCACTTAGCACCTAATTTCTCAAGCGTCTTGATCCTTCCAGAAAAATTTCTGATGTCTGGTCACTGAAATACTGCTCTGCTGCTACTATCACCTCTGAATCATTCCAAAAATGTCTTCCTTTCAAACTCTTTTTAAAGTTTGGAAACAGGAAATAGTCAGGCCAATAACATTTTAGCACCCCCTTGTACATACTGGCATTAGAGTTTAAAAATTAAAAACACTGAATGAGATTTTGAGGGAAACATTTTAGGCTGATATATCCATTGCAACCTAAAAACTAATTCCACTGACATGAATGCATTTTTACCCACAAATAAATCTAACACAAAGGTCAGGTATAGGCACTTACCATCACCATGGTGCCTGTGCACTGACGCATAATGTTATGAAACAAGACTAGCTCTCAACGTGGTTTACAGAAGGTTATCAAGCATAATAAATATTCTGTTCTAGGGATCTTCTATAAAGCAAGCTGAAAAGATATTGGTTTCCTTCCTAGTTAGTAGGTGGGAAAGGAAGGGTGAAGTACAACCAGTACAGATTTCAGGGGCACCTATATCAGATTGTATAGTACTCAACAATAAGTCAATTTACCTATATGGCCATTAATTTATTTTGCAACTTTACTGCTCCTTGCTTGGTTAAAGAATGCTATTCCGAAGGGAAATTTTATTTCCAGCATCCATTTATAGTAATCTATGGGAATACATGTTTGTACAGGAAGAAAAAATATCCACTATCCATAGTTCATTGAAAATAAAATAATAACATTGCAGAGAGCTGAAATGCTTGCAGAATTATGTTTGATGCTAGTTCACTTGCTTCCTTCAAATTTTCTCTCCAAATCCATCTTTCCATGAAGCATCTGGCACAAAACCCTAGTTCCCATTCTCAACTGAGGAGCTTATCACATTGGACGTTTTCACACTTGGGGTCTAAAGCCGTATGGAAGCAATGAAAGAATCATACCAGAATGGATCCTGCAGCTTCAGATCAGTGACAGCAGCATCATTCCGGTATGATTCTGGCCGCGGCAGATGCAATTCCTTTTAAAAAGAGGAATTGCAAAGAACTGGGCTGATGCTGGGGATGGGACAGGATGGGGCGGGGTGGGGCGGGGCTTGCTGCGACGTCGTTTGAACACGCGGAGAAAGGACCCGGAATGATGCTGGGGATGGCACTGGATGCCGGGGATGGCACTGCGACGTCGTTTGAACACACTGGCAAAGGAGCCAGCATGGGGCCGGAGTGAGATAGGATTGCTTCTGCCTTAAGCCCAGTGTGAAAACGTCCATTGTTAAATAGCTCGCCTTACCTGATCCACCTTAAAAATAAATGCAAGCCACATCTGGAACCTATCACAAGGGGTTTGCCCGTGAAATCACCACCCAGGACCATCTCAGGGCCCTCCCCACTATTTTAGTGCTCCTTCCTTGGGCAGCGAAGCTGCGCAGCGGGGCTGAGGTGTGGGGATACCTCGGCCCCGCAGCGCAGCTTCCCGGGGTGGCCCACAGCCACCCGTCTGCTTCCCCCCACAGTCTACAAAAATTTATGCTACAATTTCTTTCACACAGTTGGTGTCAAAGGTGCTATAAGATCCCTTTGTCCAATGATATTCCATACTATCATGGCTATGTCTTGGAATAATTTCTTCTCCTTCTTCCTTTTTAATTCTAGGAATTGTAGTTTTGTGAGACATTTATCCTTCTTTGCCTGAGAGGTCTGGAGCCACAGCAAACTACAGTTTCCAGGATTCCATAGAACTGAGTCATGGCACTTAAAATGGTCTTAACCTGGATTATTTCAGCAGTGCAGATGCAGCCCAATTATACAATACCCTTGCTGCTAAACGTATCAGATTTTTCCCCTCAGATCAGGTTACTGGATGGAGCTATTATGTTCAGAGCCAAGATGGATATGACATCATGTGAACCATAACTTGATCTTTTCTGGGGGAGTTTTAAAATGTAAAAGCAGCTGTAGATGAGGAAATTTACAATTAGACCATGATGCTGGGTGAATGGAGTTAAACTGTTCTTCTACACATATGATTTTTCCAGTTCAAATTCCTCTCCATAATAATAATTTGCCCAACTAGAGAAAAAAAGGTAATACCCATATGCTACCTTTTCATTTCTTCTCCACATAACTGGTAGCAGTTTTTAGAAAGGAAAGGAAAGTGTTAACTTCTTCCCTAGCTCTGTGGACATTACCTTATTCAAGGGTTACTGCCATGCTTTTACCTGAATTCTGATCACAAATTTACCAAATTAATTTCTGGTTTTATCTCATTATTTGTACAGAATGAGAATTCCTGTTCTACCTTCCAACATGTGAGGCCCCTCAAAGGCATCAGTGATATATTGTTCATTGTTAATTAAAGAGACTGCCAAAAATATTGTAATTGCATTCAGTTGCCAAAGGCTTTCTAGTACCTTCATATTTCTTCTAGAAAAGATGCTCTGAGTGCCTTAATATAGGGATGACACTGTTGAGTTATTACATTGCTTAAAGAATTTATAGCTGAGCATATGCTTGAAAAATGTTCAGATTTACATTTGATAACTTCATAATTTGCATGAATAATTCCAAAGTTATAGAAAAATACAAACATATGGGATGCTTGTATTGTATGAAGTTGAATAATTACAACATGATTCTGGATCTAGCATTCCACTAGGGAACCCTGTTGCTAGCTTGTAATGGAAATGAGCTGGATGTCATCACATGAAGTAACAGAACAGCGGTGGTACTTAAATGCTGTTACGAGAAAATCTATCAAGAGTGTCATCGCTGTATAGTCAATTTCAAACTCCAAGTCTCAACATATGGGGGGCGGCTGCCTTTCATTTTAAAAATCATTATTATGTTTTAAAGTTTTGCTTTTGTGTGGATTATCTTTCTAGACCAGAATTCCAACTAAAAATTGGAGTGAATTGTAGAGAGAAAGAATGAGAGGGATCAATTATTAGAAGATGAATCTTATCTTACAAAGCAATGGAAATGGATATGGCCAAATAAGCAAGCTAGTTTTGAAAAAGCTTCCATGGAAGCAATCACTTCTCATATAACATGTATTTCTGCACTTAACAAAGTATTAAAGGTACAGAAACCATCTTATCCTTCAGTCCATGTGAAATTCTAGTTTGTATTAATGAAATGAGAAGCATGACAGAACATGGTGGTATACAGGACAATGGCATATATGTTTCAAACAGAGTGACTGTTTTGAAGGTAATGACCCCCCTGAAAACTCCACTGGCAATGTTCAGCACTGCCCTGAATGCAGTGGGCTTGTGTCAGAGCAGAGGTAATTCACAACAGATAACTGAGGACAGGCTTTATCATTCAATATGTTGTTCATTGCAATACTGTGAACATTGTAAAGATACCATCATGAAAACCAAATGTTCCTCCTTTTTCTTTTGCTTCAAGTTCATGTTTAGTTAATAACTAACATTTTTGTAATGCTGCAACCCTTCTTATGTGTAATCATATTCTATAAATTTCATTTTTGTTCACATTTTACAGCATGCGAGAAAAGGATTTGTTTAATAAGCATGCAGTGTAGGGGAACAATCCTTTGTGATTAAGGCCTCATTTCCATGTACAAATAATTTGGTTTGCGATTGGAATTGATGGTTTAATTTGACAGTGGAGCGTCATCCACACTACATTTGCACCAATCAAATTTTCCTGTTGCAAATTAACCCACTTCTCACTCACATTTATCAATGAACCAATTTAAAATGGATCCTCTTCTGTGGCTTCTTTTTTTCCCCTGTCAATCATAGCAATTGCATCAATGTTTCCACCCACATTTGGTGACGTGCTCTGTTGCAACCGTTGTAACAACCCCTTCCCCCCAAAAAAAACACCAGCCGGCAAATTTAAAGGACATTTAAAAGGGCAGGTAAACTCAAAGTACCACAAGATGGGGGAAAGTTTGCCCAAAGTTACAAAAAATAATGGAGGAGAAGCTGTAAAGAGGGAGAGCAGAGTAGTAATGGAGCCTACAGCAGCGTGGACAGCCCAAAAATGGTGCTTCGCCCAGGGAGGGGGAGGTTCAAGAGGTGGGCAAACACAGGCAAGGTTTTTAAATTTCAACTTGACCACACTTAAGACAATCCCCTCTGATGATCGATGATTGCGTCACAGGGTACCGATTCCGATCTGCATCCGGTTCAAGCTAGCACTGAATCAATTTATTGCAAAGGACATGGGGAATTCTGTGGATCTGGAAGACGTGCTTTAAATGGGTCTAGCACCGGGTGGCCCTCGGCAAACTGCATCAGGAATTCAGCGCAAGTGTGAACAAGGGCCATTTAAACCACTTCAAACCAGTTTGCAAACTGGTTTATTATGTAGTGGGAATGAGGCCTAAGTAGATAGGTCAGTAATTTTAAGATTCATGCTTGGTAAAAGGGCAAGAAAGTAATGTTTTGGGATACATCTGAGATGCTGTTGCAATTTTAATGATAATAATAATAATAATAATAATAATAAAAATTATTTATATCCCGCCCTTTGGTAACCCAATCAGGGCGGCTCACAATCATAAAAACAATACAAAACCAAACCCGACCCTTCCCCCCTTAAGACAGTATTAAATCTGCAAGAATTAAAACCGACAATCCAACAAGGACAGTTAAAAACCCAATAATAAAACCCACGGCAACAATCCTCACCACCCTTGGATGGGGCCCCGTAAGGATCACTGGGGTGGGGGAGCCTGAGGCCGGGATAATTAGTCTGGAAAGGCCTGCTGGAAGAGATCCGTCTTGACAGCCTTTTTAAAGCTGTCTAACGATGTTAACTGACAGATCTCGTCCAGCAGGTCGTTCCAGAGTCTGGGGGCGACAACTGAGAAAGCCCTCTGGGAGGTAGCCGCAAGCCTAGATTTTTGAGGCTGCAGCAAATTCCTCCCAGAGAACCGGAGAGCACCAGGAGGATTGTATGGGAGAAGGCGGTCCCTGAGATAGCTTGGACCCAAGCCATTTAGGGCTTTAAAGGTAATAACCAACACCTTGTACCGAGCCCGGAAGCTGATAGGCAGCCAGTGGAGGGACCTTAGAACAGGAGTAATATGGTCCTTCCTAGATGTTCCTGAGACAAGCCTGGCTGCCATATTTTGTACCAGCTGTAATCTCCGAACTAAGCACAAGGGTAGCCCCATGTAGAGCGCATTACAAAGTCAAGGTGTGAGGTTACCAGCGCGTGCACAACGGTCTCGAGATCCCTTACTTCCAGAAAAGGGCGCAGCTGGCATATCAGCCGAAGCTGATAACAGGCGCTCCTGACCGTCGCATTTACCTGATTTGTCATCAGGAGCGACGAGTCAAGGAGCACCCCCAGACTACGAACACAGTCACTGAAGGAGAGTGTGACCCCATCCAGGACTGGAGGTTGCAACCCAATTCTTGGTTTCGGGGCCGCTACCGTGAGCACCTCCGTCTTGTCTAGATTCAGCTTCAATCTGTTTTTCCTCATCCAGCCCATTACTGCTTGAAGACATTCATTGAGAGAGGAGATGCCATTGGAATTCGAGGCCGATGAACGAGACACAGAGAAATAGATTTGGGTGTCATCAGCGTACTGATAACACCCAGCACCATAACTCCGTATAATCTCACCCAGCGGCTTCATATAGATGTTAAATAACATCGGGGACAAAATAGCCCCCTGAGGGACCCCACAAGTGAGGTCCCTCTTGCAGGAGCTACAGTCCCCGAGCAGCACCCTCTGGGACCTACCCGAGAGGAAGGACCGGAACCACTGCAAAGCAGTGCCCCCGATACCTAACCCCTTCAGGCAGCTCAAGAGGATGCCGTGGTCTATCATGTCAAAAACCGCTGAGAGGTCTAAGAGCACCAACAGGGTCACACTACCCCTAAGAGCACCAACAGGGTCAAATTTCAATTATTTGATGGTTATCTCACCAAAAAGTAGCCCTGTGTATCAAAATATCAAGCAAGAAAACATTTTCAAACCCTGGAGACTAGGAAAGAAGGATAGAAGGAGAAAGAGGTGAGAAATCCCACCATATCAACAAGGCTGTTTCATTTCATTTACTAAAGACAATTTTTTTACTGCTTTTCTTTCCCCACCCATGTTTTCCATAAAAGAAGGAAAAATAATGATAAATAGTAATATCCTGAACCTTGAGCCAATGAAGATTTTTCACCTCAGGAAACATATGTATGTACTTTGGTATCTGCAGAGGTTTGTAGAAACCCAAATCCATGGATTCTGAAATCCATGGATGCTTGAATCCCATTAAATACAGTAGCGTAGTGAAATGTCAAAATCAAGGTTTGCTTTTGGAATTCATATTA
Source organism: Phrynosoma blainvillii (assembly GCA_026167975.1). Classification (NCBI taxonomy): domain Eukaryota; kingdom Metazoa; phylum Chordata; class Lepidosauria; order Squamata; family Phrynosomatidae; genus Phrynosoma; species Phrynosoma blainvillii. Next base: position 287,903,412 of record JANUYF010000003.1, read on the forward strand.
TCTTTGAATATTTACAAGTTGTGGATGCTTGAATCTGTGAATAAAAAAATCCATGGATACAGAGGGCTAACTGTATGTTGTGGGGGGCTTGTTGTCACATTTTGCATTAGCTTCCGTTTCCAAACCAAACCCAACAATAACAACTTCACCCTCCCAGAGCACATTACAGTAGTCTGATCTTGAAGTCAGCAGTAGTCTCAGAGGTTGTAGTCTCCACAGAAAGAAGTACATCTCTTTTGCACACACACACACACACACACACACCAGCTTGCATGCCTTTTGCCACTAAGGTTGCCAGATGGAAAAAGTGACAGACGTGCAACTGGATAATGCACTGGTGAAAGTAGTTTTTGTGGTACAAAGGTAAATTGCATCAGGATAAGGACCTTGGTAGGATATTGGTAGATAGTTGCAAGGTGTGGAACAGAGGAGGGCAAAGGACTGGGAAATTTAGAGTCCTAAGGACCAAGCAAAACACAAATAATTCAATGATGAGAAGGTGTTTGAGAAGATGAAAAGATAAAAAAGAATGTTTCTGAAAGATGAGGCTCCCTCTAAGCTTCTCTCCTTAGAGCTCTCTTGGGAACATCCTTCCAAATCTGGTATCCAGGAAATGCCTCAAATAAGTCACTATAAAAGTCCTGGGCAATATCTCTATATTCCCTTGTAATTCAAATGAAAAGAAGAACCCTACAGCCATTCTGCTATCTTGCAATTTCTACCTCCCTGGTCCTCCTCATCAGAGTTAGTGACATCTTGGCTCCCCCCCCCCACACACTCTGTAGAACTTTAACTGAGGTCAACAATTGGTTCTCATGTACTCCCAAGACCAGGGAGCTGGAACCAGGTAAGGCAGTGCTTCTGGTGAGCCCTAATTTTCTACACCTAGATAGATAGACAGATAGACAAACAGACACACACACTGTAGCAAATCTACCTATGTTATGAATGGCCACTGCTATCATACCAACCAGAGCCGGTGCCCTTTGCCACCGATGCCACTTGGGCCTCTAAAAACAGAGACAAAGCTTAGAAAACCTAACACTAAGATTACAGGGGTAGTGCAGCCTACAGATTCAACATACAAACATGGGAATCACCTACCTGCAGAGGCATTATTTTTCCAGGATTCAATCTCAGCTGATTGGCCCTCATTCAGTGCATCACTATATCCAGGCACTTGTCATTTTCTTCACAGTTAAGCCTAACTCAGGTGTAACAGACTGTAGCCAATATTTCTTAGGGGATTTTTTAATTAGCTCAATTATTTTGGCTGCGCTACATAAACAGCTTTAGGATACATCTCAGCATTTATGGAGATGAAGGGAACAACAGAAACAACAGAGGCAGAATTTCTTAATGAACTGACTGTTTATTAAGGGGATCACACATCAAGGACATTTACTCACTCTCACACTCATACAAGAGGTTCAGGAATAGACGAACAAGCATTTGAATAGATCCACAGGCTGAATTAATAGTGATACTAGAGCTTGCTTTGACTCTGGAGGTTCCCAATTGGATGTTGGGCACTAGACTATGGGGGGAAGCAGACAGGCAGCCGTGGGCCGCCCTGGGAAGCTGTGCCGTGGGGCCGAGGTGTGCGGACACCTCGGCCCCGCGGTGCAGCTTTGCCGCCCCTGGAAGGAGCGCTAAAATAGCGCTCCATCCCCAAGTCGCCGAAGGTGCGCCGCAAAAGGCTGGCGGCACACCTTCGGCAACTCTTCCACTGCAACGTGTGTGAACGCTGTGGCGGGAAGGCATCGTCAGAGCGCCGGCCATGCGGAGGGGCCAGCGCTCCGACGATGCCTTAGAGAAGAGGTTGGGGCGCCCACCGTGCGGCTGCCCCTCCCCTTCCTTGCCCCCAAAACGGCCCTTTTAGTCATCTGCTTCCCCCCTATGTTGCTCAGGAGTGCTGAATTGGATGCCAGCCAGTTGGATACTAATTAGAATTCAAAGTGACTTGGATTCACCATGAATTCTATCTAGCTCCTCAAACAAAGGATTTGGGGGACCTTATATAAGCAAAAGCTAGCCTCATGCAAAGATACATCAAAGGGGGCCAAATCTTCATAGACGAGAGATCACTCAAGATAGTGATTTCAAAGTGGGAATGGGCTGTAAAGTGGGATTCCAGCTATGTTGCAGATTATCCCAGTAGTGAATTACCTTAGCCTTCCTGTCTTCTGGAAGTGTGAGTTCCCTTCCTAAATGTGACTCCCAAGCCTCCCTTTTGATCTTTATCTGCTTGCCCTGCATATGTGGTCTCAGGCTTTTGGGCTCATGGTGGCTCAGAGCTTCCAGGTCCACTTAGGACCATGGCAAGGAAAGCATACGCCAAAATTTGGGAAGATGCCCAGTATGGCTAACAAGACAAATAGAGCTAGGCATTACCTGTACAGTTGTGATATTATTTTACAAATCCCTAGCTCTGGAAAGCCCCCCTCCCATTGGTCAGTGATTACATCTTTAAAAGTAGGCAACACCACCCCCAAATATACAGGTTCACTGTCTCTATAGTTTCAAGTAACACATTACATGCAAGGCCTTTCCTGAAATGTATCAGTTTGGATGTGACATTGGGCCTTTACAGAATGCCAGAAAGAATACAACTTGAGTCCACTTTAACTATCCTGGCTCATTGCTACGGAATCATGGGAATTATAGTTTTTTGTGAGACATTGAGCCTTCTCTGTCAGAGAGCTCTGGTGCCACAATAAACTACAGTTCCCATGATTCCCTAGCACTGAGCCAGGGCAGTTAAAGTGGACTCAAATTGCATTATTTCTAGCAGTCTGTAAAGGCCCATTGTTAACTATTTAAAAAAGTAACATACCAGTTGATCTTAACAAGCCATGATAGCTAAGGATCAAAATCTTCCAAAGTTAATTCAACAGAACTGTGATATGGACTCAGGAGTCATAGTTCCTACACACAACAAAGTATCAACTATTCTCATTTCTTTTCCAAGGATGGTCCAGATGCCACAGTGACCAAAACCACCTTCATATGCTGTTTTGGAAGCACCGCCTCCACTTTGGCAGGTCTGAAATGTTGCTGGCAAGTTTATCCATCCTTTTCACTAAACCAGGCATGCTACTGATGAAAATCTCAACCTCCTACCTTAATAGTGCATCACTAATGCCCTCCAGCCCCCACAGAACAGAAGCAAACAACCAAAAGTATGAGTCACAAAGTCACATCATACTTCTGGCCACACAGTATATATGGTTTTATGTATGTGGGGTGGTGGTGGTTGTGTTAACACCCATGAGAAATCATAGGTGTAATTAAACACAAGTATATGTGTATAAGATGTCATATTTCCAGAATGTTTCAAATGAGGAATCCAAACAGTTTGGCTACCTTAGAGATACTTTTTTAAATGATGAATTAGATCTTAATAAAGAGAATCATAGGCCTGATTATATGGATAGCATGCACATTTTCTTATACAGTAATTAATCATAGTGAAGATGCAAAATGTGTGGCCATTTGTTTGTAGGTGGTCCTCCATTCAACTGCTATCTTGGACAGCCAGAATGGTTGAGTTGCACCCAGATGGTGGACAGCTTGAGACACCTAGTCAAAAGGCAAATGCATTGGCAGGAGAAACCTGAGGTCTATGTGCCAATAATTAACTATTTCATCACTTTTCAGAAAATATGTGCAAATGCAATTATTTATCTGCACTATTTGGGAACGTTCTGGCACTGTATTGGGAAAATATCCTGGCTGTTTAGTTATGCAATTTATTATACAATTTTAAATTTTAAAAAAGCACCAAGCAAAGATGTGCCAGCAAGTGCAACAACAAAAACAAGCAAATTATGGCAAGAGAAGAACCAGAAAAAGGTAAAATAGATCTATTATTTATTTATTGGTTTCATATCCATGATATTCTGTATAGTCACTATTTCCCACAGTGTCCTGGAATGATACTACATTTGAGGCATTATACATTATACAAAAATGAGGGCTGGGTTACCAACACAGGAATTTGACAGTTGTCATTGATGTTGCCTGTGAGGGCAGGAAAAAAAGGTTTGAGAAAAAGAAATGAGCTGTATTGTTACTAATAGAGCATGCCCTGAAATGTGGAAATATTTCCACACTCCTCAGGATATCATCTGTAAATTGTTTATCTTGGACCCTTATCACACATGGTCATCATAGTGACATGACAACATGATAACCATGCATTCAGTTCCCCCCTCCCACATGCCATCATCACTGTTGTGTAGTTAAACCACGGAGGACTGTAATAAAAGTGAGTCTTTTTACTCACATGAAAAATCCATTAATGCCTTCTTTTAATACTGCTGTTGCATATGATTTGCCCCGCAAAAGTTCATTAGTGCTTTCCTGCTAATTTTGCTTGGAGATCCAGCCCTTTTACAGAGCCCATTTCTGGCACTTCTGCTTCTCTCCCTCCCTCTCTCTCCCTCTCTCTCCCTCCCTCCCTCCCTCCCTCCCTCCCTCCCTCTCTCTCTCTCTCTCTCTCTCTCTCTCTCACACACACACACACATTCCTTCTTTCCTCCCTCCCTCCTCTCCCCCACAGCTCCTTCCCAAAATTTCCCAAATCCTCTTTCCTCCTCCCCTCACAAGCAGCCATGTGGCTTTTCCTAGAAATGGACCAGAGGGGTACCAAGGGGGAGCAGAAATGGCAAAGGCAGGAAATGCAGTGCAATGAATTTTGGGCACTAACAGCACTCTAATTCTGAATCAGGACCAAAGACATGGGAGGTACAAATGCCATTCTGATTTTTGCATACCACAGAATTACAGCAGGAGAGGACACCATGCAATAAGGCTCCCAGGAGATTATCACACAGGTTAAGGAGGGATCACTCCCATACTGACCCCATCCTTATTGTGTCCGCGCTTATCCAGTCTTTCTCCCACCAGTGTTCCCATCATTGTATTAATGCAAGTTTCCATTAATGCAAACTGATTGGGCCATGTCACTTCAGGGATGGGAGAAGGACGGGATAAGCATGATGTCGTCTGAAAATCTTATCACGATTGTGTGGTAAGAACAAATGAAGGACGGGATACAGATGATGTCTTGTGATAATGGTACAATCACGCAGGAAGACCAGGACAGGACAGGGATGGGACAAGGACATCTCATTCCCCGTGTGATAATCTCCTCAGACTCTTTGAACAGTGAGAGAGGAAGGGTTGAAATGGTTTAAAATGCAACTAAAACACAAATAAGTTTTCATGAATAGCAGGGATAAAAACACAGGGACTGGACCTCAAACCCAGATGCCAACTCTCTCCACACTTCTGCTCAGACAGCACCATTACGAGACTTAACAATGTCAATCATAACATCAAGCATTTATTTACCTATTCATCTTCCAATGTGATATATCATTTTCTGTCAGCTGTTTCCTTCTGCATTCTGCAAAGGGTAAACAGGCCAATCTTCATGCAAAAGTATAAATGGATACAATTCTGACATCAGAACTAGTGGTAGTCAAAAGCCACCCTCTCAGTACATTCTATCATTGACCTTAATGTTCATATGTATGGAGCAAAACAAGTAAACAACAAAACAAAACCTTGAAGTGGGAGATTAGAGCAAGTAAGTGTTGAATGTAAATACAGTTTTAATAGTTACAATATATCAAAAGGTACCAGTTTCCATTTCAGATATATGGAATGAGAACTGGTACCTTTTGAGGAGAACAGATTTTTATTACACAGTTACCTAAATCTTATTCTTAATCCCAGCTAGACTAGATTCATTGATTCATTAGGATTTACCTGTGTGTTGAATCACCATTCAACAATTGATTCAGTGCATCTACTTTAGTTGGCCTATGTATGCTAGCTGGCTTATTTCGTACTGAAATATTTGTATATCATCAACAGTGTTGTGAATGGCTAGTGTTAATAATGTAATTGGCACTATCAGTATTTTATGCATTTAATTTCCCTTTGACCTGTTTACAGTCCCAACTATATATACTGTACTGTGTATATACCTGAATTTTGGGTGGCACTTCATGTGTCTGGTGATGTAGACCAGAGTCCATGAATGCTTTTGCTACAATAAATATTTTCATTTTGAATTTGGCACTGGACTAGCTATTGTGTTTCCTCTCAAATGATGTCCTTTCAGGTTGTTAGTATATAATGAAAGCTTTAAAGGGTCTCTAGGTTCAAAGAATAGGGATTTCTTTTACATTTTTGTGATTCTTATAGGAAAGCACATGTTGCTTATCGGTATTCTGTTGTGTGGCTTTAACTTAACACCAATGTTTGCTCACTCTGCACTCAGACTTTCACTGATTTGTGCAATATGTGTTGTGCATTTATTAATAATAAGCACATGTGTGTCTGAAGAACTCTTAACCCTCCTTTACAAAGATAATAATGCATGTGTGGAAAATAAAAACAACATGGATCATTCGTCACACATTTGCTGTTTATTAAAATCACATTGGAACTATTGCTGGTGTATGGGTGTTGTGCGTGTGTGTGTGTGCTTTTTAGAACACAAATGCAAATGTTGCCTCATTTCCTGCACTAATCATATGGATGATGTCACTTAGGTGTGCAACAGGGAAATTCCTTTCAAATTTGTATAAAAATTGCAGATGCTAATGTTGGCAAATTTAAGAAGGGAACAAACAAAGCCATAAGTAGGGCTGTTTAGCATTGTTCACAAAATTCTCAGATATCTATCTATCTATCTATCTATCCATCAATGCAGACTAGGTGCTTTTGCACATGGAAGTGATACCCAGTGGAGTAGCAGGAAATTGTCCTATGATTACTGGCAGCAAGTGTCCAAAAAGATGGATTCCTCTAAAGGAAACAACTACAGGAAAGTCAGTCTAGTCCAGATCATGCATAGATAATCCCAGAAGGTGAAGGGCCAAATGCACACACATATGGCACAGAGGTCATTACACAAAGCCAATGGCCCAGATATCCCTAGCCAAGAAGTGATGCAACAAGGAGTAATTAAATGTAGCTAGTCCAGGGGTCAAGCATTCTAGGAAATATAGGAATAGCAAGAGCATGGCCAGTCAAAGAAGCTGAATAGTTGAGAATATCATCATCATCATCCCACCTTTTTCCTATAGTGGGGCTCAAAGCAGCTCACAATGATTAAAAATACATTGTTATAAATCCACAAGGTACAAGCTTAAAAATAAACAATCAGAAAAAAATTAAAACCATGGTAAAATACATAAAAATTCTCTGTAGCTGCTAGGAGTTGGCTACCTGTGCACATCAGGCAGTGGCTCAAGTGGTTAAGATGCTGACTCTGTTGATTCCAAGATCGGCAGATTGGTAGTTTGAGGCCCGGATGCTGCATGATGGGGTGAGCTCCTGTCACTAGTCCCACCTTCAGGCAACCTAGCAGTTCGAAAGCATGCAAATGCAAGTAGATAAATAGGTACCACTTTGGTGGGAAGATAAACAGAGTTCTGTGCAATCATGCTGGCCACATGATCACAGAGTAGTCTCTGACAACGCTGGCACTTTGGCTTAGTAATGGAAATGAGCACCACCCCCCTACAGTCGGACACAACTTGACAACCTTGTCAGCGGGGAATACCTTTACCTTTACCTTTTATCTGTGTGCATCAGGTGCTGGTCAAAATCAGCATCTTTTATTTAACAGATGATTCCTATGATCTCCCCCCCCCCCTTCTCTCTTCCCCAGACTTCAAAGGGTGGGGGTATATGTCAAATCCTGCTAATCAGCTGCTTCAGCCATCAGCAATTCAGATTTGAGGAAGGAGGCATCTGGATGCAGAAGCTCTTCACAATCCAACTCCTCTGTGTTGGATTTCTGAGTTTCCATGGAATAAAAAACAGGTTTGAAGGACAATGATGTTCTCCAATGGACTTGGTTGATTTGAGGTGCCTATATGGAGCCATAGGTTATTTACTGCTAAAATGTACATATAGGCCTCCTCCAATTATTTTTTTTATTTCTATACCACCCTTCTGCTAAGAGAAAAATAACACTCAAGAGTGCTAGCAACATCATAGGAAACAAATTGAACAATAAATTCATGACAATTACTACCAAACACCATAAGTAATAAAAATAATTGAAACCATAAAAACATTAAACTACTAATAAACTTTTAAACAGTTTAATGCAGGGGTAGGCAACCTAAGGCCCGGGGGCCAGATGCGGCTCCCTGAGGCCTTTGGACCGGCCCCAGGCCGGTCCTGCCACCGCCGCTGCCGCCGCTGCCCCCCACCCCTGCCATCGCCTATTATGATGATATTGATTATTGTTGTTATTACTTGTCCTTGGGGTTTTCTTGGCAAAATCTCCACAGGGGTTTTGCCATGGCTTTTCTGGGGCTGAGAGAGTGTGCATGCATATATTTTTTAATTTTTTAATTTTTTTAAAAAAATTATTTTATTTTATTTTATTTTATTTTATTTTATTTTATTTTATTTTATTTATTTTACCAAAATAAATTCAGCCCCCCAATTGTCTGAGGGACAGCAACCTGGCCCCTGGCTCAAAAAGGTTGCCTACTTCTGGTTTAATGGGACAATATGTCTCAACTGTTAGTCCCTGTACAAGTAAACTCATTGAATCAATGGTACTTATATAAGTGACAGAACAAGCCTTTTTATTCCATGGATCTCTTTTATTTGGGATTTAACAAATGGATTTATCCCATATACAACATTTCTATTAAAACATTCACAAGCCTCCTTAGTTGACAGGGTAATTTCTTTCAGGCCCCTTATCAAGACCTTTAATAAACCTTTTTGAGTTTTATGTGTGTGTGTGTGTGTGTGTGTGTGTGTGTGTGTGTTTGCTGGCTCCCATATTGATGCACCATCAGGTCAGCTTTGACATATGATGACTCTATAAATGAGAGGCTTCAAATAATCCTCTTATCAACAGTCCTGCTCAAGTCTCACAAACTGGGCACCTCAACTTCCTTTACTGAATCAATTCCCCTGTAATGTGCTCTTCTCTTTTCCTATTGTCAACAACTTTTTCCAATCTTACTGCATTTTCCAGTGTATCACACAGATCTCCAAAGCTGTTCCTTATTTGTTTGTGACTGCTACTAGCTACCTCCTCGCCACTACCATGGTCAACACCAGATTCCTCTCTGACCTCCAAATCTGTCTTTGAAGTCTTTTCAACTTGTGGTAATCATACCAGCACATGCTTTATCTGCTGGTTCCGTAATATTGACTGACAACCATTAGCCATGCTGCATTCCTCAGGATGCCTTGGATTCTATCAGCTTATAAATCTTTTGATAACTGAAGATGCCAGTTTTAGATTAGTTGAAAATATAGCAAGTCAGTGCTCCATTTGTAACCATCTGGCTCCTATACTCTGGTCTGGCCATTGTATTGCATTGTTGTGATGTTGCACAAGACACTTATATTGTGAAGTCTTACATATAATCTTCTCTGAAAACCAACAAGTAGGGTAAGAATTGTGATAGTTGGTGAAATTAGAACATCTTGCACTCATTCCTTGCATAATGCATGATAAGACAGCCAGTTATGTGCTGAAGATAATGCCCCATTCATTGTTTCTTATATTAGAAAGAAAGAGGAATGTAAACAATTACATTAGGGTATTTTGTTTTGTTTTGTTTGTTTTGCTTTTCCTAGGTGCCCTCAGCCAGATTCCTGCAAATCCAAAACAGAGACAAAGAAAACAAAAGAGGTAAATCTGGGGCCTTTGCAGACTGCCAGAAATAGTGCACATTAGAGGCACTGCCCTGGCTCAGTGCTAGGTAGTCGTGGGAATTGTATTTTTTTCTGGGACATTGAGCCTTCTCTGTCAGAGAGCTCTGGTGCCACAATAAATTACAGTTCCCATGATTCCCTAGCACTGAGCCAGGGCAGTGCCTCAATTTAATGTGCACTATTTCTGGCAGTCTGTAAAGGCCCCTGCTTGTCTTTTTCCAGACTGGTATGTTCTATATGCAGGTAATAACTGTGATAGTTGCTACATCTGCCCAGCTTGACAATAAAACTACTTGTCACTTTAATCTTCAGAGTATGGTGTTTGCTCAAGTTAATGATGTTGCAGCACAACTATCACATCCCACAATTACATTTTATACCATGGATAACTTTGATTGTTCATTCTAATTCTAGGACTTGAGGCTTGGTCTTATGTTTACCAACAGATCTTTCCCTTACTTTCCCTAAGATGCTTCCTGCCTGTATAACCTATATAAAAAGGATGGTTTGTGTTAACATGTGATTAGATGGCTCTATTCAAGAAGGTGGTCAAATAGATGTGGCAAGGAGACTGCAGGAAGATTTAAGCTTTGTTATTGCATCTGAACCAGAGAAGCTCCAAATGCTTCACATTCTTGGATCTTGCTTGTACCTGTAACAACTATAAATCCAGGCAGAATTCATACACACCTCATTAATACTACTGGAGTTAACACATACTGTTTGAAAATAAAATACTTGTCCAGGAAGAAAGCTGTGGTAAAATATATCAGCAGACAGACTGCAATAAGACTGTCAACACATAACAACCTTATTAAGTATGGGTTTTATAGCAAAGATATAAAGGTATAGGCCTGCACAAGTTAAGGCAATGTCAGAAATATTGTAAAGAAAAACATAATAATAATCCCCAACCTATAATAAAAGGGTGAGCAACAGTGATAGACAATGCACAAAATCATGAGGACCATGGATTTATGACCAAGTGAGGTAATAAAAACTAGCAGATATAATTTAATTCCAATAAGAGACACCCAGAGCAATAAATTTGGCATTCACAAATGAAGACACTTAAAGAGTTTCAGCTCCCATATATAAATCAAGAGGAGAAGCACCTGGTCTGATCTTGATCAAAAATAAATTCTTAATGCTGTTCAGGATACAGCACCAAGCTACATGTCCTCTGTTAAGCACATGGATTTCTCCAGTTAATTCTTTTGCCTTTGGGGGTAGGAGATGGGAAATAGAGGCCTAAATTCAATATCACTGTCATTCCAAACAGTTGATTAATACAAAGAAGGTTGACTGATCAATTAAAGGAGGCACACATTGATCTAGTCCATGAAAAATCACCATTGATAGAGCTCACAGGTTTCAGCAATTTCATTATTCCACACAGAACTCCTCAAGGTATATCCACAGAAAGTTTTTGCATGCAAAATCTATTTGTGCCAAGAAGTTCTTACAGATTTGATGATAGACTTGTCACAAAATCTCCCAACTCCATTCCCCATGATGGATAATGAGAATTTTAAGTAGGCCCTCATGTGGGAAAAAGCTCATATTTTAGCTCACTGTAGCAAACCTTTCATTTGAGAAGATTCCCTCTGAGGGAGAGGTTTGTCCTTTGTTGGTGATGAGTAATTAAATTCCAAAACTATGTTCCACAATAGTGTTATAATGATTTTTTTAAATTCCCATTACATTTTCTTGTTATATATTAGTGTTTAATTCTCTCTCCTTCTTTTAGAATAAAAGAACCATTTCTTAAAATAAAATAAAAAATATTTTTGAAATCAGCTTATGAGACATGCCTGCTTGGGATCTGCTTGGATATATTTAGGGCATGTATCTTGTCAATATAAGATATGGATCATTTGCAGATAGTATGTCTTAACAGATTTTGACATTCCAATAGTAGAGGATAAGGCAGCTATAGAGTAACATAGGTGTGCCAGTCTATAAAGAGAAGTTCAGAAAATCCCTTGTACTTTGATACCTTTTAGCATTTATTACATTTGCATTCCACCTTTACTCCCTACTGGGAGGAATTCTGGAATTCCTGGAATTTGAATTCTACTTTCTTGCATGATATAACTCAGAAGGGGAACAGTTTTCCAAGTGGCCTGCCATCCAAAATACTAACTGGGCTCAGGCTTGTTTGGTTTCAGCACTCTTGCAACAGTGTGGGCCTTTGGAACCCACTGTGTATATATGTTCCCATTTTGTTTTTATTAAAATAAAAACTGTGAGCACAGAAAGCTATTACAGGTTGAGTTTCCCTCATCCAGAATTCTGAAATCCAAAATGTTCCAAAGATCAAAGCCTTTTTCATGGGTGGCTGAGATAGTGAAACCTTTGCTTTCTAGGGGTTCAATGGACACAAAGTTTGTTTCATGCACAAAATTATTTAAAATATTGTGTAAAATTAACTTCAGGCTATGTGTATAAGGTATATAAGGAATATAAATGAATTTTGTATTGAGACTTGGGTCCCATCACCAATTTATCTCAGAGACACTTATAAGCAAATAGAGACATTCCAAAATCTAAAAAATCCAAAATCTAAAACACCTCTGGTCCCAAGTATTTTGGGCAAGGAAAACTCAAACTGCATAGAGACAACTTGTTGGATTACAACTCCTAGCATTCTTCACTACTGTCTATGCTAGTTAGGGGTGCTGGAACTCACAGTTCAACAACATTTGGAGGATTGCACCATTTCTGTCCCTTCTCTAAATTGATGCTAATTCATATGTAATGGTTTAACTTAATTTAATTTGTTGTTAAACTAGTTTATATGGAATGACATTTTCAGCATCTGTTATTTGAATACACAAATCACACTACATTAAAAATGTTCATTTGAGAAACATGTGGAAAACTTTCACAGGTGGAGAACTCATGGACATACCCCATGTGCATAGCATTCATATATCGATAAATACAGAATAGATTTCAGAGTCATTTTTTATATGATGTCATGATCGAAAAAGAAGCCAACAGTTACAACTGTTATAAAATGCCGAGTAATTCAGAGGCCTTCAATATATAATTTAAACCCAGGAGTGGAGTGGTCAAATCATGAAAATGAAAATACTTAGAATTTGGAAGTGAAGAATAATGAGAGAAGGAGATGTATAGCATAGCAGAGTTCTAAATGTGACTTATCATTGAGAAATTGTCTGGTGGGAGAAAAAAAGAAGAGTAGGAGGCTGCCATCTGTTGGTCAATTTATCAGCACTGTCATTTAATGGTAGTAAAAAAGAATGATTTATTTAAACTTTTATCCTCTGGCTAGGGGTTTGAGCATTGGACTTTGACTCTGGAGACTAGGGCTTGAATCCCTTCTCAGCACACTCACTAGGTGGCCTTGGGGAAGTCACATTCTCAGCTTCACAAGCACAGGTAAACCCATGCTGAACAAATCTTGCCAAGAAGAACCCCTGGTAGGTTTGCCTTAGGGTCACCATCAGTTGGAAATGACTTGAAGGCACACAAGAACAAGAGAGATGTGATGTTCTAGCCATGACAGGAAACATAGCCAGAGTCTGCCATCCACACATACTAAAATGGCAAGATTTGACCTGATCCAGTTGTCCACACAGCAAGAGCCATGCCATCCAACTTCTCCCACATTGAGCAGTGCAGGGAAAGGGTACAGCCTGTTTTTAGAGCTGCCACTGCTGCTTCCTCATGAGCAGGAACTATGTATAAAGCCTGCAGATCGAGGTGGGATTACACCAATAAAATGAACAACAGTATACAAAATTATGATCAAATAAAATAAATACAATAAACACAATAAGAACATTATAAAAATCAATAAGCAACAATTATAAAGTCAATACAGCAAGCTAATCAACATCCACTTCCAAGCCATGTAGTCATGCCAATTTAACTTAAGTTAACTTAAGGCCCTTTAAGGAGGTCAGGTGGATAGGCCCACCGGAAGAGCTCCGTCTTGAGTATCTTCTTGAAGGCCTCTAGAGTGGTGATAAGACGCAGTGGCATGCCAGGCAGTGTTTAAACAGAGCATTTGCCTGCACAAAAGTGGTGACAGTGGGTCCAAAAGTAAGGGACAGGCCAGTGGGGCTGATGTGTCTGCCTGGCTGGCCTGTGTGCACAGCAATGTGATGTCTTACCGCTTTTGTCCTGGTGAATGTGGTTGCCATCGTGGTTATTCCAGGGTCAATCCAGAGCATAATTAAGTAGCCAGTGTAGACAATTCTCCTATTTCTTCTCTCTGCTAGACCCTGTGAGAAGCAGTTCGGTGTGGTTGAGGGTTTGTGATTCGTGATTGTTTAATTCTGTTTTGCCAGTTTCATTACTCTGTATGCAAGATCAAGTATTCTCTCACACACATTTCCCAACAAATCCTTAACAATTCATCACTGCTTCTTGTATATATTTTTTCAACTGAGCAAATCTGCTAAGGAGGGGAAAATGCACACTGCCTTTTGATTGGCCATCCATCTAGTCCCATTATTACATTCACACTGAAGATCTTTATAGCAGATGTTGCACTGAGTCACTTACAGATCATCTGAGGAAATGTCTTAAGACAGAATTACAGTGAGCCCTTGGTATCCTTTGGAGTTTGATTCCAGGAACCCCACCCCCACCCCAATATCAAAATCTGTGGGTGCTCAAATCCCATTAAATACAATGGCACAGTAATGTGATGTTCCTTAAACAAAATGGCAAAATCAAGCTTTGCTTTTTGGAATTTATTTTTTAAATAATATTTTCAAGCCGTGGATGGTTGGATCCCTGGGTAACAAATTCATGGATATGGAGGGTGCATTGTATGGATATAGACACACCCCCCCCGACGCGTCGGGAGGGGCCTTCTGTTGCGTCGGCCCCATAAAAGGGCATCGACGGGTGATTGGCTGAGCAGTCCGGAAGGCCCACCCTTGCCGGACTGCTTAGCCAATCAAATGGCAGTCTCGCTCCCTGGTAACGCGAGAGTTCAAATCTCGCGTGACTAGGAGTGAGATTTCAGGGGGCTATTTAGCCCCAAGCTTCCACGTGTTGGCAGCCATTTTAGAATTGCAGACGAGCAAGTCGCTCGTCTGCTCTTGGGCTCCTGGCTTTTGGACGCCTAGAATAGACCTAGAGCCTCCTGGAAGGAGCAAGAACTCGGCGGAGAGCAAGCGCGGCTTTAAAAAATACAGCCACGGCTCGCGTTTTCGGCAAGGGACGAGCGAAGCACAGCCTTGGAGACAGGCTGCGGCTCTCTAGGGACCCTTGGCCACAGCTTTGCTGGGTGGTGGCATAGCCCTCCTCAGGTGAGCCTGAGGACTGGGCTTGGACAGCGGAGTCGAACGCGGCTATAAAAAAAAATGCCATTATCAAGCTAGAGTTTGCAATCTTCTACCCATTTACCCAGAAGTAATCTGCAATGAACTCAATGGGAATTTCATCTGAATGGGCATGTCCAGCATTGCATTTGAAACAGTAGCCTAATATCACCTTTTGAGAACTCAAGTGTTTATCTGCTCTTAATGACTGCATTAGGTAGTTCCCAAGAATGATGTTTTTCTTTGCAACTATGATCTACACATGATAAAGTTAACAACCTGTTATTTTCATACATGCTACTTTTTATATTGTTCCTAAGGGACAATGGACAGAGATCATGATATTTCTAGTTGACACTAGTTCATATCAACCTGCAATTCTTACTTCTATGAGATCAGATCAGAGTTTAATCTGAATCTGGGGGCTAGTAGATCAGGATTTGAAGTCCTACAAATAGGCCTTCAGTATATGAAAAAATATTGCCCACATCTAGGAGGCCATTGGTCTCTTCTTATTTCAGAAATTAAATAAATCAGTTTGAGCGCCTCATGGACTTACTGTAAGCTAGTAGTTATTTTCAGAATACTAGAATGCAACAACTTCAGCAACAAACTGAGAAGTAGTTCTTTTTTCCTTTTCTTCTTTTTAGGAAGGCTCAACTTCTCTAAACTGGCATTCATAATTCATTACAGTGAATATACATTTTTATTAATTTAAAGAACTCAACTTCAAGAATTGTCTGTGTATCAAAAAGTATTGTTTACTACACCGTTGCTGGAGCTACTGGACAAATTGGGTTTTTTTTTCTTTTGGTTATAATCATCTTTTCCCAAAAAAATCTAAACCAAAAACAACAACAAACAATTTTTTAAAGCAGAGTTGAGCATCTTGTGACCTTCCATATGTTGTTGGTCTGCATCCCCCATAATCTTTCACCAGTAGCTAGGCTGGCTAAAGCTGAGGGAAACTGCAGTCCAACAACACCTGTACAGCCATACACAGCCCATCCCTTCTTTAAATTTATGCACCAGCCATGCAGGGCCATTAAAGTGAAAGAGGATTGTCCTTCACAATCAGAGACCAAATGTTTTGAGTAAACATGTGCATATATTTCAGAAGAGTAAATGTGCTGCAGCATCTGATAGACTGAAGTATTGCAGATTTGTGCAAACAAGACCAGAATCCATATTTGTTAAAAGCTCCCAAAAGTGAATACTATAATTGAGGCTAAACCAAGTTTAAAAGGTGCTAAAGATAAGTTTGCAAAATGGAGTGAAACATTATTACATATTATTCATAAACTAGAACATTTGTTGGAGTATCAGAACATGAATTTAGCACAATTGTGCTGGCACCAGATGGCAGACTATTACTTTTGTCACCAGAGAACTAATCATAACCATTATTCACACTCGGAGAAACACGGCAGAATTTGGTAATGAATTCTACTTTTGTATCTTCTTGTTCCAACTGTCCCTTAAATATATTTGTTTAGGTACAGTCATTTTTTTAATATTACTTTTATATTACTTTTTCTTTCATGGCAGTGGTGGGACTTTCACAACACAGTGTCTGTCAATGTAACATACTCCTATATTAATATAACAGACACAGGCCTCAATCAACATTTTGTGCATCATCTCATCCTGGCTGCAGGTCACTAACCCTCCAAAAACCTACAACAGACTGGAACTGTAAAATTCAAAGAGACATAGAAATGGATTCAAACCTGGAAAAGAATCAGTGAAATCAATCTGTTCTAATTTACTGGTGAGTAATTTAAATCCTACTGATGTTGGTAGGTCTAAAGATGACCAAGTGGAATCAAAGTCAGTTGCTTAGCTTTGTTTACTCATAATAATTTTTCACAACTATCTATGCCCACATTTGCTTTGGCAGATGCAATACCGGGGAAGCACCAAATGCTGATCTTCTTTAGTAAACTGTGTGGTTACTAACCACAAGATTACTAACAATCTGAAGTAAAATAATTTCCATGGAGGGGTTGCTTTCAAGAATCTGAGAAAACTTATTTGAAAAGAGTTGGTTTTTTTTTAACAACTGCTTTAGGTCCAGCTATCAACAAATCTATATTAAGGGAGTAGTAGTATTTCTATCTTCTCCACACTTCCAGTTGTCTTCTTTGACTGGAGTCTTTACCACATGAGACGAAAAAGTGGAATTTTAACAGGATAAAGCATCTTTGGCTGGTAGTTATCATACAATATTGTGTCTGTCATGCTGTATCCTTAAATTCCATTTGTTACTGTAGTGCACCTTTTTATTGATGGTCAAACCCATCAATAGGCTTTCAGTCTCACTGCTATTCCACTACTGCTTTGTGTGATAGGTTCTTTCTGCTACAGTTCCATTTCCTAGGTAGTTACATGGTGTGAATGGGTGTGATTCTGCTCCTCTTCACCTCACAGTGATCATGCTACCAACAGCTTCAAGAAGCCAGCTGCAGTGCACACATTCACAAAGCAGCCAGCTTTTTTTTGGGGGGGGGGGGGTTGGCAGCTGTGTACACTTGTCCTGCTCCTTACTCCAGAAGTCAACATTTGGCAATGTGGAAAACAGATCATATGACCTGTTGCCAAAGTGCGCTATCAAGGGAGAAAGTGTGATAAGAAATGATGCCTAACTGGTGTGCTTCCATTCTTAAAGTAGTGTGATTGTGGTGGGACAACAGGCTGGTGTGATAAAGTCCTTAGAAGTTTGTTGCAGGAACTTTGCCTACAGTGTGGCAGTGTAAGAAAAAATGTATGATTTCATCCTCACATATAATCCATTGCTACTATAGGGATGGGTGAAGTTTTTGTTTGGTTTATTATTAATTTAGTTATTTATTTATTATAAGGACTCTCAAAATTTCTTCATAATTGTGATGAAAATAATTTGAGATTTTAAAAATGGAAGTGGAAACATGGGGAACCTACAAATCTTAAAAGTTTGAGCTCCAATACCTGTGTATTCAACCATATTTCTGGTGCTGAATTTTGATCAGATTTTTTAAAAATAAGAACCCATCCAAATTTGCAAACTTTTCCATAGTGGAAGAAACTTGAGAGATTTTGGAGAAAATTAATTTTAAAAAACAGTGATTGCTGTTCTATGTTTCCTCACTCTTAATTGACTCTATATGTAAGGATTGCACTTCATTACTTGTGTATCAGTAAATGTTTTGGTTGCTTCTTCTGATTAGAGAAGATGGTAGAGGTATCATGAATGCTTAGAGCAGGGGTAGGCAACCTAAGGCCTGGGGGCCGGATGCGCCCCCCCCCCGAAGCCTTTGGACCAGCCCCAGGCTGGTCCTGCCGCTGCCGCCCCCTGCCGCCGCCCTCTGCCATGATGATATTGATTATTGTTGTTATTACTTGTTCTTGGGGTTTTCTTGGCAAAATCTCCACAGGGGTTTTGCCATGGCTTTTCTGGGGCTGAGAGAGTGTGCATGCATATTTTTTTAAATTTTTACAATTTATTTATTTATTTATTTATTTATTTATGGTGCTTCGGCCCCCAATTGTCTGAGGGACAGCAACCCAGCCCCCTGTTCAAAAAGGTTGCCTACCCCTGACTTAGAGGTTCTGGAAATTAGTAGAGTAAACAAACAGGCATGTTTTATTATCAAACTTCCCTTTTACTTTTCAGTCAGAGCAAAAACATCATGCTGTGGTGTAATGGCATTAAGAAATTCAGCTCTCTCTTGCATACTCAAGTGAACCTGTAAACAGGAAGGTGTGGGATTGTGTTCCTACAAGTAGTAGTAACAATAATAATATTAATAATAATAATAAAAATATTTATACCCCGCCCCTTTGCATAGTAATAAGGGCAGCTTCCAACATAAAAATACAACACAATAAGATCAATCTCAAACCCCCACCCTCCCACCCCTTAAAAAGTTATTAAACAAACATCAGTTAAAACAATTTAAAAATAAAGGCAAAGTGCTGACAGATACAATAATTACAACAACAATGGCTGGAATAGCGGCTGGAATGGGGGGAAGAAAAAGAGGTGCAGATGGGCAGGCACAAAAGGTTCTATAAAGTGGCCTTATGATTTTATATCCTATTTATTTGTTCAGTTGGTCCATCCATTCATTCATATGTGAATTCATTCATTCATATACAAGGATGATAATCTACTACAAGATTCATGACTGGATAGATAAAGCCACAATGCATACGTGTATATGTACCTTCAAATCACCTGTTAACTTTTGGTGATCCCAGGAATTCTACATAATATTACTGTATACATATGTAGGCAAGCTTTCCACATGTTCATCTGAACATTCATATAAGATAGAGACAAGAGTAACAGCTATGGGGGGTTGCAGACTGCCAGAAATAGTGCAAATTGAGTCCACTTTTAGGGTTAGGGTTAGTGCTAGGGAATCATGGGAACTGTATTTTATTGTGGCACCAGAGCTCTCTGACAGAGAAGGCTCAATGTCTCAGGGAAAAAAAAACAATTCCCATGATTCCCTAGCACTAACCCTAACCCTTAAAGTGGACTCAATTTGCACTATTTCTGGCAGTCTGCAACCCCCCTATGTCTGGGTACAGTCCTGCTTCCCCAGTATATTTGTTCAGTTCATTAGGAGCTTTTATTATGATGACTTTTTAGGCTAGACTCAAAAGTGTAAGCTTACATTGGGAAACACATACTATTGAAAGAGCTTTATCACCCCAGCCCCTTTCTTGGCGCAATCATGGAAAAAAGGGAGCTTACTGCTTTTATTGCTGCCATCATTGCATCCATTTGCTTTCATTTGATTGGAGGCTGCTGTCACCATGGTACTCCCTTCTCATTCTCCACCTTAACTTCACCCTCCTTATCCTGCATGTTTTTCCCCTTTTAAAATGTTTCTTATGCTATTTCAGAACTCTGCAGCCCTGATTCAATGTTTTAAAAGGTAAAGGGAGTCCCCTTGACATGAATGTCTAGTTGTAACCAACTATAGGGGGTGGTGCTCATCTCCTTTACTAAGCTGAAGAGTCAACATTGTCCAAGGACTACTCCGGTAGTGATTTGGCCAGCATGACTGCAGTGAATGCTGTTACCTTCCTAGTGAAGTGGTACCTGTTTATCTACTTGCATTTGCATGCTTTTGAACTGCTAGGTTGCCAGAAGCTGGGACTAGTGACAGGAGCTCACACCATCATGCAGCACTTGGGCCTCGAACTGCCAACCTGCTGATCATCAGAATTGGTGTCTTACCCACTAAGCCACCACATCCCTTTAACATTTTAGCTTTTTTTTAAAAAAAAACAAGTTGAAGCTGCAGAGCTCTGAGGCTCTGGAATTGCATGGAAAAAAAGAAGTGGAGAAATTAAAATAGCAAGGAGGAGAGAAGAAAGGGGAAAGGACACCATACATGTGACTGCAACTCTGGGAATGGCTTTTCACACCTGGGGCATTGCGCAATTGGCAGCTCATTCACAGGTTTCTCCCATGAATGAAAAGAGATGGCTGGGAGATGGGGCAGCTACAGGAAGGAAGTGGCATTGTGTGATCAGTGTTGCCGATGCTGCCTTCTTGCCAATGAAACTGCAATTTAAAAGCTGTGTGTGATAAAACTCTAAATCTAGAATGAGAAGAATTAAAAACACATGGATTAATCATTAGATGAATGCCACAGCTCCCATCACATGAAAGGTGATTCTAAACTCCAGGCTCAGAAACATGCCTAATAAAAAGATATAATGTCAGTTGAAACTACACAAGCAATGTAAAGCTTACCCAACAGAATGGTTTTCTATAAATTAGATATACAGTCATCCCTCCAGACTTGCAGACTTGCCATTCGGGGTTTCAATTACTCACAAATGGCAAGCCTGCAGCTAATTGTTGTTGTCATGTACCTTCAAGTCATTTCTGACTTATGGTGACCCTAAGGCAAATCTATCACAGGTTTTTCTGGGGCTGAGAGTTTGTGACTTATCCTAGATTATCCAGTGGCTTTCCACGACTGAGTGGGAATCAAAGCCTGATTTCCAGAGTCATAGTGCAGTGATCAAACCACTACATCTCTCTGACTATAAATGCCACAGATATTTCTCTATGTATTGCTATGAATGGAAACAGAGAAAAGGGTAATATTATTTATTCAGCTGGATCAATATGCGTCCCAGGTGCACTTGTTCACAGACTAACAACCAGAAAGCTGACTTTTGACCGAGGTGTATCAAAGGCATCCTAAGGGTTAACAAAAAATATTTAAATATGCTGTTTTGGAGCAGTTATCAGCATACCCTTGCTTCAGGCTGTGACAATCTGTTAGCTCTTTCTCAAAACTAGTTCTTACATTTGTAATGCAAATGTTACTATGTTCAGCAAATGGCAATTTTTTTTAAAAAAAGGAACAACAAAAAAACTAATACCAGTAACTCATCAAAAGCAGAAATATACACAGTCCCATCTCATCAGTAATGCAAGTTTATTACTTACAGCTACTCTCTTTTCCAGGATTATATCTGTTTTGGTCTAGAACAAAGCAAGTTATTTAGGGTTTATTTGGGTCCCCCACCACCAACAACATGTAAAGGTTGCTGTGCTGTGACATACAGGACATAATGTTCTCCTGAAGAAGTCTATTGAGTTTGGTTATTTTATTTTTTTAAAAGTAACCACCTATACCTACTTTTTTCAGCATTTTAGCTTTATAGATACTACTGTAATAGCAATCTTTTCCTCTGAGTGTGGATCCTTGTGAGTGGATCCCAGAGCGCAGGATAATACAATATTAAGCCAACATAGGTGAACCCCAAGGTATGCAGAGGTACCAGTTTTTTTGTTTCAGGTAAGAAAAGGCCAAAAACAGCAGGGCAAGTGAAAGAAGAACTGGAGAAGGGAGGAGGAATGGAGTATAAGGGCATGGTTGACTAACTATTTGGAATATTGAAAGAAAAAAAAAGATTGATATTTTCCCTTTATTCCTTTGTTCTCCCAAAAATGTAAAATTCTGATAATATTCTGTACTTATGATTGTTGTGTGTCATCAAGACATTTCTGACTTATGGAGACCCTAAGGTGATCCTATCAAGGGATTTTCTTGGCAAGATTTGTTCAAAGGAGATTTTCCATTGCCATTCTCTGAGGCTGAGGCTCAGAGAGTGTCACTTGCCTAACCTCACTCAGTGGGTTTCCATGACTGAGTGGAGATTTGAACTCTGGTTTCCAAAGCCATAGCCCAGCACTCAAACCACTACACCACAGTGGTATATATGATAAGCTGATCTTTAATAAACATATTTGATGTTATCTGCCATCAAGCTAACTTCAACTTATGGCAATGAGTGAGAGACCTCCAAATAAGAGGCTAAACAGACAGCGGGTAAGGGGTGGCTTAACACCACCCCTTTGCACGCTGGATCGGGGCCATGGCAACCACACGTTGTGGCCCCAATCCAGCATTTTTCCAGTGCAAAAAAGGAGCTGCAAAATGCCACTCCTTTTTGTGCTGGAAGAAAGGCACACTTTCACCACCGCCGCAGCTCTTCTTTGCTCCTGTGGTGTGTGGCATATAGTTGCTGGGGGAGGATAGTGCTGCTATATGGGCGCAGGCCCTCCCAGCCGGGTACTCTGTCACTGAGCAGGTGAGGGGAAGTGGGCGGGGGGGGGGGGGGCGGAGTGGCTCTGGTTCATAAGAACACCTTGACCTTGACCAGGATACCTGTCCGGAATACAGTCCATTTCGAGTGTATGTACCTTAGCCTGAAGACCAAGGATAGATTGGGGACTTTGCTAGTCTACCGGCCACCCCATTGTCTAGCAGACTCCCTGACCGAGCTGACACAGCTGGTCCATGAGCTGGTGTTGGAGACCCCCAGACTTCTAGTTTTGGGGGACTTCAACATCCCGCTCAAGACCAGCTTAACAGGCGCGGCTCGGGAGTTTATGGATACCATGACAAACATGGGCCTATCCCAATTGGTCAACGGGCCTACACATTGTGCGGGTCATACACTCGATGCGGTGTTCTGTACCGAACAGGCATATCCGTGGGCGGAGGTGGTAAGCACCTCCGCATTGTCATGGACAGATCATTTCCTGGTCAAGACAGAACTCAGAGCCAATTTCTGCTCCTCCGGGGGTGGTGGACCCATTCGAATGGTCCGCCCTCGAAGGCTGATGGAGCCAATTGGATGTTAAGGAAAAAGCAACATGGGATATACAGTAATAGAAATAAAAATATGTATGTGAATGTCAAAGTGACTAAGCAGGAGCAATCAGGAAGATACACAGGTGAAAAAGATAATATAATTAAGAAGCCTTGAGAGCCAAGGACAAAGTTATAGAAGGTATATTGAGAACACCTGTGATAGATTGCAAACACCTGAGACTCATTAAGTGGTCAAGGTAAAGTGATGAAACACTTGGGTTGGTCTTAGGTATGGGATGATCTATGTGGACCAATCAAGATGTATGTACACACCCACTGGGTGGAAACTGACTGGTGGGTGGTGTCTAACAATGGCTATAAATTGCAATGTTTGCTAATGTACATTGTGGAGTAGTTTGGTGTATTGTGGAGTAGTTTTGGAGATATTGTGAAGTGTAGAGATTGTGATTTGTAGGGCATATAGTATTTATGTATATAGTAGAATAAAGTAGATCTTTTATATAAGACTACTGAGTTGTCTGGTGTCTTGAGGGAAGATACAAGAGCCAGAAGAATCCTGGAGAGGTTTGGAGACATCTCAGGAAGAAGAGTGAGAAGGCTTGGAGAGTTTGTCAGGGTCTTCAGCCTATTCTCTGAAACTCTGCTGCTTGGGAAAGAAGCATCAACCACTGATCAAAGCTGGTCAGCTCTGCTGCATAACAAGGTGGTGAGTTAGAGCCAGAGGTGAAGAGCTACAACTCCCATCATACCTGACATTGGATTCCAGAAAGCCTTAGAGGGTTTAATGGTTGGGAATACCGGGGATCCTGTCGATGCTCTAGTCAATACCTGGAACACCGATCTCACCAGGGGTATTGACACGAATGCTCCCAAGCGCCCTTGCCATCCCACTTCTAATCGGAGGCCATGGTATACGCCAGAGCTGAGGAGGATGAAGTGGTTTGGACAACAGCTAGAGCGCAGGTGGTGGAAGACTCGTCTCTTATCTGACAGAACTTGCCATAGGAACTTTCTTCGTTCCTATCGGGAGGCAATACGTGCAGCGAAGAGAGTTTTCTCCTCTGCACGTGTTGCGTCTGCAGAGTCCCGTCCAGCAGAGCTGTTTAAGGTGGTGAGGGAGATGACGCAGGTGCCCCCTGTGCCAAATCCCTTGCTTGACCTGACGATGGCCTGCTGTGACACATTTAACAACTTCTTTGCAGACAAAATCTCTCAGATAAGAGCCGACTTAGATGCCACCATTGAAACAGAGTCGATAGGCGAGGCGTCCAGTGACTCCGCCGATGTAGTTATACTGGATCAGTGGCAATCTGTGAGTACCGAGGACGTGGACAAGCTGCTTGGTAAGGTGAGGAAGACGACTTGCCCTCTCGACCCTTGCCCATCATGGCTGGCCATCCAGGGGGGGGATGCATTGATGAGATTCCTCACGGATATCATCAATGCATCCTTCAGGGAAGGACATGTTCCATTTTATTTAAAGGAAGAGGCTGTTAGGCCGCTTCTGAAAAAACCTTCCCTGGACCCCCTGGATATGAGAAATTATAGACCTGTGTCACTGCTGCCATTTTTGACCAAGGTGGTTGAGAGGGCGGTTGCTCTTCAGCTCCAAGCTGTCTTGTATGAAGCCGATTATCTAGACCCATTTCAAACCGGCTTTAGGACAGGCTTTGGGGTTGAGACTGCCATGGTTGCCTTGACCAACGATCTGCGTCTGAGCATCGACAGGGGTAGTGTGACCCTGTTGGTGCTCCTAGACCTCTCAGCGGCTTTCGATACTATAGATCACGGCATCCTCTTGGACCGCCTGAGGGGGTTAGGTATCGGGGGCACTGCTTTGCAGTGGTTCCGGTCCTTCCTCTCGGGTCGGTCCCAGAGGGTGCTGCTCGGGGACTGTAGCTCCAGTAAGAGGAACCTCACTTGTGGGGTTCCTCAGGGGGCTATTTTGTCCCCGATGTTATTCAACATCTATATGAAGCCACTGGGTGAGATAATACGGAGTTATGGTGCTGGGTGTTATCAGTACGCCGACAACACCCAAATCTATTTCTCCGTGTCTCATTCGTCGGCCTCGAATTCCAATGGCATCTCTTCTCTCAATGAATGTCTTCAAGCGGTAATGGGCTGGATGAGGAAAAGCAGATTGAAACTGAATCCAGGCAAGACGGAGGTGCTCGCGGTAGCGGCCCCGAAACCAAGAATTGGGTTGCAACCTCCAGTCCTGGATGGGGTCACACTCTCCTCCAGTGACTGTGTTCACAGTCTGGGAGTGCTCCTTTACTCGTCGCTCCTGATGACAAATCAGGTAAATGCGATGGTCAGGAGTGCCTGTTATCAGCTTCGGCTGATACGACAGCTGCGCCCTTTTCTGGAAGTAAGGGATCTCGAGACTGTTGTGCACGCACTGGTAACCTCATGCCTGGACTTCTGTAATGCGCTCTACTTGGGGCTACCCTTGTGCTTGGTTTGGAAACTTCAGCTGGTACAAAATATGGCAGCCAGGCTTGTTTCTGGTACATCTAGGAGGGACCACATTACTCCGGTTCTGAGGTCCCTCCACTGGCTGCCTATTAGCTTCCGGGCCCGGTACAAGGTGTTGGTTATTATCTTTAAAGCCCTAAATGGCTTGGGTCCAAGCTATCTCAGGGACCGCCTCCTCCCGTACAATCCTCCCCGCCTCCCCGTGCTCTCCAGTCCTCTGGGAGGAAATTACTGCAGCCTTTAAAATCTAGGCTTGCAGCGACCTCCCAGAGGGCGTTCTCTGCTGTCGCCCCCAAACTCTGGAACGACCTGCCGGATGAGATCCACCAGTTGACATCATTAGACAGCTTTTAAAAAGCTGTCAGGACGGATCTCTTCCGGCAGGCCTTTCCAGATTAACCATCCCGGCCCAGGCTTCCTGATCCCCTCATTCCTCCCGTGGCTCCATCTTTAGTGATGGTTGAGGATCCCCAGAGGGACATCAGGGTTTTTGTTTGTTTTAATTATGGTTTTATGTTTTGATATTGTGTTTTTAATTTGTCATATTGTTTAATACTTTCTTAAGGGGGGGAGGGATTATAATGTTTTAATGTTATATTTTACTCTTATTATTTAAAGCAAAAGCAAAGCAGCTTCATTTATATACCGCTTCATATCACGCTATGGGATGTCTAAGCGGTTTACAACTGTGAGCTGATTATTTACTGTTGTCAACCGCCCGGATTGGTTTACCATAGGGCGGTATACAAATAAATATTATTATTATTGTTATGTGTCACAGGAGCATCCCAACATTGCCCACCATCTGGTCAGGTGGACGGCATGACAGTGGTTTGGAGGTGGAGTTGGGGCATGAGGCATGCAGTTGCCACATCCCCCACTCCACCCTGATGCCGGCCCTTTTGGCCAGTCTGTACAGCCCCTAAGTGGCTTTCTTAAAGAAGTGCTTACTGCTGAGTCAAACCCTGAACACTTCATGTCCAGGATGGTCTCATGATCCAGTGCTGCGTTGCTAATTTGACAAGTGCCAGAATGTGCATGGAATTTAATGTTGCCACATCATTAATAATAAGAAGAGAGATGCTCAAGAGAGAAATTCAGTTTACAGAAGAACAACTTTGCACATAAGATAATTACTTTTATAGAGTAAATAATAATGGAACTATTTCCTTTGATTAGGACTCATGGGTGTACTGCAGATAAACAAGGCAGTATTTTCTTTTAAACAATGAAGAATCATATTCATGGAACAAGATGCAAATTGCCGACTTACAGAATTTCTGGGAACAATGATAAGTGAAAGGTCAAATATACAGTAGATACAGGAATTCAGATACTGTGAATTCCTAACAGCATAAGCATAGGTGTTTTCCTCTTAAGATTTTTTGTTATAGCCCCCCACATTTTACCATTGACTTATCCACAGGTCATATCAAATTCCATGATTTGACCCTAAAACCTTCCCTCGACTTGAGGTCAACTTATACACGAGTGTATACAGTACATATTGCATCAAAAAAGATACACAGATACAGTGGGCCCTCCTCATTTGCTGGGGTAGGGGCACAGGACACCTATGAAAGTTGGAAAATGCAAATAAATAAACACAATCTTTTTTCTAAGAGAAAACTCTCTAGGAATTTCTAGGTCCTCCCGTGCAACTATATGGTCAACATCTGCTGGAAGTTGACTATAGAATTGTGCTGGAGGACTTACAAATGTCCAGAGAATTGTATCTTTATGACTCTCTAGGTCCTCCCATGCAATTTCTGGAAAGCCAATGTGGCCTCAAAATCTCTGACAGTTGCCCATATAAGTTTTAAAGTTAGAAAATAAAAATTTTTAAACAGCAAACCTTATAATAATAAGCCATGGTTCATACTATGCCGTGGTCACATGAGTAAGACTTTGAATGCATAGTCTTTAGGATGCCCAGAATCCTTAAAAAAATAGGGTAGAGTGTTTGGACAACAGTCCTAAGGATATTGTGCTAGATGGCTCAAACACAAAATAACATCTCTGCAGCTCTATGTCTGAATGAGTTCATGCACTATGAATAAGTGTCTTGTTATTGTTGTGTGCCTTCAAGTAATTTTCAATTTATGATGACCCTAATGCAAACTTATCATGGGTTTTCTTGGCAAGATTTGTTCAGAGTGCTTTGCTTTCCCTTCCTCTGAGGCTCAGAGAGTGTGCCATGCCCAAGGTCACCCAGGGGATTTACATGGCTGGGCTGGGATTCGAACTCTGATCTTCAAAGCTGCAATCCAATGTTCACCTATTTTGCAATTGTTATATATAGATGGCAGGCTTCCATGAAATGTGTTTATGATCAACATGAAAAAAACTGAATATTTGCCAATATATCACCTGCTAGCCTATCCATTTTTATAGAAGTCTTTCTAGGTATTTGCTCCCACGCTTTGGATCCTCCCACCAAAGCTCTCCCATTTTTTCTTGTATTTCTGCCAGAAGGCAAAGAACTTTATGTTCAGGTAGAGTTTGATCAACAAACCAGTTGCTAATGAAGGGGTGCTATATTTTCTTCATTGATGCATTTAAATTAAATTAAATTAGTTTAATTCTGTTTTAATTTTTGATCTTTTTGTATTAATGGTTTTTCAGCTTAGTCTTATTTGGTGCCAACTTGAGACCCATTTTTGGCACAAAGGTGGGTTATAATTCCACTCAATCTGTCAGTCAATAAATATAGCTGACCTCCATAACACTGACTTTCAAGCAAAAGCACAAAGATCAGGCTGCTTGTCTTTGATTAACATGATACACAGCACATGCTGAGGTCCCTTTTTTGGGTGGAAGCCAGTTATCCTGTGCAAAACAAACTAGAATGTAATTAATTAATTTATTTTATCTGTAGATCATTCCTTCAATATACAGCTTCTGTTATATTCTTGAATTTTTGAGAACGCTTATATTTATTAAGCCATGCCAATTAGAAAAGAGATAAAAGTTCTGCAAACAATAATTATTAGCAATGCAGAGTTGTTGTTGTTGTTGTTTTTGTTTTTACTCAAGGTAATCTATAACTCATTTTTCCTCTTTGGAGGAAAATGAAATTATTTCTCTATGCACACAAGATGAAGTCTGAGGGGATGTCCTGCTGAAGGACTAGCTCTCCTTAATGCCCTTAGTCTTCCCTCATTATTCTGTTATATCCCATGATAGAAACATTAATTTGACACAGCTGAATTGTGCTACCTACATTTCTCATACAACACACTCTGTGCCTAAGGCATGGTTTGTTGCTTTGGTGCTGGGGCCAGAAGGACTATCCATAAATCCCGTGCTGTACAAGGAGCAATTAAGCTACAGGTTGTCTAGCTGTGAGCAGTTTAGCAGATGTGCCTAATAAATTATTTGATTATATTTATTTCCTGTCATTTAGGCTTTAGATACCAGCATAGTTTCCTCCTGTGTTTTCTCAGGCAATTAATATGCTTTAAATATGGAATGTAATGAGTCTTACATATCTCAAATATTAATATTTGTATGTGTCCCAGTTCAGGGAGAAAGCTGGGATATAAATCAAATCAAATCAAATCAAAAATATTAAATAAATAAACAAATAAATAAAATCTATGCCTAAATAAACACTCTTGTGAAGAGAGATGTATTTATTTTAATGATGAAGAAATAAAAAGAAGGGTAGAGTCATTTGCTCAGGGACACGCATCAGTTCAGCAGAATGAAGAAATAGGAACAAAGAACTCCTCTTCCCAGTGTATTGTCAGCAAATCCTTGGGAGCTTATCACATGCAAAAATAAAGGGATTACTCCTGCTGGGATAGTCGCTTACAGGATGCAATCTGGAATTATTGCACAAAAAACGCCACCAATGCCGCTGGGCGACTGCATCCCAGCTCCCAGCCATGCTCAGCCAGCTGATTTGCAAACACCCCATGTTTGCAAATCAGCCACCTGAGTATGGGTGGGAGCCAGGATGCAGCCAGGATGCAGTTGCCTCGTGGCATCGGCAGAACTTTTCATGCATTAATTCCCAATTGCATCCTGTAAGTGACTGTATCCCAGCAATGGTAAGTATCTTTATTTTTGCATGCGATAAGCCCCTTGGTTATGATGGGCATCTGTTGTTTGCTTTCAGGTAGTTTCTGACTTATGACAACCCCATCACAGGGTCTTCTTGGCAAGTTTCTTCAGAGGGTGTGCCACTGCCAACTTCTTAGGCTGAGAGAGTGTGATTTGCCACCCAGTGAGTTTTCATAGCCATGCAGGGATTTAAACCCTGTTCTCCAGAGACATAGGAGATTATCACATGAGCGCAGGATGTCATTGTTCCATCCCAGTCCTGTCCTTCCTGCCTGATCATGGGACGGACTTTTGCACTTGACCTGCACTTGACCTGCACTTGACCTGGCAGGGAAGCATGAGTGAAAGTGATTGCGGAAATCACTTTCTTACTGCAGTCGGCTGAAAAGCACTTTCAGCCATCATTTTCAGTCTTTTGTATTAACAGCTTAACTCGTTAATACCATGATGGCTGAAAGTGTTTTCAGTTAACAGCTGAAAGCACTTTTCAGACAGCTGCAGTGTGAAAGTTATTTGCACAATCACTTTCACTCGGGTCATGGACGGGATAAGGACAGGAGAGCAATCCAGTCCCTATCCCATCCTTCATGTGATAATCTCCATAGTCCAGCATTCAAACCACTACATGACAATGGACTGGGAAACAGTGCAAATATTTTCCCTCCTCTGACTGTCTGCCTACCTATCCACCAATCTACCTATTTATCTAGTTTAACTTCTGTGTTGATCTAGAATACTGCAAGTGCTACCAATGGTCATGTTGCAGAATGATTTGTTCTTTTTATGAATAGCTGTTTTCTTTCCCATATTCTCACAGTAATACAGTGGACTGTTGGTATCCTCTGGATTTGATTCCCGGACTCCCCATGGATGCCAAAATCCATGGATGCTCAAGTCCCTTTAAAATAGAATGGTATGATAAAATGGTGCCTTATAAAATGGCAAAATCAAGGTTTCCTTATATATTCAAACCATGGATGAATGGATCTGTGGATGGAAGACCAACTGTATGGGTTCTATATTATTATATTATAAGATTACTATTTATATAAAGAATTTTGCCTCCTTAATAAATACATAAAATATTTTATTTATTATTCATTTCTTTATATTATTCCTTCTGGGAGATTTTATATATATATATATATAAAGACTGGCACTTCTCTTTATAGTTTTTCTATATAGCTATTCTATATATATAGAATACATTCAATCTGGATGAGGGGGAAATGAAAATCAGAGATCACCTTCCCTCCTTTTACAAGCGTATCCTGCTTCAAAGCTGAACATATGAGTTAATGTTATTTTGAACTTTACACTTCTCCAAGGTTCAGCATTGATCAGGGAAAGTTTCTATGGGATCTCCCTTGAAGACAAAGACACAGATGTCACACTTGTAAAGGTTTCAGTTTTTGCAAATCAACAGTGCAATGGGACTTGCCAACAAAATGTAGTAGTGCAAGGTACCCACTCAGCATGTCAGCTAGCCAGCCATGGACTCTTTTTAGGATACACAATGCCACCCCTTTCTACATTTGTAATCCCTTATCCTAATTGGCTGTTCTAGATGTGGCAGGAAAAGGTTGTCACACTTACACTTTTTACAGGAAAAAAAGACTTAAAATGCCAGTCTTTCTATTTCCCTACAGCAAAATTCATTTCCTTCCATTACACAAAGACAGTGATTACTAGTAGTGGGATGAGGCTAGTGGAAAAATAATACTATAGGGTAAAATTCTATTTTTCAATAGAAAGGACTTGAAGAACAACCATAGTCATTGTCTCTGTTCTATTTTCTCTATGTCAGTTCATGGAGCCTTTCTAAGTTTGGTCTGACCATATTATACACTGGTCCACAGGAGGTGTTTAGTCTTTACTGAGTCACTGTGATTGACTTGATAGGCATTTTGAGAATAATGTTGTTTGCATTCATTGAGAGTTCAGCTACTCTGTCTTAGAAGGGCAGTTTCAAGAGGTGACCAGAGTATTACCTGGTCCAGAGAGTCACTGTGGCTTGAGGATGCGGGAAATGATCTTTGTATGCTGGATGCTTGCCTATTTGAGCCTTTCCTAGGGCACTGCTTGGTTATGGATGACTTCAGCATGTCATTATATTCAATCCTCTTAAATGTAAGTTTCCAAGTTCTGTGACAAATTAATATTTTCAGCAAAAAAGCTGGATTTATTTCCTCAGATGTTTGGATGCTAGTTACAACCCAGTTGTTGTGGCTTTGTTTCCTCAGATGTTTGGATGCTAGTTACAACCCAGTTGTTGTGGCTTTGTGAATTTTTATGTAGTGTTCATTCTAATTTGTAATTAGAATAGAGAATATTTGGTGTTCAGTTTGACTATTGCAGACAAAAGCTTTAATTATTATGATACTTTGATATTGAATTTTTACTTGGTTATTGTGTTCCTTCAAGTCATTTCTGATTTATTGAGAGAACCTAAGGCAAACATATCTTAGGGTTCTCTTGGCAGAATTTGTTCAGAACAGGTGCACTTGCCTTCTTCTGAAGCTGAGAAAATGGGACTTGTCCAAGGTTACTCAGTGAGCTTCCATGGCCAAGCAATGATTTGAACCCTGATCTCCTAGTAGCCTAGTCCAACTTTCAGAACACTACACCATGCTAGCTCTTTTACTTTGTTTATATTTATTAATTAAAATACTTATATCCTGCCTTATATTCAAAGATCCCTGGGCAGCTTACAATAAAATCAAGTTCAAACAATAAATGGTAGCAATAGTTTCAAAAGATTAAAAATATATTATTGACAGCCAGTGCATTTCCCTCTGAAGTGGTGTTATATGGAACTTGAATGGAATCCCAGTTCACTGTCTCACTATTGCATTTTACACTAGCTGCAGTTTTTGAGTTATCTTCAAAGGTGGCCCCACATAAGAATACATGGCAGTAGTCTAATTGAGAGGTTACCAATGCATGGACAACTGTGGCTAAGTTTCTTGTTCAGGAAAAGTACAGCTGGTAGACTAATCAAAGGTTCCCCCAAGCATTCTGAGCCACTGGGTCTATTTGGGCAACCAGTTACAAAAGTAAATTTAGAAGTACTCCCAGACTACACACCTGCTCCTTCAAGGAGGAGTGCAACCCCATTCAGGGCAGGTAAACTACCCTATTTACAGACCCAAGCACCACCAATTCACAGAGCCTCCATCTTATATGGGTTCAGCTTCAATGTATTGGCCTTCATCTGGCCCATTACAGCATTCAAGCATTGCTTCAGCACCTTTACAGCCCCAGATGACAAGAAGTAAAGCTGAGTGTCACCAGCATACTGAAGACACCCACTATTAACTTTGGGCCGAAACAGACAGGCAAGAAACGCTAGCTTCAGGGTAGCATGGGGACATAGCATATGCACGGTGCACCACTCCCAAGCCAACATTCTCAAACTAGTGGTGGGTTTGTATCTTTCTACAAGGTCTATTATAGCTGGATTTCACATTAATTCTCATGCATTCTCTTAGCAGGCACTGTCATGATGTTTCTGTGGCATGACGTTTATACGTGCCACATGGCAGAAACACTGAAAAGTTTCTGCTGCCATGGCAAAGCCAGTTTTTTTCCTCTCCAAAAAGGAGCGGCATTTTGCCGCTTCTTTTTGGGCCAGAAAAACACTGGATTGGGGCTGTGGTGTGCGTTTGCCATGGCCCCGACCAGGCATTCAAAGGGGTGGCATAGAGCCAGACTTTTGGGGTGGTCTGTTTCACCCCTTTATTTTCTTTTGTTATATCAATTGTGAACTTTATTATCTCTCCTTTTAAGGTTGCTTTGTGACAGTTTAATGGTGGGAATCAATAAACAATATAGGAACATCTTGTCAATTACTTCCCTTTTACATTTAACACTCTTATATATCCATTAACATAAGAGAATGCATGAGAATTAATATGAAATCCAGCTATAGTAGACCTTGTAGAAAGATACAAACCCACCACTAGTTTGAGAATTCAGCTAACTTAGCAAATTATAATGACACTGATCAGGCAATTACAAACAAAAGAATGACTGTGTTAAATATCTTACTCAGCACAAATATGAATGAAGTGTTTAGTTCTACTGTTCCAGCGCCACTACGAAAAGTATTATGACCAACCAATAATAATTAGGCAGCCATACAGACTTCACATAAATGTTTTGCAAACCATCTTGTAATGGAGGATTTGAATAGTCTGCAGCTTCCTATGAATCCCAGTCTGTTTAAAGGAAAATGAATTCAGCCACAAACATATCCAGTTTGAATAGGGATGGAAAGAATATTCAAAAATATTTTTAAATGTCAAAAAGCTGTGTTTCTCAAGTGATGGAAAATCCTGACAAAGAAAATCTGGGCTGACAAGATTCTTAAGAGTTTGAGACTTATTCTGCACAAAAATGATATGCAGTTTTTGTGCAGAGTAAGTTTTCAACTACAGCACATTCTGTACAAAATGTTTCTTCCACGGATATGCTGTTTTCTGGGCAATAAAAAAATAAAAAATGTGAGAATTTTGTGCAGAAAGAGTCCTAAAAACTGTGAGTAGTTTCCCCAAACTTTAACTTTTGAAGCGTTTCTTGCTGCAGGAAAGAAACTGCTAATACTATCAGTGCTTCCTCTGAGAATGTAATTAGTGAAGGATTACATCCTTACACTTTAAAACTCACTAAAAAGGACACAAATAGGTACTAAAACTAAACAAAACTGGTAAGACATAGAGCTGGATGCTGTACAAATCTACTCAGAGATATCCAACTACATTCAGTGGAACCTATCCTCCACTATGTCTAAGCTTACTATTGGAAGTGAAACTTATTCTCTGCACCAACTACTGCTTTCAAAAGTATTTGGAGCACAGCTATGTGGAATACTTAATCTATTCTTTAAATTACAAATGAAAATGAAAATTGAATCCATTCCATCCCGAAGGTAGCACAATCTCTTGCACATCAGAATGAATGAATGAACAACATCGCTAAAACATATTCATAGTAAAAAATGCTAGCCATGTTCTATATTCATAATACTAGAAATCAGTATTCTCACAGGCTGCTGAAATATCTTTTAGTGATTAAACATAAAACTTACCTGCACAAGAAAAGAAAGGTGAAACCTATTGGGACAGTAGCAGCTTTCTCCATACTTCTTTGCATGCCTTCATAGCACTTCCAATCTCTTCCCAAAGTGGGACAGTCATCAATGTGTGCCTTTTGCCTAACGGGAAAAACTGTAAAGCAAAAGGTACACTTTGATGATCATCTCCCCTTCGGAAGAGAACAGAAGTGCTACAAAGTCATGCAGAGTGGCAGGAAATAGCCATTATGCTCCCTATCAGTTTTGCCTTCCTTTTCTGTAAAGAAATAGCTGTAAGCTAACCATGGCTGCTGCAGGCAAAGCTGATAAGGAACAGCTTTGTCCTAATCTCAACAAAATTAACCTAGTAGTTTGACAGTTTAGATTAGACAGTTCTTTGATGTCCAAAAGATCAGTACTGAATCCCCTTCAGTGTATTTTGTGAGGTATGTTGAATTGGAAAATGACAAGGATTCTGCTAGTCACTGTTCACATAAACCCCAAATATTTGTGAAGAGTTTTACAGTCTGTTTTTTGAATGAATTTTGCTCAAGTTGCCTTATCTTAGACTGCAATAACACACACAGAGACACACAGACACTTCTCTCCCTGCCCATCCCAACAACACACAAGCTCCCACCTGCCACACAACTCCACTGTTTTGGTCCCTTGGCTGATGAAGGGGGGTAAGAGTACCCTCCCTTGGCCAACAAACAGAGGTCAGAGTGTTTTCAACTCTTGAGAATCAGGTGAATTATACAAAGTTGAAACCAAAGTAGGCTCTGTGTTAATTGCATGAATGAAATTAAAGTGCACACTTGTATCATTTAAATAATGTCTTTAGAGAAACCTGAATGGTCTAGGATCACTGAGAGGGAGAAAATGGGGCAGGAGACAGTTTACATCTCTCTTCCTGTCATTGAAAGATTGTGACAGTGGAAGCTTCTCTTTAACTAAAAATAGAAACTAGGGGAAAGTGATTTTTAAGAGATTGTGGCATGGAAAGAAAAAAAAATCTTGTTTCCTATCCTGCACAGTCTCAAAAGGTAAAGTTAAAGGTAGTCCCTTGACATGAATGTCTAGTCATAACCAACTGTAAGTGGTGGTGCTCATCTCTATTACTAAGCCCAAGAGCCAGCGTTGTCCGAGGACTACTCCGGTGGTCATGTGGCCAGCATGACTGCACTGAACGCTGTTACCTTCCCACCAAAGTGGTACCTATTTATCTATTTGCATTCATGCTTTCAAACTGCTAGGTTGGCAGAAGCTGGGACTAGTGACAGGAGTTCACCCCATGACGCAGCACTTGGGCCTTGAACTGCCAACCTTTAGCTCTTCCGATCATCAGAATTGACATCTTAACCACTAAGCCTCTGCATCCCACACACAGTCCCAATGCTGCTCATAAAATGAACGTGATGACTAGGCCGGTCCTAAGAGGATGTATACTGAACATTTATTCACAGTAATTAGGATTAAAATACACAATTTTAGAAGGGGCATAAGAACCAGAGACTGAAAACATTCTACACACAATTGAACTTGACAAGAGATTTATTTTGGACAGTAGTAGATAACATGCAAAAGCCCTGTCTTGGTTGTAAGGTATCTGTCTTGGTTCCAGGAATTACTGGAAGTGTGTCAGGTAATCTTCTTCATTCACTATGCTACATGGCACTATCATGTAATTTTAAACTGTGACTCATATATTGAAACAAAATACACACACATCAAAAGAAGATGCAATTGAATTCTATACCAATGACTGAAAAGATGTAATAGATCCCTTTTCCCTTATACATTTTTAGATTTAACAAGCATGGGGGACAGAGAGATTGCTTTCTACCAGACGTCCTGTGATATTTATATATCAAGTTAAAAAAAGACAAGAAACCTATATATTTTCTTTGTGATTTCTTTGTGATGCTATTATTATTTCTTTGTGATGCTATTATTAGTTTCGGGTAAAAATAAAGTTTACCAAACAACGTTGTAGGCAAGAACCAAGGGATCTGCAGAAGACAAATGTAACCAGAATTAAATGGTTTATTTTTATGTGCTTTGTAGATTCCTTTAGTTCATCGTACATACATATTGTTAATATATGTCTCATTTAATATTTATGGCAAAGAGAAATGGTGATCTAGGAAAGTGTTGCTGTAACCTTTAAGCTAAGGGCAAGTATCTTCAGCCCTAAAAGCTCCACTGAAATAAATGGTGCCTGCCAGAGTGAGGAAGTGTGCAGCTTTCAGCCGAAGTCTAGCTTCATCAACCAAGTACACTGGGTAAATGTGTTTCTTAAGGGCGTTCATAAAACTGGCTTATATTTTGAAACCATTTAACTTGCAAACTCTGTATCTTTAAATGACTTTGCCCAAGGTAGAACAGATATTGCGGGTATCACCTCCCAAGGTAAATGGTTTTAGTATTTTATCATGGTCTTCAAGATTTCCTTAAGGCATGGATTGTTGTTTTTTAAATGAGATAGATAGATTAGATGAGGGTACTTGTTATTACAAACTGCACAGTCAACTGGGATTGGTACTAAATGCTCTTACTATCATAATAGCCAATCTTGTGTTAATTCTAGCCTGAAGCGCCTTGACTTTTTATGTGCAGAGATAATGGGGGGTAAAACTACAGATTTTTTTGGTTGTACAGCAAATTCTTTCCAACCATATCAAATAAATTATACAGACTTGCAAACTAAAAATGGTTTGGGCATTGGAAGAATTCCCAGAAATAATATGCAAAAATTATTACCCTTGATAGTTAAAGAATGTTGTGCTCTTTGAATGAGAATTTTCTTTGTAGAGTGCTGGCAAATAATCTACATTCCAGCCTCATGTTTTAACAAACTACAAGGGAGTTATTTCAAACATATGGGGGGGGGGGTTCCCCCCTCCGCTTCATGCCATATACAGTATATTTCATGCTTCATTTTTGTGTACTGCCATGTTTGATATAGATTACATCATTTATAAACTTATTAAACTTGACTGTCGTTGTTGTTTTTTAAAAAAACCCACATATGCTTTAGGGGGTATTACTTATTCTTAAATTACATCAAATCTTTTTTAACCTGATTTGCCCTTCATTAACTGATTTGCCTCAATTACTCCCAAGCCAAACAAAATTACAGTGCCCCTGATAACACAATTATTTAAGCCATATTTGCTTAATTACCAGTAACCTTTTAAAAGTGTCAACACTCATATTAAAATATAGTAGAGATCTTGAAGCTGAACACAGCACATTTACAGAAATGGAGAACTGCACCCAAATTCAAGCCAGTGGAATGTATTTCCAAATCACTGTGCATAAGATTAAAGCCTCAGACAATTGATTTGAATACTACTAGTTCGTCAGTGACAATAACAGTTTATTAGAACAAAACAGGCTTGCTTTAAATGGAAACCTGATACCTTAATTTTACAAAATGAGGATCATTAAAAGGCATAATATTTAAAAAAGTAAAACAGGAATAGTTTTACTATTTCTGATGCTTATTAGTATTTATTCACCACAATATGTTAGACAATAATATCAAGGTTTACAGTCTGAGAGAATTCAAATGGCTGTTCATGGATTGGTCTGACAACAATATGTTTCATGTCTGCCCTAAAAATGTGATTTAAAGCCATGGAAGTCACTAAAAATCTGCTCCCATGGCATGTTCAGCCAGAAAGCCAGACATATTTTATGCTGGATTAGACCCTAAAGTGTTATAAAAAATACCTTTGCTTCTCCCTCCCTCTTTTTGTAAGCACTACAAATCCACATAGACAGAATCAAGTTCTTTATGACAAATCTATTGTTCATGCCTTGTGACACTGTTCCTCTGTAGGCCCTGGAGTGTAGTTTCTTTTTTCTTTTTCTTTAGTATTAGGAAATAGTCATCATTCTTCAGAATTTAAAACCACACATCTTTTGTTCCCTAATGGAATTCATGTTTTGAAACAGAACTTAAAAATTAAACTAACTAAAGCAACACTGGGTTGGATCCAGGTTAAACTGATCATGCTTTAATCTCAATGAAATAAATGGGAACATAATAAGGACCAACTTCCTTCCCATTTATTTCAATGATACTAAATAATAATAATAATAATAATAATAATAATAATAATAATAATAATATATTTATATCCCGCCCCTCTGTGCACAATTGGGGTGGCTAACAACAATTAAAAATACATAAAATACAAATTCAAAGGACCAATACCCACCCACCCCTTAAAAATGTATTAAACTAACCACTAATTAAAACATAAAATTAAATAAAACCAATAACCAACAAGAAAATAACAAGCAGTGGAGAAACAAAACAAAAACAGCAAAGTAGCGGAATGGCAGCGGCAATCAAATTGGAAGAGGGCAGAATAAAGGGGTTCCTGAGGCCGGGAAGTCTATTCTGGAAGGGTCTGCCGGAAAAGATCCGTCTTAACAGCCTTCTTGAAGCTG
Organism: Phrynosoma blainvillii; assembly: GCA_026167975.1. Lineage (NCBI taxonomy): Eukaryota > Metazoa > Chordata > Lepidosauria > Squamata > Phrynosomatidae > Phrynosoma > Phrynosoma blainvillii. Next base: position 287,942,657 of record JANUYF010000003.1, read on the forward strand.
TTTAGCGTTGTAATCTGACAAGTCTCATCCGGCAGGCCGTTCCACAATCTGGGGGTGATTACCGAGAATGCCCTCTGGGAGGTTGCAGGCAGCCTAGATTTTAATGGCCAGAGCAAGTTCCTCCCAGAGGACCAGAGTGCGCTGGGGGGATTTTATGGGAGGAAGCGGTCCCGAAGATAGGTTGGACCCAAGCCATTTAGGGCTTTAAAGGTAATAACCAACACCTTATACTGGGCCCGGAAACTAATAGGCAGCTAGTGGAGGGACTTTAACACCAGAGTTATGTGGTCCCTCCTACATGTTCCAGAGACTACTCTGGCTGCCATGTTTTGTACTAACTGAAGTTTCCGGACCAAGCACGAGGGTAACCACATGTAGAGCATGTTACAGAAATCCAGACGGGAGGTTACCAGCGTGTACACAACAGTCTCGAGATCCCTTGCTTCCAGAAAAGGGCGCAGCTGGTGTATCAGCCGAAGCTGATAGCAGGCGCTCCTGACCAACGTGTTTACCTGATTTGTCATCAGGAGTGATGAGTCAAGGAACACTCCCAGACTGCGAACACAGTCCTTTATGGAGAGTGTGACCCCGTCCAGGACTGGAGGTTGCAACCCAATTTCTGGCTTCGGGGCCGCTACTGTTAGCACCTCCATTTTGTCTGGATTCACTCTCAATCTGTTTTTCCTCATCCAGCCCATTACTGCCTTAAGACATTCATTGAGGGAAGAGACGCCATCGGGATTCGAGGCCGACGATCGAGACATAGAGAAATAGATCTGGGTGTCATCAGCATACTGATAACACCCAGCTCCATGACTCTGAATGATCTCACCCAGCGGCTTCATATAGATGTTAAACAGCATTGGGGACAGAATGGCACCTTGAGGGATGCCACAAGTAAGCTTTGAGAGGTTATATCTACACTGTAGAAATAATGCAGTTTGACACTACTTTAAGTGCTGTAGCTCCATCCTATGGAATCCTGGGTTTTGGACGCCAATGTTTTGGAAAGGATCCATAGACGAGGCTTCCAGCAACTCCGTTGATGGCATTTTACTGCATCAATTGCAATCTGTGAATACCGATGACGTGGAAAAGCTGCTTGGAAGGGTAAGGAAGATGACTTGCCCCCTCGATCCTTGCCCATCTTGGCTGGTCGTCCGGGGGGGGGGGGTCGCGTTGAAGGTGTTCCTTCGGGACACAATCAACGCGTCATTCAGGGAAGGCAGTATACCATCTTGTCTAAAGGAAGCGGCGGTTAGGCCACTCCTGAAAAAACCTTCCCTGGATCACCTGGATAGAAACAACTACAGACCAGTCTGCTTGCTTCCTTTTTTAAGCAAGGTGATCGAGAGGGCAGTTGCTTCCCAACTCCAAGCAGTCTTGGATGATACCGAGTCTTCCACCATTCGTGCTCTAGTCGTTGCCCAGCTCGCTTCATCCTCCTAAGCTCCTCTGTATACCAGGGCTTACGATTACAAGCACACTGGAAAGGACGCTTGGGAGCAATTGTGGCAATAGCCCTGGCAAGATCGATGTTCCAAGTGTTCACCAAGGCTTCAACAGAATCACCGGCATTCCCAACCATTAAACCAGGGGTAGGCAACCTTTCCCTTTTAAGGGCCGAGGGACTTCAGCTCCCAGAAGCCTCAGCCATGTTGGCCAATAGTCCCATGTTGGCCAATAGCTCCTGGGATTCTGGGAGCTGAAGTCCCTCGACCCTTAAAGGGGAAAGGTTGCCTACCCCTGCATTAAACCCTCTAAGGCCTTCTGGAAACCAATGGGTTCCATATGCCTTCGAAGTCGGACCATTCTCATGGGTCCGCCACCCCCGAGGGGGCCGATAGTGGCCTTTAGCTCCACCTTGACCTGGAAGTGATCCATCCATGACAAAGCGGAGGCTTCCGTAACCTCCGCCCATGGATATTCCTGCTCTGTACTAAAAACCCCATCGAGGGTATGACCAGCACAATGTGTGGGCCCGTCAACCAATTGGGATAGGCCCATGTTAGTCATGGTCTTGATGAACTCCCGAGCTGCACCTGTTAAATTAGACAAGCTGGTCTCAAGAGGGATGTTGAAATCGCCCAAAACCAAAAGTCTGGGTGACTCCAGCAGCAGCTCTGAGACCAGCGAGGTCAGCTCGGTTAGGGAGTCTGTTAAGCAACGGGGTGGTCGGTATACCAACAGAATCCCTAAACTATCCCTGGTTTTCAAGCTAAGGTACATACACTCGATATGAGTTGTTTTCTGGATAGGCTTCCTGGTCAAGGTTAGGTTGCTTCTGTGAACCAAGGCCACTCCCCCCCCCGCCCACTTTCCCTTATCTGCTCATTAACCGAGTACCCAGCTGGGGGAGCCTGCGCCCACGTAGCGGTGCTGGCATCTCCCAGCCAAGTCTCGGTGAAGCATGCCAGGTCGGCCGCCTCATCCACTAAGAGGTCATAAATAATATGGGTCTTATTCTTAACTGACCTGGCATTGCAGAGGAGCAGAGTAAGGAATTGTGGAATGGTTGGTACGCTCTCCAAATTATCCTGGGAAACAGAGTGAACTGAAGGGGGGATAGGTATTACGTATCTATCCCCTCTTCTTTTGTAACATTTCTTCACTCTGTTGCCGCCATATCTACCCTGCCCCCACACAACTTTGATGCCCGCTTCCAGACTGTTCCCGGCTCCATTATTTAATGACATTGATAGGCCATATCAGAAGGGATTAGATCCAAGCCCAAACTATGCTCTTTATAGCCATCTATCCCTGGTTATATCCAGAACAACAGAGAGGGATGCAAAGAATATGTGTAAATTTTCTCATCCTCAGTGAGAAAGGATGTCTTGATTGTACACATTCATGGACTTTTCAAGGACTAAAAATTCCCTAAAATGATGGGCTTTGTGTAAACAATCAAACCAACTAACATTTTTTGCACAGAAAACAAGTTTCTGCAAACACTTTTTTCATAACAAGATACTCCCAAAATCATCAGAAATGTGCAGGAACTCACAATAGATATCACAGTAATACAAGTATATGCAGCAACCACAGGGGCAAAGGAAGAAGAAATTGAGAATTTCTATGGTGGAGTCCAGGAAGTTGACAACATGCAAAAACAGGACTGCTTGGTAATTGTAAGCAACTGGAATGCCAAAGTAGGAAGCAGAGCAGAATCAAAGGTCCAAAACACAGCACAGAAATAATCCTGTTTAAAACTACTTTAACTGCCCTGGCTCAGTGCTAGGGAATTATGGGAACTGTAGTTTTGTGAGACATTTAGCTTTCTCTGTCAGAGCTCTGGTGCCACAATAAACTACAATTCCCAGGATTCCCCAACACTGAGCCAGGCCAGTCAAAGCACTCTCAAACTGAATTATTTATGCAGTGTGTTTTGGACCCAAGGCAGTAGGGAGATTTAGGGCCTGTACAGACCAGCCAAAAGGGCTGGCCTGGGGATGGAGTTTGGGCATGGCGACCACCATCCCAACATCATTGTCACACTGCGTGCCCCACCGCATGGCACATGGCATCAGGGCACTCCCTTGGCGCAGCGTACAGACACGCACAGAAGAGCCACCGTGGCGGTGGTAAGGGTGGCTTTTTGCTGCTTCAAAAAGGAGCAGCATTTGCCACCTCTTTTTGGAGCGGCAAAGTGCCAGATTGAGGCTGCAGCATGCAGTTGCCACAGCCCCAATCCGGCACTCTCATGGGCGGCAGGGAGCCACCCCTTAGGGGCCATCTGTATATCCCCTTGATCTTGGTTCAAGTAACAAAGGAACAAAGCAGGAGAGTGGCTGATAAGAGTTTTGTGAAGCCAACAATCTATTCATTGCAAATCCCTTTTCATAAAAACGGAGAGGAGATTGAACACATGAACATCACTGGATGGTCAACACAAAAATCAAGTAGATTACATAATGGGTAACAGAAAATGGAGAAACTCCCTTATTGTGGCAAGAATAAGACCAAGTGCAGACCACAAACTACTAATAATTAAAATTAGAATAAAACTGAAGAAAACGGAACAAAAATATGACCATGGAAAATCCATGTTTTCATAATAATAATAATAATAAAATAATAATAATAAATTTTGTTTATAGCCCACCCCTCTGAGCGGCAATCGGGGCGGGTTACAGCATTTAAAACAGTCAGAGTTAAAACATTCCCTCATCCCACACCCCAACCCTCCCATCCCCTTAAAACAGAATTAAACCAAGAGAGAGATAAAAACAACAATACCATAAAACAATAAAACAATGCAACAAGGAGTCAGCAATAATAAAACAGAAGAAAGACTCATCTCCCATCTAGCAGCACTTATTCTGGGAAGGCCTGCCAGAAGAGATCCGTCTTTACTGCTTTTTTAAAAGCAGCAAGAGTAGTAATGAGACGGATCTCATCCAGCAGGCCATTCCAAAGTCTGGGAGCGGTAACTGAGAAGGCCCTCTGGGAGGTCTGAGACAGCCTGGTTTTTATTGGCTGTCTCAGATGAGTTTCAATCTGTGTGTACTGATGACGTGGACAAGCTCCTTGGAAAAATAGGAAGACGACTTGCCCCCTCGATCCATGTCCATCTTGGCTGGTTGTCCGGGGGGGGGGGACACGCATTGAGAGTATACCTACGGGATACAATCAATCCGTCCTTCAGAGAAGGCATTGTACCATTTTGCTTAAAGGAGGCGGCGATTAGGCCCCTCCTGAAAAAAACTTCCCTGGACCCCCTGGATAGGAATAATTATAGACCAGTCTCCCTGCTTCCTTTTTTAAGAAAGGTGATCGAGAGGGCAGTTGCTTCCCAACTCCAAGCAGTCTTGGATGATACCGAAACCAGATTTGGGAATACAGTCTCCAGTCCTGGATGGAGTCATACTCTTCTCTAAGGACTGTGTTCGCAGCTTGGGGGTACTCCTTGACTCGTCGCTTCACATGACTAGTCAGGTGAATGCGGCGGTCAGGAGTGCCTGCTATCAGCTTCGGCCAACTGCGCCCTTATCTGGACATGAGGGATCTGGAAGCTGTGGTACATGCACTGGTGACCTCGCGGCTGGATTACTGTAATGCACTCTACATGGGGCTACCCTTGTGCCTGACCCGGAAACTGCAATTGGTACAAAACATGGCAGCCAGGCTAATTACAGGAACATTGAGGAGGGAGCATATAACACCTGTGCTCAAATCCTTCCACTAGCTGCCAATTAATTTCCGGGCACAGTACAAGGTGTTGGTTTTAACCTTTAAAGCCCTACATGGCTTGGGTCCATCTTATCTTAGGGACTGCCTCTTGCCGTATGATCTCCCCCGCGCACTGCGGTCCTCTGGGAGGAATCTGCTGCAACCAATAAAGACCAGGCTTTCGCAGACCTCCCAGAGGGCATTCTCTGCGACCGCTCCCAGACTGTGGAATGGCCTGTGGATGAGATCCATCTGATTACCATCCTTGCTGCCTTTAAAAAGGCAGTAATGACGGATCTCTTCCAGCAGGCCTTCCCGGAATAGCTACCTGGCTAAATTGAATGCTACTTGATATCCTTTTTTCTGCCATTCCAACAGATAGGCCAAATCCGGCAGTACTGTTGTTTTTAATTGTGTAATTTGATTTTAATCTGACAATAGTTTAATCCTGTTTTAAGGGGTGGGAGGGTCAGGGGGGGAGGATGAAATGTTTTTACTTCCTGTATTTTTAACTTGCTGTACCCCGCCACGATTGCCGAGCAGAGGGGCGGGTTATAAATAAAACTTATTATTATTATTATTAGTGTTAGGTCCTCTACATCAAAATGATGATCAATAGACCAGTGTCGGTCCCTAAGCTAATGGTGACCAAGCTCTGGTAAAGTTGTAGGACAGGAAGAAACAATTGTAGGTAATTAGCATGAATAAAGTACCATTCCCAGGCATAATGGGGGAAAAAAATAATTGCTGGTTCACCCATATTAGATAGCTTGGGAAACAGTGTAAGAGAATTTTATTTATTTAATGAACTATAATGAAACCAGAAATGGTTACTTTCTAATTTTCCTTGCTCTTTGCAATAAAAATATAGCTTACACTTCTATCACAAGTACCGTACAAGATAATGAGAGAAAGAGCAGGGGTAGGAAGGCACCTTATGATGGGAGATTATTTCACTAAAATGTTTTTGCTAATAGCAAAATCGCATAATCTTGGCAAATAAAAACTAAATTCCTTCAAATGTTGTGTGCTTTTCTTCTTCTTAAAATGATGTATTTGTCTTTTAAATGTTTTGGAATAAAGATATACAGCTTCAGGGAAACCAACTGTGCAAGGAAATTAATGTCAAGAGATAAAAGGAAGAAGTAGTTGTCTGCCAATAGGTAATTTGGAGAGAAAGTTCTTAAGCTTGCAAATCTGAACACTGAATATGAATAGCTGCACTTTAAAAAAAAAAGCTTGAATTTATTAAAATTAAGAACCCATACATCTGGATTTTTTTCCTAAGGATTCATTTATATTTATTTTAAAGTTTTCTACAAAGATGTAAATGCCAGAGTTGTGCCCTATATTATTGTAAGCCTTCACCCAAAGAACAAGGTTTATGTAGATGATGCCACTTCCCTACAACGTTGTATCCAAAAGAAATACATTGTGAAGTAGCTTAGGCTGTGAAATAATGATTACCCAATGAACACACAAAAAAACTTCATGGATAGAAATGCAATCCTATATAGCACATGTTTACTCTGAACTAAATCCCATAGAATTGAATGGAATTTATACCTTGTATATGACTGCAGCCTTAGTATTTTGTCCAGGTTCCTAGTCAAGCATTTTAACAATTGCCATCCATGAGTTCAAGGAACACTGTAGGTCACATTTTAATGATGGAGGAGGGGGAGGAAACAGCATCATTTAACCCTTGTGCTGAACATTCTAGTTTGAGAATGCTTCATGTTGATTATCCTGTAATCGGTCATAAATATCAAATACTGCTCAATATTATTATCAGGCTATGGCCCATGTGGATCTGAGGTGGAGGGAGAATTGGTAAGATACATAATAGCAGAAGACCACTTCGGAAACAGAAACTTTCTGACTTGATTTCTTCTTCTTCTTTTCTTTTTTGCTTTGTCACTATACAGTCAACCCTCCGCAATCATGGATTTTGCATCTGGATTCTGCACATGAACCATCCACAGCTTGTAAATATCCCACCCCCACAGAAAAAAAATCTACAAAGCAAAAATTGATTTTGCTCATTTTATATAAGGGACACCATTTTACTATGCCATTTTATACAATGGGACTTGAGCATCCATGGATTTTGGTATCCACTAGGATCCTGGAACCAAACCCCAGAGCAGGGGTAGGCAACCTTTTTGAGCCGGGGGCCGGGTTGCTGTCCCTCAGACAATTGGGGGGCCGAAGCACCATAAATAAATAAATAAATAAATAAATAAAATATTTTTTAAAAAAATAATAATTTTTTTTTTAAAAATGCATGCACACTCTCTCGGCCCCAGAAAAGCCATGGCAAAACCCCTGTGGGGATTTTCCCAAGAAAATCCCAAGAACAAGTAATAACAACAATAATCAATATCATCATGGCGGCAGCGGGGGGCGGCAGAGGCGGCAGGACCGGCCTGGGGCCAGTCCAAAGGCCTCGGGGGGCTGCATCCAGCCCCTGGGCCTTAGGTTGCCTACCCTTGCCCCAGAGTATACCAAGAGTCCACTGAACTACAAAAGGTTGTGATAATTTGTTAAAAGAAACAATGAGACATCATATCCAGGAGAAACGTTAGTTTGGGGTTATGGCAAAAACAATGAGTCAACGTACTTGTGTGCATACTTGAAGCATGTGTATGCATCCTTGAATAAGTTCCACTGTGTTCAACTCCCTCCCTGGAATACTTCGAGCTGCATTTAAATGTTTAGAAAAACCACAGTTCAAAAAGCTTGCTCCAGTTAATAAATATGTTAACACATGATTGAGTAACTGGAGCATCTAAATAACAGCTCAGTTAGTAATGTTGACATGCATAAAAAGCCAGTTCAGATATTTCAGGCAGCACATCAGCAGGACTGTTTCATTATCACTAGTAAGAGCTCTGCTGCCACATGCAGTATAGTGGTGTTGGGGAAAGCTATAGAAATGAATGGAGAGGTGGTAGAACTGAGAAAAACCAACACAACTTTTATTTGAAACTCAACCCGTTCTGAAGACTTGGGCATGTAGCAACAAAATGAACATGCATATGCAATTTACAAAGCATACTAAGAGCATCAAATGAAACAGAGCCAGCTATCGTGGAGCACTATGTACATGAGACATGGCAGCAAGAGGTTTTAAAAGGGACTGTGAGTGATACCTGCCTCACTTGCCTTATCAGGTACCTGAGGGCATATACCACGTTATTATGACTCCTTGCAGCAACACAGATCTACAAGCTGTACATGTAAGAATAAGACTTGGAAATACTGTTGTTAGATAAAAATGTCCAAACCAGGGCTGTTTAAAGAGCATGGCATCTATTTTGTATTGTTCTTTGATGGCAGTACTGTACTTTGAAATGAAGAGTTTTCTTCCACTTGCAAACAATCTGGCTAACTAAATAGCCAGAACTGGCAAACATACCGGAAAACATAACAAAGACTGCAACAAGAAATCAGAACATGAACAAGGTAGTCACTGATGCCTCCTGTATCTCTAATTGCTAAGGTAATTATGTTATTATGTGCACTAACCTGCATTGATTTTTCTTCTCCAGATATGCTGAAGGTAGCAGCTAAAATGCACTGCTAAAATAAGGCTATATAAAGAGTAATGTAGACTTGCTTGGACTTTTGAAAAGCAAATCAATGCTATATTTCTTCCATGGAAATTAGACTATCTTTCTTTCTTTGGCATATGCTTGCTTATCTTTCTGTACATTTTCAGAATATGATTGCAAAGTGGATTGGCAACACAAACGTGTATATGCAAGATTAATAACACTATTATAGTATGAAATATAATTCTCTTTCAGCAAAGGTTTATGTCTTCTAATGATAATTAATAATTGCATTCACTATCCCATGTTGTCTTTCCACCTGTTCAGAAACTTATTTAAAAAGAAAGAAAAATACAACTTATGGAAGCTGTCACTTTTTTAGTGTCATTTTCATCTTCCTCCACCAAATATCCTACTTTTTCTGTTTACATTTGGCAACCCTTTTAAAACATTCATTAATATATGCCAACAGTGTTCATTGCATGGTCTTTCATCAATATGTGTATATCATGTTTCTTACATTCACATTTTGCATACTCTATAGGTTTTATTGGCAACATAAACTATGTGGTTCATACTATTCACTTATTATTCATAACTATTCACTTCAGATACTATGCATTATTATCAAACATCAGCTAGCCTATTGTGCAGTATATTACTGACATAAGACTCAGGTTCTTATTATCAAATAATAATAAGTATGATATGCAGAAATGAGCAATCAGGAGCCTGCTTTGCTGACAGCACTAGTAAGGTGCGCTTCAGTCTCCTTATGCACAATGTAAAAGGAGGTGCCTGGGCTGTTACAAAACATTAAAAAAATCATTTGACAAACAACAGTGCTCTTTCAGAAAACCACATATAAGAAACACGAGTGTCACAGAAATTTCCTTCTGCTCTGTGTTTATACTGCTTTTCAGAATTACTGCCTGGCATTAGCTTAGCTAGCATGTTAGCTTTAAAAGCAAAGAACTGTTAAACTGTGTAATCAGGATACCTAAACATAACCAACCCATTACTCTGTAAGCTACTTTTCCAAGCTGAAGGCAAAGGAGCCTTACACCATTTGGGCAGTGATAAGCCAATTCTATTATCTGACAGGGAGGGGTGTGCTCCATTTCATAATGCACAAGCAGGAAGGACTTCAGTTTTAGATCAGAGGTTGTAATGCCAATGTATGCAGTTATACATGTCGTACTTCACTTTTTATTGTTGGTAAAATCACTACATGCCCCACTTGTAAGCTCCATATTGCACACATGCTTGCACAACCTACTTCCTAGCCCCCCTCCAAACATCAGTATTCACATGTTGCACACAGATGCTGCTGCTTGAGCCCACATGTTAAAAGAGGGCAAAACCACTGCAGTGTTTTGTGCCCCTTGGACACTGGGGTTACATATCTGTATTACCAATTTAAAATGATTGCCTTATGCCAGTGGTTCTCAAACTGTGGGGTGGGAATCCCAGGGTGGCATGAGAGTTGTTCAAGGAGAGCACAAGACTTGGGGCCTCTGCAGACGGGAGGCTTTGGGCCGCCCCAGGAAATGGCGGATTGGGGCTGCAGCAACCACATGCCGCGGCCCCGAGCCTCACTTTTGCTGCCCTGAAAAGAGCGGGCGCATAGTTCTTCCTCACCCTTTTTGGCATGTCAGAATGCTGCACCAGGAGGGCACGTGGCATCAGGATCGAATCGGCGTGAGGTTGGGGCGGCTGGCGTGCAGCTGCCCTGCTCCAACTCTACCTGAAGGTCTGCCCTTTGGGCCGGTCTGCAGAGGCCCTTGGAGGCCCTGATCCTTCCTCCTCCTTTTCCTTCTCCTCCATTTCCCAAACATTTTTTCTGTCTTGGAGGGGAAGAGAAGGCAGGGAGGATGCTTGGAGTTTCTCTACAAAGGGATGAGAGGAGGAAGAGAGGAGAGCTATTTCTCTATAAAATGTTAAAATATGAATATACATGAATGTATGAATGAAAACATGCACACTAAACAAACAAAATATTTTTATTAATATAACACATTAAGTGGAGGTGGGTGGGGGTGATGTCCACATGTAGATGTAAAGGGGGTCACAAGGGTAAAATGTTTGATAATCACTGCCCTAGTCCATGCATAGTAAAATTTCCAGATTAGAAGTACTACAAGCACCATTTGAATTAAAAGAACTCTGAAGGGTTGCACTGTTACAGTGCTGCTGTCATTTGCATATCTTAGATTGTAGTTCCTTCCTCTTATCTTCACACCTGCTTTTTCTGCATCTAAACCTGCTCTTTGTATGATATTTTCTACATTTTCTGCCTCGAGTTGACCTCGACTCATGGAGACCCTTTGAATGAGACATCTCTAATAGACACTATTCTCTATCACTCCACTCAGGTCCTGCTGGTTCAGGCTTGTGACTTCCCTGACTGACGGGGGTTGCAGACTGCCAGAAATAGTGCAAATTGAGTCCACTTTTAGGGTTAGGGTTAGTGCAAGGGAATCATGGGAATTGTGTTTTTTTTTCTGAGACATTGAGCCTTCTCTGTCTAGTGCCACAATAAAATACAGTTCCCATGATTCCCTAACCCTAACCCTAAAAGTGCACTCAATTTGCACTATTTCTGGCAGTCTGCAACCCCTCTGAGTCTAGCCATATGGTCTTCCTCTTTCTACTGCCTTCTACCATTCCTAGCATTATTATCTTTTCTACTGAGTCATGTCATCTCATGATGTTGCCAAAGTACGACAGCATTAGTTTTGTCATGTTGACTTCAAGGGAGAGTTCAGGCTTGATCTGCTCAAGGACCCATTTGTCTTTTTGCCTATCTACAATATCCTCAGCATTCTTCTCTAGCACCAATCTCAAATGAGTTGATCTTCTTTCTTCACTGGCAAACTCTCACATGGGTGGGTGGGGAGGGTACAATGGCTTGGATGATTCTGACTCTAGTGCTCAGTTGTATATCTGTTTGCTTTATGATCTTGTCTAGTTCTTTCATATCACTCTTTCCCATTCCTAATCTTCTTCTGATTTCTTGACTGAAGTCTCTGTTCTGATCAGTGTTTGGTCTGAGGAATGGGAAATCTTTAACTCTTTTGATCATCACTATATTTTGATCCTTGTTATCCTCGTTATATAAGCTGAATTTATGTAAATCCTCTGTGGTCATTATTTTAGTTTTCCTTTATGTTCAGCAGTAAACCTGCCTTTGCACTTTCTCCATTAACTTTCCTTAGTAATTGTTCCAAGTCTAAGATGTTTTCTGTTAGTAGTAGAAGAGTGTTGATGGCGCAGTGGTTAAATGCCTGTACTGCAGCCACTTACTCACAAACCACAAGGTTGTGAGTTCAATACCAGCCAGGGGCTCAGGTCGACTCAGCCTAACATCCTTCCAAGGTCACTAAAATGAGTACTCAGCTTGTCGGGGGCAATTGGCTTACACATTGTAAACTGCTTAGGGAGTGCTTAAGTGCACTGATAAGCAATATGGAAATGTACTTGCTATTGCTATAGTATCGTGTTGTTCGCATATCATAGGTTGTTGCTCCTTCCTCTTATCTTCTGCTTCTTCTGAGTCTAAACCTGCTCTTTGTCTGATATTTTCTGCACACAAGTTGAACAAATAGCTATAGTGCTATTATTCCATTTTAAGTGCCATGTCAACATCCTGTGGAATTCTGGGGTTTGTAGTTTAGTGAGGCCTAAGAGCTCTCTGGCTGAGAATTCTAAATACCCATCCCTTAACTGCAAATCCCAGGACTGAATATGATGTTACTATTGCAGTTAAAGTGGAATAATAGAACATTAACAGTGTAGTGCGATAGGGCCCTTAAAATGATATAGAACACTCAGGGGTCATAGACTCCATCTGCTACCTCTCTCAGGCTTCCCTTTGAATTTAGCCACAATCTTCATGGCAGTGGCAAAGTGCAGGTTTTCCCAGGAAAAATATATATTTTGAGGAAGTAGACCAAGTCTACAAAGACTAATGCTACAACTTCTTCTACATAGTTAGCCTAAAAGGTGCTAAAATATCCCCTTGCATATATTGTTATATTTTGTTGTTGTCGTTGTTGTGTGCCTTGTAGTCATTTCCAGTTTACAGCGACCCTATCTTGGGTTTTCTGGGGCAGTGTGTGTATGACTCGCCCATGGGCTGATACCACATTGTAGACCTAATGCAGTTTCACACTGCTTTAACTGTCATGGCTCCATCCTATGGAATCCTGGGATTTGCAGATTGTTATGGCACCAGAGCTCTATCTCATAAAGCTACAAATCCCAAAATTCCATAGCATTGAGCCATAGCAGTTAAAACAGTGTCAAACAGTATTAATTCTGCAGTGTAGATGAAGCCAATGGGTTTCCTCAGCCAAGTGGGGAAACAAAGCCCAGTCTCCAGAGTCATAGTCCAATATTCAACCCACTACAGCATGCTGGCTCATATTTTTATATACCTTACAGTATAGTGAACAATATAGTGGACTTTAAATTCTGTTTCCTGTTATTTACAACCCTTTGCTTCCCAGAACCCACGTGACCAAGGAGGAGAAATGGCCTCTGTCTACATAGATGTCCCTCCTGAATATGGTTCTGGATTTGAAGATACCACATTTAGCTATAGGGCACATTAAAGAGAGAGCCAATGGACTGGGACTCTACTATTTGGGGTTTCTACCTCCAGCAAAGTCGAAACTTTTTTTTTTTTTTTAAATGGATCAACACCTAAATTTTTCCTAACACAAAAGCATGGAGGCTTCTCTTGAGAGATTCAATGTCTCACGGAGGATGAAGATATCTTGGATCTCAGAAGAAGTACCTTTTTGCATTGCTGATGGAATTTAAATGTCATCTCCTTCTATTTGAAACACTTTGTTCCCAGTGCCACATGGTCAAAAGGAGAGATTTATAATAAATAAATAAATAAATAAATATTTATAGCCTGACCAATCACAAGGAATCTGGGCGGGTTACAGCAATAAATATTTGCTTCAATAGATATCCCTCCACAGAAAAACACACCACCTTGAGAAAATTCAGGTCTGCGACTAACATAATCATTTTATATTTTTTTTCTCCTGTATGATTTTTTTAAAACACCCTTTCTTGATGAAGAAGACGGTGGAGCTACTTTGTGCATTTGGGTTGGCCGAATAAAAGTACAACTGTTTTGTGGATTTTCGATGTTATTATACTTTGCCATATGGCCAACACAGCTATCCTTGAATATGTTTCCTAGATATCCCTCCGAACCATCTTAACTGAGAACAAATGTAACAACTGTTGGGTAAAATGTCCCTTGAAGAAGTGGTAAAATAATTTCTATGGCTGTAAATGTTAAAAGCCGCCCTGATTGGGTTACCATAGGGTGGGATATAAATAAATTTTATTATTATTATTATATTATAAAAAACACCAGGTGTCAACCCTAATGGTATCCACTGTATATAACGGCTCTGGAACCCAGGACAGGTGTGGATTAAAGAGAGGAGTTGGTGAGTTTGTAGTGTGTGTTTGTTGGAGAAGTGAATTGTAGCAGACAGCGTATGTTGACAGAAGTCAGACCTTCTGTTATAAATACTTTGTATATATTTTGCAACAAAAAGATAAAAGCCTCCAAGGACTTTGGAAGAAGTCAACTATATCTGTGTCTTAATTCAGGTTAGTCAGTGCTTTATTGCCAAATACTGTATACTGGGTTGTGCTTCTGCACTCTGCTATGAGCTACTGTTGAGGTCAAACATCTCAGACAGTGCTGATCATTGGCACCTGTTTGGGCCTAGTTTTTTGTTTTGGTTGCTGCACGCCTGCAAGACACAGAGGAAAGCCAACAACATCGTGACAAAACATATACCTATGCCTCCAACATTGTCATATTTTATTTAATTTTTTTTCTCCTGCATGATTTTTTAAAACATATTTGCCGGAGGAAGAAGCCAATGGAGCTTCAAAAGCTTGCATGCTGTATTTTGTACATTTGAGTCGAGCCCCATGGAGGCATCAATGTTGTGTGAGTTGTGGATGTCATTGTACTTTCCCATTAGTAAGTCAGAGCACTTGAGGGAAGGAGATGACCATGAACAGGGTGACTAGATGTCTTAACCACAAGGAGGACAAGACGCCACAAAATGTTGGGACGGCCAAGAAAAATGGACGACATTCCCAAACAGAACAAAAGGAAGACAAGACGCCACAAAATGTTGGGACATCAAAGAAAAACTGAGGACATTCTCAAACAAAAGCCAAACTCATATAAATGTGAATTCATTTTTCTTAGTCATGCTCAAAATGGAGGAAGTTTTGAAATTTTCTTCAGAACAGAAGGTTAAAATGGAAGACACGTCTTGGAAAAGACAGGGTGACCAGATGTCTTAATTGCAAAAGAGGACAAGGCCCCACAAAATGTGGGGACAGTCAAGAAAATGGAGGCCAAATGACCAAATAAAGCTCTAAAAGCACTCGACAGAAATGTTAAAGTCATGCTCAAAATGGAGGGTGTGTTGAGAAGGCGGAAATGGAGGGCATGTCCCAGAAAAGGAGGAGCTCTGGTCACCCTGCATAAAGTTATCATTGCTGTGTGGAAGTCAATGGTGATGTCATAGGGGGTGAAGGAGGAGACGGCCATGAAGATAGAGAGAGAAAGGGAGGGGCTTTTAACGGCCAAAGGCTCCGCTCGAGCTTCGTTACGTCTAATTACGTGGCCACAGATAAAGCTGCGGAGAGAGAGCGGCGCCTCCTTTTATACGCCACTGAAGCTGAGGCCCGATGGTGGGCAGAGAAGAGGCGAGGGTGAGGGACGTCGCGCTTAGCTACAGCCGCGGAGGCGGGGCCGGGCCGGGCCGGGCCGGGCCGAACTGGGCGGGGCTAAGCGCGACGTCCCTCACCCTCGCCTCTTCCCAATTGGCCGTTGCCCCCGCCTCTCATAGCGCGGAAGGCGGGTCTTCTTCCTTCTCTCTCTCTGCTTTCAAGCAGGTTCCTGCTTACCTGAGAAGCAGGAAGGCTGTCGTTTTAGCCGTTTCTCCGCCGCCGTCATGGCTTCGCTTTTCAAGAAGAAAACGGTGGACGGTGAGTGCGGGCGGATGTGGTTTTCTTTTTTCACTTCCTTGACGACGTTGGTAGCCATTCTCCCTCCTCCCTCGCCACCCATTTCCTCAGGAAAACGGGGCCAGACAGGCGCAGGTTTTTCCATTCCTCCTCCCCTCAGGAAATGGCTGTCGTTCCTTGGCTACCCAGTTCCCCTTCCTGGTTTGGGCCTTGGATCATGACGACCCTCCTGGAGACCGGGGTTCGAATCTCAGCCCCTCCCACCCACCCACCCACTGAGTGGCTTTTGGGCGAGTCACACTCTCTCAGCTCCAGAAACCGCCATGATATTTGGTCGTGTATAATATAGTTATGGCATAGTGGTTTGACCGGGGTTTGAATCCCTTACTCCCAACCCTGGAAACCCACTGGGGAGGGAGGGAGGAAGAGGCGAGTCACACTCTCTCAGCCCCAGAAATAGCCGTGATAGGTTCGCCCCCTGTATTCGATGATGTCTACTTTCAGTCATGTATATGATTTGAGTGTTGGATTATGACTCTGGAGACCAAGGCTTGAATCCCTGCTTGGCCATGGAAACCCACTGGGTGACCTTGGGCAAGTCACACTCTCTCAGCCTCAAAGAGAGGCCATGGCAGACCTCCCTCTGAACAAATCTTGCCAAGAAAACTCCATGATAGTGTCGCCATAAGTGGGAAACGACTTGGAGGCACACAACAATAAATTTGCTGGGGATACTAGTGCTACTGATCTCCTTCCCACCTCATTATTTTGTTGTGAGCTAAATTGGAGATCCAGGCGAGAAGATCTAGCCTAGTTAGTGGCTCCTGATGAGCTCATCTTTCACTAGTAAATTTTATACAGCCCAGATTGTTGTCCTGTGTACAGCAATAATCTCCATAGGCAGCCATGTAAATGGGGTTGGGATGTGCATGAGTTACTCCTACACTGGTGGAAGAAATGGTGGTCCCACTTATCCCCGTGAAATGCTGTAGGAGACATAAATCTTCCACCACTTGTTCCCCCCGCCGCCCGCCCCCCCAGCACCATCTGCCCCTCCAGTATATCCCAGTTGAGGTGCTTATAGCTGCCCTCATACCTCCAAAGGGATCACAACTCTGGTTTGCTGTGTTATTCTTTGTTGTTGTTGTGTCTTCAAGTCTTCCTATTTATGAACACACTAAGGCGACGGGGTTTTCTTGGCAAGTTTCTGCAGAGAGGGTTTGACTTGTCATTGGGCTGAGAGAGTGTGGGCCTTTACAGATTGCCAGAAATAATCCAGTTTAAGACCACTTTAACTGTCCTGGCTCAGTGCTAGGGAATCATGAGAACTGTAGCTTATCGTGGCACCAGAGCTCTCTGACAGGGAAGGCTCACTGTCTCAGAAAAAAACTACAATTCCCATGATTCCCTAGCATTGAGCCAGGACAGTTAAAGTGGTCTCAAGCTGTGTTATTTCTGGCAATCTGTAAAGGCCCTATGATTTGCCCAAGGTCCCCCATTGGAGTTCCATGGCTGAGCGGGTATTCAAAGCCTGGCTTCTAGAGTCATGGTCCAGTGCTCAAAGCACTGCACCATCCTGGCTCTCTTGTGTTATTCTTACTTTCACTGATTAGAGAATACAAGTTTGGGCCATGTCTGTGTCCATTTTGGTTCTGTGTTCCCCTGAAACAGAGAGAGAGAGTGAATGAGCATGACTCATAGTGCAATCATGTGAGGAAGTGTTGCATATATTATAATGAGGTAACACAAGTATGAATGCAACTACACTGTAGAAATATTACATGCTTGACACCACTTTAACTGCCATGGCTCCATCCTACAGAATCCTGGGATTTGTCCTTTGGTGAGGCACCAGCACTCTTTGGCAGAGAAGGCTAAAGACTGCCAATCCCAGGATAATGTAAGATGGAGTTACAGCACTTAAAGTGATGTCAAACTGCATTATTTCTACAGTGTAGATGGGCCCAGAGAGAACCACTTAACGGTACTGATTAATGAAATACCCTTCATTACTAAGTTACTGATTAATGAAGACAGTGTTTTGTTGTTTCCCTTCAAGTCATTTCCGACTTAAGGTGAACCAATCATGATGTTTTCTTGGCAAGATTTGTTCAGAGGAGGTTTGCCATGGCCTTTCCCTGAGGCTGAGAGCATGTGACTTGCCCATGGTCACCCAGTGGGTTTCATGGCTGAGTGGGGAATCGAACCTTGGTCTCCAGAGTCATTGTCCAACACTCAAACCACTATATCATGTACATGAATGAAAGTAAACTTCATTGAATATAGTGGAATTGTCTTTCATGTGACAGTGCATCTCATTGCACTGTTTATGGAAAAGGACCTTGATTGGAATATGCTTTGAGTCACTGTTGATTCAAAAATATAGCAAGCTTTTGAGCAGGTGCTTTTTCCTTTCTGAGAATCTGTTGGAAATATGTATTTAAGAATAAGTTTAACTACAGGCAATACACAAAGTCGTAAAAAAGCAAGGAAACAAAAGGCATTGATTCATTAAAACATGAGGTTTCTTTCAGATCTAGAACTGCCAGAACGCATTAGTGCTGTTACAGACTTGGAAAGCTGGTTCCTCTATGGAACAAAAAGCTCTTCATGTTCTGTTTGAAATGATGCCCTTTAATTGGTAGGTTGCACATTGATGAGAATAAAAAGTGCCTCTTCATTGTTTCCTAGGAATTGTTATGTGATGGGTACACACTTTAAGCTACTATTGAGTTCTAAAGCAGTAACAGTCACATAAAGAAAAAAAGGCTGAAATATATGTATTTTACTTGGAAATATGTTTTCCTCAGTTCATGTTAAAGGATGCTTTGAAATACCTTAAAACTGGTGGCTGTTTTGTGGGGTGGAGGAGGATTGGAAGCAAAGGGCAAATTTTGTGACAATCTCAGTGAGTACCCTTTCCTGCAAGAAAGGATACATTTCCTTTCCTGGAAGAGGTGAGGAGCAAGATCCACATTTTAAATAGGTTGCAAGCCAAAAACCTCCACCCCACCTCCAGTGTTTAACACCAACCAAATACCATTGTCCATATCATTTGCATGTGTCATCTATGAATTCTCTGTCAGCTGTGTGTTATAGTCACTAGTCAAAATGTAGTCTTTCATTTCAAAATATATAATGGAATAAAATAATACTTTAAAAATCAGTTTTTACACTATATGGATAGTGTTTCGCAAAAATAATGGCTCTCAGAGTGGTAATCGAGCTACAAGCAGATTATATTACCCTCACAGTGGGAAATCCAAAATACCAAGGGCCTTTTCAAACTACAGCATTATAGTGCTGTAATTCACTTTGTGGAATCCAGATGTTTGTAGTTTGATGAGGCACTAGCATTCTCTAGCTGAGAATTCTAAATCCCAAAAATAAATGCCAGGATTCTGTGGGGTGAAAACTGGAAGTTCAGATGGAATCAGGACTATGATAGTGTAGTGTAAAAGGGCACCAAGTAATCATGTTTATGTCATCATACAGGTTCTCCTAGAAGGGGGTGTTGCCAAAGAAATAGCTGGATGGAAAACAGATATACTTCCACTTGTCAGCTGTGCATTCTGCTCCCACTGTTCTTTATTAGCAGATGGTATTGATGCCACAAATGAGTATATTCTTTTTGCCATTCATTTGCATGTGTTTTGAATGAGTCTTTAGTAGATAATAAGGTTTTCTACATAGCCATAGAATCATAGAGCTGGAAAAGACCCCAGGGACAATCCAGTCCAACCCCCTGCCATGCAAGGAATACACAATCAAAGCACCCTTGACAGATGGCCATCCAACTTCTGTTTAAAAACCTCCAAAGAAGGAGCTTCCACTACACTCTGAGTTCTTCATTTCCTGCCCTGTTCCAGTTAGGGACTCAAGGCACTTTATAGCAATTAACACAATCATACAAAATTTTAAAAAGCAATCAAAGAGTCAATAAACTAAAGCCAGAATCTTTAAAGTTTAAAGAATCTGAAAACAGAAACAATAAATAAAAATTCAGCACATTATACAAGGCCTGTTCTCCCCGAATATCAATTCTGCCAGAATAAAAAGATTTTTACCTGCCTGGGGAAAGATAGCAAGTATCTGGGAAAAGAGTTCCAGAGTTTAGGGGCAGCCACTGAGAAGGCCCTATCCTGTGTTCCCGCCAAATGTACCTGTGAGGACAGTATCTCAGACAGCAGGACTTCTCCACAAGATCTCAAAATATGAGCAGGTTGGTATAGGAGAGTATGGTCCTTCCAATAATCTGGACCTGAACTATATAGGGTGTTATAGGTCATCACCTGTATTTTGAATTCTGCCTAGAGATGGACAGAAATGGAAGCATTCAAGGTGTTATATTGTAAAAAAATAAAAATAAAGCATGTGTTACAGCATTAAAATTGTTAAAAACAGTACCAATAAGAATGAATAAACGGGTCAGAAGAACTGATGGCCAAAGGGAAGGACTGGGTCCTCTTATTAAAGGTTTGTTAAAAGAGGAAATTGTGGTCCTTAGGAGAGAAGCTTCTTCTGTGTGCTCATCAGGGCCTTGATTCTTCCCAAAACCATTCTCTTGTTTGTTAACACGGAATTCAAACAGGGCCTGAATTCCATTGTTGGATGGCTATGTAGTTGTCTTGTGCCTTCAAGTTATTTCTGACATATGTTGACTTTTAGGTGAAATTATTACAGGGCTTTCTTGAGATTTGGTTTGGAGGGTTGCCATTACCTTTCTCTGAGGTTAACAGAGTGTGATTTGCCTAAAGTTACCCAGTGAGTTTCCATGGCTGAGTGAGGAATCGAACCCTAATCTCCAGAGTCATAATCCAACACTCAAACCACTACGCCACATACTGACTCTCTATACATTTCGGTAATCTAAAACTTGTGAAGTTGAAGGTGAGAGGTACTCCCTTCAGCTATTGAATCAATCTGATGTGGCTCCTTGATTTGCAGTTTTAAGTGGTCTTTATATATTTTAATATTTGCTGTGAGGAAATTTAGTCATCCATCATGGTTTCTTGAGACACCTCCAATTTTTCCTCCTCACTAGAACTGTTAGAAATTGTACCTTCAGTATCTCCCTTTTGGGAAACTCCCATCTATCCTGAACTTCCTTCTTTTTTACTATTCCTGACCATGGGATCAGCCCTAGCATTTCCGTATGTTTACTGAAATCAGCTTTCCTAAAGTCTAGAATGCGTGTCTGACTATGCCTGGCTTCTCCTTTCCACTGTACAACAAACTCCAGGCAAACATGATCACTCCCACCTAAGGATCCCACCACTTGCTCCCCATTAATCAGGTCATCCCTGTTGGCTGAGATCAGATGTAAAATAACTGATCCTCTTGTTGTCTCTTCCACCTTTTGGACAATGAAATTGTCTTCCAGGCAAGTGAGGAATTTGCTGGACCTTAAATTCTTGGCTAAGTTTTATGTCCAGCAAATACCAGGATAGTTGAAGCCACCCATCTCTACTACATCTTTCCTTTCTTAATGTGTGGTCATCTGTTCTAGAAAGGCATAATCCAATATCTCTCCTTCCTCAACCCTAAAAACCTCTTCAGGGCAGAGAAAATCCTTGAATCTACAGTTGAGTGACACTGAAAATAACCCAGTATGTACCATGGGAAGTGGTGACTTAGTGGTTAAGATGCCAATTCTAATGACTGAAAGATCATAAGGTTGGCAGTTAGAGGCCCAGGTGCTGCATGATGGGGTGAGCTCCTGTCACTAGTCCCAGCTTTTGCCAACCTATCAGTTCGAAAGCATGCAAATGCAAGTAGATAAATAGATACCACTTTGGTGGGAAGGTAACAGTGTTTGGTGCAGTCATGCTGCCCACATGATCACTGGAGTAGTCTTCAGACAACGCAGGCTCTCCGGCTTAGTAATGGAAATGAGCACCACTCCCTAGCCTGGTTACAACTAGATATTCATGTCAAGGGTCTACCTTTACTTTTTTCATTTATGTACCATGATTATAACAAGGATTCAATTGTTGCATCAATATTGTTCTTTTTATATGTGTTAAGAAAAATGTGGTTCTTAAAACAGGGCTTGCAGACTTGTGGCCCTTAAGATGTTGACAATTTACTGTTGCCATGACCCCCCACCAATTGCCAAGCTGGATGAGGCTGATTGGAACTGACCTCCATCAACCTCTGCCAACAAATTCACCAACCCAAATTCAAAGAAGCCTGCATTAAAATGAATAACAGTGTTTACAGTAATTGTGACAGTATTGTGGTCCTGAATTTTCAGGTGAGCCAGAGGGCTCCCCTTCCTCCAGAATATCTGAAGAAAAAATTACTAAATATTGATTAGGTAAGTTTGTTCCTTCCATTCCTAATGCATGCTCAAAATCAATGAGTCCCAGATAGGTACTACTGTCAGGAATCTGACAGATCCTGCCATGAAAATGATTGCTATGTTACTTCGCTTGCTGTTTTATTTCTGTGTACTGCTATTGTTTCTGCATTATGGAAACATATAAAAATATAAGAGGCTTTTGATGGTAAAGTCATTGGGATTTCTGGTGCCTGTGCAAAGTAAGGTAATTCCTTAGCTAGATAATGAATAGATGTATGGGGGAGGCCGGTAGTACCAATGTTCACCAAGGCCAGCCATGTGAGCAGCTTGAACGGGCTTGGAACAGCTGTATAGGAAAAGGGCGGGAGGTGAATAACTTTGGCTGTAGAAATGTTTTGGTTTATGAATGAATGAGAAGAAAGCCTGCGAACATGTGGGGCTGCTACATTGCTAACTCTATGGGTGTATCTTGGGATTATGGTAGTTCTCTCTACAAAAGCCATACTGTTAACTTCTTTGGTTACTGAAATAAAACTTGCTGTTATATTACAGAAAACTGATTTACTGAACCAAAGGGAATGAGCAGTTGTGGACAATTACTGAGATTGTAGGCAAAGGATTATCATGGCAAAAAAAACCCAAAGCAAGTTTCCTTGGCAAGAGCTATGGAGAAATATCTATAAGCAGATACAAAATAAAGAAGTAAAATAAATAAGTCGAAGAACTACAGGAAAGAAGAGAAGCAAAAGGAAAGGGAGATAGAAACAAAACCAGAATCATGATTGTAACTATCCAGTGACTAGTGCACAAGGATAAAGAAAACTACAGTCGTCCCTACACATTTGTGGGGGTTAGGGGAATGAGACCCCTGTGAATGTGGAAAAAACACAACTCTATCCGCTCAGAAGCCAGTTAAAAGGAGGGGTGGACAGGGGGAAAGGAGCAGGGGCCCATGCTCCTTTTTTCCTACCCTCCTGCCCCTTTCCCAGCCAAATTGCTTCCTTCCCCAGGGGGCCATCAGGCAGGGAAAGGGAAGAGGAGCCTCCATCCCCCCAAGTCCCTTTCCCAGCTAGATCGCTGCCTGGACTGCTTAGGCAGTGATCTGGCTGGGAAAGGGGCCAGGGGGCGATGGAGTCTCCTCCGTTTGCCTGCCCCATCGCCCCCAGGGAGCAATTGGGGCAGGCAAAGGGACTTGGGGGAGTGGAATCTCCTCCTCTGTTTGCCTGCCCATTGGACAGCCTAGGGAGCTATCGGGTAGGCAAAGGGGCTTTGGAGGGGGGGTGGCCTCTCTGCCTCTGTTTGTCTGCCTCATCATCCCCCTCCCCCCGGGCTGCTCAGGCAGCAATCCAGCTGGGAAAGAGTCCGGGGGGTGGAGTCTCCTCCGTTTGCCTGCCCCATCACCCCCTGGGCAGCCGAGGGAGCAATCAGGCAGGCAAAGGGACTTGGGTTGTGGAGGCTGCTCCTCCCTTTCCCTGGGTCGCTGCCTGGCTGGCCAGGGAAAACACAGAATTGGCTTCTGGCGTTTTTCTCCTGGGGAGAAAAGCCTGGGAGGGAGGGGGAGGAGGAATGCCTGGGCTAGCGGGCTTGACCTTGTGAATAATTGAAACCGTGAGTGGTAGGGCCGCAAGTGTGGAGGGCTGACTGTACTATAATAAGCAATGCAAAGAAATAGAAGAGAACAACATAAAAGGAAGAGAGACTTCGTCCTCAAGATCTAGGAACTCAAAGGAAAGTTCAGTGAAGATGAACCCCAGATCTCTCTTTGTGTCTCTTCATGCTGGGAATAACAGTTGAATTAAGGTGTATATTTTTATTTTTAAATCTTCACTGGTGCAAGTCCCACTGACCTCCATGGGGCTATTCTTGTAAGTGTGTATATAGGATTGCATTTTGATTATGGGAAAAAATAATAATAATAAAATTTATATCCCGCCCCTCTGACAAGCAATCGGGGCAGCTTACAATTAAAATTTTGTATCATATAATACAGGTACACAAATAACCTACAATCCTCAAACCCACCCACGACCGTATTAAACAATTAAGTATTAAAACATATTAAAACTACAGATCAAAAGAAACCAATAAGCAAACAAACCAGAATCACAAACTGCTGCGGCTATTGATGAATTAGGGGAGAATAAAAGGGCAGGGCACCTGAGGCCGGGAAGACTAGTCACGAAAGGCCTGCCGGAAGAGATCAGTCTTTACTGCTTTTTTAAAGCTAGTTAGGGTCGTGATCTGATGGATCTCGTCCGGCAGTCCATTCCATAGTCTGGGAGCAGTTGCCGAAAAGGCCCTCTAGAAGGTTGCAGACAGCCTTGTTTTTATTGGCTGCAGCAAATTTCCCCCAGAGGAACGGAGTGTGCGGGGAGGATTGTATGGGAGGAGGTGGTCCCGAAGATAGGATGGACCCAAGCCATTTAGGGCTTTAAAGGTAATAACCAGCACCTTATACTGGGCCCGGAAACCAGTAGGCAGCTAGTGGAGAGATTTTAATATAGGTGTAATATGGTCTCTCCCTGATGTTCCCGAAACCAATCTGGCTGCCATGTTCTGTACTAATTGCAGTTTCCAGACCAAGCACAAGGGTAGCCCCATGTAGAGCGCATTACAATAATCCAGATGGGAGGTTACCAGCGCGTGCACCACAGTCTCAAGATCCCTTACTTCCAGGAAAGGGCACAGCTGGTGTACCAGCCAAAGCTGATAACAGGCGCTCCTGACTGTCACATTCACCTGATTAGTCATCAGGAGTGCCGAATCAAGGAACACCCCCAGACTGCGAACACAGTCCTTCACGGAGAGAGTGATCCCGTCCAGGACTGGAGGTTGCAGCCCGATTCCTGGTTTTGGGGCCACTAGTATGAGCACCTCCGTTTTGTCTGGATTCAATCTCAATCTGTTTTTCCTCATCCAACCCATTACTGCCTTAAGACAGTCATTGAGAGGAGAGACGCCATCGGGATTCAAGGCCGACGATCGAGACATGGAGAAATAAATCTGGGTGTCGTCAGCGTACTGATAACACCCAGCCCCATGACTCTGAATAATCTCACCCAGCGGCTTCATATAGATGTTAAACAGCATCGGGGACAGAATGGTGTCTTGAACGATGCTGCAGGTGAGCTCCTTTTTACCGGAGCAACTGTCCCCAAGCAGCAACCTCTGGAACCTGCCCGAGAGGAAGGAATGGAACCATTGCAATGCAGTGCCTTCAATTCCTAACCTCAGGCGATCCAAGAGGATGCTATGATCTATCGTATCAAAAGCTGCCGAGAGGTCTAAAAGCACCAACAGGGTCACACTACCCCTGTCGATGCTCAGACACAGGTCACCGGTCAAGGCAACCATGGCAGTCTCAACTCCAAATTCCGTCCTAAAGCCAGTTTGAAATGGGCCGAGATAATCGTCTTATCAACATGGATGCATAATAAACAAGACATCCCATTTTTCTTAAAATTGCTTTAGAAGTATACTTGACGTTATATAATCCTTGAAACTAGTTTATCCTGCTGCTCTCTTTATGATATAAATTAATAAAATAATGAAGAGGTGGAGTTGGTTGTGCTGGTCTGACTGACAGTGTGTGATTGGCTCAAAGTCACGCATGATTGTCCTGACTCCAGGTGCATCTATACTGCAGAAATAATGCAGTTTGACACCATTTTGCTTAGCTCAATTCTATGGAATCATGGGACTTGTAGTTTGATGTAGTCTTTTGCCTTCTGTGCCAAAGAGTGTTGATGCCTCACAAAAATACAAATCCCAGGATTCTGTAGTCTGGCTCTAACCTCTATGGCAGTTAAAATGGTGTCAAGCTGCATTATTTCTATAGTGTAGATG
Source organism: Phrynosoma blainvillii (assembly GCA_026167975.1). Classification (NCBI taxonomy): domain Eukaryota; kingdom Metazoa; phylum Chordata; class Lepidosauria; order Squamata; family Phrynosomatidae; genus Phrynosoma; species Phrynosoma blainvillii. The sequence goes on from JANUYF010000003.1 coordinate 287,968,562, forward strand.
CACCCCCAGTGACAATTCTGTATCCCAGTTCAAACCTGTAATCGCTATACTGCTGGTTTTTTGTTTTGTTTTACAATATTGTCACTTATTCATAGATGAAAGTGTTCCTGGTCCTGTTAAACCTGGTGTCACTTGTATGTTTGAATAAATTTCAAGAGTAATTGTCATATTCAGATGCTAGAATAACTATTCATTGGGGGCTAGTCCTCAGTGGAAATGTTGTGGATTTTATTTTCTGTTCTTAATGCTCTTTTCTGGTTTGTTCAAAGTGTACAATATTGTTGTTGGTAGTTGAAAAGTAATCCAGCATTTGCTTCTGGCTGGAATACTTAGGGCCTTTACAGACCTGTCTAAAAGGGTGGCGGATCGGGCTGCAGCAACTGCACGCCGCGGCCCCGATCCTCCCTTTTGCCACCCCCAAAAGAGTGGCAAAAGGCTGCCCTAAGAGCCGGTGCCGCAGCTCTTCTGTACCCATTTGGCGCAACGTGTGGAGGGTGTCCTGATGCCGCAAACCATGCGGACGGGCACATGGCGTCAGGACGGCGTCGGCGTTCAGTTGGGGCAGCTGGCGTGCAGCTGCTCCACCCCAGCTCCACCCCCATGCCGGCCCTTAGGCTAGTCTGCATAGCCCCTTAGTTATAGGGCCCAATTCAGGGACATTTCTGAAATGAAGGCCATCCGTGCATTATTCTCTACCATTGCCGAAACGTATATGCTCCATCATAACTTCTTAAGTCAGCCTTTGATAGTGGTTGACGGTTGCTCTGATACTCTGAAATCCTTTCAATCAAGCATGCTGATGCATAAGATAAGTTTAGCTACTTCATCCAATAGCCTGATTTTCTGCTGTTTTGACAGATTTTCTTACTATAACTGGTGATACATTGCTTTTGAAAGTTTAACATTCCCTAGCTAATAGGTTTCCTATGTAGACAGGCAGTTGGAGGGGAGAATATATTCCTAAAACTATGTTCCAGTCTATAGAAAAGAAAATAATGCTGTTTTCACAATTTAGTGTGGTTATAAAAACCATGTCTGTCTGCAGCCATAACACATTGGGCCTTAAAATTTGTAGAGAAAGTGATGCTGCTGACTCTGCTACACCTTTCTTCACTTAACACTCTTAATTACAGGTCCCAGTCTTAATCAGGTAGACTGATAGATTTTCCCCTTCTTTACCTAAATGCATTTATGCTGAATACAATGGATTGTTACATGGTTCTTCCGAAAATGGTTGTTCCAGGTGACAGTGTTGCATTATTCTTATTTCCCAAATCCCTGGCATATTCTTCACTCCTCAAGATAATTGCTCAGTTGTTTTTAATACTTTACGGAATTGTGTCCATACTTCTTAACATGCATTAAGACTTTTCCTGTCCATTCCTTTTATTGAGAAAATAATTTCAAATGAGGATGACTTAGAACTGTGACTGGGGAAAGTCTTTCAAGAAGGATTAATGTAAACTGTAAAAATAAATCTGTGGTAGCAGTCTATGCCTTATTCATTTTTTTGACAGTATGGAATAGATTGTGAGATGCACTGGCAGTATCCTTTTGTCACTGGTAGTTTTTAGATTGTAGAAACAAGATGGAAACTTACTTTTGGGAATGTTTCATTTTCCAAAGAAATGGGATTTTTAATAGAAAAGACTGATCATCTCTCTACAAGCTGGAAAAAAATGTCTATCTTCTGAACAACTCCAAATAAATTATTTTTGCTTTATTGTATGCTACTTTGAAATGGCCCGTGGCATACCCCTCTCCACACATTCATACTTTTTCTTTGAAGAAATAGATCAATGTAATCCTGACTGGCAGTCCTATAATTTAAAAACTTTATTCCATCTATAAACTATAAGTTCTGCCTTTTTAGTTCATGAAAATGTGACTTGCTTTCCTTGAACAAGTAGTGGAGATTTATAACTAGCCTGCAATGTTTGATGTTTCTGCAATACAAAAGGATTTTTAATAAAATTGTTAGAAATATTTAGTAGGGTCTAGTTGCTTAACTTGTATCTAATGAGGGAAAGCCAACTATTTAGATTAGAATTCCAATTCTATTTCAAAATGTTCTTGGTAAACAAACATATACACTAATAAAAAGTACTTATGGCTACTGAAAACTTCAATTTATAATAATAATAATAATAATAATAATAATAAAATTTATTTATATCCCGCCCAATGGTACACCAATCCGGGCGGCTTACAAGTTTAAAAGTACAGTCCAATAAAACATATAATACAAAGGACACCCCCACCCCCCCTTTAATGCTTGTATATATTTCCATTCTTGTATATATTTTTTCTGTGTCGGTGAAAGCACCCCATCCTGGAGTATTTGAATTATTTGGCTCCCAGGAGAGTAAGATTAATATCAAAAAGGTTTCATTGCACTAGAACAAATGATACTGTGCTCAGAGGTACTTACTTACTTGATGATGATTGCTATTTTACTCATTTATATCCTTTTCCTGAACATTGGGGCTCAAGGCAGTTTTGTTGTATGCCTTCAAGTTGTTTCCAATTTATGGTGTCCCTATCATGGGTATTTCTTGGCAAAAATTGTTTGGGGGAGATTACCTTCGATTTCCTTGGAAGCTGAGAGTGTATGATTTGCCCCAGGTCACCCAGTGGGTTTTCATGGCTGAACAGGGATTTGAACCCTGATCACCAGAGTTGTAGTCCAACTTTCAAACTAATATACCACACTGGCTCTCTTCAAGGCATTTTACAGAATATTGAAACTAGAACAGATTAAAAACATACAAAAACATCAAAATTTATGCAAGTTATTTCAAAAATCATTTAGTCTATAGAATTAAAACAATTTAAATATTCATTAAAGTCAGGATATAAAAAAAATAACAAAAATGCACCATTGCCCATTGCAGTCAATTCTTTAAAGCCTGTTAGGATAGGAAAGTTTATATTTAGTGATGCAAGGAAGGAACCATGGAAGGAGTTCCAAAGCCTGGGAGCAGCCACTATGAAGGCTCACACCCTTCAACCTATCAAATGTATCTGAGAAGAGTAATTGTTTTTGTACAAGGAAAGAATTCAGAGCTAGCTGCAGAACTAGTTTCACAAAAGGTAGAAAATATTGGGACCATAAGAACAGTTGTGCTACTATTTAGTCAACTAGAAAGAACAACAGAAATCCAGTTCGGTAGATCTGTGGTATCCACTGAGGTTTGGTTCCAGGACCCCCTGTGGATAACAAATCCCATTACATACAGCCTAGTAAAATGGTAAAATCAAGATTTCCGTTTTGGAATTTATATTTTTAAAAGATATTTTCAAGCCGTAGATGGTTGAATCTGTGGATTAAAAAAACTGTGGATATGGAGGGCCAACTGAACTGCATATGTTATACTGCTAACGTTATGCTGGGTTTCAGTCTAACATTGCAATTCTTTGCTGATGTCCTTAGAAGAATTGATTATTCGTCCTGTTTCTTATAAACTGACAAAAGGTAAAAAGTTCCAGATTTTGTAGTTCAGTAGTTTGGAGATCCGTTTGTAAGAAGAAGAAGAAAAAATTGACATTCAGGGCATGCAGACTGGTGGCTCTGGGGTTTCCCAGGAAGCGGTGGATGGGGGCCATGGCTACCCCACGCCATGGCCCCGATCCTCCTTTTTGCCACCCCAAAAAGAGCAACAAAACGCTACACCAGGAGGGCATCTTGACACTGCACGCCATGAGCAATGGCACACGGCGTCAGGACGGCATTGGTGTAGGGTTGGGGTGGCCGGCGTGTGGTTGCCCCACCCCATCTCTGCCTCCAGGCTGACCCGTTGGGCCGGTCTGCAGAGGCCCATTGTAAACCTTGTAATCATTTATCAGAATTAAACTGTACCTTAAAATAGTAAATATGCCAAACATAATGTTGTGAGCAAAGCAAGGCCTCCATAATATAATTTATGTTTATAGAGTAACGAAATGATTTAATATCTGTAAGGACATTAAAAAGGTTTCCTTTATATTTCTGGGAGAAGGGACCTTCCACTTAACACAATTTCAGCATTTCTAGGAAGTTTAGAACCTTCCAGGAGGTACTATAGTGTTTCTGAAAAATTATAGTCTGTACTATATTGTATTTCCCAGTGGTGCTAAAAAACAAACACACACAACCTGGGATCTTCTGCTTGCAAATCAAGCTATAGTCTTTCTGTTTACATGGCAAAGTTTTATCAGCCTTAAAAGGAATTCAGTCTGTATGCTGGAAGCTACACAAAAAAGAAAGTGCAATTGTAGCTTTTCCTGATAATGTGGAGGAGAAATCTCACAATTATGGTGTATGTGTGTAATGCCCTTTTTTCCCATAAAGTTGATCCAACCTGACCTATCTAGGCTGTTCATAGATCCTGCTTTATAAAGTGGTGTGTGTGTGTATGTATGCATGTTTATGTGTTTGTGCTACCAGGCCATCTTTCTCTTTCCCGCACCCCATCACTTTTTAAATATACTAAACAATAACATGCATTCTGTTTCTTTTTTTAAAAAAAAAATAAATCTTTAGTTGTATATCTTTAGCACAGTTTTATGACACTACAGTTAATTTGGAGTTGCAGTTCTTTAATTCAAGATGCTAGTACAAATTCTGTAATAAAATGCTGTAATAGACTGCCAAGTCTTATGAATTAGAAACATGTCTGTGTTCAAGATGTTGATGATATTATTAAAGAAAGGGAAACATGTTTTCATCCAATAAACAATAGTGCCTCTCCAGTATCTGTGGCATTAACTGTAAATATTTTATGTCTCAGATATAATTAAAGAACAGAATAAGGAGCTAAGAGGTACACAGAGGGCTATAGTGAGAGATCGAGCAGCTCTGGAAAGACAGGAAAAACAACTGGTGAGTAGATCTAGGAATCTTCCTTCATCTTTCATAAGTAACATGACTAAAGTGATTGTGGTAAAGAGCAAAAACACCATTTATTTCCTTTGTTGGCTAGTTTTTGATTTTCAAATGATCTCCCCCTTTTCCCGAAGGAGGGGTATCACTTGTCTAAAATGAATTTGATTTTAAAAGATTGATCGCTTTGGTGGTCTACTTGTGTTTCCATTTACTGAAAAAATTATAAGATTAATGCTGAAAGATTTTTTAAAAATACATACAGCATAAACACAATTTTCTTTTTAACAAATAGGAGTTGGAAATAAAGAAAATGGCTAAAACAGGAAACAAAGAAGCATGTAAGGTTCTTGCAAAACAGCTTGTGCAGCTGAGAAAACAGAAGACTCGAACCTATGCTGTTAGTTCAAAAGTTACATCCATGTCAACCCAAACAAAACTGATGAACTCGCAGATGAAGATGGCAGGAGCAATGTCAACAACAGCAAAGGTAAGCATTTGACCCTAAATACCAAATCCGTTCATGAGATGTTCTTTGTAATTGACAGAAGTATTGCGTAAAATTCAAAAAATAATATTTTGTTAAATATAACACTACCACATTTGTAGATTAAAGCAAAGATTGTAGTGAGTTTTATAGATTGTGCTAAAGAAGCTAAACTGATAGGTGGCTGGCTACTATATCCTCAGAAAGTAAGAGATGGCAATATGTGACTCTCTTAAGAGGTATTTGGACAACCTCACAAATAAGTTGGTGGGGAGCATTTGACTGTTGTTCCCCATTTGAATCTAGTTTCTTTCTGTCACTGTTTTACAACTGAAATGATGAAGCACAAAAACAAAACCAACAAAGTCAGCAAAACAACAAAACAACACACACACACACACACACACTGCTTTCTTTTTTTTTCTAATCTGCTGTCACATTAGTATCCTATAGCTTCTTTTGGTAGGATATAAGGGGGATATCCCATTTCAGCCTCACAACAGCCATTTGATTGTAGTGCCAGACTTCTGTTGAAATCAGCCTAAGAATGCATGACTGAGCAAAACTCTGAAGACAGTTTCCCAACATCCAGTTAAAGATGGTAGGCAATGAACACATGTGCTAGTGGAATGTGTATGAATGTGTATTCCTGCATGACAGGGGGGTTGGACTGGATGGCCCTTGTGGTCTTTTCCAACTTTGATTCTATGCTACTATCATTGAATTAGGATTTTACCCCTGGACTCTGCAGTACTGATAGAATTTTGAAACATATGGAAGGGCTGGTATATACCTTTGAGCAGATTGCCTTTCTTAAAAGCACCAGTGATAATAGCATTTTGTACTGCACCAGAAAAGGTTTATTAAACTAGATTCTGAAGTCTTGGTGAAGTTAGAACTTCTGGCTTGCTTCTCAAATGTTGAATTTTTATTTTTCATTATAGCTTGGATAATATGCTCAAACTACTTAACATACAATGATTCAGGTTCTGGTTCACTTTTTTGTTGTTACGTGCTTTTGTTGTTTCCTATTTATGGTGACCCTGAATTGAACACAGTGTCCTTATTCAGCAAGATGCCATGAAGTTTTGGTGACCTAACAATGAGTTTTCCCATCCTTTGAAAACTTTCAGGATATAGAACTATTCTTGTAATTCAGTTGTCATTATGTACAAGTAGTACATTTCTCAATGATGTTACACAGTTGATTTGCGTGGAAAAGTTATTAACAAAATATATACGATACCTGTCAATACCACACAATACAAATTGAAGCAAGAATTTTTATACTGGCATCTGTCAGTGGAAATCAGGCTTCTTCTACACTTGTGGATTGAAGTTTGCATCCTATAAAGCTGATATTGCAAGAAGGTGATAACATTTATTTTGTGTGCATGTTCATGCCATTCTCTGTAATGGGTATCTCAGGGTGGCTTGCCAAAAAAAAATGAAAAAAAGATAAGTACAACAATACAGGAGCAAGCACAGATATAAGGTTCTTCAGAAAATCTTAAAATTAACTGTAAGATACATGGTAGATTTTCCATTTATGTGTATAAGTGTATGTGTATGAAAGATAGGTCAGAATCCTGGAAAAATGGAAAAAGTTTGTTTGCCAGCTAAAATATAAGAGAAGGCAACTACCTATAGCTGAGAAACCAATTACTCTTCAAGTTTACCTGAAACAAGCCAATGTCAGACTATAATGTATGAAACTGACTTCTTTCAATAAATCCTAATTAAGGGCCTCTGCAGACCAGCCCAAAGGGCCAGCCTGGAGGCAGGGATGGGGCGGGGCAGCTGCATGCTGGCCACCCCAACCCCACGCTGGTGGCATCAGTGAGCCCTCCTGGTGCAGCGTTCTGATGCGCTGTGCTGGAAAAGGCGAAGAAGAGCCATATGCTGGCTCTTAGGGCGCCCTTTTGCCACTCTTTTCAGGGTGGCAAAAGGGAAGATTTGGGGCGCGGCATGGGGTAGCTGCGGCCCCGATCTGCCGCTTCCCAGGGCAGCTCTGTGCTGCCAGTCTGCACCTCACCTAAGACTAGCTGCAGTCTAGATTTAGTATGTGAAGCCGAATAGTGGTTAATTGAAAACCAGAGTAATAGCTTCTGAGCTCTTTGCGTTAATAGGGGTTGAGGTGAGAAGATGGGGTAGTTAAGAAGCCTGAGGCTTATTCAGGAAGTTAGTAATTTGCTCAGACCACATCAATATCAAAAACAGCTATTAGCAAATGTTGAAAAATCAAAAAGTCAGGAAAATCAGCTAGTCTGATGTGTTTGCTACAAAATGGTGCATTCTAGTGTACCAGTTTTGATAGTTTTAAATGTTCATGTACTGTAAAATTATGTGTGCCAAATTATACATGGAACAGACATTCTTTACAAGTTAAGAATTTTCTTTACAGAATTTTAAAAGTCTGTAAATGATACTGCATTTGTATTGTAGCATTTTCATATTCTTAAGTCTACATTGTATATTGCTAGACAATGCAAGCTGTTAATAAAAAGATGGATCCACAAAAGACATTGCAAACTATGCAGAACTTCCAGAAAGAAAACATGAAAATGGAAATGACAGAAGAAATGAGTGAGTTAATGAATATTATGTTTAAAAGATTCCCTAGTTTTTGTGGGGTTTTCGGGCTGTGTGGCCATGTTCTAGAAGAGTTTCTTTCTGACATTTCCCTAGTTCTTTATTGACTACAGTATCAAATCGGGTTAATGGATTTCTGTTTAAATTACTTTGGTTGAAATTATTAATTATGTGTACAGAGCTTGTGTGTATGTCTTCAAGTCACCTGTCAATTTATGGGAACCCGTCAGTTTCATAGGGTTTTCTTAGGCAAAGGATATTCAGAGGTGGTTTTGCTAATTCCTTCTGAAATATAGTGTACAGCATTTGTTATTTATTGGCTGTCTCCCATCCAAGTACTAACCAGGCCTGACCCTGCTTAGCTTCTAAGTTCAGACAGGATCTGGTGCTTTTAGGATATTTAGGCACTGTACACAGCTTTGTCACTGATTGAGACAAAGTGGGAGGCAGGAAAGAGGAGGAGAGGGTGGGAAAAACATCTAGGAGTGTAAAGAGGAAAGGGAAAAGAGAATTGAGGGAGGGAATTGAAGGAGATAAAATATCTAGGAGTGTAAAAAGGAAAGGGAAAAGAGATTTGAGAGAAGGAAGAATGGAATAACAGGCATAAAACAATATAGGAACAGCTACTGGGCTGCAGCAGTAGTGGTGGGTGACACTGAAGTCAACTCTCAGAGACAACAGTAGTGTCACCATAGATGACACTTGTCAGCACTGCATGAAAGGAAACAAAAGGTGTGTTCCTCCTTGCAACACCAATTCACCAAGAAAACCCTTTAGGTGAGACAAATCAAAAACTAACAACTAGAGGGGTGGGGGGCAGACAAAAAGCATGTCCAATAAAACAGGCATAGTTAGAAGCAATACTACACATGTAATTGGATCATGGAATGTGAGAAGCATGAACCAGGGAAAACTAGACATAGTAAAGAAGAAAATGGAACACATGAATATAGCAATACTAGGAGTAAGTTAAAATGGACAGGATTGGGTCACTTTGACTGAGGCAACTATACAGTAATCTATTCAGGAAATGAAAAAACAAGAAGAAATGGCTTTCATACTAAGGAAAGATATAACTAGAGCACTGAAAGGATGCAACTCAAAGTCAGACAATATATTGTCAATGATGCTTCAAGGTAAACTTATAAACATCACAATAATCCAGGTATATATACCAACCACAGATGCAGATGAAGAGGAAGTTGAGAGATTTTATGATGCAGTCCAGGAAAAAATTAACATCACAAGATTTCAAACTAATCATTCGAGATTTGAATGCTAAAGTTGGAATCAAAGAAGAATCAAAAATAGTAGGAAGATTTGGATTAGGAACAAGAAATAAAGCAGGAAAGCGTCTGATAGAATTCTGTGAGGCCAATAATCTATTCATTTCAAATACCTGCTTCATACAACCAGATAGGAGACTATACACCTGGACATCACCAGATGGTAAATACAAAAACCAGATAGACTACATAATTGGAAGTAGAAAATGGAGAAACTCTATCCTTGTGGCCAAAACCAGACCAGGAGCTGATTGTGGCACAGACCCCAAACTGCTCATAACAAAAATCAGAGTTAAACTGAAGAAGAAAGCAAAAGCCATCATTATACCAAAATATGACTTGAGTAACATTTCACATGAATTCAAGGACAATGTAAGAAACAGATTTGAGCTATTGAGTATAATTGACCAGGAACCTAAAGAACTGTGGACAGAAGTCAAAATTAAGGACGAATGCAAGAAAACACTAACAGTGGCCAAAAAGAAAGATAAGAAACAATGGATGACAGATGGAACACTTCATACAATAAAAGAAAGAAGAAAAGCAAAAATAAAGGGAAATAAGAACAAAGCCAGAAGTATGCACACAACTATGCAGTGTCTGACACACAGGGATAAGGAGAAATACTACAATGAAATGCTGAGTACTTAGGTTACCATGGACAGCCAAGAAGACCAATAAGTGGGTTCTTGAACAGGTCAGACCAGGGCTCTCCTTGGAAGCAAAGAAATAGAAGACGACAACAATAAGGGAAGAACGAGAGACCTCTATCAAAAAATTCAAAAAATTAAAGCCAAGTTCAAATTGAGGGCAGGGATGCTCTATGGAGAAAAAAAATAACATAATACAGGAACAAGAAATAAAAAGACACTAGAGGCAATACACAGAAGAGTTATAACAAAGAGATGAGGGAATGAATAATATTTGGAATGAGGAGCCATATGAAGACGAGCCCCAAATTCTAAGAAGTGAAGTGGAATCTGCAATAAAGGAAATGGGGAAAAATAAATCACTGGGAACAGATGATATCCCAATTGAACTGCTACAGTGCCTACAGGCAAATGCAACTCCAGTGCTAACTGAAATATATCAACAAATATGGAAAATAATATACATACCAATTCACAAGAAAGGAGATACAAAAGACTGCAGTAACTATAGGACAATAGCACTAATCTCACATGTAAGCAAAATAATGCTCAAATTCTCCAGCATAGACTCCAACAATACATGGAGAGACAAATTCTACGGTACAGGCAGGATTCAGAAAAGGAAGGGGCACAAAGGACCACATTGCAAACATATGGCTAATGAAGCGCATCAAAGAATTCTGAAAAAGAATCAGCATGCGTTTTATAGACTACAGCAAAGCATTTGATTGTATAGATCATGAAAAACTATGGAATGCATTCAAAGACATGGGGGTGACACTACATCTGATAGTCCTAATGAGGAATCTGTACGAAGGACAAGAGACCATTGTCAGAACAGAATTCGGAGAAACAGAGTGATTCCCAGTAGGCAAAGGGGTCAGGCAAGGCTGCATCCTATCACCCTACTTGTTTAATTTATATGCTGAAAGCATCATAGGAAAAGTAGAATTAGAATCAGAAAAAGGAGTAGTTAAGATAGGAGGAAACAACATTAACAACCTAAGAGATGCGGGTGACACCATATTATTAGCAGAAGAAATTCAGGAATTGGAACAGTTGATAAGGAAGATCAAAGATGAAAGTGCAAAGGTTGATGCTGAACAGAAAGAAAACAAAAATAATGACCACTGATGAAATACAAAATTCAATCTAAACAACAAGGAAAATGAAATAGTTAAAAAATTCTTATATCTAGGATCAAACATTGACCAGAATGGAGACTGCAGTCAAGAAATAAGAAGACGACTAGGAATGGGAAGGGCAGCTATGAACAAACTGAAAAAGATACTGAAGAGCAAAGACATACAACTGATCACTAAAGTCAGAATCGTCCAGGCCATTGTATTCCCAATTACCATGTACGGATGCAAGAACTGGACAGTGAAGGACGCAGACAGGAAGAAAATCAACTCATTTGAACTGTGGTGCTGGAGAAGAATACTTAGGATACCATGGACAGCCAAGAAGACAAATGGGTTCTTGAATAGGTCAGACCAGGGCTCCACTTGGAAGCGTCCGACAGCCTCAGCTCCGATCCTCTGTTTCCCAGGGCGGCCCATGGCCGCCCGTCTGCATCCCCTCCTAAAATATAGGGAGACAGCCAAATTGGAGAAGTCAGTGCTAAACCATAAGTTTCGCTTTAGGGAAATGAGCCTGCACAGGACTCATGCTCATGTGCTCTTCTTTTGCACACAAAATCAAAGACATTTGCTTTCATTTTAAAAGTGTTTTCTGAATTCTCAGAACTGTGGTTTGCTATGGATGATGCACTAAAACCTATAAAGGTTTTGACACTGTGGATTCTTAACTTCTACTGACTGTGCTAAATAGCTAATAATAATGGAGGTTTCCTAGCTGTAGGGTTCCTAGCTTTGTGAAAATAGTTGCTTACCACTGGTAGGGACAAATGTTCTACTAGGCAAGGATACCATAAATCAGAGATGGCAAAACTTTTAGAGACTAAGGGCCTTTACAGATTGCTAGAAATAGTGCAAATTGAGTCCACTTTAACTGCCCTGGCTCAGTGCTAGGGAATCATGGAAACTGTATTTTTTTCTGAGACATTGAGCCTTCTCTGTTAGAGAGCTCTGGTGCCACAATAAACTACATTTCCCATGATTCCCTAGCACTGAGTCAGGGCAGTTAAAGTGGACTCGATTTGCACTATTTCTGGCAGTCTGCAAAGGCCCTAAGTGTCCAAACTGCAACCCAAAACTCACTTATTTGTTGCGAAGTGCCGCATCCTTCTGGCTTTCTACTAACTCTGGCAATCTCTGTGCTGGCATGACGACGCACGTTTCCACAGAGAGGGCTCTGACTGCTCCCTCTGGCACACGTGCCATAGGTTCGCCACCACTGCCATAAATGCTATAAATCCTAATGCTTTATAAATTAAGTAAACTACAAAGTATTGCATGCTGAAAAATAAAAGTGGTACGTGATAGTGAGAACTGTTAATGTACTAATGGGCCTCTGGTTTTTATTTTTCTTTCAAGTCAATGACACCTTGGATGATATCTTCAATGATTCTGATGAAGAACAGGAAAGTCAGGATATTGTGAATCAAGTCCTTGATGAAATTGGAATTGAAATCTCTGGAAAGGTATAAATAAATGTATCTTCTCCTGTCCTTGAGAAGTAATCTCCCCTTGCTTTTACACTTGAAACAGCCTTTGTAGCAGCTCTCTTTTTTGCCTATATGTTCTGTTATCACAAATGGTCTGTATCTTGCTTGCCTAAATAAAGGTTTTCTTCATTTTACTTTTAAATAGATGGCCAAGGCTCCATCAGCTGCCAGAGGCATACCATCTGCATCCACGTCCCAAAGTGCTACAATTTCAGATGAAGAGATTGAACGGCAGCTCAAAGCCCTGGGAGTAGATTAACCTTATAGTGACATGCAGCCTGCCTTCTACAATCACTCCAGTGTCGGGATACACATGAACATCCGACACAGGCTTCAGTAAAAACCAAATTCCCTTGCAAACCTTGCATAAGCCTTTACTGATTATAGTAAATTTTAAGGACAGTTGGAAAAGCTATAGTTACAATTGATTGAAAAGAATGTCAAGTGTGTGAGAAGTGCAGAATTTGTATACATTTGACCAAATTTGGATCCACTGTAAATGGGAGCATCTGTTACATGTGATCTAAATTTGGGTTGGTTATGTTCAACATTTTTTTCACCAAAAATCATCTCACTTAAAGAATTCTGCATGTTCTTTTGCAAGAAGTCTTTCTGGAGACACATGAGCTACATCTCTATTTCAAGTACACTAAGACTTCTTAATTTATGACTTTAAATGAAACCTCATATTCTTTTTCAGTTGGAAGGTGACAGTTGTCAACTTCAAGTGAAGAATATATAAAAGTTTAGGCAGCCTTTCATAAGCACCTTCTTTGAACTTATTCTTTATTCAGCCTTGTGTTAAATTATACAGTATGTACACTTCTAACATAGTCCAGGATCTTAGTACAATGCTGCTGTCCCATTATTGAAACATTTCTGGGTGCAAGGTTGTAGTCTACCAGTATTGTGTGCTAGCAAAATTGGTTGCAAGGAGGGTACTGAATAACTTTCATCGTACTGTAACATATCTAACTTGAAGAGAAGTCTGTGCCTTTGTGTACATAGTGCTTGGTTTCTTTTAAGCTTTGAATTGTGAAAAACGTAATGTTAAGCCATTATCTCAACTACATAGCACTGAAGTTATGTGAACTCAACTGCAGTTGCTGCTACAAACTGTAAATTACTTCAAAAGCTGGAGATAGCATCTTTTTCCTGAAATTGTATCTGCATATACTGCTATGCAGCATTTTTCATTGAATAAGTATTAACTTTGAAAATATACTTCATTGTCCAATGTAATATTTATGTTCTATGTTAAATCCAGTTCTTACACAGTCACTGAAATGGTGTGTGCTTTCCTATTTAAAGTTAATAGGTTTACTTGGGTTTAATTTGCTCCTAATATAGTAAAATAGTGAGTATCTAGATGTAATATAGGAAATATAATTCATGTCTGTGTTTCAACATTACAACAAGATTGGGAAATGCATTATGGAGCTGACACTAATCATGTAAATGCAAATGACAAGAAAATGACTGCTGGTTGTCACTGAACAGGACAAAGCAATTACTGTGACTATTATCATCTGACCATATACTGCGTTTGAACAGAACATCAGCAACAATATTTGTGAGCCAAAGGTCTCATGTCAGAATAGAAGTATAATTTTTCTTGTTCAAGAAATGGCCAAAGGAGCCTCCAATACATATATAATTGGGTTTTGTAATTATATATATAAAAAAGTTTATATGGCACTTTGGTACTTTGAGTAAGTTTTTCTTTTTACAGATTTTGTAAAAATCAAATAAAAGACTTTTCCTTCTCCAGTGCCATTTTCGTTTGATAGATTTGATATATTACTGGAAGAAAAACAGCTTAAAAGCTTTCAGTAATCAAAAGAATTATTACACTTATCTTACACTGCTTACCTCAGAACAAGCACCATTGATTTCAATGGATATGTATATGATCAATACAAGTAATCATTGCTCAACTGTGTTCATATCCCTGCTATTAACCAAGAGTTCTAAAATAAATGAGGTGAAAAATATATGGACTCCTTCGGAAGGTTCTTTGTACATCAGTAGAAAGTAGTTTAATCTATTGATCTGAAAGAAGTATTTCATCTTAAGTATTTACAAATATTGCTTCAGTTCTGTTATACTGTCAGAAAATACTATGTAATTGAAGGGTGCTGAAAGCCAGATCCTGATAGGGAGCGATACAGCCACACTTTACTGCAACACAGAAATCCAAAGGGACATGGTCCAGGCTTACAAACCCATTACTGTGAGGAAAAGATTGAGAATAAATTATAGATCAGGGTTGAAGGTACTTGCAGAAGCCCATTTCCTCCTTGTGTCTATTTATCTGTTGTCCACATCTTGTGAAATTTGCTGGAGCTCATTGGAAGCAGAGTGAGTAATCTCAAGAAACATGCTGAAATACTGGTCCTACTGGCCTCATCCTTCTCAACCCTTCTCTGAAAAAGTGTGCTTGTATGGTTAAGTTATGACTGCATGAGGCTGAGAGACCTATCTTCTCTTAACATATTTTTTTTCTTACTAAAAACAACAAATCCCAAAATTCCTTTTGCATGGGACACAAGGGATGATTGGTAGGAGAGGCAAAGCACCATAAGGGAACTGGAGCAAGTGCTGTTGCCTTAGGATTTTCAGGCTCCTGAATAAGTCTTAATTCATGTATATAGTTGTGACACAACTTCGAAAAATGTGATCTGTGCCTTAGAGTAGTGCTACTCAACGTGGTGGACTGTGAAGCGATGCTCATCAGTGGAAAGTTTTCAGAAAATAATGGAGAAAACTGCTGGTTCCCCACATTAGACCACAGATTCAATGCAGCCAATAAGATTTGCTCTACATTTTGCTTAGTCCTAAGATACAAGATGATAGAAGCTGGGAAAATTGGAAGATACTTCATAGCATCCCATGGATCTCATTGTGAAATGTTGCACCTGAAAAATAAATCTATTTTGGGAAACTATTACCCACATTTATATTATTAAATGAAATCTACAGGAAATAACTCACTGATTTTCCATAAAGTGGGTATTGCTATGTACTCTGCCCTTGCCTGTTGCAAAGCTGAAAGAAGTTTCAGTAGTTATCAAAACAGCAGGTGTTCTGCAATGGAAGAAGAATGGTGAAGCTACCTAGCCATTTTGTCTGCTGAGCATGAATTTGCAAAAGTGACTTTGGGGAACTAACTTACAATGAAAAGGAACAGACACATTAATTGTGCGAATGTTTGCAGCCGCTGTCCATTAGAAGAAAAGATCAAGACATTGACACGATGATCACTTTATTAATGATCAAAATATTAGGAAAAGGTTTGCAAACTCATAGGACTCTTAAGCTTGGTACAGTTGGCCCTCCATATTGGTGGACTAGCCTTCCACCAATTAAGAGTGTCTGTGCATGGCCCCAATTCATTGTTGTCAATGCTGGTGTCCATTGACTTTAATGGGACTTGAGGTCCCACTATTTTTGTTATCCATTGGGGGGGGCATTCTGGAATCAACCCCTGACAATACAGAGGTCCAACTATTATTAAAAGAGTAAAGAAATTTGGACCATGTAACCATAATTTCAGAATTAATTTAGAAAACAAACATGGTTATTCCATTATACGTATAAAATGCAGTTTGGTTTCAGTAATTTCAGTGTAATTGTGTGTTTTGATGTCCAGTTTTTGGTAACCACATGACAAGCCCACCTTGGAGTTTTCTTGACAATATTTGTTGAGAGGAAGTTTGCCATTGCTTTTCCCTGAAACAGAGAGTGTGACTTCCCTAAGCCAGAATTTGAACGCTGGTCCTAGTCCAGCACTAAAACTAGTACATCATGTTGGCTTGGAGGTGTGTGTGGGGTATATACTGAAAATGATACTTGAGCCTAGATGAAATGATGTGTCTAAGGAAGGCAGTAGAACAGAGAAACTGGCTGCATTTCCAATTTCAGATTATATAACACAGTGTCACATTTAAGGATTTGTCTCATTGCCCCTGGCCATCAGTATGCCATTTATAAAATCTTTACATATAACTATTCCTGTACTTCTAATAGGTGCTCAACAAACATACTTAACAGGTAAAATCCTCCACCTTTTCTCATGGCTTTTCCCCTTAAGCAGGGAATCTTTGCTAAACATTAAATGTAATGGCTGTTAGAGCATAGATGCCCTGCCAGGGGGAACAAATGTTAATCTGCATAGCATGGTAGTCTTTGAAACTTTTCATGGAACCATAAAATGGAAACTTAAGCATCAAGTTTGTCATACAAATCTGAAAACAGAAACAAATCAAAACACACCAGGACAAAGGAATTAGTAAACAGTAATACATGTGTACTACACACTCTTGGGCTAAGAAAAACCTAAGAAATGTACATTATGTGAACATTTCAAACTGATGAATACCACAAGAAAATATAAGCATCATATAACTTAATAATAAATAGCTACTTTTTCTAACAATTCCCAGTGTTGTGTTTTATTTTTAAATCCATTGAACAGTATATTGACAATATGATTTAAAAGTGTTTTAATTCATGTTATGTTGTCAATGGGTTGCAAAGTGCTTGTTTCAACCAAGCCGCAGGCTTCCCTCCTTTGCTGCTGAGAGCCCACATAAGATGTGGGGTGCCAGTTAAGTTGGACCCTTATGAGATGTGCATTGTATCTGCAGTTTGCATGAGCCTTTCAACTGTTGTTAGAAAGAGTTTGTGAAATGGATACACTCTGGCCTTTCTGTGTAAACCAGTGAACAGGTAATTGCTGCGTTGGCTCCGAGGTATGACTCAAAGTAGGATGAGGAACGCGTCTTATTGGGCCAATTTCCCCTTGGTAATTGCAAGCCCTTAATCCTCAGTGGGCTTCTCTAAGCAGAAATCAAAGTCGCTGGAATATGAACTTAAGAAGTGTAGATAATGTCTTCACTATAAGCCTTTCCTACATTAAAATTATTGGCAATATTTTAAGCAGCAGGGGTCTTCACTGTCTTCTAAAGCTCTCTTCATTAGGCCACAGCTGCTTGAAGCAGCTTTTGAGTTAAGGGCCCTATCAACTAGAAGTGGTACTCATCAACTGGCAGATAAGCCTAGCCACAGTAGGAGCTGACAGTTGTTTCCGTCTTTGCCTCCTTTCTCCTGGAAATCTCTTAATTCTTGTAGTCTTTCCCCCCTCCTATGAAATCCCATGCTTGACGGGAGGGAAAACTGCATGCCATACCTTAACGTAGCTACTTCAGTTAATGTCCATGGCACTAATAGAGTGCTGGGATTAAAGAAAAGCAGCACAAAGACATCAGCAGAATTTCCTCATAGCCTTGGGCTTTTAAACCCCCCTTCCATCTCTCACTGTCTGTCCAGATTGATTAAACTGTGGATTGAAAAATGACATAAACAGAGTGCTTGCAGTCTGTGGGTCTTAGCATAAGGTGCAGGGATTTGACTACAGGATCTACGGATCTTCTGAAATGCAGATGACAAGTGATATCCTACTCCACCTGCTCAGTAATGAAGAGACTGAATTTGCTAGGCGGAGGTCGCTGCATATATACTTCCAGACTCAGCTTTTGTATGAAATTCTTCAGAAGACAATTTTGTATTTGAAGTGACATTCTCATATACCAATGGCATATATGTCTGTGCCTGGTTTCCACTCCACTAAATGCATCTGAGGAAGTAGACTGATGTCTACAAAAGCTCATGCTGCCAACTTCTTTCTTTCAGTTAGGGGCTGTACAGACCTCACCAAAGGGGCGGTGGCAAGCCGCCTCTTTCCTTGCCAGATCTGAGCTGTGGCAACCGCAAGCCATGGCTCCAATCTAGCCTTTTTGCGCCTCTTTCCTTGCCAGATCAGAGCTGCAAAAAAAGCTGCAAAACCCAGCTTCTTTTTCTGCTGTGGAAAGCGTGTCCTAACTGCTGCCGCCATGGCTCTTTGGCAGCTCTTCCACGTATAAATAATAATAATAATAATAATAATAATAATAATAATAATAATATTTATTTGTATCCTGCCCATTGGTAATCCAATCCGGGCGGCTTACAGTTAAAACATACAGTTCACAATAAAACATACAATATAAACAGACCCCCCCCCTTAAAACAGGATTAAATTAGAACAATATAAAACAATAATTCAAATTTAAAATATAAACCATCCAGCCCAGTGACTCCAAAAGCCTGGTTCTACAATCCTCCCATCACTTGATGGGGCCACGTGAGGATCGTCTCATAAACGGGTGTTAATCTAAGGCTGGGAGGATCAATCTGGTATAACTAGTCTGGAAAGGCCTGCCGGAAGAGATCCATCTTGATAGCCTTTTTAAAGCTGTCTAAAGATGTTAAGAGACGGATCTCGTCCGGCAGGCCGTTCCAGAGCTTAGGGGCAATAACAGAGAATGCCCCCCGGGAGGTAGCCATAAGCCTTGAATTCTGAGGCTGTAGCAGATTCCTCCCGGAGGACCGAAGAGCGCAGGGAGGATTGTACGGGAGCAGGCAGTCCTTGAGATAGCTTGGACCCAAGCCATTTAGGGCCTTAAAGGTGATAACCAACACCTTGTACCTGGCCCGGAAGCTGATAGGCAGCCAGTGGAGGGACTTCAAAACCGGAGTAATATGATCCTCATCAGGAGTGATGAGTCAAGGAGCACCCCCAAGCTGCAAACACAGTTCCTGGAGGAGAGCATGACCCCATCCAGGACTGGAGGTTGCAACCCAATTCCTGGTTTCGGGGCCGCTACCGTGAGCACCTCCGTCTTGTCTAGATTCAGCTTCAATCTGTTTTTCCTCATCCAGCCCATTACCGCCCCAAGACATTCATTGAGAGAAGAGATGCCATTGGAATTCGAGGCCGATGAACGAGATATGGAGAAATAGATTTGGGTGTCATCAGCGTACTGATAACACCCAGCACCATAACTCCGTATAATCTCACCCAGCAGCTTCATGTAGATGTTAAACAACATCGGGGACAAAATAGCTCCCTGAGGGACACCACAAGTGAGGTCCCTCTTACTGGAGCTACAGTCCCCGAGCAGCACCCTCTGGGACCAACCCGAGAGTAAGGACCGGAACCACTGCAAAGCAGTGCCTCCGATACCTAACCCCCTCAGGCGGTCCAAGAGGATGCCATGGTCTATTGTATCAAAAGCCGCTGAGAGGTCTAAGAGCACCAACAGGGTCACGCTACTCCTGTCGATGCTCAGACGCAGATCGTCGGTCAAGGCAACCATGGCAGTCTCAACCCCAAATCCTGTCCTAAAGCCAGTTTGAAATGGGTCTAGATAATTGGTTTCATCCAAGACATGTAACATGTTTGAATGCTGCGCCAAAGACCCCAACACTCTATTAGGCTCCGATCTGGCGAGGAAAGGAGCAGCTTGCCACCACTCCTTTGGGACGGTCTGTACAGCCCCTAACTGAAAGAAAGAAGTTGGCAGCATGGCTTTTGTAGACTTGTATTTCCTCAGATGCTTTTGCCGTCCACCCTGCAGTAGCTTGGGCAGTGTGATGCTGGCTGGGGGTGAAGTCGGGGTGGCCGGCATGTGGTTGCCACACCCCCATTCTGCCCCCAGGCTGGCTCTTTATGCCAGTCTGTTCAGCCCTTTAGTCTCAAAGGTGCTACAAGATCTCTCTGCATACTGATTCTACAGACTAACACGGCTATATCTTTGAATTAATACTGCTCATACAGTTGCACAGTGTTGCAGTTGTGCTTAATTGTTAAACAGCTTCTCACAACAACCTTCTATTTGCAGAGGTTTTGTTCCCCAAGGCCTTCATACTAAAGGTTCTCTGGACAGTGGAGATGTTAGGGGCATTTTTTATGGGCCAGGGGATTAAAGCTTGTCTGCAGCAGCTGTGTTGTTTTGTGCCTTCAAGTCGACTCTAAGTTATAGCCACCCCCTCATTGGGTTTTCTTGGCACAAGAGATTTGCTGTTGCCTCTAAGGTTGAGAGAGTGTGACTTGCCCAAGATCACCCAGAAGTATTCCATGGCTGAGTGAGAATTTGAACACTGGTCTCCCAGATGTCTGGTCCAACACTCAAACCACTACACCACACAGTCTTCTCTTGTTATCATATATGTGAGATGAATTTATAACTAGTGCCACAAAATAGTTCTTGAATTGTCACAGGCTTGAGTGAATAAGAGATGGGAAGGGTTCATACTGGTTTTCCTTGTTCTGTTTTTGCTCTGGCCTTACCACCCTTGGCCTACACAGAATATTATCCATGTGGGAAAGTTGCCTTTTTTTGCTTTTTGGAAAAAAAGTTCCCCTCTGTTAGATAGTATAATGCTTCCTCAATAGCACCACTGTAAAACTCACAAGTAATAAAGGCAGTGATGACTTAATGCAATAAAATGTAAAAAAGATTCTTTATGGTAAGATTAGGTGACCTTTTTAAAAGAGTTCACCTGTCTCCTGCAATCTGCAGCAAGAACCAAGCAGTACCTCCCCACACTATGGATGATAGCCCATTCAGTCTTCACAGAAAGAAATGTATTTCCAGAGTCTGTAAAAAGGGTGTCTTTGTCCAACTTCTATATATCTTTAATGCTCTAAAGAGATTGTGCTAAAAGCTGCCATACGAAGGTAGTATATCTCTTAAGGAAATGTGCCATACTTAAAGTAAAGCCAAAAATATTTTTATGATTGAACTTGAAGAACTTGTAAAAGTGTTAGTTAGTACATATTCTGAGTTTAGAACCCTTTTTAAGTCCAATTTTGAAATCCATTTACGGTATCTTTGGAAGGAATTCTACTGGCACTCTTGATGATCCTTAATAATGGAATTAAAGGTGTTGTGATGTAAACTTGTCTTCACTCTCTTTTCCCTTTGTCTTCGATTGCAGAACCAAACTCTCACCACTTCCTTCTCCAGATTGAGTCCTTCTGCCATCCTCATGATCTCCTGAGATGAAGGCTTGCTTTGCTCTGCAAAATGGCTTTCTAAGGCTTCTTTAGCAGCAATGCTAGGAAGAATACAGTATTCCATCATATGCCTCATAAAACAATCTCAAGATGCATAGAAATCCAAAGTTATTTTATTTACAATATTTTACACATATCAGTAATGTTCCAAGGTAGACCGACATGGAAAGCACATTTACTTTTTACATGTGTTGTTGTTGTTGTTGTTGTTGTTGTTGTTGTTGTGTGTCATCAAGTCATTTCTGAATTATGCCAACCCTATGATGACCCTACCATGGGGTTTTCTTGACTAGTTTCTTCAGAGGGGGTTTGCCATTGCCAGCCTCTGAGACTAAAAGATTGTGAGTTGCCCAAGGTCACCCAGTGGGTTTATATGGCCAAGTGTTACATATGTTAAGCCTACTCAAATATTCAGGGGGGCAAAACCACACAGCTATAGAATACCAATACTTTACTGAGGGTGGGGGATGTTCCCCATACTCATTACTATGCACCATGGGACAAAGGAAGGAATATCGGTTACAAAAAGTTGACGGAGGCAGGTCACCAAGTAGTATGGAATAATAAGGGAATCCTTATCTTCAAGCCATTTATTAAAATGGGAAATTGTGCAACATATTCTGGTGACATCCTCCCTTAGGAAAAAGATGGATTCCCATTTACTTTGCTGATCATTCTTCTGATAGGCTAGGCTGCAGTCCATGACAGCTTGTGCTAAATAAAACTTGTTTATGCCAAGTTGTCACATATATAACAAAATTATAAGTAGCACATGTTGCATACAATGAACAGAGCTGCCCACCTTTCACTGACCCAACTAAGGGCCTTTACAGACTGCCAGAAGAGTCCTATATATCTATACCAGGGATGGAGAACATATAGCTTTTCAGATGCTGGACTGCAACTCTTGTCTTCTCTCACTATTATGTATGCTAGCTAAGGCTGAACCATAACAAATTTGGCTTTATAATGTTCAAATAAAGCAGAGATGGGGATCATGTGGCCCATGGGATACATACAGCCCTTGAGATATCTATTTGTTAGGCTGTTTCTACCAACACAGCCCCAGAACATTTTATTCTGCAAATGAATCTCCACTTCAGCAAAGTGGCATGACTTTAACTAAGATGTGAGCAACTAATGACTGCAAGCCACAGAAATAATAACATTACAAAATCAAAGTTTACTAATCTAACATAAAAACAACAGCAAAACCCCATACCATTTTTTGTTAGCGCTCACAAGTAGACCATAAAATGATTTTTTTTTAAAAAAAATAGTTTGTTTCAGTTTGCAGTAAGTCCTAATCAAGCAATAGGAAAACAAATATAGGGAAAAAGGGATTCCTCTAAGCCTATCTAATCATAGCCCTAAGATATATAATATAGGTTTCACATTTTTCCTGTTGTCCTGCTGAACATAAACTCCATATATATCAGTACAAAACAACATAAAGCATTATCAAACCCATACATAACAATATAAATTAACAAAAAACACTAGTCCTTCACACCCCTAAAAACAAACCAACTGCAAAAGACAGCAACATCCTTTCTAGTTGCCAAGATGGCAGCCATAGTGAAAGTATAATTGCAGCCCTGCAGAGCTCTGAAGGCACCTAAAATTTGTTGGGTGTAGCTCTTTGTGCTCCAGTGCATGCCTACCCTAGAAATAGAGATTTCAGTCTGACTGTCATTATTCTGTTCCATTGAGCTGCCACAGTGAAATCTTATGGCCCCATTCACACTAGGAAGTTTATCACATGAGGGAAATCCCGTGCAGAAATGGGATTTAAAAGGTGGAGGAAACCCACAAAAGTGTTAGTTTTTCACACACATCGCTGTTAAAATGGGATTAACCCGAACGAAAAGTAGTCAGAAACTACTTCTTTTTACTTTCGGGATTTTCTGAAAGTAAAAAGAAGCAGTTTCTGACTACTTTCCATTCGGGTTAACTCCATTTTAACAGTGATGTCATCTAAAAAACTAACCACTTTTGTGTGTTTTTTCTAATTTAAAGCCCCGTTTCCGCACGGGATTTCCCCTGTGTGATAAACTCCTAGGACATAACCTGGTGTGGAACCCAAATTATTTCATAGGCGTTCACATTTCCCCCGACTGCACTTGGTGCAGTTTGTGGTGTGTGTGTGTGTAGCACCAAAAAGGCCACTTGACCTGGTGCATTTGACACCGGGTCAACTAGCAAGGGTTTTTTGGTTTGTTTGTCTTTTGTTGCACTACAAGAATCCAAATCTTTGGTAATGGGAACTACCAATCTGGATCTTCACTGCAGCATCCTACTCCCTCTCCCTTCCTACCCCTTCTCTGCCTCTCCTCCAGCATCCTCCCTCCTCCTTCCTCACCCTCCTCTTCCAGTCATTTTAACTTTTTAGTATTGTATTTAATTTTTAAGGGGGGGTAATTTGTTTTTATCATGTTATTAATGTTCAATCTAGGGTTTGTTTTATCCATGCTAACTTTCTGTGAGCTGCCTTAATTGCCTTGGCAAAAGGCGGGATACAAAAGTAAAGTTTATTATTATTATTATTTACTTCCTCTTTCTCCTTTCCCTTCTGCCATGATTGAATCTCTCATGGCATTTTATCCCTATCGCCCCCAGTGTGAATATCAATAGGGTTAAAATGCCATGGAGAGATTCAATCATGGTAAACGTAGTGGAAACTTCAATTCGGTATCGCATTATCGAATCTCCCCAGATCTACTCAGTAAAAAAAGTAACTGTGAATAAGGCCTACATGTATTTATTTACAAGTAAACCCCATTGAATCCAATGGGACTTATTTTCACAAAAGTCCAGGATTGCAGACAAAATGTCTAGCAGGCCATATAAAAAATCTCTCCAGTACTAACAATAAAACTGTTTCCGTTTCCCTTGGTCTTGTGTAGTTGTTCTTAAAACAGTGAGCTGGGACCCCAGGGGGCTACAAGACTTGGTCAAGGGAGGCATGAGACATGGAGACCCTGATCCCTCCTCCTCCTCCTCCTCCTCCAACTTTTTATGTGTAACATTTACACATCCATTGAGTTAAATGGTGAATTTACTTAAATAAAACTTTTCTAATTTGAACAATGTTATTTCCTTATAAAATGTTAAAATATGAATATGCATGAATGTGTGACTGAAAATATACACACTAAATAAACAAAATATTTGTATTCATATACTACATCGAGTGAGGGACACGGCATCCACATGTAGATGTAAAGGGGGTCCCAAGGGTGAAAAGTTTTAGTACCACTGGTCTTGCATATTCAGTAGAAGTTTATCAGGGGGAAGAATGAATTTAGTCATAATTCAGAAGCCATGCAAACAATTTTCCATATGTAGGTAGCCACATATGATTGTCCTCCAGGAACTAGTAATCCAGAACAACAGCCCTAGAACTGCCTTAGATGGTTATACTGTCATTAGTCCTGAACCCAATGTTTGACTAGCTTAACAGCCAGGCTGAAAAAAATTATTTCACTATATAAAATAATCTATAATCTTCAAATTCTGTGATTGTCACCCTTTTTAATATATTGCTTTCCTTTCCCTGCTCTGTTTTTGTTTTGGTACCATCATTGAGCTTTTTGCCTATGTCATCTTCCTGTGAATAGTTGCATCAACAATTGGGAATCTTCTAGAACATTCAGGAAAGTATATGCAGGTAACTGAGAATGATGGTAAAGTCAACTGGTCTGCATTTCTCTCATTCTAAAGGACAAATATCAAAAAGATGTGTGTTCATATTTTGAAAGATGACATAATATTATTGCCTTATCCACTGCTCAAATTATAAATGCCAGATTTATTCATTTGAAATTTGATTCCCTCCTGTATGTGCAATAATTGATTCTGACCACAAGAGGGCAGTGTTATACCTTGTGTTCCATATAAAAGCACCACAGAAATTCTGTTTCTGATGTAAAATTTCTGATTTGTGACCTACTTGGGATTTTCTTTTTAGAGAAATTTTGTGGGTGTAAGTGGTAGACACCAGATGCCTGCTGTTTTGTACATTTGTGAAGCTGAACAATCCTAGTGTGAGGTAGAGAGAATAATCAGATTTTGTTCTGACATCCCAATTATATCCCACTTTTCATAGCATTATAAATAAAATGTTTTTGAATTATAGGAATTCATGTTTATCTTCCAGAAGGACATAGGCGAAGCCTCACTAATATAACACAACAAAAATACTATTTCTGGTGCTTCTGAAAGTAAGAATGATTTGACAGTGGATTGGACTGTCACAGAAAGTGATGGATTCAAGTTGGTTAGATGGCCACCTTTCTGTGTATGTTAGTTGTGGATCCCAGGATTCATAGAAACATGGAATCTTAGAGTTGAAAGATGGCTACAAGGGTCATCTAAACGTACCCTCTGCCATGAAGGATTACTCAAGCACAGCACTCCTGGAAGTCTATTCCATTGTCAAACTGTTCTTACAGTAAAGAAGCTCTTCCTAATGTTCAGGAAGAGCTTTACTGTTGGTTCAGATAGTCCTTGGCACTTTTCCCCAACTCTATGGTTCTATGATTTCTGTTTCCTAGTCAGATGCCTGGTCAAATGAGCAAAATGGCCTCCACTTGTTTGTGTGGCATAGCAATTGGTGTGCCCCCATTAATGCTAGAGGTGATATATAGCTATCGTGACCATTTGTCTAATACTCCTTTAAATCTATCAGATCTGGTAACCATCACTACACTTAAAACTGAACCCATATTAGAACGAGTAGATGGAGGAGCACAGTGAACATTTGCAGCCACTTTGTTGGACAGGATACAGCAGAAACCAATCAGTGACAATATAATTTAGTACCCTTGTGAAGAAATATGCAGCATGCTACAAAAAAGCCCATTCCAGGTTATAACAGCATTATTTCTTACCTAATAGTTGTTCTGCGCTTTCTCTTCCGTTCATTCACTCCAACCTTTTCACTGTATAAAGCTAAAGAATGAGACATTTTGAGGAAATGTTAACTTCTAGCTGTCAATGGCAAAATGCAGAACATCAGATAGACACTATTGCTGCTTTATTTATTTATTCTGTATTAAATAAAATGGGATGAAGAAATCATGATATATATCTTGAGTTAATGAGATCCTGATGAAGTAGTACATAGCAATGTGTAAAAACGCATACTAAGGAATACTTGGTTGTTGTGTGCCTTCAAGTCATTTTTAACTTATGGTGACCCCAAGGCAACTTTATCATGGGTTTTTCTTGACAATATTTGTTCAGAGGAGGTTTGCCATTGCCTTACCCTGAGGCTGACAGCATGTGACTTGACCAGTGTCACCCTGTGGGTTTCATGGTCAAGCTGGAATCAAACCCTGGTCTCTAGAGTCATAGTCCAACACTCAAACTACTATGGCTCCTACTATGCTATATATAATGTGTGTGTGTGTACTGCATAATCTGATTCCCAGCATTCAATTTGTCAGAATATTATAATCTTGTGATAAAATTATGTCTGAAGTGTACAGCATCAGACTGAAGGTGAGGAAACGCCAAACACTGAATGTTAACAAAGGTAAGAAATAATGTAACCACAGTACATGTAAGCATAGACACATACACCCTGTGAAAATGGAGATTTGCCAATATTCAAGCCCCATAGGCTTGAATGGGGCACACGCCTGTGAGGGGCACCCCATTGCTTTTAATGGAGGTTGCCCCTCGGTGAATATGCAAAACCGAGGGGCAACCTTCAAGTCCACGAGAATGGAGGGTCAACTGTAGTCATCTCCTCAATGCTCACCTTTGCTTTTCATACTCCATTTCAAATGCTACAGTGTTGCGCATCTCAGGAGAACATACTTATGATATGTATGTTCCCTTACTCTATCATAACTTGTATGACCATGGTGACTGTGTTCTCAGCCACTGCAGTCATGTAGCAGCCACATGAAGAGGGCTTGTGGGGAAATGTTGGGGAAATGTGATGTTCACAACTTTTACAGCTCTCTCTGTGCCTCGAGTGGTGGCACTTCTGGAACAATGTTTTGATTGCCTCAGCTGTGGATTGGAATGATAGTTTTTATCACAACTCTGGGTATTCTGGATTTTAGATATTAGATTAATCTAGGGCAGGGATAGGCACCCTAAGGACCGGGGGCTGGATGTGGCCCCCCGAGGCCTTTGGACCGGCCCCAGCCCGGTCCTTCTGCCGCCGCTGCCCGCCATGATGATATAGATTATTATTGTTATTACTTGTTCTTGGGGTTTTCTTAGCAAAATCTCCCCAGGGGTTTTGCCATGGCTTTTCTGGGGCTGAGAGAGTGTGCATGCATATTTTTAATTTTTTTATCTTTTTTTTTAAAAAAATATTTATTTATTTATTTATTTATTTATTTTTGGTGCTTCGGCACCCCCAATTGTCTGAGGGACAGCAACCCGGCCCCTGGCTCAAAAAGGTTGTCTACCCCTGATCTAGGGTGAGGCAGTATAGGGACTATCATGGCTACCAGAACAATCCTACTCCCTCTTCACCAGGAGAAGGAGCTAATTATCCTATATTTGTTGCAAATGTTCATTGCTCCACATTTGTTTTTGTTTTTTAAAAAATCCACATAACCAGAAATTCTCCCTTAAAAAGAGCCATGAATTCTACTATACCTCCCACTTGCTCTGCTTCCTCCAGCCACTTTGCTAGAATTGATTTCAATTTGCAAGCATTCTTGAAGCTCAGTTGCAAGTTTTCGAATCGGCAAATAGTTGTCTGGCTGAATTCAGAGCCATGCACAGCAGCCAAAGCTTCTCCTACATTTGTCTGTGTATAACCTGCTCAAAAACAAAAACAAAAAGCACAGTTCTACCTTCTGGAGCTAAAAATGCTGAGATCTGTCTTTAACACTCATCCCTCCACATTTGCTGGGATTAGGGGCACAGGACCCCTGTGAATGTGGAAAAACTACAAATAACAAGCACACTATCTTTTTACCTAAAATAACACCTCTCTAGGAATCTTCTGGTCTTCCAGTGCAACTCTGTGGTCAACATCTGCCAGACATTGACCATAGAATTGTGCTGGGGGAACTATAAATGCCTAGTGAATTGTTCTCTCTAGGAATCTCTAGGTTTTTCGGTGCAACGTTTGGTTAAAGTTGACCATAGAGTTGCACTGGAGGACCTAGATATTCCTAGAGAGAACATATTAATGAAATCCATGAATCATCAAAGCCGCAAAAGTCAAAGCGCAAATATGGAGGGATGAGTGTATATGTTTCTCTCTGGTTTGTACATACATCTGTGGTTTAAAGCTGTTTTCCTTTTTACAATATTTTCCTTTCACCTAATAATGTAAATCTGATTTTGGTTTCATATTACTGAAGTACAGAAAGGCTGAGAGCCAACATGGTGTAGTAGTTTGAGGATTAGACTGAGACTAGAGGCTTGGAGCCTTATAGTATAACAAAAGAAAGCTGGAATGCAGTGAGAGAGAAGTGGCTTTCTCCTTGCCTCTCTGCATGATGTTGTAGCTCTTCCTCTCTCCTTCCAGAGGAAGAAGGTTGTAAAAACATGCCTTTTGCTAACTGGATTTTTTCAAAAGACATTCTTTTGTGACCATTTCCTTCAGGAAAAGAATGGAAGTGCTTCAAATTTACAGTGCTTTATAAATAAACTTAACAACAACAACAACTACAACAACAACAACAACAACAACAACATGTGGATAGGCAAGGAGAAAGGCACTTGTCACTTGCTGCCTCATGTTTTTCTTTTGTCATGTAATAAGGATTTAGGTTTGAATCCCTGCTCCACCATGGAAATTGAGTGGGTGAGCTTGGGAAAGTCACACTCTCTCACACCCTCAAAGGAAGGCAAAGGCCAACCCTCTCTGAACAAATCTTGTCCCCCGCCCCCCCAAAAAAATCAATGACCCCATGATAGGATAGGCCTTAGAGTCTCCATAAGTCATAAATGACTTGAAAGCATACAACAACAACAACAACAACAACACATAAAAGCTGCTCTCCTGTGGTCTATTGTGTCAGCAACAGAATAGTGGCTGGCATAAAATGGCCACAGGCATCATAGCAATGGAAGTGGAGTGACATAGGAGGTTGCCTCTGTCAAGAGAGAAACCTGGCCTGCTTAAGAGCTGGGGAGCAACTCTCTCTCTCAAGGGAGATACCTTCTTTCCCTCTACCACCACTGCACCATTCATCAAAAAGTGCTTTACAGTGGCATAACAGAACACTCTGCCATAAATCACCAAGAGGATGCCAGCTAAAAACAATTTTACTGTTACATAGATAAATTAAAATGTAAGCTTGAAACATAGTACCATGTCCCCTGCTAAATATACTAAAATATGAATTTCCTTTGACTGAGAAAACACAGATTCACATATACAACTTCTAAATAGTTATGATTGGCATTGTTATGATAGATAAGCCATTGTTACTATGTTACATTAGGTGAGATAGATATTATGATCTAGCAAGCTAAAGTGTTATGACTTATCAAGTCATGATAAGCAAGTTCAAGTATTATTGCAAAGTGACTGAATTTATTATTATTAATAAAAAGAAAGCAAATGAACAGGTTAATGAACATCCTTAATTAAATGATTCACATACCCAGCTTAATTCTTCTCAGTTTGAAATCATTGGCAAACTTTTCAAGCTCCCTGATTTCTGGAGAGTCCATGTCTATTGGTTCTTCAATGGCCTTATTCTTCTTCCGGAATTCTTGCTTAAAATCTGTGGTGGTAGAGTCATCTCCAAGGATGGATGGGTGCATGGGAGTAAAGCTATGACCCAAAGCACAAGAACTGGCACTCAGGGCATGGTCGGGGAATTTATAAAGACATGGAGTGAGGCTACCTGTCAGAAAACAAAACAAACACAGATACAGGGGGACACAAAAAATATTATTCCTAACTATTGCTTGGTCAACGTTGCTGACTTTTTCTAGGCGAGAACAGCACCTTCCATACAGAAACTAGGGGGCTAAGCAGACGGGCGGCTGTGGGCCACCCTGGGAAGGTGCGCCGCGGGACCGAGGCATCCCTATGCCTCGATCCTGCGGCGCCCCTGAAAGGAGTGCTAAATTAGCGCTCCTTTCACAAGTCAATGAAAGTGCGCTGCAAAAGGCTGCGGCGCACTTTTGCTGACTTTTCTGCCGCAGCGCGTGTAAAGGCTGCGGTGGGAGGTCCTCCTCAGAGCGCCAGCCGTGCGGAGGGCTGGCTGCTCCGAGGACAACCTCGGGAGGGGGAGGGGGCGCCGATCGTGCGGTTGCCCCTCCTCTTCCCTGCCCCCAAGATGGCCTTTTAAGCCGTCTGCTTAGGCCCTATCTTCAGTATTAGAGGAAGATGAAATAATGATTATAGCACCACAGTCATTATTTTGACCTCCGATTATATTGCATAGATTACCAAATTATTTTTTTTCAGGGGTGAGAAGGGGAATAAAATCGGGATCATGAATAAAATCAGATCATGCATATCACAAAAATAATACTGAAAAAAATGTTAAGGTGCTGCAAGATTTTTTTTTTGTCCTTTTTGCTCAAATAGACTAACACTACTAACCCCCTGCCCCGCTGTTGCCATGAAGTTGACATTACTTTAGTGTTATTTCAAATGTATCATGCATTTGCAAGGTGACGTTTGGCTGTGTGGAAAACAGATCATGTGGTCATGGATCACCAAAGTGCTATTATGGGGAGAATAATGATAATAAATGATGTCAAGCCAGGAAGCTTCCATTTTTAAACTAGTGCAATTGTGGCAGTACAGCAGGCTGGTGTGATAAAGTCCTTAACTGGGTTGTGTTTCATAGAAGGGGAAATATATATAAGTGAGTGAGTAAATAAAAGAAACTGACGTGCCTTGTAAAGTACCAACTCCATTCACAACATTGGGATGGGGCATGCTGCAGGTCTGTAAGATACGGCTTTGGGAGAGACTTGCTGCTAGCATATCTGGAGCAGCTGTCTTGATGCCTATTGGGAGCAGTAAAGAAGAGACTTTAAGAATATCAATTTGTAGGTGAAGAATACCACCATAGCTTGAGCCTGGTGGAAGTCTTAGGTGAAGAATATTGCTGAGACACTAAAATACACTTGCATTATTACCAAATGAATGTATGGTTATAAATGGGGAAGGCATATTGAGGGAAGGGAACCATCTAGTATCTCAGAAGCATTTGAATGAAGAAAAACCTCCACTTTTCATATGGGATGGCCACTGTATTTTCGCCATATAAGACGCTCCGGCATATAAGACGCACCCAATTTTAAAGGAGGAAAATCTAGGAAAAAAAGATTCTTAACCAAATACAGTGGTACCTCTACTTACGAAATTAATCTGTTCCGCGGGTGGAAGGAGGCCTCTCTTTAGCCGCGTCTTCGGTGCTTCAATGGGCTTCTCCTGGGATCGGAGGACGTCCTCCGACCCCAGGAGGAGCCCATTGAAGCACCCAGGATGCGGGGGCCTCTTTCCACCCCTGTCCTGGGTGGTTCAATGGGCTCCTCCTGGGATGGGAGGACATCCTCTGACCCCAGGAGGAGCCCATTGAAGCACCCAGGAAAAGGGGGCCTCTTTCCACACCCCTCCTGGGTGGTTCAATGGGCTCCTCCTGGGCTGGGAGGACGTCCTCTGACCCCAGGAGGATCCCATTGAACCACCTAGGAAGAGGGGGCCTCTTTCCACCCCCATCCTGGGTTGTTCAATGGGCTCTTCCTGGGATGGGAGGACGTCCTCTGACCCCAGGAGGAGCCCACTGAACCACCCAGGAAAAGGGGGCCTCTTTCCACCTCCTTTTCCTGGGTGGTTCAGTGGGATCCTCCTGGGATGGGAGGACATCCTCCGACCCCAGGAGGATCCCATTGAACCACCCAGGAAAGGGGGGCCTCTTTCCACCCCCTTTTCCTGGGTGGTTCAATGGGATCCTCCTGGGATGGGAGGATGTCCTCCGACCCCAGGAGGATCCCACTGAACCACCCAGGGAAAGGGGGCCTCTTTCCACCCCCTTTTCCTGGGTGGTTCAATGGGATCCTCCTGGGATGGAAGGACGTCCTCCGACCCCAGGAGGATCCCATTGAACCACCCAAGGAAAGGGGGCCTCTTTCCACCCCCTTCTCCTGGGTGGTTCAATGGGATCCTCCTGGGATGGGAGGACGTCCTCCGACCCCAGGAGGATCCCATTGAACCACCCAAGGAAAGGGGGCCTCTTTCCACCCCCTTCTCCTGGGTGGTTCAATGGGCTCTTCCTGGGATGGGAGAACGTCCTCCGACCCCAGGAGGATCCCATTGAACCACCCAGGACTGGGGGGGGGCTCTTTCCACCCCCGTCCTGGGTGGTTCAATGGGCTCTTCCTGGGATGGGAGGAGCCCATTGAACCACCGAGGCTGCGGCTGAAAGGAGGCCTCCTTTTAGACTCAGCCTTGGCCTGTATATCCACTTTATAAGACGCACCAACTTCCCCACCCTTGTTTTGGGGAAGAAAAAGTGCGTCTTGTATGGTGAAAAATACGGTAGTGGTGCTAGTGGTGGGGGTGAGGGTGATACTTAGAAATGATAAAAATGGGTTAATTATTTTAAGAACAAACAACTTACTGCAAAAGCAAACAAAAACACAAACCAACATTCTGCAAAATGTTAATCTTTATTTCATCAGTGACAATCACCTGAAGTAAGAAAACCTGCATCCTATTATTTTTACTGTTTTAAATCAAACAGTGCAGTGTAATGGGTAGAACAGCCTCCCTCTACCTCAAGTGTAGGCAACCTTTCCCCTTTAAGGGCCGAGGGACTTCAGCTCCCAGAATCCCAGGAGCTATTGGCCAACATGGGACTATTGGCCAACATGGCTGAGGCTTCTGGGAGCTGAAGTCCCTCGGCCCTTAAAGGGGAAAGGTTGCCTACCCCTGCTCTACCTAATATCCTCCAAATGTTTTGTACTACAATGCCTATTACTCCTACCAGCATGGCAATTGTCAGTGTTGATGTCAGTTTGTCATCTAAAAGTTCTGGAGCTTGATACGGTGGAGAAGGATGGGTTACATGGTTGGACTAGGTTTTTGTTTTTTTAAAAAAAGAAACTCTGTTTCTGATTTCCTTTCAACCATGAAGCCTGTTGGATGTCTGGAAGCTTGTCACTCTCCCTCTCAGTGTCACTGACTGTCATGAAGAAGGGAAATTATGTATATCGTGGAGAATATGAATATATAAATATAATGTTTGTTTTCCTTCTGCTAGCCATAGAAAGCTGTAGAGAGCTTTTTTTTTTTTTTTTTTGAAGCTGACGACTGGAAATCTTTAAAGAACTCTTTATGAGGTTTCTACCTCCAACAAAGGTGAAACTTTTTTTGATTATTATTGGCAAAGTTTTACCTATACAGCACTTAATTTTTTTTCCCAGCTATATCTGGACAGCGACATCTTGAGAAATTCTTTGGAAATGTTCTCTGCCCAAGTAAGAGGCCTGTGGTTTCACAAGAGAGAAAGACATCCTGAATCTCAAGAGGGGTTATTTTACTGCTTCAATTGAGTTTAAATTTGACTGTCCTGGCTTTCCTTTATAATTATTTTGTAACATGTGCTTTGTAGGAGAGGCATGCCAGACAGGCATGTCTTCTGCCTACATTGAGGGCCTTCCAACTGAACTACAGCAGAGAAAACATCTATACAAAATGTTGGCCTGTGACTCCAACACCATCTCTTTTCTTCCTCCTGCATTGTCTTTTTAAACATATTTCACCTGATGAAGAAGCCAGGAGAACTTTGAAAGCTTGCATTATGTGTTTTGTGCATTTTGGCTGACTTATAAAGATATTATTCCTTTCTGGATTTTGAATTTTGTTTTATTTAACTGGAAATCTTATATAACAGGTTTTCTGGATTGTAACATTTCAACTAGTATTGGCTGCTTATTTCTGAAGTATTAATTAATAGGAAACATTCTCAGGAGGCTGAGACAGTGGGATTCCTCTTAGGTAATTCTCTCCTCACTTATATCATACTCTACACTTGCAGGGAATCAACAGTGGGGGGAAGCACACCAGGGCATCAGGGATGCCCTGGGACGGAGCACCGCGGGACCGCAGCCTCCGCACCGCGGCGCTCCGTCGGTGTCCCTGAAAGGAGCGCAAAAATAGCGCTCCTTTCAGAAATCAGGGAAAGTGCGCCCTAAACGCGTGTCTGGACGCTGCGGCAGGAGGTTGCCCTGGGAGCGCCGGGTGTGCGGAGGGCCGGCTGCTCCGAGGGCAACCTTGGGAAGAGGAAGGGGCGCCGCTCGTGCGGCTGCCCCTCCTCTTCCCTGCCTCCAAGACGACTGTATTAGTCGTCTGCCGAGGCCCAGTATTAAGTTTATTGCACGGCACTTTCAGGAACAAGAACTGAACAGAATGGAACGGCACAGAATGGGGTGAGAACGCAAGTTACCGCACAGGAGAATGCCGGCGATGCCACCAGGAGTCTCCAAGCCGTTCCCCAGCTGTTCCTGGAAGCTGATTTTGAAGAACAATTTTGATTTGTTCTTCAAAATCAGCTGCCAAGAGTGTCTGGGGGACAGCTTGGGAACTCCTGGCAGAATTGGTGGCATTCTCCTGTGCAGTAACTTGCATTCTTGCCCCATTCTGTGATGTTCCATTCTATTCAGTTCCTGTTCCTGAAAGTGCCATGTGATAAACTCATATGTTTAAGTCCAGGAAAGGGTGAACAACTAGCTCTATGCAGGTCTATCTAATCCCCAAGACAAACTAACTAACATTTCTGCCCCCATTCATTTTCCTTCTTTCCCTTGTAGCTTGTCTAAGCTTAAGCAATGCTACAAAGCACATGTTAGAAAACAATTATAAAGGAAAGCCAGATTGTGACACTGGTTCTATCCATGGCATCACTGGCCCAGTTTCATTGCCATCCATGAATTCAAAATGTTTGCAAAGAGCGACCCACATGTATTCAGCTGCTACGGATGTAATTCTCCACTAATTTCTTTTCTCAAAAAAAGAAATTAGTAATTTTAGCAGTTTTCTTTTTGCTCTGAGAAAGGTTTTAGAAACTATGCAGTTTTCAATGACTATACACAGTCTGGGACCTATTCTGAACAAAAATTACATGTTTGTTTTGCATAGAAAGCACCATTTTCTGCACTGAATGCAACATTTTCAGCACATATTGTGTGTGTATAGTTTTATATTATATCATATATTATTTTCTCAACCACATGTGAATTTTGTGCAGAATAACTCCCCAAATGCAGCATTTACTGTGCAGAAAACACTGTTTGCATAGCAATATGTGTGTGTGTTCACAGAATCATATGTAAACCATGTGCACATTTTGTGTAGAATAAGTTCCAAGCTGCAAAGATTCTCAGGAGTCTTCCCGTCAGGGGTTCTGAACACTGGAAAAAAAACACGTGTTTTCTGACTATTTTTCAGATATTTTCAAATATTCCTCCCCATCTCTATCAGTGGCTTCCCTTCACATCTCTGATCTTCATACACATTCATAATGACTGAAATGAAGAGCTTGGAAGCAACAGATTGCAAGTAACTTATAATTAACTTTTCTCTGTAGCTTGGTAATGGTAAAGTTACATTTTCAAAGCATTGCAAGAAGTGGGGATATTATTTTATTGGTATAATGAGTAATGTTTTCTAGTTAAATTTAAAGGAGCATTTTATGGCATTATTGGAAGCATTCTGGAAGGAATTTTTTCAAGTTTCACACTGTTATCAATCTTTTTAACTCAAGGGGGGAAGCAGCAAAAATTAGCTACTAATATAACTAAGAGCACAATTATAGTTATTTTTTAAAAAACCCTCTGTGCTGAAAATATCACTGCATTACCTTTAAAAAACTGTAATGAGTAAAGGGAAGGAATTACTTTGTATATAGGTAATGTTCCAAGCTCTGGTGGAAACAACTAGCAATAGCCTAAATCCGTATTACATATATGCCCTATGTACATGTACAAAATCCTGGAAGAGTCCCTGCCAGCATGCTGGCAGGAGGATTTTAGGAACTGTAGTCCAAACAAAAACAAAAAACCCCAATAACAACCCAATACAAAACAAAATAACTTTTCCAGGATCTGCTAATACTAGCAATAGGAAAGGAGAATAATTGTACCACCATTCTGGCATATTTAAGTTTAAGGGCTTGGGATTGATTTTTGTAACAGATCCTGGGAAATTGCCACAGTAAAGTCACTGCTGAAATGAACTCCCTAATGGAAATTATCTTTCATTATTTGTCTTGGTTCACAACAAATCAATGGTCAGCATTACAAAAAACATTCCTTACCTGCCAT
This sequence comes from Phrynosoma blainvillii, assembly GCA_026167975.1. Taxonomy (NCBI): domain Eukaryota; kingdom Metazoa; phylum Chordata; class Lepidosauria; order Squamata; family Phrynosomatidae; genus Phrynosoma; species Phrynosoma blainvillii. The sequence goes on from JANUYF010000003.1 coordinate 288,005,245, forward strand.
CACCCCATATGCAGCCTGTTGGTTTCCATAATGGCAAGAAGGGACGGAATAATGCAGACCTGCGACACCATTTCCCCAAGTTGCCATGGCAGAGCATGTGTGGGAACATTTAAAATATGGGATCAAAGACAAAACAGATGAGGCTGGTAAGAAAATGTATACAGGTTCAAGATGCAACCTTTATATCAATAGGCACTATAAAATGTCTACAGTCTGGAATTTGTCTTGAACCTGCAACTTATCCATTTGGCAAAATGTTAAGAATACGAGTAAATTTGATCTACACATGGGATGAAGCAGTCATTTGTTTTCAAGGGTCAACTCAATTCAGCTTCATCATGCCAGAACAACATTTTTGGAAACATGTTGGGTAAAAGCCCAGAAAATATAGGGTAAATTTGAACTGGGCAGATGCTGGGGGATCAACAGAGCAGTTTGCCACATGTTGAACTATGAATGGATCCATTCATCCCAAATTTTTAATACCAATTTGGTACAGGGAGTTGGTTCCCTCTTGGCTTCTACAATCATGGACATTATCTGTAGCTATTCTCACTGTGTATAATTTAATAGAGCCCATCCATTTAGCATGTGGCCTTCCTCTCTTCCTACTTTCCTCTACCTTTCCCAGCATTATTGTTTTTCCCCAGCATTATTGTTTTTGGCTGTTCATGGGATCCTCAGCACTTTTCTCCAGCACCATATTATCTTAAATGCATTGATTTTCTTCCTATCACCTTTCTTAACTCACATTCATACATGGTAATAGGGAATACAATGGCTTGTGTGATTCTAACTTTTGTGCTGAGTTGTATATCTTTGCATTTTAGAATCTTTTCTAGTTTTTTCTTAGCCACCCTCCCCATTCTTAGTCTTCTGATTTCCTGACTGCATTTCCCATTTCTATCAATGTTTGATCCCAGGTATGGGGATTCTTTTACTATTTCTATTTCTTCATTGTCTAGGTTTCCTTGTGAAGGTCCTCGGTGGTCATTATTTTTGTTTTCTTTATGTTTAACATTAAGCCTGTGTTAGCATTTTCTTCTTGGTCTTCCTTAGCAGATGTTCCAGGTCTGTGAGGTGTTCTGTAGTATTATGGTGTCATCTGCATATCTTAGATTGTTGATATTCCTTCCTCCTATTTTTATTCCTCCTTCTGCTGTGTCCAAGCCTGCTTTACTTATAATATGTTCTGCATACAAGTTGAACAGATAGGGTGATAGGATGCAGCCTTGTCTGACCCCTTTGCCCAGGGGTAGGTAACCTAAGGCCCGAGGGCCGAATGTGGCCCCCCAAGGCCTTTGGACTGGCCCCAGGCCGGTCCTGCCGCCGCCGCCGCCACCGCCCACCATGATGATATTGATTATTGTTGTTATTACTTGTTCCTGGGGTTTTCTTGGCAAAATCTCCACAGGGGTTTTGCCATGGCTTTTCTGGGGTCTGAGAGGGTGTGCATGCATATTTTTTTTCAATTTTCATTTTTTTATTTTTATTTTTATTTATTTATTTATTTATTTTTGGTGCTTCAGCACCCCAATTGTCTGAGGGACAGCAACCCGGCCCCCGGCTCAAAAAGGTTGCCTATTCCTGCCTTTGCCAATTGGGAACCTTTCTGTTTCTCCGTGTTCTGTTCTGATAGTAGCCTCTTGTCCTGAGTCCAGATTCTTCATCAGGACTATCAGATGTATTGGCACTCCCATGTCTTTAAGGGCATTCCATAGCCTTACATGATCTATGTAATCAATATAAAGCACATGCTGATTTTCTTTTGGAATTCCCTGGTGCACTCCATTAGCCATCATATGTTTGCAATATGGTCCCTTGTGCCTCTTCGTTTCCTGAACCCCACTAGGACCTCTGGGATTTCTCTCTCCATGTATGATTGGACTCTATGGGCCTCTGCAGACCAGCCCAAAGGGCAGACCTGGAGGCAGAGTTGGAGCAGGGCAGCTGCATATTGGTCGCCCCAACTCCACACCGACGCTGTCCTGATGCCATGCGCACATGGCATCAGGACGCCCTTCTGGTGCAGTGTTCTGACACGCTGTGCCATAAAGGGTGCTGAAGAGGCACGCACCGGCTCTTAGGGCGGCCTTTTGCCACCCCTGAAAGGAGCATAATTTTGCTGCTCTTTTTGGAGTGGCAAAAGGGAGGATCGGGGCCATGGCGTGGGGTTGCTGCGGCCCTGATCTGCCACTTCCTGGGGCGGCTCTGTGCCCCTGTCTGCAGTCCCCCTATGTTGCAGAATTTTGAGCATGATTTTGCTTCCATGGGAGATTAGTTGCTGCAGTCTATTGTGTCTCCCTTTTTGTGCATGGGGATGCATATTGATTGCTTCCAATCTGTTGTCCATTGTTTTATTTTCCACATCTGTTGACATATGTTGGTTAGCACTAGAGTTGACTGCAGCAGTTCAATTGGAATATCATCTGTTCCTGGTGATTTGTTTTTTGCTATTTCTCTTATTGCAGTTTCCACCTCACTCTTTAGAATTTGATCATAGATGTTAGTTACCTGAAATTACTTCCAAGAGTAATAACCAAGTTACACTGCAATCATAACAAAACATGACTTCATTCCTTTTGTAGCATAACTGTAAATTCTAGTTAGTTTTAAAGTTCCAGGGGTGCAGTCTCACTAACAAAGGGAGGAAAATCACATGCTTCAAGTGCTGGTTATGCTGGACTTTCTGTTGAAGTCAAAGCCACAATATAGTGGACAGGATGAGACTGTTTTGTACTACTGCCCTATTTTGATTAGAATGGGGAGGTAAAGTGTTACCTTTAAATAGTAATAGTAAAATAGCTTAATTATCTGGGGGTCTTGAATTTATAAGGATAATTAATTATTATTGTGCAAAGATTTTTTTTTGAAACCAATTCGATCACATTTTAAGTGATGAATTGTTAAATTAGTCTGAAATACCTTTTTGCTGCTATTCTTAAAGATTTTTTTTTAAAAAAAGATATATTTTTATTTTATTTGTGAATGATAAGCAAATATTATCCTCCTATGCAGAATCCTTAGTAATGTTTTCTGTACTAATTTTGCTCATAAATCATAATTCCTGCATATTACTGAATGTAATGGTAATAGTTGTAACATAAACAACCAAAACAAAATTAAAATTATACCTTTAAATTACAATACCACACACACAGCCTAAATGTATTTACAAGTACATCGCTTCATGTGGTTAAAGTTAAAATTTTGTGAGATGTGATTTTTTTCAAGGAAAGAATAAAAAATAAATTAAAAAATAAATTATTTTTTAAAAATATATATTTTAAATTATATTATTATTATTATTATTATTATTATTATTTTAAAAAAACCCAAAGGTCTCTCCTTTTTCCTCCCACTGAGCCTCAAACCACTCACACCATCTTTTCAGCATTTTAAATTGCATTTGCAGAGGGGCGAGATATAAATAAATTTTATTATTATAATTATTATTATTAATTATAATTAATACCCTGAGTGGTATCACCCCCCCTCACACCCTAGTAATGCCCCTGTGTTTCCAACATGTTCCTGTGTGCAATTTATACATCATAAACATAATAGAAATAGATAGTATGCTGAAGTGTACATGTATTTTTTCTTGTAGCTTTGACAAGTTTCTTCCAATTAGTGTTGATAATATTAGGGCAGATGATCTGACCAGTACAAGGCAGTTTCCTATATTCATCTTGTATCCATATGATAGAGATACACTGTAATATTTAACAAAGGTTTACTTCAGAGTATGGGAAAGAGATTAATCATTAATTGGGTTTTTAAAAAAATCAAACAACCAATAGATTCCACTTACATTTTTACTGGCAAATAAATGGAAAAACATTTTCAATGCATTACTTTCTGTCAGTAGCCAGAACCAACCTTTTTCCTTACATCTTTTCTTTTATTTATTGCTTTTGTGAATCTATCACATTTCAATACTTACATAAAGATGAAGGAAATAAATTACTGCATGCTAAACAATTTTTAGATTTTCATTCTTTCAATCATGGATCTTTAAGAAAAAAAAAAAGAAATAGATTCTATTCCTGGAAGGATCCTATTTCATATTAAATTAAAAACTCAGTGCAGTGCTCTGCTTGCTTCTTCATCTCTTTTGAATTCATAAATGGGTTTTCTGCTGTGTAACTGCAAAAGTTTTCAGTTAATGATCTTTGAAGTAGTTGAATATAGTACAATACACTTTCAGGGTCATCTGCTTTAATACCAGTCTTGATATTTCTCTAAAATTAAAGCCTAGAACTCCCAGGGTTGTATAAAACCTCAAATAAAGTGAAAAAGAACATCCCTTTAAATTGGCTTCAAGGGAAAGGAGACAGCTTGAGTTTCTGGGCACAGTGACCTTCATGGATCACTACCGTCTTTCAACAGGGAGAAAGAGGATGAAAGTAGTGGAAGTGACTTGGAAAAAAGTGACAAGGAAAAGTCATGGCCAATGAGATTTCTTGGGTCAGATCTCTCAATGGATAACCCATCTAGAGTTTCTTGTTATTCATGTTTTTAAGATATGATTGGAAGTGCTAAATGCTAAAACCCAAATGTCTTCATTGCCACAGATCTTAAAATCTACTCTAGTTGGGAGCAGCAACTGAATTTAAACTGATGGGAACAGAGATTGTAAAAGCTAAGTTGGGCTACTACTTCAGAGTAACCCAACCAAAATGGCCTCTGCCCATGCTGCAGAAAAAGGTTTTGGAACTTTTATTCCAAAACTTGACTTTTCCATGCTTTCCATGGAAGTCAAACTTGAGAGCTGTAGAAACAAACCAGAAAGGTAGGTTATTTCAAAACAAAAGAATAAACATAGGTTCAAAACACACTGCAGACATAATCCAGTTTGGGACTGCTTTAACTGCTCTGGCTGAGTGCTAAGGAATCCTGGGACTTTATTGTGGCACCAGAGCTCTCTGACAGAGAAGGCTAAATATCTCACAAAACTACAGTTCCCAGAATTCCCTGGCATCAGGCCACAGCAAATAAACAGTCTCAAACTTGATTATTTCTGCAATGTGTTTGGGACCAAAGTGGTCAAGCTTAAACTGTTGAAGATCATTTCATACAATCTGATATTATCAACAACTTGGATGAAAAAATAGAGGGCAAGCTTATCAAATTTGCAGATGACACCAAATTAGAAGGAGTAACTAATATCCCAGAGGAGAGGATCAAAATTCAAAATAACTTGAATAGATTAGAAAGCTGGGCCAAAATTAGCATCAATTTCAACCGGGAGAAATATAAGGTTCTGCACTTAGGCAGAAAAAATGAAATGCATAGACATAGGATGGGAGACACCTGCCTTAACAAGACAACATATGAAAGAAATCTAGGAGTCCTAGTAGACCACAAGTTGAACATGAGTCAACAGTGTGATGCAACAGCTAAAAAGGCCAATGTGATTCTAGGCTGCATCAACTGAAGTACAGTGTCTAAATCAAGGGAAGTAATAGTGTCATTCTATTCTGTTTTGGTCAGGCCTCACTTGGAATACTGTGTACAGTTCTGGGGCACCGCCATTCAAAAAGGATGTTGAGAAGCTAGAGTGTGTCCAGAGGAGGGCAATCAAAATGTTGAAGTGTCTGGAAAGCATGCCTTATGAGGAGAGACTTAGGGAGCCAGGTATGTTTAGCCTGGAGAAGAGATGTTTAAGAAGTGATATGATAGGTTTAAAGGTATGCCACGTTGAGAACTGAGCAAGCTTGTTTTCTTCTCCTCCAAGGAATAGGACCTGGAGCAATGGATGCAAGCTACAGGAAAAGAGATTCCACCTGAACGTGAGGAAAAACTCCCTGACAGTAAGAGTTTGAGAGTGGAACACACTCCCTTGTAGTGTGTGGAGTCTATTTCTTTGGAGGTCTTTGGAGGCTGCATGACCATCTGCTGGGAGTGCTTTGAGAGTTCCTTCATGGCAGGGGGTTGGACCAGATGGCCTTGTGGTCTCTTCCAACTCTATGATTCCATGACTCTATGATTTTTAGATAAGGAAGACCAGCACTAATTGAACAAACTATTGTAAACCTTGAAACAATATTTGCAAGCTGCACCAGGCACTCCAGCTGTTTTCAAGGGCCCAAGTATCTCAAAATGGCCCACTGGTGCAATTGCATATCACACCATTTCTACTGACTGCTGCCACTACCCAGTCAATTATTACCTGTAAGCTCACCTGGGAAGCTCATTGTCCTTGTTTTAAACACTTAATGTAAAAAAGCAGAACTCTGGAGCAAATCATATAAAAACCCCAGTGCTAAATATAATTTTAAAAAATGAAAAGGTTAATTCTCCCTCTTCGGGTTATTCTCCCTCCAGTTACACACACACACACTTACCTATTTCGTTTTCAAGTTTTTGCTTGGATTTTACTGTTAATTGTGTTAATATTATTTCTGCTGCTAACATATTTTGTCATTTATGCCATGGGGATGGTTGTATTTTCTTATTTGTACATGTATTGACACCTCTCTTGGTACTGAATCAATAGCTTATAAACATTTAATATAAATAAAATAAAAAAGTTTTTTTTTCCTTTTAGCTATTGCATACAAATCACTGAAAATCCCTGAAAGCCTGGTGTATGATCAAAAGTCACCTCACTAAACACACTGTAACTTCTGGACTTCAAAAATGCCACAAAACAATTGTATGAGCACTTTGAAATCTATTTTTGTTCCACCCACCTAAGACTGAGAAAATAAGTCACTTTTTATTACAGATAAGAAGGCAATAAAATAAAATAAAATAAAATGATTGGAATATATTTTCCAGTTGTAAAAAGCTATCCTTAAAAGTATTTATTTTGTGTGATAGGCAAAGGTAAGTCCTGTCCTTTTAGGAAATGATGTTAACTAATTTCCCTCAGATCTATTTTAGGAAAAATCTTATTAGTGTACAGAGGAATTAACATGGCAGAATTCTAAGTGTTAAATTGCTATTTTTTTAATAAAAAAATTGTTATTTTATTTACCAGTAATTACATTTTTTTCCTGTTTGTCAACCCCCCATTTGTACAAATCCTTAATAATTTGAGAACAGAATTCTACTTCAAAAACCTACCTAACCTAGAATTCTTGCCCAATTTGTTACTAAACCTTTTACAGAAATAGTATTCTATTCATGTACCCTAGTAACTGGTATTCAGGGGTGTACTGTCTCTGATACTAGACACAATGTGCAATCTTCCTTATTCTCTATGAATTTCTTTAAAAACCATCTGGATCAATGGATATCATTACATCTTTTGCAGGTAAACTCCATAGTGTTAACTATGAAGCACCATATGAAAACTTACTTCCATTCATCTGTCCTGAAGCTCCTGTTGTTGGCTTTATCTGGTGATAATATGTTCTACTGTTATGAGTAGGGAAGAGGCATGATTATATATTTTCTTATGTTATATACCATAGTATACACTTCAGTCATTTTCCTATATTCAGCTTTTATCTAAGCTAAACAGCCCCAAATGTTGTAACCATGCCACATTTGATCCAACCCTTTGAGTTGGATCAAATTCAAGTTGCCCTTTGGGCATCTTTGCTTGGAAATAGGTTTACCATGTGAATTGAAGAGCCTTTTCCAAATGTCTTACAATTCATGCTAAATAAATTGGTTAGCATTTCATGCTAAACCTATTGAGTATGGTAAAACAATACAGTCTGCAGAGGAAGTCCTTGAAAGGAGAAAAGAGAACAATTGGCTAGAGTTTTTATGTGTGTTTACTTGGAGGTAAGATCCATTGAATATCATGTGACTTAACATTAAGCACTTAAGCACTTAAGCATAAGATTGGGCTGTGAAGCTATTGCTGTTATGAAATATAATAAAGACCATCTATATTCTTCCAGAGAAAGAAAATACAAATAATAAATGTATGTGTCTCATGCCCATTTTTCAAAAAGTTACTAATTTCTTTGAAGATTTGTTACAATCACAAAAGGGCCATATATTAACAAATTTTTCATTGGCTAGCATTACACCAAGCACTCATTTCAAACAGAACTACCAATTTTCATTTACCTATTCTGTTTTCAGTCACCAGACATAAAATTCATTGACACACACAATACTGCCCTGTAATAATGAAGTTAAGATGACTGCTTTTTGGAACCAGTATAAGCCAGATGTAGAAACCATATATCCCAAAATTAATAATTGTAATTAGGATTCAATGCAGCCCTAATTTGGATAGACTTTTAAAATATTGTATTACAATAGTATTAAGAGGTACTGTTCTAGAATTAATCATTTTTTGACTGAATTTTTAAGGACCTCATTCAGTTGATTCCTTACACTAATGTTTATGTACCCACAGATATGCACATGGAAGGAAGGGGATTTAGCATTCAAAATGTTCCACATGTTGAGTAAGACACCTTGGATGGGAGTGATGCAGGATGAGGGGCATGCAAAAGGTGAGTGAAGTGTGCTCATAGTATTTTGACAAAGAGCTAGGTATTCCTTCCTGAACATTTTCATTTCCTGGATATATAGTATAACAATTTCTAAGCTACATCTTTGAATGAATGAAGTTAAATGAGGTTAATATTCATCCTGTTTTCTCTGGGTTGAATTCATTTCTGTTCATTTGAAAAATGAAGTCACATTTTCTTTTAAGGGACAGAGATTTCATGCCACTTGGAATAAATTGATACTCTTGATAAACTCCCAATTAAATAAAAATGCTAACTATCACATTTGCAAGTGCCACTGAAATCAAGAGGATATCTAATTTAGGATTCACTCACTGATAGATGCATCTTTGTATGTCTACCAGTTATTCAAGTCTTCACACTGTAGAACATAAAACTTCAACATTTCCATTCAATTCTGTCAGAGTTTTAAGTACATATAAAATAAGCAGCTCAGTTGGTGCTCAGGTAAAGTACCCATGCATTAAATTATTAAATTCAGTTATTTAAAAATGGCGGTATAGAATGAAATTGATTTAATGAGGCTTTTGATATTGATTATCCAGAATAGTGACCAGGCAAATGTTAATGTCAAGTTCATGTGGCAATGAAATACACTCCAAGCAAATTAATATGGATACAGTTTATAAAACTGGTAATTAGTTGTTACTTGTTTCTCTTATTTCACTAGGTCATACTCCAAGTAGCCCCTTTTAAACCTCCCCCAAATTTCTATTATATAGAGCATGAAAAATGGCAAGACAATAACATGGAGATTGATAACAATAGAAGATGACACAATTGTTACAATTTTTAAAAAGGTACCTGTGGATACCACATTAGTGGCATGGTTGGAGACAGGTATACACTCTGCAGCATTATGATGCATTATCAGAGGCAGAGTGGGAGATGAATCCGAATTCAAAGGGATGAAGGTGTCAGCTGAAGGAAAGACTTGACAACTCATTCCCACCAAGAGAATGAGCAAGAGAGGAGAATGGAGAGCTGCCTTGTCTTGCTTTTCTGGTGACTAGCCTATGCAGTTCACAGCAGTTCAAATTCAGTTGCCAGCTCCTTCACTTGCATATATACATAACATAGGCTGTGGTGCACAGGGAGGTCGTGTGCAGGTATTTATACCACAAGGAAATCCTTTTATCCATTTTAATGTGTTTTGTCCAGCCATGTTGCTTGATCGCTTTGGAACCTCCTTCCTTCCCGCCTGAACGCAACAGACACCCAATTAATGAGTGGGAAACCAGAGACCCAATTTTACAGATTCTTTCAATCAGGCTTTTGTGAAAGAACAATATTGGATAAGGCTATTGGAGGGAGTTCTTTTATCCCAATTTCTGCTCATATGATCACTGTAGAAAGCTCCTCAGTGTTACCCATCTGTAGGAACACCTGTCCATGCCCCCCCCCATCCCACTAGTCTTTTTTTCTTTTCTCCTCCAAGGTACCAGGCTCAAAGGCTAAAATCCCTGAAAAGTTCTGATCATGAAAAGTAGACCCCTAAAACTATGCAGATATGATTTGTCTCTTAATATGTGGCCCATGTGAGGTGTTATTGAGTGAAGAGGAACATGATAGTTGGCAAGTGGTTCTTTAGATAAATGAGTCTGCAAAAATAAAGGGAAGAACAATTGTCTTGAGGTAACAGAGAATTTTAAAGGCTTTATATTGTAACTATAATTCTTTAAAATCAAATTTTATACAGTTATTTTTTGTGTTAAATGTCTAGATTTATCTTAAAAATAGACACATCTATATTGCCATAAGGATAGATTATGATAAGGTTGTTATTGTTATGTACTGTTGTGCTATTCTGAAGTTATTATAAAATATTAAAAAAAAAGTTATCACTCCAAAAGCAGTTTTAAGTATCCTGTAGTTAGCAACAGATGCTGGGAAGAAATATTTGTTATAGTTCAGATAACATGAATTGATTTCCAATTTTCTGAGTTTATATATAGAATCAAACTAGATACAATCATTGTTCATTCTGTTTCTGTTTGGATCTACTGAGTTCAACTGAGGATCCAAACACAGGGAACTCTGGGGAACTGTGAGTATTTATTAACTCACCTAAAACCTTTTGGGACCTACAGTCCAGCCTCATGGTACTTCCTCGAGGAAGTTCAGTTCTCTCTAAAACCAAGGATGGGCTCATCTTAAAAAAAATGATGAGAGAAATTACTTAGCTTTATTTATTTATTTATTCCCCTGGTGCTACATAAAAAGTAATCACATGTCCTTCAACCATTTGGAATGCAAAACAGCACTTAAAATGTGTTAATTTTGACAATATCAAGCAATATTGCTTGCTATCTGGTTTTATCAAACAATAAGTAACAATAGTAACTACATTAGGAAACTAACCCATTACATATTCTCTCTGCTATGTTTTGATGACCACTGTATGAATCAAACTTGTCAATACTAGTTATGGTAGAGAAACCAGAATACAGATTACTAACCTGGTAACCATACTTTCAGCAAGAAAGAACAAAAATGACAAATACCTTCCGAAAAAGTCTTTCCAAGAAAACCCTGTGATAGGGTCAGTATAAGTTTCAACATGAAGGTACATAACAACAACACTCCAGAACATGGTATGCATGCCAATTTCCTAGGGATTTTATAGCTCCTGATAAAGTTATGAAATGATTTATGCATGATGTAGTTTCTCTGGACTAAGGTCTATGTTTTCTGCCTAAAAGAATTTCTCCTGTCCAAAATGAGCAGTGTGCGATATTTGTTATCAAACCCCAACATGATTTATGATAACATTTTCTTATGCTGTCCAGCATGGAGCCAGTAAATGCAATGTAATTGCACCAAGTTGGAAATGGGCAAAGCCAGGAAGGCCAATAGGACAATTGGAAATGGCTGGGGCAAGTATTACTGTCCCAGCCAGCACTTAGACCCTTTGGAGTTTGCAAGTGGCTTGAGGGTTACTTTTTGACCAGCTCTGTTATAAAGTAAAACACTTACATATCATGAATATTTAACATCTATGGAGATTGACTTCTTTAACAGACTGTATCATAGATGAGCACATCCTAGCTGGCAAAGGTGATGAAAACAGCAGAAGAGCCCTGGTTGTTTGTTTAGTATTCTGTTCATATACCAAAAAACCTATGGTCTATGGGAAAGTCTATGAGCATGGCATGAGTGCAAGTATAGAAAACCAAATATTGAAAAACATACTTCTGATCTCGAAGGTAATACAGATTGAGTCTCCCTTATCCAAAAGGCTTCAGACCAGAAATCATATATATAATGAGATACATTGAAGATGGGATCCAAGTCTAAACATGAAATTTATTTATGTTTTGTATATACCTTATAAACATAGCCTGAAGGTAATTTTATACATAATATTTTCAATAATTTTGTACATGAAACGAAATTTGTGCACACTAAATCATCAGAAATCGAAGGTGTCACAAGCTCAGTCACCCATGTGAACAATTTTGGTTTTTGGAGTATTTGGGATTTCAGAATTCCAGATAGTGGAGACTCAACCTGTACCATTGTGACCAATAGCCATTGTTAGCCTTATCATCCATGAATTTCTATAGTTCTAGCATTATGAAAGAGGGAGAGGAAAAGCAAAAATTACCTGCTTTCTCATACAATACATATTTTTATACACCTCTATAATGTTTCCCCTCATTTACTTTTTTCCCAAAGTTGAACAGCTGCAAACATTGCACCCTTTCCTCATAATGGAGTTTCTACATCTCCTTGATAATTTTCAGTTGCCCCTTTCTGCACCTTTTCTTGTTCTACAATATCCTTTTTTTGAGGTGTGCAAACCAGAACTGTACACAGTATTCCAAACGTGGTTGCACCATAGAAAACTGATAAAGAGAAAGGATTAAGAGATTTTAGGGAAAGACACTTTCCCATCGACTAAATACAGTGTAGATAACTTCTAAAAACATACAGAAGCATATTAGCTCCTGTTGCCAAGCTCTGGTTCATTGGGTTTGGACTAAAACCAGGTATAATTGCATTACAGTTGACAATGGTCTTAAAGCCTGATTGAGGGGGAGAAAGGGTTTACCTGATGAAGGATAAAAATTTAACATAATTTGTTTTCCCAAGACACCTGCCTCACACCAGGTTGCTGAAAAACAACCTCTGAATGTATATCACAGACAACATATCATGTGACCAGGAGAAGGATGATCCCACGGTTCTCAGAACACAAGTGAATGAACAATGATATATAGGGCGAAATATTAGTTAACCAGAATTCTATATGATTGGACTCTGTATGTACTCATATACAATGTTTTCAAGATATTATGATCTATAACATAGAAAACAACATGACAAATCAACTAATTTTTTTTTTTTGGTACAAAAATATTACCTCTGGTTCTAAATGTACCTGATTGTACACATTTCCCAGAAAAGTGTGCCTATTTATACTTATTATTTGTTGCAGCTATTATGTCTGCTGTCCAGAGAAAGCCAGGCAGTTTGAAGTCATCTAAGTAAGACATAAAGAGCTTTACTCCTATTTATTCCAAGGGTACATGTGTGTGTGTGTGTGTGTCTTTCTGCATTGTTTCTGATAAATATGGAGGTTATGCAATTGAAAATGTTGAAAGTATGACAAAACAAAAAATGTTATGTATGATCATGGTACCCAATGTGAATTTTCAACCAAATCGTAAGCACTGAACACTGAGTACCATTATTGTACATAGCATTTTGTGATTACACATAGTGGTCAAAGTACATGACTAAACTGCTTGTGTTGGATGCATTATTTGGCTGTTTTCATTTCTTTGTTGCTCCTTTTAAACTTATTTTAATTAAAATATTTATGTCCCACCATATATCCAACGATCTCAGAGTAATGTTCAAGAACATCATTTCAAAACAATTCAATTGTTTAGAACCTTTCAGTAAACATGCTATCAAATTTGTCTCAAACTAGCAGAATTGGAAGAAGAAATAAACACAGGTATACATCAGGGAGTTCTGATGGTGCAGTGGTTAAATGCCAGTACTGTAGCCAGTATTACAGCCACAAGATTGTGAGTTTGATCCCAGGGCTCCAGGGTTGACTCAGTCTTGCATTCTTCCATAGGTCACTAAAATGAGTACCTAGCTTGTTGGTGACAATTAGTTTACACATTGTAAACCATTTATAGACTACTGAATTCTGTATTAAGTAGTATAGAAATGCAAATGCTATTGCTATACCTCAAACTGTAAACCTATAAAAAGACCAACAGTGAAGGCAAGGTACTGGAAAATTCTAAGAAACAATATACATACAGTTCCAATTAAACTAACATAATGCACTGTATATAAAATTGCCTTTGGACTGTTTCAGAAACTGCTGTTAATGTGAAATGCAATAGACAGACTATATAGATCTTTGTGCTTTTCTTATCCCACACAGACTGTATATAATAAAGAATGTGAATAGAGTGCCATTCTGCTATGTTGACAAGGCGGCATCAAGATTTATCTTCCTTACAGGCCACTATGATCCCTAAGAAGGCCTGTTCTTTATGCCACGGGTTACAGAATCAGAGCATGTAGACCTCCCAGTCTGGAATAATCTCTCCGCTGTACTACCTAAAGGTCCAATGCCAGTATCTTTTATATGCTTTTTGAAAACATACGTTCTAAACTTTGGCTTTCTCTAGCCAATTGTTTGTGTTGAATTACCTATAAAATAACATGTAACTGTATTTTTACAGTTTTTAATTTTTGTAATTTATTCTAGGATTCGAGTAAATGAGAAGCAGTAGAGAAATATTTCCTATCTCAGCCATGGAAACCCACTGGAAATCACACTCTCTCAGTCTCAGAGGAGGCAAACCCTCTCTGAAGAAATGTACCAAGAAAACCCCATGATAGATTCACCTTGAGGTCACCATAAGTCAGAAATGACTTGAGGACACACAACAACAAAGAAATATAGTTTACTCAACAAATAGTATTCTATTGTACATTAAAATAGATACACAGCATACTTGTGAAACTGTATTCAAAATATTTATTAATAATTGAATTCACAAGCATATGTCTAGTGACTTCTATGTACTGTCACTTTTAAAAAAACACATGTGTAGTTTTTCAGAACACCTCAACATTTACTTCCTAATGCCCCCTTTCCCAAAACTGGGACTCAGAATGGCTTAGAAGATTAAAACAGTGCCTTCTCCCTTTCACATTGTCCACCTCCTCTTTTCTTTTTCTTCTGCCTCACAGAAACAGCAATTTGAATACCACATCTCAGCCAATGTGTGAATGGGCCTGATAAAACCACATACTGTGACCAAAAAGTAAAAGGAAAATAAAGCCTCCATAATGTATGTTAAGGTCTCAATTTGCAGGTTCGTGCTTATTTTCAGTTAACTCCATTTAAGACTTCTCTTAGAAGGTATACATAGCAGAAACTCCTGTGATATAATTCAGTGTGAATAATGGACTAAATCCAATGTAGTGTTAGCAAAAGTATACAGCATATTAGCAGAGTTCTGATACTTTCCCCAGTAACAGAAGTGGTAGCACATTTGTTGTAGTGGTCTCTTGGTGGGCTACTGCTTGTGCAGTTGGTTGTACAACTAGTTGCACAAGTGGAAATGACATTGGATTCTCCCCCTGTGCCTAGTCCAGAACTAGGCACAAAGTCATTTGCATTAGCACAGGGGCACTATTGGATACTAGACAACATTTTGAGAAAGTGGCATACGTATACTCTCACAAAGTGAGAGGGAGCAAGAGAGCATGAAAAGTAAAATGGCCAATGATCAGAAGAGAACAAAACCATCTCAATATTTATAAGTCAATGGTCAATTAATGTTTTCTCTTTCCAGAAACAGTAAAGGTCATGATAGTTTTGGAAAAAGAATAAAAATAAAAAGACCACGACCTAATGGAGATTATCAAAGGGGCTTCCTGTAAATCCTATTGTTCATCTATATTCATACTTGAACTTTGGTTACAGATTGCATTAATGAATATTAGGGTACATGGAAGAAAACATCATCTGTTCAGCATGGCTGGTCGTTTAGAGTTTCATTACAAAACAAAACATCTCGCAAGCAAAGTGATTTCATCAGCATATTCAAACCCCAAACCAGCTTAGTCTGAAGGTCACTGAAATGCCTTTAAGAAGAAAGTTATGCTTTTAATCCAGCAATATTTTCCCCTTTTCATCCTGTAGGAATAATACAAGCCATTTCTAAAAGAGAAAGGAAACACAGCCACACAACTATGGCAATAATTTTACAGTTATTCAAGTGATATTTCAATTGGAATACTGTTGATGGTGGTGATGTTGCTGCTGCTTCTGATGATGATGATGACAAGGACAATGATGATTCCTTTCCTCATATATGAATTCTTTATCTGAGAGGTCCCTTGATATTCTATATAAGTATAATCCTCCCCCTTTTTTTTTTCCAGAGGGGGAAATAGACCCAACAAAGACAGTCAACACATTTATCAAACTCAGGAATGACCTTTCATCCTGATGCAACATGGGACCCAATTTAAATCATTTATTCCTGCTTTCCCTCTTATCCTTAAGAAGAGCACTAACAAAGAATAGAATTCATCTTAAAGAGAATTTCACCAGGTTAAAAAAGAAGCATTTGATCAAGTTCTGTTTGTTTTGCAAGGATGAGAACAGTGGTATCTTTTGGAAGTCACCTTTTCTACATGTATAGAGGCACCTACAGATGCCCCCCCCCATTTCCATGGATTCTATATCCATGGATTCAACCATCTATGGCTTGATTTTTTTTTAAAAAAATAATAAATTAATTCCAAAAAGCAAACTTTGATTTTGCCATTTATTATGCCATGTATATAATGGGACTTATGATCCACAGATTTTGGTATCCATAGGGGGGCCCTGGAACCAAACCCCAGTAGATGCCTCAGGACTCACTGTATTTACATTACTCCAAATCAGTTTTCTGCTTGGAGAGAAATATGAAATGCCACACACACACCAAGTGTGTAATACTAAAAGGCAACCATGTTATTTAGGCACAGGAGGCAACACCTTCCTCCTCCAATACCCCTCCTCATCTCTAGCAGTAAACATTTAATAACAACAAACAAAATAACAACTTGCTGTTCTTTCATGACACCAACAATATACCATTCCATACCTTCCCACATTTCACAGAGGAAAACTGGGACATGAATAGCCAAACAACATTAGAGAGTGATCAAGATGGCAAAAGATATTGATGTGGAAGATCACACAAGGTAGGAGAGGCTGCAGCAGTTTGCTTTTGCCTGAGACTATTGGGAAGGGCAATATTCCACCTCTTGTCTTCCCTGCTGAGTGAGCACAAACTGCTTTTTAATTTTAAACTATCAGCAAGTGAAATAAACTGAGAATTAAGGTAAATGTGCAAGAAGGAGAAAGAAGCTGGCACATTTTAAAGGGAGCTGCAAAGTGGGATGAAATGATTAATCAGGACTGATCCTGCCAAATTGGGACATTCGGAAGGTATGCCATTCTGTAGATTCAGAATGAAGTGGTCACTTCATAAATAAATAGTTAGGCCCCTCTCTGTCCAAAGTCAGGGTCATTGCTTGATTTTCTGTCTCAAGATAACAAAAGAAACAAATAAATAAAATTATTTTAAAAAAATAAACCCACACATTTGAACAGAAAGAGTGGAGTGATGGGTGCATTAGCTCTCAGAACCAGATAAGTCAATTTCCCCCCTCCATTTTGCATAGTATAATGAATATTTTAGAGGTTGTTAGATATGGGCTGGTAGACTGATAAGCAGGGAGCTAAGAGGGAAGGCAAACAAGCTGCAAAGGGAGAAAAAAATGCTTGCATCAAACACTTACGTTATAATTCTTCAAAATATGTCACTGTGACTATTACTGAATAAAGTTTATTTTCAGCAAGGAACCAAACTGGAATATGCATTGCCTTCAATTTATCTTCCTAATGAGATCTAGAATTCCCTGCTGTGACACTGTTGCAGCAGTGGGAAGCTATCAACACTATGAACTTTGAAAGCATTTGTTTTCAAAAAGAAACAATTGACTGTATGTCACACAATCCAAATTATTACATAGTTTTCACTAAACATTGTTCTTCTGAAACATTTGTTAGAAGGGATGAGAATAACATACATTAAATCACAGATATCTATACCTCTTCTAGAAATCAGGTATTTGACTCATGTGACATTAATAATGTTCGCATTATGACAACACTGTCCTATTTTGCTAGACTCTATATCTCTTTGCAATAGTATTTCTTCCACCTTTTCTTTCATTGATATTCTAGTGCCAGCACCAAAAGCTACTCTTGAGGGCCAGGACACTCTGGAATTGTATGCAATCTGGCTCAGATAAAAATAACAGAAGAGAATATGGAGACCTTCCCTGCACACACAATATTCTGAACCAAGGGAGGCCCATTGTTGCAAGTGTTGAGCTGGTATACCTGCCCCAAACCTAGCAGCTTGCTTGGAGAGATTACTGTGGATCTGGATGATCATGCAGTGGCTGTACTGTGAGACTTGTGGGATGGAACCACGGTCAAATGAGGTCTTGTTCTCATGAAATTAGGGATGCTCCCAGACAAGCCTTGTCCTTTAAGGTTTCCAGTAGATATTAAACATGTCCACATTATATAGTCTGGCCTCTTTTGCGCCAATTGCCAAGCACTTACTACCTTCTGTGACATTAGGATTTCCCTAGTATTTGCTAGTTATAGAGATGGAAAATAATCTTTTCATGTCATTGTGGCATGATCTTCACCTTCCCTGGGCTTCACCCGTGAGTATGGGAGTTGATTTGTGTATATTAAGCATATGTATATTCACCTTTCACTAATTTTTGTTACAACTGGCAAGTGTTAAGGTGGAAGAAATGAACCCTGTGCACTAAATTGGGAGTTGATATGGGCATGGAATGGAAAGTGGATAGGTCATGGACAGGCCACCCCATCCCAGATTTGGGCAAATGCAGGGAAGAGGACCTGGGGTGGCTTCCTCTGCACTCTCACTATATGGTGGAATTCAGCTCAGTTGTTAGACAGAATTCAGTATGAAATACTTCAGTTTAAGGATGTGCTAGGGAAATTGGATCAAACCTGTTTTTTGAGGCTTCCCCTCCCCACCTTCATTCAGCTAATCCTTTTAAATGTTTTTGTGGGCAGAGACTGTGGGCTATTTTATTCCAGCATGGGTATCTGGCTGTCTCTACACAATGGGTCTTTGCTTCAGTGGAAATACTTTCTACCTTGATCTCCGCCATTGTTGCTTATCCATATACATTTGCATGCATGCGTGCGCACACACACACATTGTATTCCACATAAACGAGGAAAATAAAAACCAAGGATAATAATAATTCATCTGGAAAGGTAATGGGAAATGCCCAATGTTCTAGAATTTTGAGGACTGAAAATCTCCCAATTCCATAGCTGTTTTTTTGTATTTTTCATCAACGTTCACATGTTTGTGTAATTATCTTCAGTGAATGCTAAATAGATTTTGTTAAAAATAACTAACACCTTTTATATTTTATATATAGAATATTTAATATAATGATTAATCTATGTATAGAATATTTAATTTAATAGAGAATTCAATTGAAATTGGAGATAATGAATCTGGAAAATATTTAGTTTTCTGTGAACTAGGGTACTTGTTACCACTATCCAAACCATTAAAAAAAAAACCCCTCCAGGGAAACAAAGCACAATACACACTTCTTCATTCTAACCAATTCATCAGCAGTTGGAAATATCATGGATTCCCAAATGAACTGAGAAGAAACACTCTATATTTAATGGTACTCCTTCAGATATGACCATTCTCATATGGTTAACAAGAACCATTATTGTTGTGTTATGAAAGCCTAAAACAGTCCATCAAATAGAGGATAACAACTCTACTTCATGAATTAAATCCCTACTATGATATTCTAATAAACTGCTAGTGAATGTTTTATGAGCTAGCTAAGACCAGTGAGCCTTGCATTTGGTGGAGGGACCCTACAGATATCTTACTAAGAAATGTGTTATAGGAAACACAAAGGCCGTCAGTAATTCCTCTTGTCTGTGGATGACAAAAACAGTACCTGTATGGAGAGATTGCCAAAGCCAGCCCTTAATCTTGTCCTTAATCCAGCATTCAATAGTTTCTTCTTGATATCTGGTAAATGTCACCATTATTTCTTTCTTCCAAAACCAGTCGAACACAACATACTCTTTGTGCATTCAGTACCACGCACCCTCATTCCAGGTTTACAGCTCTGACCAATTTGTGTATTTTGAGCAGCAAACAAACTTTATATACAGAGCATAAATAAATTTATAAAATGAATATTTCATATTTGAACAGGGAACTGATTGATATTACTTAGTATCTCCACCTGTCAGATTTTTTTTTAAAAAAATGAGGCTTAGCTTTAAATAATCATACCTAATTGACAATCATTAAGTGGGCTTTTTTATCAGTTATTTTAACTATGGTAAGGGGAGAAATGGCCTCAAAAGCTTGAAAAATAATTTGTAGGATGATGTTGGTAGATGGTTTATGTTCTTCACCTATTTTGGAATCTCTGTTCAGGTAAGTACTTTTAGTTTCTGTTCTCTGAAAGAAGCTTCAAACACTCTTCATAGCTTTTGATTTTAAAAATATCAAATTCTTTACTCTAGTACTAGTGAACCATCACTTGTCATAAACCCCCTCCATATCCCTACTTCTGCAGGGAGTCTAGAAACCCATTTACATTTTATTCTGGGACTTAATGAATTGCGTCTGTACATACACACCCCTCCGTCTCAGTCTTTCACACACACATTCTGTGTAGAATCTTGAATAATAGGCCTTCATGAAATTAAATGAGAAAATTAAAGCCCAAAGAAAATCTAATTTATCTCTCAATTATTTTTCTTCTACTTGTTGACCAATAAAAGTGCAATAAAAAGTGCCAGGATGCAATCTGCCAGTGGTTTACAGGAGTGGTTGACAGCATTCATTGTGAGCTCAATATATTTTATGACATTTTGGTTCTTTTCCACTTCACAGTTAGACGTAAAAATGAATTGTACACTGCAAAAAGAATGGAAATATGCAAAATGGATTATGGATAGACTGGCACATGCACACATTGCTATCTTCACAGCTGCTGTTATGTTTCATCAAGCAATTTGTATCCAGAGTTTCAAACTCATCTCCATAGAGCTATGGTTCACAAACTGGGATATGCAAATGCTTTCATGTGTTGGGCTATAGCTTTCAGAGGCTCTGAACATTGGTCATATAGCTTCTGGGATTCATACTCAATATCTGGGAAAGATATTGGTTAGTTTCTGCCATAGAAGAAGCATTTTCCCAGAAGCATTTTTCACTGTCAATCAGAAGGGGGGGGGGGGTCAAGGAAAGCCATCCATTCCAATTTTCTGTAACAGATTTGTTGATGTTTTCTAATGAAAAAGTGAAAAAAATCACATTTCTATAAACACTTTTGATCATCATCATCAGTTTTATGTATACACTGCCTTTTCCAAAAAAGGGATCATGTGGTGAATATACACAGCAAAATCATGTTTGGTTAATGCTCCATATAATTGTCCACTGTATGAACACAGGTATTCACTTTATGTTACCGTACTTATGAGTTAATTGAGATTTACCTCTCCTCTGGGAATTTATTTGAAAGCAATATATATATTCTCACAATAAACTAAGCAAATTTATCTGTACACTGTAGATTCATTTTCTTCAGTACATTCACATTGAGGAGTCTTCCGTAGTAGAAATATGAATTGCAGCCCCTGCCATGGTTAAAGGTAAACATTGTCCTGCTAAATAATAACAGGGTAGTATTTAGATCATAACATTTGGCCATTCATTTGTTTTTTAGTATTATTTTTCTGGGCTTCAGTCATGTTAGATTACAGCATTTCCATCCATTTGGACATGCTGGCTGGGATAATGGAGATGCAGTCCAACACATCTGGAAGATACCAAGTTGAAGAAGAATGTGATAGGAGACCACCCTACTTCCTAGTGCCAAATCCCTACACTATATGCATCCTGAATCAAATAATCTCAATTGCTGAAACACTCATCTGGTAACAACACCTTTCAGACTAGTGGGACATACCATATGTGCATATGCACAAGTTTTGCAAGTCTTTGAATAGTTGTTTTGGAAATAGGTGTTATTGGAAAAGTCTTTATGTCTTTAATAGGTTGGGATAGATCCACAGATTGAGGGAGCAAGTTCATCCATTAGTTCATCCATTAGTGCTCTCTGAATTCAATGGATCTACCTAAGTAGTAGTAAACTCAGCCACTGAATCCTTGTGGGTGTGCACATATAAAAATGGGAAAGAACATACTTGTGGATATTGTGGAGCAAAGGTATGCATGAATGCAGGAAAATAGGTCTGAATGTTAGTCCACCTTTCTTGCACAATGGTTGTTTCCCAGCCAATCCAGAAGGGGAAGAGGCTTCCTACTGGCAGAATGCCAACAGAGTTCCAAATCACTATAGCTAGTCCTCATTATTGCCTAATAAAATTAATGCACATGAATTAACCACCTCTGCTTCATACAGCATAAAGCTTAAAATAGGCTCTCTGGGAAAACCATTATCAGTATAATTTATCTCACTTACAGCATCTTAAACCTAATCCTCTTAACCTTTCCCTAGAGATTGTTTGGTTTATGTCAGAGAACATGCAACTGTTATAAAAAGTCATTACAGAAAACTTAAAAAGCAAAAAGCCCCCAGAAAGGATCCAAAAAACCCTTTCACTTTCAAGGGACCTTTCACATTCAACATTCGGAAATGTTTGAATTACTCTTGTTAGGACACAATTCAGGATAATGTAGAGAAAATTCAGCAACATCTTTTGAAAACAATACTACCTTTCAGTTTAAGGGGGGAAAATAAGTGTCAACAATTGAGACAAAATAGAAACGTAAATATCTTTAAATAATGTTAAAGGGGCCTTGTAGCACTTTTAAGATTAACCAAGAGAAAGAGGTTGCAACATAAGATTTTGTAGATCTGGTTTTGTACTTCCTCAAATGTTTAAATAATCTTATTGTTTAAAGTAATCTTTTGAAAAAAAGGAAATTAGTGCCCTGTTTAGAGGAAACTTTTTACACTTTTGGAATAAGTACACATCTACTATAGTATTTCAGGACAGATTGCTCTGGCAAAAAATAATTTCCTCCCCTCTCCAATTCCAGAAAGTATCAAGAATATAAGAAAATATAAATTATTATTAGGAAATCAATAATTTGTCTTTCTTTCACATCAGCACTCACAGAATGCTAAAATCCCTGTACTTTGTTTTTTGCTACTCATATCTCCACTCCAATGTCATATAAAGCCATCTTGTGGATACATTATGTACTGCATGTTATCATCATAGGCTCTCCTGATTGTACCAATGAACCTGGACAGATCAGTTTTTTCTAGTGCACATCAAATTTATATGTGTTCTTCCATATGCCTGTTCCATCCAATGACTAAATGAATACATCATTTTATTTTTCAGTCTGCACAAATTTTAATATATAAATATTTTAAATTTCTATTTCCACATATGATCTCATGAAATGTACATTTCTGCACTGATTTTATCTAAATTCATATATTTAGAATGTATAAATAAATGTGTTTTATCCTAAAATGGGCATGTAAAAAGGTATTTTTGGTTCTCTTTTTTCTTGTTAGCTGAGAACAATACAGAAAAATTCAAAGAAATGAAGAATTTGGGTAGTGGCATTCTAATTTGTAGAGCCAAAATGGTATAGTAATTTGAGTGTTGGAACAGAACACTGGGAGACCAGGGTTTGAATCTCTACTTGGCCTTGGAAACCCATTGGGTGATCTTGGGCAAGTCACACACTCTCAGCCTCAGAGGAAGGCAAGTGCATGGATCAGCTTCAAAATAGCCAAATCCAAAAAGACAGCATTAGGATGCAGCTTCAGGCAGCATGAGGGCTGTGCCATTTACATGGCATACTCCCAAACATGCAAGAGTAGATATAATTTGCAGCATCTTCCCCCCCCCCCCAATCCAATGCCCACCCAAAGTAATAGCTGTGTTCGCTGGCACAAACACCCCAGCCTCCAATGTTTCATAGATTGCTGAGTTCCTTACAACCCTGGCATCGTGACTTGTGTCACTCCATCCAATTTCTTCATCTATGAAGTGATCCTTGTGGTCTCAAATTCCTTGAAGAAGTACAGAGCAGCATTTCTTTCCATTAATGCACTCTCCTCCTTGATGAATCAGAGACACAATTTCACAGTGGCACCCATTAATGGCACTGACTATCTGCGGGAAACCAAACTCTTCACCAGCCATCCATAACCTGAAAAGGAAAAAAAGTGGTGATGTCATGCATGTGACATTCTGAGATAGTAAGCAATCATTAATGGGAGTATGAAGATATACATGAAAGAACCAGTTCCGGAAAAACATTAGCAGACCGTCTTTTGTTTTTTGTGGGTTTTTTGGGCTGTGTTTCTTTCTGATGTGACGTACCAGCCACAGATGCTGGAGAAACATCAGAAAGAAACTCTTCTAGAACATGGCCACACAGCCCGTAAAACCCACAAAAAACTATGGATGCTGGCCATGAAAGCCTAAGACTTCACAGACTGTCCTTTGTTATTTAGGGCAGCTATAACTACTGATATAATACCAAAGCACAAGATAAGATGTAAGAATTCACTATACTTTAAAAACATATACCTTCCAATGGAAAACAGCACAAGATAAGAGTAACATCTCCATGATAAGCACAACTTCCACAAATATGTGAAACAGCATGGAATGACCAGCACCAAACTGGTTTGAGGCAGGACCATAGGAACACCAGTGTGCTAGCAGCCACAGGGCAATGGCAACTTGCTTCTCTACTGGTATGGCAAGTTCTGCTTGTGTTCTGCTTTGAGATGTAAATATTGCAAAGGTGTCCACATCACATACTCCATCTTTATTCAAAATGATGCTACCTGAAGGCAACTGCACTCACAGAGATGCACATTGACACAAATCTGAAGAATAGCAGTAAGGACAGCTAATTGAGGTTGCGTTATTGGGAATATTG
Organism: Phrynosoma blainvillii; assembly: GCA_026167975.1. Taxonomy (NCBI): domain Eukaryota; kingdom Metazoa; phylum Chordata; class Lepidosauria; order Squamata; family Phrynosomatidae; genus Phrynosoma; species Phrynosoma blainvillii. Next base: position 288,029,789 of record JANUYF010000003.1, read on the forward strand.
GCATTGATGCATTAGAAGTGGACAAGTCCTTACATGGTGTTTATCCACTAGTTGACTGGCTATGTTCTTATTTTTTTGTTTTGGTTTTAGCCAGTTGGTTAACTGGCTATTAGTTTGGCTATATGATATTTTTGATTTCCACAACCTTTTGGATGTCATTTAAATCAGGGGACAAAACCTGCCCCCAAAGTCCTATGAGAAGGTTGCCATACACCGGTGTTGACATGAAATAAATAAGGTTCTATTATTTATTTATTTATTCATTCATTCATTTATATCCCACCCTTTTTCCAATATCGGGACTCAAGGCAGCAAACAGTAAGTTTAAAACAATACAATTTAAAAACAATACAAAAGCATTAAAATGTATAAATATGTAATTTAAAAAACAGTTAAACAATTTAAAAAGTTAAAAAAATATGCATTAAAATTTAAAATGTATTAAAAATTCTATACAAACCTTGTAATCTGAAATGTTCTAAAATGTTCTTATTAAATAATAAGGAATAATAAAGGAAAAGGGTCAGATACATGGTAAACTGTTATAATAAGTTCTTCCTTTCCCTCAAAAACTATTTTTGTTGTTTGAGAGGGACCGGAGTTCAGCAACTAAACATACAATTTGCATATAAGAGATCCCCAATTTAATATCTAGTGCAGTGATGGCGAAACTTTTAGTGACCAAGTGCCCAAACTCAGTGGTGTTCTCTCCCCAGGGGTCACCTGGTGCCAGGGGAACTTCCGCCTTCTGGAAGCAGGACTTCTGCCTTCCAGGGGTGGAATTTCCAAGGGAAAACCCAAGGCACACTCTCTCAGGCTAACAATAGCAACCCTCCCCTCTGGCAAAACTTGCCAAGAAAATTCTATGATAGTTTCACCTTAGGATTGCAATAAGTTAGAAACGACTTGAAGGCACCACACGCATAAGTCACACTCTCTAAACCTCAGAGGATGGCAATGGAAATCTCCCTCTGATGAAGCTTGCCCCATGATAGTTTCACCTTAGAGTGACCAGGAACCAGTGCTCGGATGGGAGGGAGGGTGTTCTGGACCCATAAGTTGGAAACAATGTGGAGGCACACAACAACAACAACAAGTATAATAAAGCACAGAAGGCACAGCACAATAACAAGAACAAAGAGAGCCAACAGTTTGAGCGTTTGACTCTGGAGACCAGGGCTCGATTTTCAGCTCAGCCATAAAACCCACTAGGGAGACCAGTTTGCAGAATCCCATAGCATAGCAAGGTGTGGGCCTTCCAGCTGGTAGGGACAGTGCTTCTGGTTGGAAGAGGAGGGACTTTCTTGTCACAGCTTGGTTTTCTGTGGGAGAACGGGGCCGTGACAAGGAGCTTGGCCAAGTGCACGCCTCACTGCCCCTTGCTGCAGCCTGGTTCTCCCAAGGCAAACCAAGCTGTAACAAGGGGCTGGGCTGAGTGCATGCCCCCCCCACCCCCCACCCCTAGTTGCTGTGGCCACCACATGCCCTCATATATGGCTTCACATGCCAAAGAAGGCACGTGTGCCACAGGTTCGCCAACACAGACCTAGTGTCTCCTCTTAAATGGACAAAGAGCAAGTGATATGAAAGAGCTGCCCTGCCATTCAAAGTACAGTCATCCCTCCATTCTTGTGGACTTGGGATCCGTGTCACTTGCATATCTGTGGGAGACAAACAGAGGGGGACAAAATGGGGTGCATGCTTGTGGCATGCACCTGTACACCCCCACAGGAGTGCACCACCATTCAAGCCAATTGGGCTTGAATATACATGATTTTCTGTTTTCGTAGGGGAGGGAGTCTGGAAAGGATCCCCCACGAGAATGTAGGGATGACTGTAAACAGTACTGCAATACAGTGGGAAATAGTTTGACCTGTTATAAAGCAGTTTCCTATTATCTTTCTCAGAGACAGAAGGAAATATGTAAAATTGGTCCAGGTTATTAGTGAGCCTATGGCTCTGAAGAAAATGGCACTCATGGTCAAATGACCTGTCCTGATCAAAAGAGTATTTTATGCTCTTATCCACCACCACCACCACCCCAAAAAACTTCTGGTAACTTTTCCAAGCTCTACAGACATGATAGTCATTTTTGGGCTCCAGGAAAGAGATTTGAGGTGGAGAAGGGATTGGTGTTTAACTGTTAGAAGACTGTTTCCAGATATAAGGAGCAACGTGCAAGACAGGAATGATAGACTGGGATAAATGGAACAAAGGGCTTGGTTACAAAGAGGCCAAGCACAAGATATTCAACATTTGTTGCAGACAACATCAGAAAATCAAGATCAAGATCCTGAAAAGTGGATGCAGAAAGACTTAGGGAAACGAATGCACACAATTACAAAGTAAGAGTTATTTCAGAGAAAACTCATTCCTATCTTCCTTCACCATCTTCATTCTTTCCTTGGGATGTTAATATAGTCACAAAAGACTGAAGAATACACACAAGTATTCAAACAAAAACATTTTAAAGGATGTCCAATTAAGAAACAAGCTAAAGTCTTTACAGATGTATTAAAAATGGTAACAGCAAGCCCTATGAGGAACGACTTAGGGAGCTGGGGATGTTTAGCCTGGAGAAGAGAAGGCTGAGAGGTGATATGATAGCCGTGTTTAAATATTTGAAGGGATGTCATATCGAGGAGGGAACAAGCTTGTTTTCTGCTGCTCCAGAGACTAGGACCCGAAACAATGGATGCAAGCTGCAAGAAAAGAGATTCCACCTCAACATTAGGAGGAACTTCCTGACAGTAAGGGCGGTTCGACAGTGGAACACACTCCCTCAGAGAGTAGTGGAGTCTCCTTCCTTGGAGGTCTTTAAGCAGAGGCTGGATGGCCATCTGTCGGGGATGCTTTGATTGGGAGTTCCTGCATGGCAGGGGGTTGGACTGGATGGCCCTTGTGGTCTCTTCCAACTCTATGATTCTATGATTCTATGATTCTATGATCTAAACAAAAGTAAAGTCTTTAGAGAAGAACTCTTCTTCTGAACAGAATGGCAAATATTTCTCTACATCCTTTGTAGTTTTAATTGACAAATCCAATATAGCTTCGGTGCAAGTTGTAAATTAAGTGTGTCATCAAACTATTACACTTCAAAGAATCTGAAATTACTTTTTTTTTTGGCTATCACTCTTTTTAGCAAATTGAACCCAAACATTAATGCAACAGAAAGAATCTCATTAAGAAAATAAATCACTGTAACACTTTTTCAGTGCCCATTCATGTGTCTGCCTGCACCAGAAGAGCTGGAGATTTAGTTAGCCCAAGGTTAAGGAGCATGTTGTTGTTGAACTACATCTAGCGTGCCAACAAATTACTTTTGTCATCTACACCCTGCCCTTCAAATTCCTCAGCCACTTTGGCCACTGTTCATGCTGGTTGGAGATTCAGGGAGTTGTAGTAAAAAAATAATAATAATTTCTGAGCTCTGTATCCAACTGTCAACTTTTCTTGCCATTTGTTTGTGTGGATAAGAGTTTCAAGAAAACAACCATCTATGGCTACATCCACACTGCAGCAATAATCCATTCTGAGACTGCTTTCACTGCCCTGGCTAAAGGCTATGGGATTCTAGGAATTGTAGTTTGTTGTAGCACCAGTGTGGACCTCTACTCCAATTGAGTCTTTTCAGCTTAAGCCTTGCTGTTAGCAAGATTCTCTATGTTTTTGATGGGCAGATGGGAGAGATATGCATGCAATAAGAAAATAGGTGTTTCTCTATATGTAACTTCTCTACATGACTGCAGCAGGAGAAGTTGGAGTGTATCAACCAGAGATGTGTCAGGGACTAGGCCATGGAAGAGTTCAAACTCATCCAGAACAGTCAAGTGGAGAGATGTTCTATTAAATGTAGGAAGCTAACTCCTACCAAGTCAGAATACTCAGCCTGAACCCAGATGTAAGTCCCAATTAGATTAAATCAATAGGATTTACATAAATGTTAATTTACTATTTAGGTCCTCTAGCCTGATATGATCATAGAATCATAGAATCATAGAGTTGGAAGAGACCACAAGGGCCATCCAGTCCAACCCCCTGCCATGCAGGAACTCCCAATCAAAGCATCCCCGACAGATGGCCATCCAACCTCTGCTTAAAGACCTCCAAGGAAGGAGACTCCACTACTCTCCGAGGGAGTGTGTTCCACTGTCAAACCGCCCTTACTGTCAGGAAGTTCCTCCTAATGTTGAGGTAGAATCTCTTTTCTTGCAGCTTGCATCCATTGTTTCGGGTCCTAGTCTCTGGAGCAGCAGAAAACAAGCTTGTTCCCTCCTCAATATGACATCCCTTCAAATATTTAAACACGGCTATCATATCACCTCTCAGCCTTCTCTTCTCCAGGCTAAACATCCCCAGCTCCCTAAGTCGTTCCTCATAGGGCTTGGTTTCCAGACCCTTCACCATTTTAGTTGCCCTCCTTTGGACATGCTCCAGTTTCTCCACATCCTTTTTGAATTGTGGTGCCCAGAACTGGACACAGTATTCCAGGTGAGGCCAGACCAAAGCAGAATAGAGTGGCACTATTACTTCTCTTGATCTAGACACTATACTTCTACTGATGCAGCCTAAAATTGCATTGGCCTTTTTAGCTGCTGCATTGCACTGTTGACTCATATAAGGTGACTTCCTATGTTTCAGATAAAGTGTGTCTTCACTTTACTTCTGGACAGCAAATTTTAGAGGCCTAGCCTGGAATTTAGTGAAGACTATATTCTTAACAATGTAGACTATCATCTCTTTCAATACTTATATGTCAGACCTATGACACTGTAAATTTATGAATTCTTGTGTCTGGTCATTGCACCAGTGCAATGACTAAGAGTGCCTCCCCCAACCTACCTTAGAAACCAGGCAGTACCAGCAACATAATAGGAGATTATTGCACATCTTTTTATAATAGGATGTTATCACATGTCTCCATGCCCAGCTCGGAGGCATCATGTGCCCAATCCATACTTCTCCCAGACTTCACAAAGAATGGCCATCCCTTTCCCCTCCTCTGATGGGAGACAGGCTAATTTAAATAATGCCACGGCAGTTATGGCATGGTTTGATGCCTTGGAGGCGGAGCCTGAGTTCTTAAAGGACAGCCACCCCCAGGGCTTCATAGCTAATTGAGAAAGTGAAGACAGTGGACATCTCCTTGTGGCTGGCTAAGTTTTGCTGGGCAGGAGGGAAGGGTTGCTATTCACCCCCCCCCCCCCGGCACATTTACCTGTCCGATGATGGGCCTGTCGTTATCAGGGTGTTCCCTTTGGCCCAACCAATCTGTCAGGTGGTGCTGGGAGCTAAGCAGTGGCTACCATCCACTTCGTACACTTATGGGACCCTGCTCTTTGGGTTTGGCTGGCAATTGGTCAGGACAGGCCTGGATCACCTCTTTTTTGGGTTTAGACGCTGGTCTTTTCCCAGCTTTGGGCAGTTCTCTTGTTCGGCTGTCTCCCAGCAGACCTTCCTGCCACACCATCCATTTGTGATCGGTCTTGGCCGGTCGTCCTGGTCGTGCCACAGTTAGGGTTGCTGTATACCTGGCCAGGCCCCCTTTTTCTCACTCAGCTTTTGCACCAGGTGTGTCAGTGCATGGCTTTGCTGCCCTCTGGGTATGGCCTTTCAGCCTAGGGGTGCTATAAATTGGGAGTGGTGGAGAGTGGGCTCTTACTCTGCCCGGTTCTACTCTTGGTGGTGGGGCTTTCACGCCAGATGCATGGGTGCTCCTGGCACATCCCCATATATTGTAGTTAGCCTCTCCCCCCCCTCCTCTCACGAAAGTGGGCCTTTTATCTGCTCTGACTCAGTGTGTCCCTTGTAGTGCAGCGCCTCCAGGCTTGGCTCCTTTTGGGTGGCATTGTGGTTGAGTGTTGGGTTACGACCCTGGGGACAAGGGTGTAAGGCCTGCTCCGATTTGATAAGTCCCTTGGGTGCTTTTAAAAGAGGCACTGTCTTGAAGACTCAGTTAGAGGGTGGTGGTGTGTGTTTTCACTTGACTATTGCATCTGTATTCTAAGTGTGCTCTTTGCTAGATTTTGTATTGCTCTGGGCTTTATTTCAGAGGAAAACCCTTCACGCATTCACACTGTTGTTCTTGCTGTTATTATCATTGTGGTAGTGGTTGCTTTCTTGGGATATATGTATCCTTCCGTTGTTGTGGGTTTTTACTTGCCCTTGATTTCTGTTGTGCCACGTGGCACTAAAGAAGGGTAAAGGGGGCCCAGAGGGGGAAGGGATCAATAGTCCAGCCTTCTTCATCTGGTGATAGGGCAGAGGAGTTCATGATGGAGGAAATGTTTTTGAGAATTAGGGCGCTTGAAGAGGCTCATGGTGGACCTTCACGGCTGCTTCCTTCACCAGCTCACTCCTCCGAGCAAGAAGGGAGATCCTCTAAGTGATCTAGATGGGTTATGCTTTACAAGGAAATGAAAGCTTGTATTTTTGCTTTGGAACAGGAAAGGTCTGGCCACAGAGCGCTCTCTGCGCAGGTGATCCACTCCCCCTCAAATCAGGAAGCCATGGCAGTGGTCGATCCTGAAGAGGCCATCCAGGTGACCTTAGCATAAAGTTTTATTATTATTGTTGTTACAGGTGATTCCCTGCCTCAATATGGCAACCCTCGGCTGGGCTATTCGTGGCCCTGGGGGTTTCCAGGCCAACATCACCAATATGTGGCTTCGATGGATGGTGATAAGGGGGGAGGTAAGGGGGAAATGGGTGTAGTGAGGTCTATGATGCCATTTGGTTGGCCTATGCCCCAGCCTGCTTAGAGACAATGGTCAAGATCCCCATTTCAGTCAGTCCCACCTTTATGGCCACCTGTTGACCAGCACTGGGATGAGCCTCAATGTCACTCTGGTTACACTAGTGCAGGGGTAGGCAACCTTTCCCCTTTAAGGGCCGAGGGACTTCAGCTCCCAGAAGCCTCAACCATGTTGGCCAATAGCCCCATGTTGGCCAATAGCTCCTGGGATTCTGGGAGCTGAAGTCCCTCGGCCCTTAAAGGGGAATGGTTGCCTACCCCTGCACTAGTGTGTCCTCTTCTGCCATTCCAGCTCTTCTGCTGGGTGCTCATCTGTTACAATCAACTATCAATAAGATTTTGAGGGGTGATTATATAGATGTTTTCACTTTACTATATCATGAACTGGAAAAGAAAGAGGAGGAGGAGCTTTATGACAAAGAGAAAGAAAAATTGCACAGGTGGAAGGTTGAACATAATTTTTCAAATTGGCTTAATGGTTTTCACATTTATGCTGGGGTTATAACTAAAGCCAAGCCTACTCAGCCCTCATCCAGTGTATGGACATTATTCACAGGGCTTATGTAGATTATGCTGGCTCTACGTGGCTGCTGTATGGTGAAGCCATTCACATGTGGGCTGCCTTACATCCCACAATGTGTTGGGATATGTTGCATTCCCAGTTGTGGATGCAATGGATGATGCCAGTATGCCCAATTCAAGGGGAACGTACCCACAGTGGTCATCTGGTGCAGAAATCAGGTGGCCCTTCTCCTTCATGGCTGCAAACTTCCTCTGGCCAATCTCAGAAGCTCATCTGTTGGGAGTTTAGCTTTCAGGGTGTTTGCAAATATAAGGCATGCAGATACAATCATGAGTGTTCAGTATGTAAAGGCCCTCACTCCTTTCAATTTTGCACTAAGGGCCCAACAAGGATGGCCAAGATAATAGAAAGCCAGGTAGAGCTCTCCCGCTTTCAAAAGGACCCCATTCCAATCAAGCCTGAGGTTCTTTGGAGAATCCTGTCATCTTATCTGGACTCTCGGATGGCCCAATATCTGCTTGATAGATTCAGTGAAGGTTTTTGAATTACTTTTCAGGGCATCGATGTCCATTTTTGGCTAAAAATTTGAAGTTTGTTAAGGGGATGGAACATATCGTGAGACAAAAGATTGATAAAGAGGTGACCGAGGGTCGTGTTTTGGGCCTATTTCCAATGCCTCCCACCCCTAATTTGAAGTTTTCCCCATTAGGCGTTGTTCCTAAGAAAGCAGCGGGTGAATTCTGTATTATCCACCATTTATCTTATCCTCATGGTCAGTCAGTTAATGATGCCATCCCTCATGAGTTATGTATTGTTCATTACAGTTCTTTTGATAATGCTGTTCACTATGTTTGGAGCTTTGGTATGGGGGCCTAGTTAGCTAAATGTGACATTAAGTCTGCATTTCATTTATTACTGGTTCATCCTTTGGATTTTGAATTGTTAGGTGTTAAGTTTGATGGACAGTTCTACATGGACCGGGCACTCCCAATGGACTGCTCTGTTTCCTGTGTGGCTTTTGAGGTGTTCAGTACCTTTCTTGAATGGGACCTCAGGACAAGGACCGATCTCAAGGGAGTTGTCCATCATTTGAATGATTTCTTGTTTATTGGGTCATCTGGTTCAAGGGTGTGTTCATTTTTACTCAGAGAATTCCAGGCCTTGGCAGATGAACTGGGTGTTCCTTTAGTGTCTGAGAAAACAGAAGGTCCAGCAACAAGATTAGAATTTTGGGGAATATCTATTGACACTGTTAATCAGTTATCTCAACTCCCTGATGACAAGGTGGCCCATTTGCGAGACAGGGTACAATTCCTGTCATGATCCAAGTCTATGCTCCATGAATTTCAAGAGCTCATTGGGTATCTGAATTTTGCTTGTAGGGTGGTTGCCCCAGGGTGAGTATTTTTGAGGTGTCTTTGTGACTGTGGTATTGTTAAGCCATACCATAGGATCAGAGTTACTTCAGCCATAAAGGAAGATCTATTGGTCTGGTCTCAATTTCTGGAAGACTTTAATGGGATTTCATTCTGGAACAATGAACTCAAGCTCTATGATGCACTGCAGGTGTCATCTGATCCAGCAGGTTCAGTGGATTTTGGAGTTTATTTTAATGGCTGGGGGTGCATCCATTCTTGGCCGCTGTAATGGATCCATGCTGGATTAACTTTTGATCTGACTTTTTTTAGAATTTTTCCCATTGTAGTAGCCATCACCATATGGGCTACAGAGTTTGCTAATTCTTCTGTCCACTTTTGGTGTGATAACTTGGCTGCCATACATGTCATCAACTCCTTGACGTTGAAATTCCTTGGGTCATACATCTTGTCCAGGAGTTCACACTCCAATGCTTATGTTTTAATATCTTGTTTATGGAGTTGCATGTTGTGGGAATTGATAATTCCATTTCAGATGCTCTCTCCTGTAAACAGACAGACCGCTTCTGGAGCTTGGCCCCTGGGGTGGCATGGCTTCCAGAACCAATGCCGAACATCTTTGGAACCTTGCCAATGGGAAGTGACATGAGCCCTGGGTCTCTTGGTTGCTGATAGTATGAAGAGAAGGTAACTTACATCGGTGCAGGATTTCATCAAGTTCTAGGTGCAATATCAATTGGGAGAGGCGCTACTTGCTCTGGTTCCTTAGCTCCTACAATATTATGTTTTTCTCCATGATGAAGGATTGGCTCCTCAGCCCATTCATGGCCATTTGTCTGCCATTGCTTTTTGGCAGAAGATTCAAGGGGACTGTGATACCAGGATCTAAAAGGTATTAGAAGACTGGTCTAGAGAGAGGTCAGATTAAGGATACTAGAACGCCTCTGTCTCCTGACATCTTGAAGGGCTTGAGATCTGTATGGGTTGATATTTGCGTATCGCCATATGAAGTTTTATTGTTCCATGCTGCAGCGCTAACAGCGGTTTTCGGTGCCTGAGAATTAGTGAGCTGGTTTCAGCTGCTAAGCATGACAAGTTTGGCAAAGCTTGGCAAAATGAGAGCTGTTTGATAGTGGAACACACTCCCTCAGAATGTGGTGGAGTCTTCTTCTTTGGAGGTCTTTAAACAGAGGCTGGATGGCCATCTGTCAAGGAAGCTTTAATTTTGAGTTCCTGCATGGCAGGGGGTTGGACTGGATGGCCCTTGTGGTCTCTTCCAACTCTATGATTCTATGAAACTATGAATCTATGAAATCATTGTGCTACAGTGATCTTAGGTTTACTAAACAGAGTGTCATACCAGTCATTAGATCATCTAAAACTGACCAGCATGCTAAAGGTACACAACTCTCTACAGCCTTGCTCAATACATCTATCTGTCCAGAACAGGCTTTGAGTGAATATGTTCTTGCTAGAGGATCCAGCCCAAGACCTGTTTGTCCACCAAGATCTTTCTCCTTTGACCAAGCATCAGTTTGGGGCTGTTACTTCTAGGGCCTTGTCTACTATGGGGCTCACTAATGTTTACTTTGCAACCCATTCGTTTGGACAGCTGCATCCATGGGCTTTCAACCAAATGCCATCAAACAAATTGGTTGCTGAAAGTCGTCTGTGTATCACAGATACGTTAGGAAATTGTGTTGTTAATTGTTTTTCAGATCTTTGCCCTCGGCTGTCAAGAGTTTGAGTACTACTTTGTGGCTTTTGCATGATCTACTGGGCTGCATGGCAAGCAATATCAAGCCACTTTAGTACTCACCTGGGCCTTGATGATGGTGCCTGTTTGCATTGGTTGGGCAAGAGGGATCTTTGTTGGAACGACCTGTTGCTGTTATTGTTTAAGGAGTGCCGAGGGCCTTCCCCCCAAGTTTTGGTGGTTCAACTTGGGAGCAATGACCTTGGTTTGTTGAAAGGGAAGGCACTTATTTTGCAGGTGCTGCATGATTTCCACCTTATTAAACAGTCATGGCCGCTGGTTCAAATTGTTTGGTTGGCTATGTTCCCATGATGGGAGTCGAAGTGTGGTGGCGGCCCTGTTGCCATTGATACTGCCTGAAGGCGGGTTAATAGGGAAATTTGTAAGAACCTCAAGGCTGGGCTAGGCCATTATCTGCCCCATCCCCAGATTATATTTCAGAGACTGGAGCTCTACAGGGCTGATGGTGTTCACCTCTCTGAAAATGGTAATGTCATTTTCTTAATAGATCTGCAAGAGAAATACCAAGAAAACCTCTAGTTAAATGAAAACTCTTTCAGTTTCTCTCTCTAGTTAAATAGATAGCATTTCCTTAAGAAGCAACCTTAGAATTTCAAATAGCAGTATCAATTTTAAAGGTGTCACCTCATATTAATTTTAAAGAATAAAGAACCTATTTCTATTGTCTCTCAGAAAGTCAGAAAAGGATGAATATGCAAATAAGCCAATGTAAGCATCTTTTTCCTATGAATACAATTCTTTTTTTGGGCTGATCATAAAAGCAGTGGGAATACAGCTTTTCACCTGCAGATGGCATCATAAACAAGGAACACAGATGTCCAAAAAAACAAAAACAAAAACAGAGGAAAAGACCTCAGTGAGGAATTCTAGAAAGATTAAAAAGGTAGCTTTGTGTTATGAAACGAGAATGGTCTTTTCAAGACTATTTACCAGTATACTACAGTTAGGAATGTAGATGCATTCCTGGGCATTCCAAAGAGCTCTTCCAAACTGAAACCCAGATGATATTTTCTTGAATCAGCCTCCAGTTTCCTTATGATTTCCATTTTGGTATCCAAACTTACAGATATATGCTCCTTTTTTTTTTTTTTTTTAACATGCTGAGTGAGGCAGGCTTATCTGCTCCCCTCTCTGTCCCCATTTTATTCAGTAAGAGATTCTGGAGTTAATGCCTGGTTACTTTGCTTGTTGTAGGCAGACACACAGCTACAGTATGATAGCTAGCTAGAGAAAAATCCCATTCTTTCTCAAATCAATGAGCCTTGTTGCATTGTTTACAGCAGATACACTGCTGCAGCTCAACAAAAGCCTGTGTTTCTCAAGTCTTCCTTACCATCTTCACAGTGCCAATGCTACTAATCTGTCAAAAACAAACACACCCACATTCAGACAGATAGAGGAAGAAGACAAAAAAAGGGATGGGTAGATGTAAAAAGACTTTGTAAGAAGTAGCATCTTTGCCAAAAATGTTGTTAACTAATGTTTGTCTGTACATTATGACAAAATACCAGTATTATAATACCAGTATTATAAATGAGTCAGTGTGTGTGTCCTGCACATAGGCCAATCTGCACCAGTACATCTTTTCATCTTGCATTTCCAGTCTTAGCTGACTAATGGGGAAAGACCCCCAATCTGGGGGGGGGGGGGGATGCACCTTCAGAAACGATTGCACTGAAATGACTGAAAGCTCTTTAGGAGGAAATCAGAAATGCTTTACTTGCCACGTTTGGTTTCTCATCTTTGCCTCACCTTCATGATGAAGTCAGTGTTTTGTGGACTTTGCTATGGCTGTATTCACAAATTTGAGATAATATTCAATGGATGGATTTCCCAAGATGCCCTCCTATGAACATAAATGACTGTGAAGAAATGCCCTGTGGACAAAATTCTTTGGAAAAAGGTTCCTTCCTTGTTAATCTTTGGGCATATTTTCCAGAAAATATTCTAATGCAGCTGCCTGACCTGGCCTCCAAAATACTGATCTCTCTTCCTGACAAACATCCCAGGTAGGCCCTGAGTAAGCCAGATCTGAGGAGGGCTTTTGATGACTCCAGGCATTAGTTGACCTGCCAGATGATAAAATCCACACACAGAGTCCACCAGCTGCAGACATACAGGATGATGGATGGAGATTGCCACATGGGAATTGTCACATGGGGAAAAGAGGGGTAGCTACAATATCTCCTGACCCAATCCCTGAAACCCACCTTAGAAGCCAGTAAGCCACCTGGTGAGGTGCTGGCAAGTGGAGACCATAAGATGATGTAAACAACCCCTTTCAAGCACTGAATAATGGTGAGACAAAAAAAAAAAAAAGCAACAGGACCTCACAGGGGTCCCTACCTCTTTGCCTTTTACCATCGCTTTCTGGCAGGAGGGGGCTTATCATGTCATCCTGCAGCACTCTGTTCACTACAAAACTCCGTTGCTCTGGATGGCTGTATAGTTTTTAATATGCGTTTCAGGTATTTGTGATCATTGCAATGGGATCACAATTGGAAATGTGAATAGGAAACAGTTGTGGGGTTGTATGTCTAACTTGCAACATCTGACTTGTAACTGACTAACTGGATGCTAGCTGATATGGACAGATGTGAACTTACAAACAATTACTACAAGAGTTTATCACACGGGGAAAACTGGAAGTTTAAACGGGTCAGAACCTGTAGTTATCCAGCATATTAGGCACAATTGCGCAAATGGTTTTCACATGAAAACTGCTTAGAAACTGAACAGAAAGTGACACGAATCAGGGAATAGTCCTTTTTGGGAAAATACCATGTTTTCATTTCCATTTCATTCACAAATTCTCTTTCTTTGCACAATTGCTGTAGTGTGAAAGCCATTTGTGGGATCCTCCCCATTTTTGTGCTTGTTGCCAGATTTCCCCATGGTTCTTTAGGGATAATAGCCAGGGCTCTTAAAGAAGCATCTTCTCAGGCAAAGGCACAGGCACACAGACACACAAGGAAAGAAAAAAGCTTGCTTCTTCCTCCAGCACATCTCTCTTTTTCTCTCTCTCTCCTCCTCCTCCAGCCAGGGCTCTTAAAAGAACAGCTGATGAAAGGGCAGAGAGAAAGAGAGAGAGAATGAATGGCTCCTGGTCTGAGCCAGCAGTGATCCCCAAACCATCCCCTTTAAGGGATTATGGACTTCAGCTCCCAGAAACCCAAACTATTGGCCAACATGGCTGAGGCTTCTGGGAGCTGAAGTCCAAAATCCCTTAAATGCTCAGACTGGGAGGCAAGCATTGAGTCCCACTCTGGGATAAAAGGATTGAGTTCTATGATCAGCCAAATGCAAAAAGCAAGAGAAGGTGCACTCCAAGGATGAGGAAGGGAGTAAGAAACAAGTAAGAGTGAGTGACAAGAGCAGTTACCATTCATTTATTCATTCACTTTCCTCTCTCTCTCTCTGCCCTTGTCATGATCTATGGAACTTATCACACGGAGGAAATCCCATGTAAAAACGGGAGTTAAAGGCTGGGGGAAACCCACAAAGGACTTTATCACACGGGGATCAGTTTCATCTTTAAAAAGATAATAAAGCGCAAATAAACCATCCCGAAAATAAAGCAAAATAGAACTTTATCACACAAATGAATTTCACATGTAATTAGAATAAATGCGAAATAACGCGAAAAGTGATAAAAAGGCATTTTTACATTTCATACAGAAGTGAAAGAAATCCGTAAATGTACTAGTAATGGTATCCTTGCACATGTGCAGAAAGAGAAAGCAGAGAGGCTCATGTCTGCCTGGCATGTTTGTCGCCCAAGCAAAGCAGGAAATAAAAGCAGCCCACAGAACCATGGGAAAACTGGAAAAAGAATTAAAGGAGGGTTATTGTGTGAATAAACCAAATGTGACTTTCACACTAGAGTAAATGCACAATTCCAGTAATATTGAAAATGCATTTTCACTAAAATCCCGAAAGTAAAAAGATCTGGGATAACACCACTTTCTGACCACTTTAATACCAGTTTTTGTGCAACGTTGTGTGAAATAGTTGCACATAATTACGCGGTTTTTTGGGGATTTGTATGGGATAAACTATAGATTTCCCCTGTGTGATAAAGTCCAAAAGCAGGTTGATTTTCACACACATCACTGTTAAAGTGTTGTTAACCTGAATGGAAAGTAGTCAAAAGTCGTTCCTTTTTACTTTCAAGATTTCCCCCATGTGATAGTCCTTAGTGTGAAAATCATTTGCGTATTTGTTTGCTTTTGTGGGATATACGTGCTTTAATCATTATCAGGATGGAGACACATTTGGTCTTGCCATGTGAAAACCATTCCCACATTTGCATGCAAGTGCAGGTTAATCTTAGATTCTGCATGGGATAACAGTACTTTGTGTGTGAAAACCATTTGTACAATTGTGAGTTAATCATGGGTTTTTACCATTTTAACCTTCCAATTTTTCCCCATGTGATAAACTCCTATGTTAAACAGAAATACAAGAAAACAGGGAATGAGTGATCTTTGATTAACTATTTAGGAGCTAGCTGTGCATGGGCAACTTCTAAGCCTCTGTACTCTATTCTTAATAGTTCTTCATCTTTAAATCAAAGTTGGGCTGCTAGGCAACACTGCAAACAATGGAAATCTAAGAGTTTGGAAGCACTGAGCCCCTCATCAGACATGGTCATTAAAGCAGCACGATAACATGATAACTGCATCTTCAATTCCCCCTCACTCATGACATCATTGCTGTTGTGTGGCAGAACCATGGGGGATCAGGGTAAAAGTGAGTCTTTTTACTCACATGAAAAATCTATTAATGATTTCCTTTAGCACTGTTGTTGCATATGATTTCAGTGCAAAAGTTTAATAGTGCTTTCCTGCTGATTGTGCTTGGAGATCCAGCCCCCCTTCCAGAGTCCTCTTCTGTCATTGCAATGATTTCTCTCTCTCTCTCTCTCTCTCACACACACACAATTTCCTTCTTTCCTCCATCACTTCTCCCCTCACAAGCAGCTATGTGGCTTTCCCTGAGAATGGAGCAGAGGGGAGAGAGGGAGAGCAGAAACGACAAAGGTGGAAAATTCAATGCAATTATGTTTGGGCACTAGCAAGTGCAGGTGGTAAGAATGCCACCCCAATTTTTGCATGCCATGGAATTACAGTGGGAGACGGCATCATGAGATAAGGCCTACCCCATACTGTTTCCAGACAGATCTTGGGCATTTGGCTTGGGGTGTCTAAATAGGTTGATTTGGCATGTTTTGAAAGAAATTTGGATTTTAGGACATTGTTTGGATGGAAGGGAGGTCTACGGAACTAGCTCTTTGGGTCTTGGGACCTGGGAGGTGGGGAAAGAGACACCTATTGGGACTGCATGGAGGATAAACCCCTCTCTCTAATTTTTGGGCATTGGGAGAGGGACTTTCATGTAGGTCTTCCTGATGTGGGCCGACCAACAGATAACCCAGTTTGGGGGTTAATATTAGGGCTATCGCCCAGGGGAGGCTGCAGAGGTTGTCTCAGTGATAGACCACTGGCTGCAGCTGCTCCCATCCTTGGCTATTTTTCCACCTAGTTTGCAGTTCTGTTAAGAAATTAATAAATAGGTCAAGTTAATAAATGGTCCTGTTTGAACCCACTTTCTGTGTCTAGTCTCATTATTCCTGGGGTGGGTGGGCAAAGGGAACTACAGTACTTGCTTTCTAAATGAAGTAATAAGGAACAGAATTTGTTACTTTTAAAAAGTAGCTATCCAACGCTGGGGTGTCTGAATAGAGAATGTTTTCAAATAGAGAATTATCCTTGTAACAGCCTTCTAAACACGGGATGCCATCTGCAAAGTAGAGCATGTGATCACCATAAGCCAACATATGGAAACAGATGTGCCTCTGATGTGATAGCATACAAGAAAAGCTTCTTGAGACATGTGCAGCAGTTTAATTGCACCCTTCTTAGGTCCACAGGCAGTATCTATCATGTATGGAAATTTCACTTCTCCGTGCTATAAATGTGCTACTGAACAGAAGCTCCATTAACATTCTGCGTTTTCTCTGCTATAATACAGAGCTTTGCTGATATGGATGTTGCTATTTTTGTTTTGCTTTTTCTAAAGAATGACTGAGTTTTACATATCCTTTTTCCCCCCTTGTGGTCTTTCAAAAATCCTAGCAGTTTTTTTTTGGGGGGGGGGGGAAGAAAGAGAGAATTAGCACCTGCCAGCTCAAGGAGGCAGAACATTTCTTAATGATTTTGAAAACTTCCTCAATTATTATTGCTTTATTTATTAAAATCTATTCAACAGCAAACAATTAACCCAGAAAAAAAAGCATACAGACATACTAAAACATACCAAAACATATGAACATGTAAACAAACATATTAGACTTCCTGAACTTCCTTTCAGACCTTATTCCATAGAATTCTAATAAAGGTCATTCCATTATGTAATGATAAGTTTCCCTTTTCATGATTTATCCAACATTTCTAGATGTTTTCCTATCATATATATTGTCCAAATAATCTGTTTCATATATACATTTATGTATCTTTAACTACATATTTGCTATCCTTATCAAATTGTATAACCAGCTTATATAACAATTCAATATTTCTTACTCATATTTATCCAACAACTAATTTTGTTACCCGTTTTTCCTGTAAAAAAATAACTAATCATTTTTACATTTCCTCCATGATTTCTGTCTTATTAGGTAGGTAAATTTGTCCATTTTCATATAATCTAATAATTTTAACAAGCACTCTTTACTGATGGGATTCTCCTTACTTTTCCATTTGGAAGCATAAATTGTATGTGCTGCAGTTGTCATATAAAACAAGTTTGCCATGCTTATTTTCTAGTTTATCAGTTGTAACCATTCCAAATAAATAAAACTGAGGTTCTAATCTTTCTTTACAATTTAATATTTTTGAGATCAGATCATGGATTTCCCTCCAATATCTTTTTGCCTAATTGCAGTTCTGCCATAGATGAAAGAAGGTACCATCTATATTGCATTTTGTGGAAGTTTTTTCTTAAGTCATAACTCAATGTATACATTATTTTTTTTGGTCCAAGACTTCTCCTATTGATATAATTGAATATCTTGCCCTATATCTTTTCACCATAGATGTTTTAATGGTCTCCTCCTGCATTTCTAAATTTAGAAAATATTTATAAAATTGTGAAATTTTATGGGGTTTTTCTGAATTTATAATCCTATCAAATTCTTGGTCTACAATCTCTGTTCCTGTTGTATTTATGTCATTGATAGATCTTTCTTTTAACTGTCTATAAATAAATCAGTTACATATGCAACCCTCAACCACCAATTCTTCTTGGGTTTGTATTCTCAATTTATCTGATTTTTCATCCATCTTTATATACATGCCAGTGTTTTTGGAAATGATATCTGCCACTAATATCTAACAGCACAATCCTAACTGGTCAAGATTTACTAAAGTTTAGTTGAGCTGATACCAGATCAGGTAAAGAAGTACTAAATCTAAACTTTTTTTCCAGTCTAGGGATTCTGGAAATTATTTAAGAGTACCTTTGTCTTGGCCTAACTTGTTCTGCCATTATGGTTGTGTTCCCTGGATGGAGAAGGTTTAGACCTGATATAACTTGGCTTCTCTCTTTTCTTCACCCATTTTTCAGCTTTTCAACCAGCAGATTTTAGCCAACAGAGAAAATGTAGTAAAGTATTCTGTCCACAGATCTTCAGCCATCAGAAGAGATTTCTACTGACAGCTGGACATTGCCTCCAAAAGAAAAGGTGTGTGTCTAATTTTAGCCTTCTAGATTTGGCACATCTTTAGATTGCACTCTGAGGCTGCATCTGCAGTACAGAAATAATCCAGTTTGACATCACTTAAACTGCCATGGGTCAATGCTATAGAATTCTGGGAATGGTAGTTTGTTGCAGCACCAGGCATCCACTCTGGTAGCACAACAAACCACCACTCCCAGAATTCCATAGCATTGACCAATGGCAGTTAAGGTGGTATCAAACCAGATTATTTCTGCACTGTGAGTGCAGCCTATATGGCTTGGGTCCAGGCTATTTGAAGAACCGTATCTCCTTGTATGAACCCCCCAGAGTATTGAGGTCATTGGGAGAGGCCCTTCTCTCTGTGCCACTACCCTCTCAGATGCATTTGGCAGGAACAAAAGAAAGGGCCTTCTCAGTGGCTGCTCCCAAGCTCTGGAATGCCCTCCCTAGGGAGGCCAGGATGGCGCCATCCCTGCTGTCCTTCCGGTGGCAGGTAAAGACATTTTTATGCCTCCAGGCCTTCACGTGACATAGATGCTGTTTTGTTTTTGTTGTTGTTTTAGAGTTTTAAACAGTAAAATGTTAATAATGTAATGTTTTTAATTGTTTTAATTGTTTAATTGTTTTTTAAACTTTGTATTTTTTAATGTTTTCTACTCTTTTAACTTGGATTGTTTTAGATTTGTTAGCCGACTTGAGTCCCTGTGTTGGGAGGAAGGCAGGATAGAAACAGAATAATACTATGGAGAAGAAGGAGAAGAAGAAGAAGAAGAAGAAGAAGAAGAAGAAGAAGAAGAAGAAGAAGAAGAAGTCAGCATTCTTCTGTGTGTTTTGCTGTCAATATTTTATGACATTTCACTTTTCTTTCTCTGTTCCTCTGCTTGACTGGCTGTCAGGGAGGACAGCCTCACAGTGATATACAAACATACACATAATTTCTTGTGTGTGTGTGTGTGTGTGTGTGAGAGAGAGAGAGAGAGAGAGAGAGAGAGGACAAATTGTCTGGAGTAGCTTGGTAGGCTAGCTTCTGACATTTCTGGGACATTATTTAAGTTACATTATTTTCAATCAGTCCCAGAAAACAGAGGTATCTCTTGTATTTATACCAAAATGGAGGAAGAGAATGCAATACTCTTTTTAAAAAGGATTGTAAGGGCTGTTCTACACATTCAACAGAATGAAGATATCTTATTCTATATTTCATAGTAATAGTAAGAACTGTACCACTTTTAGCTATAAATGGGGAATGTGAATTCTGCAATTCCCCAAACTGATTTTTCCCTACATTGAAGAACATACAGTATCTACAAATAAAAGTAAAGCACACAACAAAGAAAAGCTGTAGCCCAAACACTTCCAACTTGTGTGACTTTTCTACTTGCAGAAAATTATTCACATATTCACATACCGAGGGGCAGACATATTGTCCCATGTCACATACTTTGATGCTCTGATGGACCTCCTGCTGGTAGATGAAGCTCCTATCTAATCCTAAATATGTCCATCATATCTTTGAGATAAGATTATACTGCTCATCTCATACTCACATACCCCGACAAACACAAATCACCAAATGTTACTCCACCAGCTTTAGTGGGGAAATAATTTATAAGGTATGCTTGGAGAAGTTAATTCAACCTAA
This sequence comes from Phrynosoma blainvillii, assembly GCA_026167975.1. Lineage (NCBI taxonomy): Eukaryota > Metazoa > Chordata > Lepidosauria > Squamata > Phrynosomatidae > Phrynosoma > Phrynosoma blainvillii. The sequence goes on from JANUYF010000003.1 coordinate 288,049,602, forward strand.
GCTAAGATGTATTGATAGCATATTGAGTCAAATTACTGTCTCATTTTTGGCCCCCTTCAGTTCTTGATTTTGAATTCCTCCATTATTTTTCAGCTGAGTACTTCATTTGTTATCTTTACACTATCCCAAAAAGGACAGAATGTTTATGCTTGAAATAACAGCCTTCCCCAGAAGAGTTTAATACACTCATTAATTAAAATTCAGACAATTTTGTATCATCTGTTCTGGACAGTAATTTTTCCTCTTTCTTCTGGCCAATGTGTGACATGCTGAGGAACAAACAAAGAAATCAACCAACCAACCAGCCAACCAACCATGTTATGTTCTTCATGGAGATAAATTCAGGCTCCTGATTATTTTAATCTAATTTCTTTTGGAAACAAAAGTAGAAGGTATGACCTTTTTGCCCTGAAATAATTGTATTTAACCTACTTAAGTCAATGGTTTAAAAATGAAAATGAAAATGAAAAGTGTTGTTCTCCAAGCAGCAATGTTAAGAGTTTTAGAGACTACTTTTCCAAACCATAACAACTTAGCCCATTCTCAGACTAAGAAATGAAGCAGAAAAATAATTAGAGCACCACGCAGTTGTTCAAGCTGTAGACATTATTACTGAGCTGAGTTGAGATTAAGATGACAGCAAAAAAGGTAAAAAATTTCACCTTCCATCTTTCAAGAGGCAATTTATTAGAGCTGAGGTTTGCAGGATATCATTTTGATGTGGTGTCCATTATATTTGTTCATTACTCAATGGACAGTCTCCTAACAAAGGGGACTTTAGGTGGATAAGTTGTAATAAACATTGTGCTGTTGCTCCCCTTCCCAAGTCAGTTATGTTTCATTTAGTGTCCAATATTTTCAAGAAAGCCAATGTGGTGTAGTGGTTTGAGCATTGGAATATGGCTCTAGAGATCCAGTTTTGAATTCTTGCTCAGCCATGGAAACCCACTGGGCAAGTCACACTCTCTTAGGAGCTTATCATATGGACAAAAAACCCAACTGCACCCCAACAGGATGCAGGCAGGTTGCAGGATGTAGACTGGAATTATCACACATAATTGGCCACCAATTCCACTGAGCAAGTGAAGCCCAGCAGCAGCCCGAGTCCCAGGCACACTTCAGAGGCTGCTTTTCAAAGCCAGGAGCTTTCTGACTTTGAAAAGTGGTCTTTGGAGTGTGCCTGGGACCCAGACTGCAGCTGGGGTGCACTTGCTCAGCAGACTCAATGGTCAATTACTTGTGATAATTCCCACCTGCATCTGGCAACCTGGCTACATCCTCTTGGGGTGCAGTCTGATTTTTTTATCAATGCAATAAGCTCCATAGTATCAGAGGAAGGCAAAGGAAAACCCTTCTGAACAATCTTACCAAGAACACTCTGTGACAGGATAGCTTTAGGGTCACCACAAATCAGAAACTATTTGAAGACACTCAACTGCCACCACTATTTTCTGAGCAAAGAGCTATATCTAAACCCAGTTGACATCCTCAGAAAAAGCTTACTTATTTATAAAGTAATGATATGCAACAAAACATTTGCAAAAAGGAATAATGTGTGTGTGTGTGTGAGAGAGAGAGAGAATGCGAGAGAGAGAGACAGCCCAAGCATGTGTGCATGCATCGAAGAAATGTCTCCAGCTGGTGTTTTGGAGCACATAGGTTCTGATATATGGTGACATATGATACCAGAAAGATAGACAAACAGAGAGCTAGGCATTGATACAGGTTGATTTGCCCATCTATCTATCTATCTATCTATCTATCTATCTATCTATCTAATCTTCTATCACAGGGGTCCCCAAACTTTTTGATCTGGGGGCCAGTTCGCTGGCCCCCAGATCTCCAGGGGGCCAGAGGCACACATGCACATGCACATGACTCGGGCGCCATTTTGTGTTCCAAATAAATGCACCACTACATGTGCGGTGGAAATTGATTCGGCGATCCAGAGCATGCGCCCTATGATGCAAGGTTTAATTTAAAGCGCCCTATGCTTCCAGGTGTGGATGCACCGCTGCAGGTATGCTTGAATATTAAAACCCTAACGCTAACCCTAACCTAATTGTAATCCTACACATGTGCCCTACCAACCATTCTCTATTATGACAATAAATGCATTCAATCGCATGTACACTTACTGGCAGCATGCTCAGTAGTTTGCATGAAAGAGACTTTTGTAAACTCTTCTGTGCAAGTGTGCAGGTGTGCATAAGACCTGCACACCACTTCCTGCCATGATGGGGGGGGGGGTCCTGGAGTAATGTTTGTCTGTCTGTCTTGTTGACCATGTCCCTTGCATGACTACCAGCTACATGTATTCAGTCTGTCCACACAAACCTCCTTTGCATGTACCTCTCCCCTCCACCCTGATCTGTGTGGGACATGTTTCGGGTGGAGGATGACAGAATAGATGTCTTTTCATGTTCTGTGCAGGTGTGCAGGGATATTTTCCTGCACACATGTGCATACGTCTGAGAGAATGAAAAAAATTAAAAACAGTTGCTGCCGGCTTGTGCAGTTGCTCCGTCTCCCTTTCTGGCATCCTCGGGACCAGCAGTGCAGTTGGCAGGACTTCAATACAGCCTTGGAAAAGCTGCACTGACTGCCCCCAGTATGGTCGCAGGCATCCTTGGGGCAGGCAGTGTGGTTGCTACAGTTCAGGAAAAAGGCAGCTTCATGTCACCTTTTCCTGCCTGTCTGTACAGCTCCTAAGAGAAAGTGGATCAACAATGTGTTTCATGGCCCACTGGGGACTAGAATGTGAATCTCCAAGTTATTTTCCATACAGAACTACTGAGTGTCTGTCATGTAATCTTTACTGTATCAGAATTGTCTAGGGAATATCTTTCTGTGTCGAACTGCTCAGCATTCTCAGCACATGTGATCAGGAGTGGTGGACCTACCTGTCTGCATGAACAAATTCAGAATGCATCTTAAAATATGTGTTCTCTCCCTTCCAACAGTTGTGGACTGCAAAAATAGTGCAGTATCGCTGAATAATTTTGGGACACTTTACAAAAATTCCAGTATCCTTTGTAACACAACAGGAAAATTTTTGTTAAAGCTTATTGGACAGAGTGATCATTTCATCCTGGTCACTTTGATATCCAGCCTAGGCTGTTATTGTTCACATAGTATCTATCATGAGTGGTTCCACATTGTGTTAAAACATCTCTCAAGAATGGATGTTACCTGAAACATCCAAATGTGGTTATTGTAGGAATTGTGCTTTTATGTAGTGTATTTTTCTAATAGTAGCTTTCTCATAATTGGCACCATGTTCCACTAATTGAAGCTACCTTGTAGAAAGTCCTATTAAACTCAGTGGGCTTTTTGAGTAACCATACATAAGAGTGTGCTATTTAAAACCTGTGTTTAAAATTATTCCTAGGTTTTGAAGTAATATATCATCATGATTTCCACTCTCATCACAAGAAACCAATATTCTTAATACAAAACTGAAACTCTGAGCAGAAAATATTCTTGAGATTACAAATTTAGGAAATTGATAATGATAACAAATTATTTGCCACTGTATTTCACCAGTAGTTTAAATATTTGCTGGCCAAGAATGTGCAGCCATTGAAGAGAAGATATTTTGGGCCACTTCTCTTCATGTGGGGGTAGGGATGGGGGTGGGTGGAAAGTAGAGAAAGCAAAACATGTTAAGAGATGTCTTCTGGATAATTGGATAATTGGATACACAAGAGCAATGACTAGATGGGATCAGCAGTAGGGGATGGGATGGAGGACAAGTTACCTCAGTATTAGTCAGTCAGCTTTTACCAGAACATGTCAATGGCCAAGAAACAGCTGATAGTGAGGTCATGTATATTCAGGAAAACTGGCTCACTGCTTCCAAATGTCATGAGGAAGTCATCCAAAACAGTACAGCTGTCTCAGTTTCAAGGCTGGCCAAATGCTACTCAGACTCCCTTTTCAGTCTTTTAAAGTTTCACTTAATTTATACCTGCTCAAGTTAATTCCACACAGTGAAAATGTTGTGAATCATATAAAAAGTTATCCTTTCAAGAGAGAGACCACTGAGGCTAAATCAAGGCTATAGAATGTGAAACTCATGGGCTGTAGACAACTCTGGGGGGCCCATTTGCAGCCACCAAAGTATTTCTCTGATGCCTTCCTTATCCAATTTTCCTTTTTAAAAAAAAAAAAAAAGTTGGCCAAACGTTCAGGCAGAAACAGTAAAAGAAAATCACTGCCCCCATGACCCTCTCCAAATTGCTCAAGGCTGGCTGGGCTTCTGATGCTTCCTGGAACTGGAAGTGACACAAGTTCCCTTCTGATCATGCCAGAAGTGATGGTGAAGCCAAAAAGGAGGAAGATTGCTCTCATCCCCTCCATAGTTGCTTTCTACTACACTAAGGGGGGTTGCAGACTGCCAGAAATAGTGCAAATTGAGTCCACTTTAAGGGTTAGGGTTAGGGTTAGGGAATCATGAGGACTGTATTTTATTGTGGCACCAGAGCTCTCTGACAGAGAAGGCTCAATGTCTCAGGAAAAAAACAATTCCCATGATTCCCTAGCACTAACCCTAACCCTTAAAGTGGACTCAATTTGCACTATTTCTGACAGTCTGCAACTCCCCTATGTCATGTACCCAGATCAACCCAGGCAGACTATCTTTCAACTGATGTGTAAATATTCCAGAGTTGGGGCACTGCAAACATTGTTGAACTACAGTCCCCATCATACCTGATCATTGACCATGTTGACTGGGCCAGATGGGAGATTGAGTTGTACCAGTGTTTTGCTCTGGCCAGTGGTTTAAATGCTGATTTTTATGTAGTTATCTCACCCATCTAAAACCACTCTCTTTCTCCATAATCAATTCTGGTGGCAACCTCTTGTCCTGAGGACAGGTTACACATCAGGATGATCAAATGTAGTGACAATCCTATTTCTTTGAGAACAGTCCATGGCTTCCCGTGGTCTGTGCACGCAAAGGCTTTGCTGTAGTCAATGAAGCACATGCAATGGGTCAAATGAGCTACTTGGCTACAGACAGAGGTAGGAAGGGGGGGAATGAGCAAAGTTTTCCCTTCTCAGCTTCTCTAACAAGCCACAGTTGGAGAAGGAAGTCATTTGCCAATCAGATTTTTTTTCTATAGAGAAAAAGGTTTAAAAGTTTCTCAGTTGCTTTATCAATTAAAAAGATATCAAAAAGATATGTCCTCCTTCTCCCCTGATAAGCAAAGAGCATCTAAGCCACACCTAAAACCCACCCAATGACCACCCAAAATTGGCATTAAAGCGGAACTGAATTATTGCACTACAAATGGTAGCAGAACAAGTATTTTTGTTAATGAAAAGAAACACTTTCCAAATTGTCTTCCACTGGGAGAACATCAGGAGAGGGTAAGCCCCAGCCAAAGACATACTTATCCTGCTCCAGTTGTGATTTTACTGCCTTGTGTGATAAAGGTCCTGAATATCTATCAACCTGATGGTAAGGATCAGTGCATGTGTACATACACCAGGAAAATGCATAGGCATGTGCACAGCACATGTTCATATACCACTCTGCATCTTCATCTCTCTTTGAAAAAGTTATTGCAGATATCCTCAGCCAGCACTAAATAAAAATTCTTCTCAACTTTCAGAGTTTACAAATATGATGAAATAATTTCATCTATTTGAGGATGGGGGTGTGGAGAAGGGAAACATTCCTTAAAAATTTCAGAGGGCAAGGATTTAGCCATTTCAAACTGGCTTTAGGACAGGATATGGAGTTGAGACCACCATAGTTGTGCTGGCCGATGACCTCCGCTTGGGCATCGACAGGGGTAGTGTGACCCTGTTGATGGTGCTCTTGGACCTTTCAGCGGCCTTTGACACAATAGACCACTCCATCCTCTTAGATCACCTGAGAGAGTTAGGAATTGGAGGCACTGCTTTGCAGTGGTTCCACTCCTTCCTCTCAGGCAGATCCCAGAGGGTGAGGCTCGGGGACAGTTGCTCTTCCAAAATAGAGCTTAATTGTGGTATCCCTCAGGGTGCCATCCTATCCTCGATGCTATTTAATATCTATATGAAGCCTCTGGGAGAGATCATTTGGAGGTATGGAGCACAGTGTCTTCAGTATGCTGACGACACCCAGATATACCTCTCCATGACCCGGTCATCGGCTCAGACTTCAGATGGCGTCTCTCCTCTCAATGATTGTCTTAAAGCAGTAATGGACTGGATGAGGAAAAACAGATTGAGACTGAATCCAGACAAAATGGAGGTACTAACAGTTACGGGCCCGAAACCAGGTCTGGGAACAACTCTTAGTCCTGGATGGAGTCACACTCTCCTCCAAGGACTGTGTTCACAGTCTAGGGGTACTCCTAGATTCATCGCTTCACATGACTAGTCAGGTAAATGCTACGGTCAGGAGTGCTTGTTATCAGCTTTGGCTGATACTCCAGCTGCACCCTTTCCTGGAAAGTAGGGATCTTGAAACTGTGGTACATGCTCTGGTAACCTCCCGTCTTGATTTCTGCAATGCGCTCTACATGGGGCTACCCTTGTGCCTAACTCGGAAGCTTCAGTTAGTTCAAAACATGGCAGCCAGATTGGTCACTGGTACATCCAGGAGAGAGCACATAACACCAGTGCTAAAATCTCTCCACTGGCTGCCTATTAGCTACAAGGTGTTGGTTTTGACCTTTAAAGCCCTACGTGGCTTGGGTCCAACTTATCTCTGGGACCATCTCTTTCCATATGACCATCCCCATGCTCTTAGGTCCTCTGGGAGGAAATTGCTACAGTCTATGAAAACTAGGCTGTCGGCAACCTCCTAGAGGACCTTCTCTGCCTCCGCTCCCAGATTATGGAATAGCCTGCCGGATGAGATCCGTCTCATTACCACCCTTCAAAAAGCCAGTCAAGACGGATCTCTTCCAGCAGGCCTTCCCTGAATAACATCCCAGCCCAAAAAGAAAAAGAAAAGGAGAAGATATTGATTCTGGCTCTTAATTGCCTCTGTCATGCTGCTACCTGTACATCCTTTTATATTGTTTTTATCTTGTATCTTGTATTTTAACTTACTAATAGTTTAATATATTTTTAAGTGGTGGGTGGGTTAGGGAAGGGGATTCTTGGATTATTTTAACTTGTGATGTTGTTTTAATTTGTTGTACACTGCCCCAATTGCATAGCAGAGGGGCGGGATAAAAATAAAAAATTATTATTATTATTATTATTATTATTATTATTATTATTATTAGCTGGACAGAACAGCCACCAACCTCTTCATTTTAAAACTTCATTGCTATGTTGTGGCTTGGGCAAGTTACTTTTTCAGACAAAACTCAAGTGGGACTACAATGGCCAGTAGATGATGTTTGTGTGTACGATAGTTTTCTAAACTGAGGTGGGAGTGGGGCTCCATGCTGATTTTATACAAGCTTTTTTGGGGTCTATAAGTCTTAACAAGCATGGCCATTGTTGATTTGGTGATTGTTGCTTGTGCATCCTGGCCCTGGTGATTGAGGAATTTTGGGAGTTTCTCAGCTCTACCTCATCATGCTCATTGTCTCTGTATTTATGAGCAATATCCAGTCAATGGGAGAGATTTGCCAGACAAACCTGAACTTAATGCAATGTATCACTCTCTGCAGTTTTATCTTTGGCAAGTTCAAACAGATTTATCAATTGTCTTTTTGCATCCAATGAGCCTAGGTCTAGTTTAGGATTGGGTGTAAGACTGTTGTTTTTAATGCACCTTCCAGCTCTGCTCATCTGTTTTCTATGAATTCCAAAGCAAAACAGGAGAGAGAACCCCACGTGCTAACAAATGGTCACTTGTCATTGTTTTTTAATCAATTTTAAAAGCTCAATGTGTTTTGTCCTATATCAAAGTTGTCCTTCTTCTGGGACTGCACTTTAAATAGAAATTTCTGGAGTTGTATAAGACATTATCCAAACAATTGGACCATTAAGCAAAGATTGTCCAATAAGCTTAATGGTACAGTTCTGTGGAGAGTGTCTTCTTGTCATAAATAGGTCATTTCTTTGGTGCAGATGCAGCCTGAGTCTTTCTCACATTACTGTCATGAAATAAGATTGACCAATAAAACTAATAGGGATGGGGAAGGAACAAATATTATCTATTTATGAGGCACTTCTTTCATTTGAGTTGCTAATAATAGGTGCAGGACTTCCCTCCTGAGTGCTACTCCCTAGTCTTTGGCCCAAAGCAACAGGAATCCTCCAGAAAGACTTTATGTAGCTTTGCTAGCTATAACTAACACTGAGACAGTGAAAGTGACTGATATTTGTTTTGACCTCTATAACAGTGTTACTTTACTAAGTACAGGGAGATTTTTTTTAATATGTTTCTGAGAATTGCATGTGTACAAGGTGGTTATGTGAAAGTCATAATGCAAAATAATCCTGGAGGGAGAGATTAATTTCAATATATTCATAGTATGGGATTTTTATAAAGCCTTTATCTGAATCCATTGAGATTAATATGAGCTAAATAATCCAGACAACCTCTGCTGAAATGGTAACATCTTTGTTTATCTTTATTTAGATTTCTGAAGTAATCCTCACCTCCCATCCTTCAGTCATTGTGGCTAGAAAACATGAAGGTAAATAATGAAATGCAACAGTTGAACTTTCATCCATGACCAGTATATTGCAAAGCACATGATCCAACTGCTTGCCATTTTTCATCCTGCATAGCTCTGCAAGAGTAACAATAATCCTGTTTAGCACAGGAGTAATCCTGTATGTTGTCTCCTCTGGAGGACTTAGCTTCCGTTTCAGACACGCAGGACTAGCCCTGTCATTAGGCAAAGTGAAAATGATCATCCAAGAAATCAGATCTTTTGGAGCGCCTGAGAGAATTGGGAGTGGGAGGCACTGTTCTTCAGTGGTTCCACTCCTTTCTCTCGGGCAGGTTCCAGAGGGTGGTACTTGGAGACAGCTGCTCATCAAAAACAGAGCTAAAATATGGCGTTCCTCAGGGAGCCATTCTGTCCCCGATGTTATTCAATATTTATATGAAGCCGCTGGGAGAGATCATTAGGAGACATGGAGCAGGATGTTACCAATACGCTGATGACACTCTAATATTCTGCTCCATGTCTCGGTCAACTGCTATGACAGCAGATGGCGGTTCTCCCCTCAATCAATGCCTTGAAGCGGTAATGGACTGGATGAGGAAAAACTGCCTCAAATTGAATCCAGACAAAACGGAGGTACTTACAATAGGGGCCCCCAAACCAGAGATTGGGTTGCGACCGCCAGTCTTGGATGGGGTCACGCTCTCCACCAAAGACTGTGTCTGAAGTCTGGGGGTGCTCCTAGACCTGTCGCTTCACATGATAAATCAGCTGAATACGACGGTCAGGAGCGCCTGTTATCAGCTTTGGCTGATTCGCTAGCTGCACCCTTTCCTGGAAGTAAAGGACCTAGAAACTGTAGTACATGCTCTGGTAACCTCACGACTCGACTTCTGCAATGCACTCTACATGGGGCTACCCTTATGTCTAACTCGGAAACTGCAATTAATACAAAATATGGCAGCCAGGCTGATCACTGGAACATCACGAAGTGATCATATTACTCCGGTTTTAAAATCTCTGCACTGGCTGCCAGTTAGTTTCCGGGCACAGTATAAGGTGTTGGTATTAACCTTTAAAGCCCTACATGGCCTGGGCACATCTTACCTAAGGAGTCGCCTATCTCCATATAATCCGCCCTGTGCCCTCAGGTCCTCTGGGAGGAAGTTGCTTCAACCAATAAGAACTAGGTTGGCAGCAACCTCCCAGAGCATGGCTCCTAGACTGTGGAATGCCCTGCCGGAGGAGATCCGTCAGATAACGAACTTAGATGGCTTTATAAAAACCATCAAGATGGATCTTTTCCAGCAGGTGTTCCCAGAATGATATTTCCCATAATCTCTCCCCCACCATTAGATCACTACTTTATAATCAGAGTGCCCTGTTTAATCGTATTGAATTTGTAATTTTGTTTTAAGTTAAATTTTAATGTTGTTATGAATTTAATATATTTTTTGGGGGGTGAATGTTCTTTGTATTGTATGGGATTGTGCTTTTAGATTGTAAACTGCCTTGATAGCCTCGGCTAAAGGAGGGATATAAATAAATTATTATTATTATTATTATTATTATTATTATTATTATTATTGGTATCTCACCGCAAAACAGCTAATTGTCAATTATTTAGTTTGCAAAGGTCTTGCAACCTCTTCTGTCTCAACCTGAAAGGTATTTTTTGTAATTCATTGAGACCCTTTTAATCTGCGTCTTTCATTCTGTTAGTATACTATTCTGAGCATGAGAAAAGAAAGCCAAAATGGAATCAGAAGAGCAGAAGCTTTCTCTGTGCCTTTTTGCACGCTATCATAGCACATCCATTCTTTTCCCAAGTGAGATGGTTGTAAAAGTGTGCCTTTTGTAAAACAGATTTTTCCAGTGTGACAAAAGGGATGTTTTTATGACTGTCTCCATTAGGAAGAAAATAGAAGTGCTACAATGGCATGTAGAGAGGCATAGAGAAAGTCACTACTCTCCTTTTCTCATGCGATAAGGCTCTAAGGAAACTTTGGGCCTCAGCAGACCAGCCTAAAGGGCCATCCTGGAGGCACAGATGGGGTGGGGCAGCCACACGCCGGCCACCCCAACCCCATGCCAATGCCGTCCTGACGCTGCACACCATTACGCATGGCGCACGGTGTCAGGACGCCCTCCCGGCACAGTGTTCTGATGCGCTGTGCTGGAAAGGGCAAAGAAGAGCTGTGTGCCAGCTCTTAGGGTGGCCTTTTGCTGCCCCTAAAAGGAGTAGCATTTTGCCGCTCTTTTCGGGGTGGCAAAAGGGAGGATCAGGCCCGCGGTGTGGTGTAGCTATGGCCCTGATCCACTGCTTCCTGGGGCAGCCCAGATCCTCCCGTCTGTACCCCACCTTTGTCCTCTCCCTCCTATTTATCCTGGGTTACCCAAGGGTAGGAAGAAAAGTGGAAGACCATAAAACCATAAGTGGCGAGATAAAGGGCTTGCAATTTACATCTAAAGGAGAGCCCTTGCAAGATTTTGCAAATGATGTGCAAAGCATCATCTCCCTCCACTAGATCATAGTGCCTGTAAGATAATGACAAGCCCAAGTGTCTGAGATGTCTGAAAGACTTGGGCAATACTGGGTACTGATTTTGCACTGGAGTCAACTTGAAATGAGACTACGCTCTTAGGATATGTGGGTGTTACAGATCAAGTGTTCTGTCACTGTCAAAGTTTCATGACATTTTATTTTAGTCTTCTTTTTAGCTTCAGGAGCCCTGGTGGCACAGCGGTTAAATGCCTGTACTGCAGCCACTCACTCACAAACCACAAGATTGGGAGTTCAATACCAGCCGGGGGCTCAGGGTCGATTCAGCCTGGCATCCTTCCGAGGTCACTAAAATGAGTAACCAGTTGTTGGGAGCAATTATTCAGTAGTCTGTGATTTGAACTTTCTGCCTCAGACTTTAAATGACTTTTGAGCAATTGTTGCGTGTTGTGTGTCTTCAAGTTGTTTCTGACTTAAGTTGATTCTAACATAAACCTATCATGGAGTTTTCTTGGCAAGATTTGTTTGGAGGGGGTTCACTATTGCTTTCCTCTGTGACTGAGAGAATGTGACATGCCCAAGATCACCCAATGAGTTTCTATGGCAGAGCAGGGATTTGAACCCTAGTCTACCAGAGTCCTAGTCCAACACTCAAACTATTGCATTGTATTGGCTCTCTAAGAAATTATTGTGGTTTCACTGGGGCTTGAACCCTGGACCTTCTACATGTAAATCAGATGTTATAGCTCAAATATACTTCACTGGCTCTTATGGCTTCCAATATGAACTATATGTCCATGACACCCAAGTGTATTTTCCAACTCCAGAACTTTCTCTGGAGGTTGGACAGTGAATATCATCTTGTCTTTTGGCTGTTTCTGCACGGATGCTCCATCAACATCTGAAACTTAACATGACAAAAACTGAACTACTTGTTTTTCTGTGAAAGTCAACTTTACAGTATTCATTTTCAATTACAGTCAATAATGTCCATATTCAACCTGTCAATGAAGCACATAGTCTTGGCTTCATTTTTAACTCTTCTCTATTATTTGTCCACCAGATCCAAGCCACAGCCAAGTGATGCACATTTGTTCTTTGCAATCTTGCTAAAATTAGACCTCTTCTCTCAGCATCCACTACTAAGATATTGGTTCTCATGTTGGTTTTTTCTTGTTTGGACTATTGTAATCTTTTGTAAAAGGGACTTCCTCTTTCTCTTCTCAGTCCACTAGCTTCTGTGCAACATTCTGCTGCTAGGATTCTTTTTTCTGCCCATCATTTTGATCACATTACTCCTCTGTCATTATCCCTTCACTGGTCTCCATTCCCTATAGAGCTTGTTATAAGCTTCTTTTGTTTACATTTAAAGCTCTGCATGGTATGGCTGCTCCCTGTTTGTCCACACTTTTCTCCCCTTACTGTCCAGTTCATACTTTAAGATCTAGTAACGCTGGGCTGCTGATTCAACTTGGGATCTCCTCTTCTCCTGCACAGATCCTCCCATTTTCCTATGCTGCTCCCCACTTTTGGAATCTTCTCCCCATACAACTATGGACCATCACCTCTTTAGCCAACCTTAAGGCTGAACTAAAAACATATTTGTGTAGGGACGCATTCTAACTCACAATCTGATTTGATTATTATCTGTTTTATTGTGGTTTTCAGCTTATTGTTAAATTTTATGATGTGATAATTTTATAATTCTTTATATTCTTAGATTGTATGCCGGAGGCAGGTTTTTATTGGTTTTATCAGTATTTGAATGTCCATTTTGTACAGCGCTGTGTAAATCTACTCCACTTTATAAATAAACTTTAATAATAATAATAATAATAATAACCATGAAACTGTGAAAACTGAAAAATTATTTTCATATATTTGTTATATTCACATAAATGTGTCAAATCACAGGAAGAACCTGTGGTGAGTAAAGAGTTAGTATTAGTAGGTAGGTCTATCTGCCTCCCAGAGGAACAGGGAAAGAAAAAGCTCTAACTGTTGTTTGCTACTTTTGAGATGGTTGATCTCAATAACTTAAAGATTCTGGATCTCAAGTGTGTTTTATATTAAAATAAGATAATTAATAGAATGCTGCTTCTCTTCAAAGTGGAACGTACCATGATTCAGAGAATACCTCTTAATACCTATCACAATATATGCTTATAGATTAATATGCTTACATCATTTTTTCTTTGAAGGATAATTATTATTCATTTCCAACCTAGCATACATCATTATAGCCTATACTCCTGAATCTTTACATGCCAATGGCCCATAAGTCTAATTTCCAAATTCTAGTCTCTTATCTTGAAAGTAGCAACAAAAATAATAGGCACACATAATTTACAAACAAGTGCTGATAGGATAAGCCATTGTCTCCTTGACGGTTTGAAGTTTGTGCTCAAACATTCACAGTATTGGAGCCCAAATGCATGACTGACTCACATTGCATTTAATCAGTTCTTCATTTCTATTGGCTTAATTTAAATCTTCAAAGTCTGGGGCACATTTATCCTTCGGCTGACATTTTATATTGTATAATGGCATAATTTCTTCCTCTCGGCCACTGTCACCATCCAAAATTTTCAGTCTCTCGGAAATGCCTTCCTTCATTGTGTATGCAGACAACAAGCCTAAAACAATTGCTGGCATTTACCCAAGGAACACTGTGAAATAGTTTACATTTTTACTCATGATGCAAATCCTATTGCTGACAAGGTTCTGAAGCTCAGAATCTTCTTCAGCTAGCAAAATAGATTTTGGAGGAATATTTTTAAATAACCATATTTGCGCATCCTGTTGTAATGAAACTAAACACATGTGTCTCAGAACAAAGAGGGATGTATGAGTATGTAGTGGATCTATCAACCATCTAGGCACCAATTAACATGTTCATTAAGTGCATCTACCAACTGAAACTTAATGCAACAAACAGGTCAGCTTAACAGTCAAAGGCCTCTTTGCATTAGGGATGCAATTCTTCACTAGTAGCAACAGTAATTTTAGCAATGAGTAATTTTACCAGCTTTCCCCTGCTGCAAGGAAGTCTTTAAAAACCACACTGGTTTTGAAGTTTATGGTAAATCAGTACTTATTCTGTGGGGAAAAGAAATCCCACATGTTTGTTTTGTGTAGAAATCAGCATTTTCTACATAAGAAACGGTCAATTCTGTGTGGAAAGTAATATTTCAGTGCAGACATATTAATTGCTGTACAAAAAAGGATATAGTTGGGGATTTATTCTGCATAAAGTTCACATATTGTTGATTTGCATAGAAATAAGCATTTTCTGTGCAGAAATTGATATTTCAGCATTGAAATGTTATTTTTCACACAGAAAATGCAGGTTTTTTTCACAGAAAATGCTGTAATGGGGATTTAGTCTGTCTAAAAATCACACATGGTTGATATGCATAGAAAACAGCCTTTTATGCACATAAATTAATATTTCTGCATTGAAGTATTGCTTTCCATGCAGAAAAGGCTGTTTCTTATGCAGAAAAACCCCTGAAACAATGTTGTGTGAATTTTGCACAAACTAAGAACTGAATCACAAAGCTTCTCTTCAGTCTAAGATTCTTCACAACACAGTTTCTCAACTCTAGAAAACATGTTTTTCAACCATTTTTAAAAAATATTTTCAATTATTCTTTCCATTTCTAGTTTGAATCAAAATATCTTTTCCTGCCAGAAGAAGAGAACAAAGATGGAGCTAATCTGGCCTCATCTGGCAAGAGATTGTTATAAGAAAATTGGTTTTTCAAAATTTATCCATGTCATTATTATTTTATATACCACTTCTTTCCCCCAACTTATCTATTGTTGTTGTGTACCTTCAAGTTATGGCAACCCTAAGGTGAACCTCAATGGATTTCTTGGCAGGTTTTGGTCAGAGAGATTTGTGACTGCCTTTTTCTGAAGCTGGAAGAGTATGACTTGCCCAAGGTCAACCAGTGGGTTTTCATGACTGAGCAGTTCCAGAGCTCTTGTCCAGCTGAAATCACTACATCCTGCTTGCTCAAAGTTACCTTTGCTGGAGGTAAAGTTCATGTGAGATCTGCTGAATCATAAAATGGAAAGATAGCAATGTTTTAGTCAAAATTCTTGCCATACTGATTACTTTTTGTGTTTTGATATACAGTGGGACCTTGTTCCAGACCCCTCTATGGATGTCAAAATCCACAGGACTTCAAGTCCCATTGTCCCCAGTGGTGGCATGTGCATGCAGCCACACTGCAATTAGGGACAATGGGACTTCAAGTAAGCCTCTGTTGTCCCCAATGGTGGTATGTGCATGTGGCCATGCCACCATTAGGGACAATGGGACTTCAAATTACTCTGTTTTTTGAAGCACATCAATGACCCAGATTTTGTCAACTGAATGTAATCTAAATTTTATCTAGCCAATGCATAATTTCTCCTACATAAGAGATGAAACTAGTGCTAAGTACCCTATAATTGGTATCTGGCACATGTATCTCCACAATATTACTGTCATACTGCCAAAGGGTAGCTGATTTCCAAGGCCTTGAAGGTCAACTTTACAACTGAGGAGAAATCTGTAATGCAGAACCTTTGCATAATTTACATGTCATTATAAAATTTTAATTACACATTAATACTAGTCAGAAGTGACTGTAATCAGCATTCAGGAATCCTTTCATTCAGGAATCCTGGCTTACCACCAAAGCGTCTCTTTTGTGGATACCATCTATCTGAACCATTAGAATTATACAGACTGTAAAGGAAAGCAATCTCAAGAAAATTTGACTGCTTCACTCTGTCATCTAATGCTTAGACATTTTATAATTTTTTTTTTGGTGGGGGGAACAGTTACTCACATGGCATGAGCATTTAAACCTTCTAATCCAGATGCTTTGGCCATGCTAATTTGTTTCTCCTCATGTGTGCAGGCTCAAAAAAAAGGAAAAGAAAAGAAAAGAACCCCAGTGGAGATTTTCCTTTTTTTCTTTTCTCTTCCACCATGGGGGTGTCAAATGATGATGTTGTTGTTGTTGTTGTTGTTGTTGTTGTGTGCCTTCAAGTTGTTTTCCTACTTATAGCAACCTTAAGGTGAACCTATCATGGAGTTTTCTTGGCAAAATTTGTTCAGAGGAGGTTTGCCATTGCCTTCCTCTGAGGCTGAGAGAGTGTGACTTACCCAAGGTCACCCAGTAGGTTTCATGGCTGAGCTGGGAATCAAACTCTGGTCTCCAGAGTCATAGTCCAACATTCAAACCATTATGCCATTCTGGTTTTCCAAATGACTTTAGCACACACTAAAAACCAACAAGGGAGAGGGAAAGTTATCATCATTCCAACCAATAACCAGTGGACCCAGTCCATAATGGCACACTGCACACTCAGTAAAAAAAAAAAAGAAAATTTGTGTCAATGGCATACTATATATATCATTGTCATGATCGTCATGATCATCATGATCACCATCTTTACTTATACTTCACCTTCCCCCAAAAACTGAGATTCAAGGAAACTTACATTTTAAAACAAGTTCAATACAGGTTAGGTCTCCCTCATCCAAAGTACTTGGAACCAGAAGTGTTTTGCATGAAACAAAGTTTGTGTACACTGAACCATCAAGAAGCAAAGGTGACGCTATCTCAGCCACATGTGAAAAAAGTTATGGTTTTTGGAATATTTTGGATTTTGGAATTCTGGAAACTCAGGGGCGAAGCAGACCGGCAAAAAATGCTAGCTTCAGAGTGGCATGCGGGCATCACATACACATGATGCACACCCTAATGCTGCCCCCAGGTCAGTATCATGCCACTTCACTGACCACACAGCGGGTGGCATCACGGTGTTCCAGCGATGCAGCATTTACATGTGCCGCACTGCAAAAATGCCCAAAAGCCACTGCCGTTGCTGAAAAGGCACCTTTTTTCCACTCCCATTTTGCCTCTTCTTTTTGGGCAGGAAAAACACTGGATTGGGGCCATGGCATGCAGTTGCCATGGCCCCAATCCGGTGCTCAAAGGGGCAGCATAGAGCCAAACTTTTGGGCCCTTCTGTTTCACCCCTCAGTGAATGAATGTTTAGTGTGGAACTTTTGCCAAGGAAATAACTAGCTTTATGGATTGTCAAAGGAATAATAGCCATTTCCAGACTGAGGGATGGATCTAGAGGTAATTATGCTCAAAATAAACCTATTGGAATGAAAAGATTAAATGAGGTGTGGGCAAAGTACAGTACTCCAGATGGTTTGGGATTGCAGCTTTTATCAGCCTCAGCCAATAGAGCTAATAGTGAAGAATGCAAGTAGTCTGAAGCATCTGAAGGGTCAAAGGTTGAGAACTACTGGATGAAAGAATCCACAATCCTGAGACTGCAAGACATGAACTAGGGTTCTTGGAGGTCTTTAATTCTTAGAGTCACTTCAGGGCAAACAACAACAACAATGGGGTTGAGATCGTGTTAGCTTATCTATGGGTAGAATAAAGAGATTGAAATTTATCTCTGAAAGACACAATGCACTTGTGTCAAATGAGTTATCTTCTACAGGTTTCCAGGTTTCTATTCCTTTTAGGTTAGGCCTGATTGTTAACTCTTTGATTAACTATTTAAATAAGTGAATAGGTAGCAATTGCTTCTGATACATTACTGCCTATAAGGATATAATTTTTAATTCCTTGCAAGAGTAACAGAAACCCCAAGTGTCTTCCAAGTGTTAAGTCCAGCACCCTCCATTAGGAACTCACAGTAAGATCTTCAGGTGCTGGTCTCAATTCATCTTTGGATATGACTGTAAAGGATATAGGGGTAGATGGCTGTTGCCTTTATCCAATATGAAAATATTCAACCAAAGGAGAGATTCATTCCTCAGATCTATATAGTCAACTACATTATTTCCACAGAGACATATAAAAGTAAAATTATCCATCTTGCATAAAGAATTCTCAAACCCAAAGATCTTTTAAAAAGTAAATCAGAAGAATAAATTTCTAGATCTCTGGAAAGGTTAAAATAAAATCTGAGTCTATTCATAACTCCATGTATAGTGTTTTGAAACTGTTAAGGCTGTGTAAATTGGACCACAACTTGCATTAAAGTTATCTAGCAGGAAGATATGTCCTTTTGGAAGGCTAGTTCAGTTTTGTGTGTTTGTATATATACATTGAGAGAGATCAAGATTGTCCCACATATTTTTTTATTTCTATTTTTTATTTTTTGCAAAGGATTAACAGGAGAAAGGTAAACATTAAAAAGTTCATTTTCCTAAAAACTAATCAACAAGGACACTGCAAATGGATCCACATCTAGAAGTCTTCCATGCCCACTGATTTATTTTATTGTTTCAGGTCTTAAATCTTGAATTCTTCTCTATACCTATTTTCATCTGTGATTGTCTGTGATTGTTGACTGTGTTGTGGGCTTTCTTTCTCTTTTTCCTGTTTTTCACAGGAAGAGTAGGTAAGGGGGGCTCCAAATTCTATCAGTTGTCACAACTCACTGTTTCCTGAAATTAATAAGACGTCACTAAAGCATTTACTTTGCCCCTTTTCCATTTTAGACTTTGCAAAAACCTTCTCTTCCCCTCCTAGAGGAGATGGGAGTCTTACACACACATGCAAACTATGAAAGGAATGTGGACTGAGAGTGGAGAAGAGATTTTTTTAAAAAGGTTTTTATTCTAAGCAAGGAATCATTGGAGTTTATCACACGGGGGAAATCCCATGCAGAAATGGGATTTAAAAGGTGGAGGAAACCCGCAAAAGCGGGCAGATTTTCACACACATTGCTGTTAAAATGGGGTTAACCCGAATGGAAAGTAGTCAAAAACTGCTTTCTTTTCACTTTCAGGATTTTCCGACAGTAAAAAGAAGCACTTTCTGACTACTTTCCATTCAGGTTAACCCCATTTTAACAGCAACGTCATCTAAAAATCTGCCCACTTTTGTGGGGGGTTTTCAATTTAAAACCCCATTTCTGCATGGGATTTCCCTTGTGTGATAAACTCCTTAAATTAGCAAAGGGTATCTTGTACATGAGGGCACCTTCCTGCAGGCTTTACATAAAAGTAGTTACCAAGTTACTGAATGATCTTAAATCATATTTGGCCAAGGAAAACAGGAGCTCTAACATATCACTAGCACATTTCTATTCTGTTCAAGATACAGATGGTGTTCTGAGTCCTTGGATTCTCATGGGAAGCTGGGAGTTTGGATTTCCTTGTCTAGCCTCCAACTAAGCTTCCTTAGGAACAGAAAAATAGGCAGCACCTCTCCTACCACCTAGCGGTCCCCAAAGTCCCCCAAAGTCTCCCTCACACCTCAGGGAACATGTTTTACAATCTCTCATCTTCTCATTTTGGAAGTATCTTGATGGTTTGCCACCTCTTGGAAACTGGTCATCCCCACTGGGAAACTGGCTGTCATGATCTCTGTTGATGTTCTGACAAATGGAACATAACCCATCACATCATATGTAGGATTGGGGTGGATTCTGGAGTGTTAGCCCCTTTATTGGGAAAGATGAGGACCAATTCAATTAAGAATGAGGTCCAAAACATATGGACAAAAAAGAGCAGCTTCCAACCATGTGTAGATGATGCATGTCCCCAGGTCAGCCAGAAGCTGCTCCAGCCTAAGGTGGTCCAAAGCCAGCCAGAAAAGGAGCAGCAAAAAGCCACTTCTTGTAGGAGGCCCATTCAGGGCTGGGGCAGTGGATGGCTTTGGGACTCGGCATTCAGTCACCATGGGCAGCCAATCAGGGGCTGACCATGGCTGGAAAGGCCAGAGGCTGCTCCAAGCTGCCAGTCTGCTTGAGCCGGATGTCTCCTTCAGTAAAGTATGCAAATGAAAGCACTGAATCTCTTGAGTCTCTGCAACTAGCTTCAGCAAAATAAGGTAAACAGCCAGTATGAAATTACTTTACTAAAAATGTTACTAATTTCATTGAATTGTATATTAAGAACAGAAATACACAAATTTCCTAAACCCTAGCTAGACACAGGGAGGTGTCAAGTAACTGCTCAGTTCCTTTTGGGGAGGAAACAGATGGTATATAAAACCTCCAATTCCACAAGGAAAACAAGTGTGATCTATACTATACAGTTAATGCAGTTTGACAGTACTTTAGCTGTCATGGTTCCATCTTGAAGAATCTAAAGAAAGACACAGAGAATTTCTACTAGAGACCTGTAGTGCTTTCTGCAGGGGTGCAAAGAGTACCATGTATTACTAACCCAGAATCAAGAGATGAAGGATAAGTAGGACTAAAAGAGGTGAGTAATATTATTGCTACTGCATATACTTTCTGTTGTTTGATTGGTATTTCATTAGTTAATCAATAACTAGCATTTAATCCTGGCTTTTTAACCTTATATTCATACAAGAAGACACTCAAAAAATCCTTCTGCACACACTGTAGTTTCAGTAACTAATGGCCACAAATAAACAACCCAAAAGTGTCACCATTGGGCCTCATTGGGGCAAGGGCATACACATGATGTATGCCTCTTGTCCAAAGATCTGGCCAAAACTGGCCCAAAAAGGAATGGAAAAATCTGCCCCTTTCAGTGGGCTGATTGGAGGCTGAGGTGGAGGCTACCACAGCCCTGATGTAAATGGGCCCTGTGCAGTCCTGGGGCAGCCCTTTTGGGCTGTCTGTTTTGCCCCTATGAAAATAATAATAATAATAATAATAATAATAATAATAATAATAAAAATAATAATTTATTTCTTATATCACACTTTTTGCCTAGGCAATCAAAGTGGCTTACAAATGTAAAATACAAATTAAAAACATATGTTACCATAAAACAATAATAAAATACTCCCCCTTAAAAAACTAAATACAATAATAAAATAAACATATAAGATTAAAAACAGCACACATTCCAAAACACCAAAGGAGTGTATAGTGGAAGATTTATATCGGGGGAGAAGCACAGGTCCATGTGGAACAGTCTATTCTGGGAAGGCCTGTCAGAAGAGATCCATCTTGACAGCCTTTTTAAAGCTGTCCAAGTTGGTTATTTGATGGGTCTCCTCCACCAAGGCATTCCACAGTCTGAGTGTGACAGCAGAGAACGTCCTCTGGGAGGTTACCGCTAATCTGGCTTTTATTGGTTGCAGTAGATTCCTCCCAGAGGACCTGAGGGTGCGGGGCGGATTGTGCGGAAGAAGGAGATCCCTTAGGTAGGTTGGACCCAGGCCATGTAGGGCTTTAAAAGTAATCACCAACACCTTATACTGTGCTCGGAAACCAATAGGCAGCCAGTTAAGAGATTTCAAGATAGGTGTGATATGATCACTTTTAGATTTCCTGGTGATCAATCTGGCTGCCATATTTTGTACTAATTGTAGTTTCCAGGCTAGGTATAAGAGTAGCCCCATGTAGAGTGCATTGCAGAAATTGAGTCATGAGGTTACCAGTGCATGTACTACAGTTTCTAGGTCCTTTACTTCCAGCCAAAGCTGATAACAGGTGCTCCTGACTGTCGCATTCATCTGATCCATCATGTGAAGCAACGAGTCTAGGAGCACCCCCAGATTGTGAACACAGTCCTTAGCGGGGAATGTGACCTCATTCAGGACTGAAGATTGTAACCCAATACCTGGTTTGGGGCCCCCTACTTGTGACTACCTCTGTTTTATCTGGATTCAGTTTGAGTCAGTTTTACCTCATCCAGCCTGTTACCATCTCAAGACATTGACTGAGAGGAGAGTTGCCATCTGCCCTCATGGCTGCTGACTGAGACATGGAGAAGTATATTTGGATGTCATCCACATGTTGATAACACCCTGCTTCATGTCTACGGATGATCTCTCCCAGAGGTTTCATACAGATGTTGAATAACATCAGGGACAGGATGGCTCCCTGTGGGACGCCACATTTGAGCTCCGTTTTTGAGGAGCAACTATTGCTGAGTATTACCCTCTGGAATCTGTCTGAGAGGAAGGAATGGAACCACCGAATTACAGTGCCTCCAATTCCTAACTTTCCCAGGCGTTCCAGAAGGATGCTATGATTTATTGTATCAAAAGCCGCTGAGAGGTCCAAAAGCACCAACTTGGTCACGGTTCCCCTGTCGATGCTTAGGCGCAGGTCATCTGCCAAAGTGACCATGGCAATCTCCACTCCAAATCCAGGTCTGAAGCCAGTTTGAAATGGATCTAGAAAATCGGTTTCATCCAAGATCACTTGGAGTTGGAAGGCGACGGCTTGCTCGATCACTTTGCTCAAAAATGGCAGATGGGATACTGGTCTATAGTTTTTCAGATTCAGGGGGTCCAAGAAAGGTTTCTTCAGGAGCAGTCTAACAACCACTTCCTTTAGGCATGCTGGGACAGTTCCTTCCCTAAGGGATGCATTGATGAGCCCTTTTAGAAAAGTCATCAAGGCATCACCCCCCCCGGAAGACCAGCCATGATGGGCAAGGATCGAGGAGGCACGTCTTCTTCTTCACTTTTCCAAGGATCTTGTCTTGCCTGCTCCACACTAAAGACCACATTGAGGGTATGACCCACAGAGTGTGTTGGCCCGGAAACCAATTGGGATAAGCCCATGTCTGTCATGGAATCATGAACTGCCGAGCTGCACCTGTTAAACTGGTCTCGAGATGGATGTTGAAGTCACCCAGAACTAAAAGTCTGGGTGACTCCAACAGCAACTCTGAGACCAGCTGTGTCAGCTCAGAGAGGGAGTCTGTTAAGCAACACGGTGGAAGGTATACCAACAGAATCCCCTTACTATCCCTCATCTTCAGGCTCAGGTACATACGCTCGAAGCGGTCCATTTTCCGATAGGTTTCCTAGTCAAGGTGAGGTTATCTCCCACTTTCCCTTACCTGCTCACTAACAGAGTACCCGGCTTGGAGAGCTTGATTCCAAGTGATGGCACTATCTTCCCCTAGCCAGGTCTCTGCAAGACAGGCCAGGTTGGCTTCTTCATCCACAAGAAGATCATGGATGATATGAGTTTTATTTTTTACTGACCTGGCATTGCAGAGGAGCAAGGTAAGGTTCTGTGGCAAGGTTGGTGAGCTCCCCAACTTACTTTGGGTAACAGAGTGAACTGAAGGCAGGATCGCTTTCAAACATTGATCCCGCCTTCTTTTGTAACAAGGTTCCACACTGTTGTCGCCATCTCTTCTTTTGCCCTGCACAAACTCAATCACTGCTCCCAATGTTTCCTCTACTGGCTCTCCCCCAATTCCCTCCACTTAAATGGTGTTTTATTAGTCCCAGAAATAAATCATCCTAAGGGCTGTCAATGTTCCAGGGTGGGGCCTAGAGCCTCCACTCAGGTTTCTTCCAGCCCTGCTGCTGCTATTATTACTGCGCTGCCTGAAGTGTTGCTGCTGTTATTGAAGGGAAGGTGAGGTAGGCAGTCAGTCTTACAGCTCTGTCACCTCCTTAGTTCCATTCACAGGCTCGCTCATCTCCTCCTCCTTCTTTGTTGCCATCACTGCTGTTGTCTCTGCACTGGCGAGCTCTGAGGCCTCCACCCGGCTGGTAACTTGGTCCCCATGGTGTTGATAGAAGGAAAAGATGGGGCAGGCTTTAAAGCCTCTGCTCGGCCAGTAGCTCAGCCTCTCGGAGCTGGTAGAGTACAGGTGGGGTGACTCGGAAACCTCTGCCTGGCCAGTGGCTCAGCCCCGCAGCACTCATGGTGGGAGGTGGGGCAGACTTTAAAGCCTCTGCCCGGCTAGCAGCTTGGCCTCTTGGAGCTGGTAGAGGAGAGATGGTGTGGCTCAGGAACCTCCAGCCAGCAGCTCAGCCCCGCAGCACTGGTGGTGGAAGGTGGGGCAGGCTTTAAAGCTTCCATGCAGCCGGCAGATCAGCCTCTCGGAGCTAGTAGAGGAGAGGTGGGGTGGCTCAGAGGAAAAAAAAGGTGAACAACTTCCTGGAAGTGCCTCTTGAACAAAAAAAGAAACAACAGTCCATCTTTGATTGGTTTTAAGTTTAATTTCAGTTGATAGTGCCAACTAGAATGAATCCACTGAATCACTAGAAGATAAATGTGTGCTGCATGATGGTGTAGCCAAAGGTCTATTAAGGGGAATTTTATTTAGCTCAAATTGAGATGGGGACCTTGCGAGACTATCTCCCACATGTATAGCAAGAGTCTGGTGGATCTAAGAATTGATGCAGAGACAGAATTCTCCAATTAAAGTATTAATTCTTAAAGGGGGAAAATCACACAGCAATTCACATACACACATGTACTCATTCAAGGCTCAGGAAATCAGGGGTTAGCTTGGAAAAGATGTTGAGGCAGAACTACAGGTGATACTTACTACAGATGAGGCTTTCTCTGGGATCCAATTGGGTGATGTGGCATGAGCCACAACTGTTCCAAGAACGTAGGTTTGAACAAAGGTGTGGGTAACTAGACTAGAGAGCACAGTGATGCAGTGTCTCATTAACTCTAAACTAGTGACACTGAGGGGGAAAATACAAGGTTTTTAAGGGCTATATCTGGCTGCAGGTTAAAGGTGTTAGATTGTATGGGTGGGGTAATTCAGTCTGGCCCTTTGTCCTTATGGCCAGTCACGCAAGAACTGTGATCACACACTTTCCTATTTATCGCTGCGTCTGCAACAATTTCTCTCGATCCCCGTACTCTCTACATCCAGGATCTGAACACATTGATTGCACAGTTGGAGTGCACAGACCTGGGGGGGGGGGGTTTACTTTATTCTGGGGGGAGGGGGAAAGCCAATTAATTGCCCCCACATTCTCCACCAAATTGTAGCCCAAAGTCTATTAAAATCCAGGAGGTTTTAAGGGCTATAACTAGCTGCAGGGCAAAGGTGTCAGTTGTATGGGTGGGGTAATCTGGTCTGGCAATATTCAAGGTAAATGGGAAAGGATTCAGTCATTAGCTGGCCCATCAGGTGAGACATCTAGGTACTTATCACCCATTCTTCTGATTATGGAGGTGATGATGGTCCATTTGCAACTCCCACACTATCTGCCCGGCTTTTGGGATGGGTTTTTTCCAGTCTTCCAAGTGACCTTGGTATGACTTGCTTGTCATTGCTTAGGTGGCACTTGGGGTCCATTGCAGTTTACATTTGGGGTCATGTGGAATTCATATACACATCAAAATTCAGAAAAATGCACTTCGGGTAACAATAGGGTGAGCTCCTGTCACTAGTCCCAGCTTCTGCCAACCTAGCAGTTTGAAAGCATACAAATGCAAGTAGATAAATAGTTACCACTTTGGGGGGGGGGGGAAGGTAAACAGCATTCTGTGCAATCATGCTGGCCACATGATCACAGAGTAGTCTCTGTCAACACTGGCTATTTGGCTTAGTAATGGAGATGAGCACCACCTTCTATGGTTGGACATGACTTGACAACCTTGTCAGTGGGAAATACCTTTACCTTTACCTTTTATGTGTAGATAGATAGATAGAAGGATATGGATATGGATATGGATGCTGATGTACCGAACTGCCACTGTGTCAAAGGATCTACTCTAGCTGGGATTAACTACTGGATTTAGGTCAAAATGCATGAGTATCTCACTTATATCAGTTCTTTTGCAGTGAGAATGTCCTGTTCCTGCCCAAACAGCCTTGCAGGCATAACAAAGAAGATTATCTTTTTCATTACAACAAGAAGTGTGGCATGCCAAAGTCCCCTCTTTTGATGTCTCCTGGTCACAATAGCTGTGACCAAGTAAGAGAAGAAATCAGCCATTTTTATTCTAGCTGCTATAGTAACATGCAATGGCCCAATTTAATCCAGTTACCAGAATGCTGTTAATCCTAGGGGATAATAACAGAGTAGGGATAAGCTACCTTGTGAATCCAAAAATTTTGATTAGAACTGCAAGCAATACTAATACAAATGATGGCTAGGCTCTGCCACATAAGTGCAAAGCAGATGTTATGCCAAACAAACTAAATATATACATATCATCATACAGAAAAAAGTGATACACTGAAAGCAAGGAGATGGTGCTTGGATAGACTGGGAGAGGTAACTGTCTGACTCTATGTTTAAAGGTCTCTCTTTTTTTGAAGAGACATAATTGAATCTACTGCTATTTAAACACAAAAAGCAGGAGAGTATTAGATGAAGATTGTATAAGAGCAAGATTTCCAAGACATTCAAGATAAAACATTGTCAGAATATGAAAAAGAAACCTCTACAATAGGTGACAGAGGTTTAAAAAGCAGATACTGCTGCATATAGTGAGTCAAAGTTTCTCTTAATTCAAAAATGTCACACATTCATCATGGCTTTTTTTCAAATTTTTAATTATTGTTGTTAGTGCATACACACAAGTCATACAGAAAAAGAATAAAAACAGTTTACAAACAATTAATCAGTGTGATACTCTAAATGTATACATAATTATGATCAATAACATAACATTGTGTTTATAATTATAGTCAAGCATCATTTATAAAATATTCTTCTTTGAATAATTGTTTATATACATCCACAAGTTAGTAATATTGGTTAGATTGTTTGTCAGCTATGCTGTATTTATATACATATTAAACAAAAGATAATTGTAATATTAAAAATAAAAAATAAAGAATTGTAATAAAAGATAAGTAGAAAACATGAACTACTAGTCTCTTTAGGCTGTTTCAGTCTTCAGCTGCTTATTGTACTTGTATGCCATTTCTGGTCACAAAAATTTATCAGTGATTCCCATTTCTTATTCCATTCTTGAGTTGGTTTGTCAGTCAGAGATATAGTCAGTTTGTCTAGTTCTATCACATCAAGACATTTTATGAGCCAATTGTCCATTGATCGTACATCTTTTTCTTTCCACTTTTGACCATATACCAAATCTGGCGGCTGATACAGAATATAAAATATATTTTAGATGTTTTCTTTCTTCCTTTCCCTCCACTATATTTAACAAGAAACATTCCAGAGTCAATTTGATTGTAGTTTGGGCTATTTGTTGTAATGTCTTATGAATTCCTTTCCAAAATTCTTTTGTGGCAGGGCAAGTCCACCAAACATGATATAGTGTCCCTTCAGTTGTACCACACTTCCAACATTTGCCTTTTTCATAATGTTGGATTTTTGCCAATTTGTTGGGGGTTAAATACCATCTGTGTAGCATTTTATAAAAGTTCTCTTTAATATCCATACAACAAGTACATTTTAGGTCTTGGCCCATGCTCTTTTCCAACTTTCTATTTTAAATGTATGGCCAAAATTAGTTGCCCATTTAATAAGGCATTCTTTAACAATCTCAGATTCCATTTCCATTTTCAATAGAAATTTATAAAATTTAGATATTGTAGAGTTCTGTGATTCTATTATGATCTTGTCAAGTTCTGTTTTTCTATTACTTATTCCTTTTCATTTGAAATCCATTTTAAATCTTTCATTTAGTTGGCAATATGTAAACCAATGGCATAAGTACCCCTCTTTCTCTAAGTTTTGAGGTGTTTTCATTGTTGGGGAATCTCCATCCCATTTCAGCATATTTTCATACTATAAATAATATTTCTGTTGTGTTGCTTGAGTGATCTGGAACACTTCTTGTGGGGACAGCCATTATGGCAATTTGAGATACTTTTTTTGTTTAATTATAGACCATACGCAAAGGAGGACTCTTCTGATAATGTGATCTTTGAATTCCTTATAGACTTCTCCTTTATTATAAAATAGATAGCCGTGCCATCCATATCTGTTATTAAATCCTTCCAATGCCAATGTCTTTTCATCATTAAGTATTATCCATTCACGGATCTAGTCAGCAGCACAAGCATAATAATACATTTTCAAGTCTGGGATTCCAACCCCCCCTTGTTCCTTGGCATCTTTCATCACTTTCCACTTAATTCTCAGTTTTTTTTCTAGCCCAAATAAATTTAGATATGTCCCGTTCCGAAAGTTTAAAAGCTTTATCATTAGTTAGGATTGGTAGGTTTTGAAATAGAAACATTACTTTCAATAAAACATTCATTTTAACCAATGAGATCCGACCCATAAGTGATAGATTTAACATTGACCACCTATCCAAATCCTTCTTTATGGCTTTCCATAGAGGCACATAATTGTTGTCAAATGATTCCAAGTTCTTTTTTGATAAAGTTATTCTGAGATACGTTACCTTTCTGCGAATTTAGAATCCAGACTCTCTCTGTAATCAATCATCTTGTTGCTTTGACATGTTCAATGTGAGTATAGTTGATTTAGATTTGTTAATTTTGAATCCAGCAAAACTTCCATACTGTTGAATTTTTCCAATTAATTTTTTTATATTCTCAATTGGCTCTTCAAGGTTAATTACTAAATATCAGCATAAGCTCTTATTTTATAGTTGTGGCCCTTGATTTGAGCCCCTGGGATTCTTTTATCTTTCCTTATTAGATCAATTAAGATTTATAAAGTCAGAATAAATAATAAGGGAGAGAGCAGACACCCTTGTCTGGTCCCCTTCGTATTAGGACAATTTTTAGTTTTTTTCTCCATTTATTATTAATTGCGCTGATTGTTCTTTATATATAGCTTGAATCCAATTTACGAACACATCACTAAAGTCCATTATTTCTGTGATGAAATCACAATTAACCTCATCAAAGGCTTTCTCAGCATTTAAGAAAATTAATGCTGTCTTTCCCCCCGGATGTTTTTCATAATACTCTGTTAGGTTAATCATGGTTCTTATTTTTGTTTCATGTATCTTTGCAATAAGAAGCTGCATTTATCTTTTTGGATAATATCTTCAAGTACCGTCCTTAACCTCTTGGCTGAAATTCCTGCAAACAATTTATAATCTAGGTT
This sequence comes from Phrynosoma blainvillii, assembly GCA_026167975.1. Classification (NCBI taxonomy): domain Eukaryota; kingdom Metazoa; phylum Chordata; class Lepidosauria; order Squamata; family Phrynosomatidae; genus Phrynosoma; species Phrynosoma blainvillii. The sequence goes on from JANUYF010000003.1 coordinate 288,078,422, forward strand.
TAACAAAGAGATTGCCCTGTAATTCTGGGGAAGAGAATTACTGGGGAAGAGATCTTCTGGGGAAGATCCTTATTGGTCTTTGGTATTAGAGTAATGTTAGCCTTTGTCCAGGAATCTGGTATGCCTTTTTGTTTGACCTCGTTAAATAATGAATGTAAGGGAAGACTCAATTCATCCTGTGACATCTTATATTATTGAGAATCCATCCGGCCCAGGTGCTTTACCAGATTTCATTTCCTTTATGCCTTCAAGGACTTCCATCATTGTAATATTTGAGTTTAATATCTTTCTTTGAATTTCTGTTATTTTGCCTAAAGTGTGTTGTTTGATATAATTTTCTAATTCTAATTTAAAGTTATCTCCTTTGGGTTTTTTCCTTATACAGATTAGTAAAGTATTTCTCAAACACTCTCTGAATTCCTTTCACATATGTAGCTCTGGTCTTCCCATCCATTATTTCTGTTATTGCTGTTTTTTCTTTCATCTTCCTTAGTCTGCATGCTAATAATTTCCCAGCTTTGTTCCCATATTCGAAGTATTTCTGTCTTGTGAATTTTAACTTTCTTTCTACTTCATTTGATGTTAAAATTGAAAGCTGTTTTTGTAACAATTTAATCTCATTATTGATATCTTTTTTGTTTGCACTTTGATTTAGTTCTTGTTCTTTAATTTTTATCTTATGGGATAAGTCTTCTATTTTTTTTTATTTCTTTGCCTTTTCCATTCCACATTTTTCTGAATAAAAAAAATGCATTACAGCTTTGCTTGCTTCTGAGATCAGTTCCTTTATCAAGATTTTCTTCAAAATAAAGTTTCAGACAGTCCTTAGCTTGTTTCGTTATTTTCTCATCCTTCAGTAGAAATTCATAAAGTCTCCACAATCTATTTTTTTCCTTTTTTAAAAGCGGATCAAAATTGGGTTGTGATCAGATATCTTTTTTGGGAGAATTTCAGTTTCTGCCACTTCATTAAATAAATCTGATGAAATTAAAAACATGTCAATTCTTGAGGTTGATTGATGGGGTTCTGAATAATATGTATATTCCTTAGAGGTTTTATTTTGAGTTCTCCAGGGATCTATCAATGATAACACATCTAACATTTCAAAAAAGTCTGTATCTCCCAAAGTTTCATCAGATTTGTTAAGCTTTTCTAAGAATTTTCTTGCTTTTTCTATAGAATTTATTCTGTAATTTATTTCTTTCCAAACAAGCAAAATTCCTTCTCGCATATCCCACCTGAATTGATTGTTTCTCAATTGTAATTGTCTAGTTAAGAACTCGTAATCTCTTTTTTTCTTCAAGACAGTAGCTGGAATGTCTTTGAATAATTTGATCTCTGAGTCTCTTATCTTTAACTCTTTCCCGTAACTTGCTTGACTAAACTTATCATGTGTTCTTTCTCTTGTCAGGTACACCACTATGTCCCTTGGAAGATCTCTCTTCTTTGCAATAGTAAAGTTAATGTGAAAATTTTTATCTGTTTCTGCATCCAGAATTCTGTTGGGGACATATATAAGTTCAGCTAGGAATGGAACTATAATTTCATATAGGTTTTCATTGGTTCTTTCTCTTAAACCTCTTATTTTTAGACATTTTCTTCTTTGATTGATCTCTTTCATGAGGTTCAAGTCATATGCCTGATTTTGTTTTACCTAGATTTCTTTTGTTTTATTCTCCAAATCTTCAGTCTTGATTTATAAAGTCTCTATTTAATCTGTGCTTTTTTCACATCCTCTGTTAAAGTGCTGATGGATAAAATTTCTTATTTCTTGTCTTGTTTCTTTAAATTCTTGCCTAAAGTTTCTTTCCATTTTCTCAATTTCTTCCAGAATTTTTAGGTTGGTATCCGCTGTTTTTGTAGACATTTCAATGGATGGTCTTCTTGCCTGCATTCCACTTTGGGTCTGTACCTGTGCCTGGGCTGTTTTATGCGAAATCATTAGTATTTTCTGTTGATTACTTTGTTTAGTTGTAGTTTTGTAAACTTCAATCTTCCCCTACTTTTTCTTCTCTTTCTCTCTTTATTTCTTTACTTGCTCTCTCTTTTTTCCAAAAAAATCAACAATCCGATTTCAAATCTGTAATCATTTAGGTTACATAAACATTAGAACATAAAAATCTATGTTCACTCTATGTCAGGTAACACAAGCTTCTTAGTTCTGTTCAATATTTCACATAAACAGTTCTATCCAATTATTACTTTACTTTAGACAATTAATATAGACCTTTTACCTTTTCTACAAATTCGCTACCAACAGCTTCTTCTTACAGATTATTGATTAACAAATTAATTGATTAATCACCCCCGCCAAACAACAATCCTCAATAAAAAGAATTTATCTTGATCTTCTATACAATCTAGTATATTTAATTTTTCCGATTTAGACTATAAATTTCAAGGAGTACATCAGTCTTTGTTAGGTAGATCCATATAATCTAAATATTCTTTTAAAATATTAAACTCCCTGAAGCTTCTTCTGAGAAAAAGAAGGGGGGAAAAAAGAATGTTATTTAGTTCTTGCTTGTTATTATCCCAGGTGACTCAATATTCTAAACTTATATCCAACCTAGATAAAGATTCCCTTGGATCAGTTAAAGTTTGTATTCTACTTGGAGAGAATTTATGCCTTGGTCCACTCGTAGTTACTGAGTTCCCCAGAAGATAATGCTTTTAATCTATGAATTTATTTAATATTGCATTTTAATTATTCTTTGGTTTAATTCTATTTTAAGGGGATGGGGTGGGGGGAGGAAGGGATTATGGAGAGAGGGAATGTTTTAACGTTGTACTGTTCTATATACTGCTGTCCCCCGCCCCAATTGCCTAGCAGAGGGGCGGGTTACAAATAAAATTTATTTATTTATTTATTTATAAATATATATATATATATATAAAAAGTTGGAGTTGTTGTAGAAGACCTTCATTTTTTACATTTCACCCCAGCCAAAGTCAAAGTCAAAACAAAATGATCCTATCAATATTAATAGATGTTTGTATTCCAAACAGAGAACCTTCACTCTTTAAATTTCACTCCAGCCAGTGTCAGAGTCAGAACAAAATGATCCTGTCAGTATCAATTGACATTTGTATTCCAAATAGGATTGTTCTTAAAGCAGGGTTAGTACACACTAATTTAATCCAGAATTATAATCCCAAATCAATTCCAGTGATGAAGAAGGGAGAAGTTGGGGGGAACAATGAACTAAAAGAGAGAGACAGAAGGTGGTTGCAGACTGCCAGAAATAGTGCAAATTGAGTCCACTTTTAGGGTTAGGGTTAGGGAATCATGGGAACTGTAGTTTATTGTGGCACCAGAGCTCTCTGACAGAGAAGGCTCAATGTCTCAGAAAAAAAGAAATTCCCATGATTCCCTAGCACTAACCCTAACCCTAAAAGTGGACTCAATTTGCACTATTTCTGGCACTCTGCAACCCCCCTGAGAGAGAGAGAGAAATAAGCCAGAGAAAAGGAGGTCAGGTCTTGAACTGTGGCTCCCAGTTTCCAGTGAAAGTTTTAGTCTCACTGTTTGCCTTCCACCCAGAGTTTCCAAGCAAACAGGGTAATTTCATGTGGAGTCAAGCTTTCAGAAGTGATCCCAGCTTTTCCTTTCTCACTTCCTTTCCTTCCCCTGTCCCTCTCCTCCCTTCCTCTCTTTTTTTTTTCTTCCCCTTCTCTTTAATAAAATCCTGACAACTGAATATAATAAATTGCCAAACAAGGAAGGTCCAGAATTGGGTTTATCGTATTACAATTTTACACTGTCTCTGCAGGCCATTACTATGGTTGTTCTTCAAAAGCAGCTGAAGGGCTCCTCCGCCATGTTGACCACACCGTTGTTAAACAAACTTAAAATAGTGTACAGGGTAGAAAATTATCAGTTATTCCTGTCCATTACTTAATCTATGTGGGGGGAAAAATGAATAAATAAAAAAGGAAAAAAGAAAAAAAAAGCAATAAAATCTATGTATATGAAAAAAAAAAGAATTACACTCCTCCTTTTTCTTTGTCTGAATTATATTATTATAGTTGTTAACTGATGATGTCCACCCCAATTTATCAAGTCCAGCACAGTCTTTTTTTTTTTTGAGAGAGAGAGAGAGAGTCAATTAGATCCAAACCCCGTAATTCTGACTGGGGTTGTTTTAAGCTAATTTCATTGCAGATGGTAAATTAGTGACGATCTTGTATTGAAAATCCAAACACACTTACTTTTACTTTCATTTCTCTTTTTTCTACAAAGTATAAAATGGCATTAGTGGAGCTTCACTTCAAAAATAAAGCTCCTGGCTGCAGCTGCAGTTCACCCACAGTCTCTCAGCCTTCTTTTGTGTATCCTTCCTCTTCTTCCCTTTCCCAGAGATGCTGAAGGCTGTCCGAGACCCCCGTGAGCCTGTCAGATCCCTGTTTATCGGCAGGGAGATTTTGTTGCTGTTCTTGATCCTAATTGCAACTTTCTCCACTGTGACTGGGTCAGCAGGATTCCTGCTCTGAAATCCTGCTGCCGTCACTCCACCATCTTGCCTTCCCTCCACATTTCTCTGTTAATTCAAAAATGTCACACATTCATCATGGCTATTTGAATCCTAGCTTTTTGTGGTAACCCTCAGGAATCTGAGCCCATGTTAGATACGATTAGTAATACCTCTCCATCTTAACATGGGCTGGCAGCTCTTGAAAGCATCGTTCTCATCCTCTTCCTCTATCTGGGAAGGATGTGTTTGGCTGACAAGATGGTGGGAGGGGATATGCTTGTTCTTTTTTTTAGCAATTGACAACAATGCAGGATTGTTGTTGTTGTTTTCCTTCTGTCAAGCTGGTTGCTTGTTCTCTGTTTAGCATTAATTGTTTGTTGTATTTATATCCTGCCTTTCTCTGAAAATGGGATTCAAGATGGCTTATTATAAATTTAAAAAGATCCAGTTGAAACATTAATTTACAAAAATTAAAGGGAATGAAATATCAATATTCCTAAAATCATGATTAAGATAGCTAAAAACATTTAAAACAAATTTTAAAAATAGTTAAAATAAAAGATTAAAAAATACAGCACACCACTGACACACATACCACAGCTCCATAATTAAAATTAAAATTTCAAAAGTCTACTTAAATAAAACTGTCTTCACCTGCCCGTGGAAAGCTAGCAAAAAGAGGACCAGCTGGAACTCTTGTGGAAGGGAGTTCCACAGCCTGGGTGCAGTAAAAAAGAAGGGTCTCTCTAGAGCCCTTGCCAACACACTTGGAAAGGTGGTGAGACTAAAAGAAAGTCTTCCTTTGCAGATCTTCAAACTCATATTGGCTTATATAAGGAGATCTGGCCTTTTAGATACTCTGGACCTAAGCCATGTAGGGCAGGGGTCGGCAAACTTTTTGAGCTGGGTGCCGGTTCGGGGTTCCTCGGAACATGGGAGGGCAGGAGTTAAAAAACAAACAAACAACCCACACTGGGCCCTGGGGTGGCCCGGCGTGGCTGTGGGGGTCTCCCAGGAGGGCTCCGGCAACTGCACCGGGCCCCAGTGCACAAACGCATGTGACTCTGGGGCGCCATTTTGTGTTCCAAAATGGTGCCTGGAGTCTTGCGCAACCTTTCCTGTTGCAGGGCAGGATGGGAAAGGTCATGCGAGACTCCAGGAGCCATTTTGGAACACAAAATGGTGCCCCGGAGTCACACGTGCCCTAGAAAGGAGGCGGCGGCAGTGGCAGCAGCAGGACCGGGCAGGGGCCAGTAGGAAGGCCTCGGTGGGCCAGGTTCAGCCCACGGGCCATAGTTTGCTGACCCCTGATGTAGGGCTTTAAAGGTCAAAACTTGCAATTTGAAATCTGGCCAGAAAGAAATTGGTAGCCAATGCAGTTGTTTCAACAGAGAAGTCACCCGATTCCTGAATCCAGCCCTGGTCAATAGCCTGTCTGCAGCATTTTGGATCTGCTAAAATTTCTGAACTCCAAAGATTGCCCCATGTAGAACATGCTACAGTAGTCCAAATGGAATGTAAACATCAAGGCATGTATCACCATAGCCAGATCTTACTTCCCAAGGAATGGGTGCAGCTGGCACACTACTTTTAACTGTGTAAATGAGTTCCTGGCCACACCCTAAACCTAGGCAAACAGACTCAGATTTGAGTCCAGGAACACACCCAAGCTGCAAACCTGAAATTTCAGGGGGGATGTAACCATATTCACCACAGACTGAATCCCTATTCCCTGATCTGCCTTCCAACTGACCAGTAGTACCTCTGTTTTGCCTGGATTAAATTTCAATTTGTTCACCTTTATCCAGTCCATTACTGATAACAGACACTGGTTTAGTACAGAAATAGCTTTCTTGGAATAAGTTGGGAAGGAGAAACAGAGTTGTGTGTCATCCGTATATTGGTGACACTGATCCCAAAAATTCCAGATGAAATCTCCCGGAGGTTTCATGTAAACATTGAACATCACTGAGGACAGAACCAAACCCCGAGGAACACTGCAAGATAGTGACCAGAGTGGAACAGGCATCCCCCAGCATCACTTTGGGAGTCTGCCCCTCCAAAAAAGACTGAAGCCAGGTTACCATGGCTGCTGGTATAGAAAGCTGATGATAGGACTAGCAGAACTAACAGGGATGCACATTCCTTCTGTCTAGTTCCCCGAGTAGGTCAGCCACCAACTCAACCTAAGCTGTTTCTGTATCATGAACAGGCCTGAAGCCAGACTGAAATGGATCTAGATAACCCATTATTCCAAGATTGCTTGGAACTGAGACACCACCACGTGCTCTAACACCTTGCCCCCCAAAAGGGATATTGGAGACTGGCTGATCATTCTCCAATGCAGTGGGATCCAGGTAGGATTTTTCAATAATGGCCTCACCACATCCTTTTTTAGACAAGATGGAAACTGTCATTGCTATAGTGAAGCATTCACTATCCCCCTTGCCCAGTCCTCCTTGGGCTGCTTTCAACAGTCAGGAAAGACATGGGTCCAGTGTACACATGGTGGCTTTCCCCAAGGATCCTGTACACATCCTCGGGTTGCACAATTGAAATATATCCAGTCAGTGGCATTGCTTGCAGTGGTGTCACCCGGTGTGTGTGAGACAAAGCAGTGCCTCCAATTCCTAACTCTCTCAGATGATCCAGGAGGTGGAATGATCCATTGTATCAAAAGCTGCTGAGAGATCCAAGAGCACCAGCAGGGTCACACTACCCCTGTTGATGCCCAGGCGGAGGTCATCGGTCAGAGCAACCATGGCAGTCTCCACTCCATATCCTGTCCTGAGGCTGGGTCGAAATGGATCGAGATAATCATTTTCATCCAAGACAGCTTGGAATTGGGAAGCAACTGCCCTCTCGATCACCTTGCTTAAAAATAGTAGCAGGGAGACTGGTCTATAATTATTTCTATCCAGGGGGTCCAGGGAGGGTTTTTTCAGGAGTGGCCTGATGGCTGCCTCCTTCAAGCACGATGGTACAATGCCTTCCCTGAGGACGCATTGATTGCATCCTGTAGGAATACTCTCAGCGCATCCCCCGCCCCGGACGACCAGCCAACATGGACATGGATCGAGAGGGCAGGTCGTCTTCTTCATTTTTCCAAGGAGCTTGTCTATGTCATTGGTGGACTCAGATCTCAAAAACCAAGACAACATTGTAGTGTAAAAACCTAAAGATTTATTTTGGATTTCAAGACAGAAGTTCACCACAAACTTGGCTGTGTCAGATCTGATTTTTCCCCAAATAGTCTACCCTTTAAGAATTCTCCTCTTCCAGCTCCTCCTTCCCAAACCATAGTTTGTGGTCTTTGATCTAGATAAAAGTGATTCTTTAAACTTTTCCCCTTTCTTCAACTCCCCATCTGTATTATCATTTCATCTATCCCAGGAAGGAAGGTGTTCTTCGTTTATCATCAGTGTCCTGTAACAGGAAATAAACAAGGCCATAAACTGCAATCCTAAACTGCAACCTTGTCACTGCCCATTTGGTCCCCAGCCTTGTGTCCCCTTCTGATTATTACCCCCCCTCAATCTTTATTTATTTAGCCATAGCACTATTTCACCCTATCAATTTATCCCTTTATCAACCAACTTATTTCCTTTATCATGACAGATCCATATGCCTATGGATATAATGAGCTATCAACTACATTTTGAATTTGTTCCTATCACTTCATTGTAAGTCTTGCTTTGGGATACAGTATTCTCTTGCAGAGCTGTAGAACTCTTCCAGATACTGTTTGTTACAAGAGGGCAGAAAAATTGTATTCTCTTGCAGAATGAAAATTCTTGTTGAGCATAATGTTAGCATATTTAAAATGCAAAAAGGAATGGCTAAGGAAGAATTAACAGGACACTCCATGCAGAAATATATATATATATTTTATACCATTAATTACAGTTGAATTGGTAAACATATGCTTAAATCACATCCATTTGAAAGTACAGGAAGAGTTTACATTGGAAGGTATAGGAAGACAATAGTTTTCCTGAATGGTAACACATGTTTTGCACAAGCCAGCCAATTACTTAAGATCATAGAATTAAAGAATCATATTGCTGGAACTAGATTCATGGGCAATTGAGTCCAATGCCCTGATCAATACAGAATCTCCAGCTAAAGCATCCCCAGCAGGTTACTGTCCAATTTCTTTTCGAAGATGCCCAGAGAAGGAAAACCCACCATCTCTTTAAGCAACTGGTTCCATTGCCTAACTATTCTTACTACCAAGAGGTGCTTTTCTTAATGTTCAAAACCTACCCTCCTGTAACTAAAAACCATTAGACCTAGTCCTACCTTCTGGGGCAGTAGAGAAGAGGGCTGTTCACTCTGTTCACTTTTCTATTATAGCACTTGCTATCACATCAACCCTCAATCTTCTTTTCACCTGGTTGAACATGATCAGCTTCTTCAACCTTTCCTTATATGTTTTATTCTCCATACCTCTTACCTTCCTTGTTGACCTTCTCTGAACACACTCAAACTTGTCTATATCCTTCTTAAATTGATGTGCCCAGAATTGAACATAGTATTCCAAATGACACCTGACCAGTGGAGAATATAATGGGGCTATTACTTCCCTTGACTTGGAAACTATAGTTCTATTAGTGCAGATTAAATATCATTCACTTCTTCACTGCAATAACACTGGTGTCTCATGTTCAGCTTAAGGATCAAGAGTAATTTCAAGGTCTTTTTCACATGTAGTATTGCTAAGATATGTGTCCCTCATTCTAGATCTTGTATTTGGTTTTTGTGGTCTAAATGAAGAATTTTCCATTTGTTTCTATTGAATTTCATTTTATTAATTTCTACCTAATTTTCTAGTTTATCAAGGGCCTTTTGAATTCTGTTCCTGTCTTCTTACTTGTGTGAGTACATGTCTTCTAGTCACTAATGTCTGGCAGCCTCATTAATTTTGTAGGGTTTTCTTGGGGAACCGCATACTCAGAAGTGGTTTGGTCAGTTCCTTCCTCTGAAATGTAGCCAATAGCATCTGGTTTTCATTGGCAGTTTCCCATACAAGTACCACCCTGTTTAGCTTCCAAGGTTAGACAAGATCTGGTACCTTTAGGGTTTTAAGTATTCCTTACTTAATATGGAAGATTTAATCAATGGTGCAACTGTTAGGATGGAGTCCCAGGGGTAAAATGTACAATTGTAGCCAAGGGTCCGTATAGGGGAATTTTATATTGTTGTTATTAGCTCAAATATTGCAAGAGGAGGCTGGCTACAAGAGCCCAACGAAATCGCCCTCCCAATATTTATACCAAGAGACCAGAATGTCCCAATAAGTACAGCTGAGATGGATATTAATAACTAGATGTCTAATTTATTGAAACAGGGGAAACACATTCGCTGCGCATACACTCACACACACACTCAGGACTCAGGAAAATTAGGGTTGGAAAGTGGGAACAGATTTCAGGAGTTACTAATGGAGATGCTTACCAAAACATAGACTCCCTCCGGGGAGCAAATGGGATGCGGGAATGTGGGACAAGTCTGCTCCGCAGCGTGGGTTTGAGCAGAAATGCTGGTGACTAGCTTCAGAGGTCAGAGTGACGTGGAGTCGTTTAGACCAGGAAGATAGCACACCGACTGGCCAAAATCTGGGGTTTATAAAGGGGCAAACAGGGCCTGAGGCGAAAGGCGATGATTGCGAAGATGACACCCAGATGTATAGGATTACATTGTGTCTACTAGTCTTAATCCGAGGGGCCAATATCCTGGGGGATTGTGTGACTTGGTGGCACAATACAAACATTACACCTTCTGATGGTTTGGATGATCTCATCAGGTAATCCCATCTGCAACTCTCCTAGACTATCTGGGGGCTATGTATGTATTGAGGATTAAGGGTGGTTGGCCCATGCCTTGAGCACGGAGGACATTTGCCTGCATGTCCACTGCCAGAGTTCATCTGGAGGTCATCATTGAGTTTTTATATTTTTGATATTAAGAGCACTATGGGTAACACAATGTGGGGAATAGCAGCAGCCATGATGACACAGCATTTGATCGCAGCTGAGTCATGCTGACTCATGCTGTGTCATAGGATGTGACATCATGGAGATGGTCACCTGGTGCTGGAAAGTACACAAAACTACTGCAAAACTGCAGAGTCACTAAGGTGAGTGACAGGTGTTCAGCAGGAAGAGGCAGGGCCAGAAGGCCATGCGGAGCCATAGCTATATAAGGCAGAAGCCTCTGGACACACATGTGATGGTTGGTGTTGTCATAGTGGATTGCTGTGGATCACATTGGATGATTGCTGTAAATAGCTTTGTACATAGAGGAACTAAGATTAAAGCCTCATCTGAGAGATGTCTGTTTGTGGAGTCTCTTTACTCTGTCTGGAAAGGGAGAGGTGCTTCACCAGCTGAAAAGCTACCAGCTGCATCTGAGAAGATTGTGATCCTGGTGCTGCATGTCTACGTGGATCTTCAGGTGCTGCGTAACCACACTAACAGCAACCACCCACCCAAGCTATGTAAGTGATTTCTCAAGGCAGGTTTGCAGATCACAGCCACAGTTAGCAGCTATAAAATGTAGATAATGATAACAAAAACTGACATTAAAGAAGTACTTCAGTCTGTCATACCACATCTTTTAACGAAAGCAGCCAGATCGATTCAGATAATTGTATAAGTATTGACATTCATTATAAAATACCACTGGGGGTTATGAATTTTCAGTTGTCTTATTATTGCCTAGCTGTAGCCAAGCACTTTTTTTGTTTGACTAAGCATTAACATTAATTGGTTTTCCTATTAATACTACCTATTTTGACACTGCTTAATATTTTCCTACCCCAAGCATTATATACTGACACAGCAATGCCACATGACAGGCAGCACATAAATCTAATGATCAAAACTATTAACTTTCACCTACATATAGAACTTTTAGAAAAGCCAATCATACCAAGATCAAAAGCTGAAGAGACAGGAATTCAAATGATGCTCAGGATATTAGTTTCCAAATGGAATTCTTGATAAATCTAGGTCTGGTTCTGGAACTGAAACTTGAATTTTGGTATGTGTGTGGATTCAGTAATAGAAAATCTCTTGTGTAAAACTTTGTTATTTATATCTCATGGAAACATATGCTATTTACTTTCAACATTAGCTACTTTTCTACTTTTGTTGTTATCTACCCCCAAGATGATTTTGACTCATGGTGACCCTGTGGACGAGACACCTCCAGGAACCCCCATCTTCCATTTTTCTGCTTAGTTTTTGCAAGCTCATGCCCATATCCCCCTTGGCTGAGTCCATCCATCTGGCATGTGATCTTCCTCTCCTCCTCCTCTCCTCTACCTTTTCTAGTATCATTGTCTTTTCCAATGATCCATGTCTTCTCATTATATGCGATTTTATTTTTTATTTTTTAAATTTTATTTTATTGACAAACATAACATATACAAAAAACACATAAACATTTACATAAACACATGTACATAATAATACATATATTCATGCACTTATCACATACAAACACATATATCCTTCCACACCCACTACTGCACTCATTTCCTACATATGTCTCCAATTTAATTATATAAGCTACTTAGTAATTTTATCTTTCTTCCAAATAAATGCTTAATTGCCTAATGCCATAACCATTTTTTTTTTACCCCTGATAAAGCAGTCTCATTTCACTCTATATTTATATATTAACCAGTTCTGGTACCTTTATTCAGTTTCTAATCATTGGTCAACCGTATTATGTTTCCCATATCTATATCCTTTCAGTTTCATTCTTGGCCTTCTCTAGCCCAATATTCCTTAAAATTTGTCCAGCCTGTAACCATTTCCTCTTCCTCCTTATCATTCAATAAACCAGTCAAAATATCTGATTCCATCACTTCCCAAGTCTTGTTTACTTTACATGGTAACATTAGCCAGAATATTATATGCTGGAAAGTGGAAATGGTCAATTACTCCCACTATTGGTGAATGGAAAAACAAAACATTATATGCGATTTTAGGCTGCATTAATAGAAGTATAGTATCTAGATCATGGGAAGTAATAGTGCCACTGTATTCTGCTCTGGTCAGGCCCCACTTGGAATATTGTGTCCAGTTCGGGGCACTACAATTCAAAAAGGATGTTGAGAAACTGGAGTGTTTCCAAAGGAGGGTGACTAAAATGGTGAAGGGTCTGGAAACCATGCCCTATGAGGAACAACTTAGGGAACTGGGTATGTTTAGCCTGGAGACGGTTAAGAGGTGATATGATAGTCCTGTTTAAGTATTTAAATGGGTGTCATATTGAGGAGGGAGCAGGCTTGTTTTCTGCAGCTCCAGAGAACAGGACCCGGACCAATGGATGCTAGCTACAGGAAAAGAGATTCCATCTAAACATTAGGAGACACTTCCTGACAGTGAGAGCTGTTCAACAATGGAACCCACTCCCTTGGAGAGTGGTGGAATGGAGTCTCCTTATTTGGGGGCCTTGAAACAGAGGCTGGATGGCCATCTGTCGGGTATGCTTTGATTGAGAGTTCCTGCATGGCAGAGGGTTGGACAGGATGGCCCTTGTGGTCTCTTCCAACTGTATGATTCTATATGGCCAAAGTGCATCAGCATCAAAGTATATAACTTTTCTACTTACTTGTTTTACCTAAAGGCAATACAACAGTATGCCAGGGAACAACCAAGGTGTACACAAAAAACCCCACACATAAGCATAAAGATAATTGTGGAGGGAGAGAAATGGTGTCATAACAGAGGTCCTTTGTAACATGGGAAGGTTGAGTAGCTCTAGGGGTAGGATGGGATGCCCTCAGAGTATCTTGGCCAGTGGCATGTTTTAGTCCTTGACTGGCCATAGGCCCGGCTGGGTTTGCTGCTACTGTAGCATATGTAGCAGATAGTTTGGTCTATTTGCACCAGAACCAGGATTTGGACTATGCATCATCTAGTCTCCCCACTGAGAGGATGGTAGGCATTTTATTTGTTCTGTGCAGACATGACCTAAGAACACAATCTTATAATTCTTACCTTATGATAAGTTCCGCTGAATTCATTGGGGCTTGCTTTGGACTTTGAAGTGAATTATAGGACATATTTCCATAGCATTCCACACAAACACATCGGTGCTAATTATGCTTTTGGGAGAAAGATGGGGTACAAATAAAATAAAACAAAAGATGTATAGCTGATAATAAAGTCTTGTTTGATCTCCATATTAAGTGCATCAAGTTGCTTGCAATAAGTATCTTTTCTTACTGATTTACTACCTTTGTTTCTAGTTGAAGAATTTAAAGATATAGTTATATTAGTCTGTAGAATTGATATGTATAGAGATTTTGTAGCACCTTTTAGACTAACTGAAGAAAAAAAGAGGTTTGTAGCATGAGCTTTTGTAGACTTTAGTCTGCTTATTCAGATGCTTATGTTGGATTGAAAGTCAGGAACAGACAGGAGTGCAGGAATTTAACTGAAAGGAATGTTGGTTACTGTAGACCCAGTCAGCATGAGTAGAAATAAATAAACAGATAAATACAATTAATTTTTATCCTGCCCCTCTATGTAACACAACTGGAGCAGCTTACAACATTAAAATATACATTACATATCCCACAATCCCACCCACCCCTTAAAATACTACAATGGCAATATAAAAACACACTTAAAATAATATACAAATAAACAAAAACTGCAGCAGAATCAGGGGAGCAGGTTGGGCTATCTCTTGATGGCCGGGATATCTATTCAGGAAAGGCCTGCCGGAAGAGATCCATCTTAACAACCTTTTTAAAGCTGTTCAAGGTGATAATATGATGGATCTCATCCGGCAGGCCATTCCATAATCTGGAAGCAATTGCTGAAAAGGTCCTCTGGGCGGTTGTAGACAGCCTAGTTTTTATAGGCTGCAGCAGATTCCTCCCAGAGGACCTGAGTGCATGGGGTGGATTATACAGGAGGAGGCAGTCCTGAAGATAGGTTGGACCCAAGCCATTTGGGGCTTTACAGGTAATAACCAACACCTTGTACTGGGCCCAGAAACTAATGGGCAGCCAGTGAAGTGATCTTAAGATCGGTGTTATATGGTCTCTTCTTGATGTTCTTGAGACCAGCCTGGCTGCCTTATTCTGTACTAGTTGAAGTTTCTGGACCAAGTACGAGGGTAGCCCCATGTAGAGTGCATTACAGAAATCAAGACAAGAGGTTACCAGTGCATGCACCACAGTTTTAAGGTCCCTAACTTCCAGGAAAGGGTGCAGCTGGCATATTAGTCAAAGCTGATAACAAGAACTCCCGACCGTCGCATTTACCTGATTTATCATCTAGAGTGATGGATCCAGGAGCACTCCCAGATGGCGAACACAGACCTTAGAGGAGAGTGTGACCCCATCCAGGACAGGAGGTTGCATCCCAATACCTGGTTTCAGGGCTGCTACTGTAAGTACCTCCATCTTATCTGGATTCAGTCTCAATCTGTTTTTCTTCATCCAGTCCATTACTGCTTTAAGACAATCATTGAGAGGAGAGACACCATCTGAAGTCAAAGCTGAAGACCGAGACATGGAGAAATATATCTGGGTGTCATCAGAGTACTGATAACACCCTGCCCCATGTCTCCGGATGATCTCTCCTAGTGGCTTCATATATATATATATATATATATATATATATATATATATTGAATAGCATCAGGGACAGGATGGTGGCTTGTAGAACACCACAGTTAAGCTCTTTCCTTGTAGAGCAACTGTCCCCAAGGATCACCCTCTGAAATCTGCACGAGATGAAGGAACCATTGCAGTGCAATGCCTCCAATTCCTAACCTTCTCAGGCAATCCAAGAGGATGTCATGATCTATTGTATCAAAAGACATTGAGAGGTCCAATAGCACCAACAGGGTCACACTACCCCAGTCAATGTCCAGACAAGGTCATCAGCTAAGACGACCATGGCAGTCTCAACTCCATATCCTGTCCTAAAGCCAGTTTGAAATGGATCTAGATAATTGTTTTCTTCCAAGAAATCTTGGAGTTGAAGAGCAACCATCCTCTCGATCACTTTGCTCAAAAAAAGTAGGAGCGAAACTGGCCTACAGCTGTTCATGTCCAGAAGGTCCAGGGAAGGTCTTTTCAAGAGTGGCCTAACTGCAGATTCCTTCAAACAAGGTAGGACATAACCTTCCCTAAGGGATTCATTGATGATGTTTCTAAGAAACAACTTCAAGGTATCTCCCCCCTAGATGGGCAGCCATGAATGGCAAGGATCAAGAGGGCAGGTTGTTTCCCTCACTCTACCAAGAAGCTTGTCCACATCATCAGTACTCACAGATTGAAACTGAGCCAGTATAATTTCATCAACAGAGTTCCTGGACACCTTGTCAATTGATACTGTTACAACACTGGTGTCTAAGGGGGGTTGCAGACTGCGAGAAATAGTGTGAATTCAGTCCACTTTTAGGGTTAGGGTTAGAGTTAGGGAACCATGGGAACTGTATTTTATTGTGGCATCAGAGTTGTCTGACAGAGAAGGCTCAATGTCTCAGAAAAATAACAGTTCCCATGATTCCCTAGCACTAACCCTAACCCTAAAAGTGGACTGAATTCACACTATTTCTGGCAGTCTGCAACCCCCCATAGTCAGCTCTTATCTGAGAGATTTTATTTGCAAAGAAGTTGTTAAACGCATTGCAGCAGGCCATTGTCAAATTAAGTAATGGGTTCTGCACAGGTGGAACCTGTGTCAGTTTCCTTACCACCCTAAACACCTCTGTTGGACGGGACTCTGCAGACGCAATATGTGCAGAGGAGAAAGATTCTGCGCTGCACGTATTGCCTCTTGATAGGAACAAAGAAATTTCCTATGACGAGTCTTGTAAGATATGAGTTGAGTTTTCTGCCAGATGCACTCTAGTCGTTGTCCAACCCACTTCATCTTCCTAAGCTCTTCAGTATACCATAGTTTATGATTTGAAGTGGGTTGGAAAGAACATTTGGGAGTGATTGTATCAATAGCTTTGGCGAGATCGGTGTTCCAGGTATTAACCAAAGCTTTGACAGAATCACTGGCGTGACCAGCCATTAAACCCTCTAAGGCTTTCTGGAATCCAATTGGTTCCATTAGCATTCGAGGGCAGACTATTCTAATGGGCCCACCACCCTCGGTGGGGTGGACAGTGGTTCTTAGTTCAGCCTTGATCAGGAAATGATCCGTTCATGACAATGCGGTGATTTTAATAACCTCCGCCCATGGATATTCCTGTTCTGTACTGAAGACTGCATCGAGTGTATGATAGGCCCATGTTTGTCATGGGTTCCATGAACTCCTGAGCGGCACCTGTTAGATTCGACAAACCGGTCTCAAGTGGGATGTTGAAGTTGCTCCAAACTAAGAGTCTAGGTGACTCCAACAGCAACTCTGAGACCAGCTGTGTCAGCTTGGTTAGGGAGTCTGTTAGACAACAGAGTGGCCAGTATACTAACAGAATTCCCAAACTATCCTTAGTCTTCAGGCTTAGGTACATACACTAGAAGTGGACTGTGTTCCGGACAGGTATCCTGGTCAAGGTGAAATTGTTCTTATGAACCAGAGCCACTCCATCCCCCCGTCCACTTCCCCTTACCTGATCACTAATAGAGTACCCAGCCGGGAGGGTCTACATCAAAGTTAGAGCACTATCCTTTCCCAGCCAGATCTCTGTAAAGCAAGCCAAGAGAGGAGGTCATAGATAATATGGGTCTTAATTTTGACCGACCTGGCATTGCAAAGGAGCAAGGTAAGTTTTTGTGGAATGATTGGTATGCTCTCCAGTCCATTCCAAAAAACAGAGTGAACTGAAGGCAAGATAGCTTTGAAACATCGATAGCGTTTTCTTTTATAACAACCCTTCACTCTGTTCCTACCATACCTTCCTTTCCCCCGCACAACCTCAATTTCCCCTCCCAGATCACTCCCGGCCACGCATAGTTGTCCCTTGTTCATAAAACCTTCCCGTTTCCCTTAGATCTAAGCTGCACAACAGGAGCCTCCAATAATCTGGGAAGGCATTGGGTCGGCAGTTTAAACTCGGCCCCATGCTTCTCCTGTGTTACATTGCTGGCCCATGGCCCTGATAACATTGGGCAAAAGAAGAAAAGAAGACAAGTATCCTGGTCAAGGTGAGATTGTTCTTATGAACCAGAGCCACTCCACCTCCCCACCCCCCATCCACTTCCCCTTACCTGATCACTAAGACAGGCTCGGCAGTGGCCTCTGGTCGCTCAGGCCATGGAGGCTAGTGGCAAACAGGAAGCTGGTGTTTCAAAAAGGCCTCAGTCATGCGAGAGCCCAGTCCAGTGAGGGAAGCAGAGGCCCAAGGGGTCCAGAGACAAAAGCCTCTTCCTCCCTGCAGCCTCCAGACAGACCCTGTGGGCCTCTGTCTCTCTTCTTGGTGTTATCTGGTGGGTCTCCTGCAGAAATCTTAGTCTTATACCTCAGGCAGGCAAGGCAACTGGGTTGGATGAAAGCAGTGCCTGTTGAGTCAAGGCCTCAGTTCTGCAAGAACCCAGATGTCCAAGGCAGCAGAAACAGAAGCCTCTTCCTCCCTGCAGCCTCCAGACAGTTTCTGTGGGCCTCTCTCTCTCTTTTTGGTGTTATCTGGTCCCATGAGCTAATAATAATAATAATAAATAAAGCTCTACATGATGCGTAGTTTGCAAAGGTCTCCCTACACATAGGTCCTTAGGAATGACATCCCGTTATTTGCAATTGTTGAAAAAGAAGATATCTGTCTGTATCTGGGCAAATTTCTTGATGGATTTCACTTCATTTGGCTAAATTAAATTTTGTTTCTAGTTGTTAGAGTTAGGGCCTCTACAAACCAGCCCAAAGGGCCGGTCTGAAGGCAGAGATGGGGAGGGGCAGTCACACGTCAGCTGCCCCAATGCCAGCCCGAAGACGTCCTGACGCCACATGCTGTTATGCATGGCATGTGGCATCAGAATGTCCTCCCGGCGCAGTGTCCTGCCACGGCCCCGATCCATGGCTAGCAGGGGCGGCCCAGAGCCACCCGTCTGCATAGTCCCTTAGAGACCTTTGCAGGCCTACTTGCTATTTGCTAGTTAGCATGTTGGCAGACTTCCTCATTGTGTTTCCCACATCACTCTCTTAAGGAATCACTCTGACCTGCAGTCATTTTATCTTTCTTTCTTCTTCATTAGACAATGCATTTGATTATACACAGCCTCCAACGTTACAGGTTTTCCATTTTCTAAAGCACAAAGCTTTAGATGGGAAAAACCGTTTTCTCTTGTAGCTCAGGTGTGCACAAAGAGTGGTCCTGCAATTCCCCTGAGGCCCAAAAGCTGTTTCTGTGACCTTTGGCACCTCCTCTGGCCAAGAAAAAGAGAGTGGGTTGTCTGTTTCGGAAACCTGGAACTTTTTCTCTGTGTCTTTCTGTATATTTTTCTCTATAGCAGCCTACTGATTGTGGAACTCCCTGCCCAAGGGGGTTAAGCTTATTCCATCTCCTCTAAACAGCTAAAATTATGTCATTTCTAATGGCCTTTGGTCCTAAACTGCTCTGAATGTTTTAACTGGCTTTAAATTATTTTGAGGAGTATTTAAATTTGTTTTTATAGGTTTTATCTGTCTATCATTTCAATTTTGTCTTTATTCATTATGCATCACCTTAGGGCTCCTGGAGGGCTATGCAGTAATATATAAATGTTTTAAATAAAATAAAAGAATAAAATCAAATAATACTTACTTCACCCCCACCCCACCCCAAAAGTGGAATTTTCCACTTCCCTCCTCCTTTTTGGCTGAGAACAATATTGGTTCCCAATCTGCTGCAGTTACCCATGCCTGCTATAACTGTTCAAAGCATAAAAGTCTTTCCAGGAAAGAAACTATCAGCCACAATTAAGAAAATACTTCCCATCATTTATATTTTAAAAGCTGACAAGTACTTTAAGGCTATTAATAGCAGTGCAGGTACATCATGGTAAAAAGAACACTATAACTTGCATATTCAGTATTATTGGCTAAGGACTGTTGCGTAATTTCAGATGTTTCCAAGAATCAGCCCTGGTATGCCTTAACTCTTCATATAACATCTGTCAATGGAGGTTGCACTAATCAGAAAAGTGAAGAAGATGGTCAAGGACATTCCTTTGCCAGTTTTTAAAGCATTCAGTGCTTACATTATAGCCACAGTTCTTCACATATTTGCCTAAGTCAGGGGTAGGCAACCTTTTTGAGCTGGGGGCAGGGTTGCTGTCCCTCAGACAATTGGGGTGTCGAAGCACCAAAATAAATAAATAAATAAAAACAAAAACAATTTTTTTTTAAAAAATTAAAATTTAAAAAATATGCATGCACACTCTCTCAGCCCCAGAAAAGCCATGGCAAACCCCTTGTGGAGATTTTGCCAAGAAAACCCCAAGAACAAGTAATAACAACAATAATCAATATCATCATGGCAGGGGGTGGCGGGGGTGGGGGCGGAGGCAGAGGCAGGACCGGCCTGGGGCCGGTCCAAAGGCCTCGGGGGCCGCATGAGGCCCCCAGACCTTAGGTTGCCTACCCCTGGCCTAAGTAAAAGGATAGTTTTGCCTATGAATTTACCAAGGCAATGCAAAGTCATTATTATAACTAGAGATCATGGTCTGGTGCCAGTAATAAACTTGTTTTGTTATGATAATGATGAGATCTGATTAGTAGTCTTTGTTTGCAGCATGAGTGGGGAACCTGTGGACCTCCAGATGTTGTTGGACTCTCTGTCTAATAATAATAATAATAATAATAATAATAATAATAATAATAATAATAATAATAATTTTTATTTATATCCCACCCCTTTGCAATGCAATCGGGGTGGCGTACAACAAATTAAAAACATCACAAAAGTTAAAATCAATCCAAGTCCATTCCCAAATCCACCCTCCCCTTAAAAATAAATTAATACAGGGTTAAAATGCCAATGGATAAAATCTACAGACAATACAGGCAAAACTACAGCCAAAAATTCGCAGCGCAGTAAACAAGGCGGTAGGAGGGCAATGGCCAGATCTTTTTGTCTTCTGGGCTGCGATATTATTCAGGGAAGACCTGCCGAAAAAGATCCATCTTAACTGCTTTTTTAAAGCAGTCAAGAGTGGAAATGAGACAGATCTCATCCAGCAGGCCATTCCATAATCTGGGAGCGGAGGCAGAGAAAGTCCTCTGGGAAGTCACCGACAACCTGGTTCTCATAGGCAGTAACAAGTTCCTCCCAGAGGACCAAAGTGCACGGGGAGGATCATATGGAAGGAGGCAGTCCCGGAGATAAGTTGGACCCAAGCCATTTAGGGCTTTAAAGATCATAACGAACACCTTGTACTGTGCCTGGAAACTAATAGGTAGCCAGTGGAAATATTTCAGCACAGGTGTAATGTGCTCTCTCCTAGATGTTCCAGTAACTAACCTGGCTGCCATGTTTTAAACTAATTGAATTTTCCGAGTTAGGCACAAGGGTAGCCCCATGTAGAGCGCATTACAGAAATCAAGACAGGAGGTTACTATGGCATGTACCACAGTTTCGAGATCCCTACTTTCCAGGAAAGGGTGCAGCTGGCATATCAGCCAAAGCTAATAGCAGGCACGCCTGACCGTCACATTCACCTGATTTGTCATGTGAAGCGACAAATCTAGGAGTACCCCCAGACTGTGAACACAGTCCTTGGAGGAGACTGTGACTCCATCCAGGACTGGAAGTTGTATTCCCAGTTGTATACCTGGTTTCAGGCCCGCGACTGTTAGTACCTCCGTTTTGTCTGGATTCAGTCTCAATCTGGTTTTCCTCATCCAGTCTATTACCGCTTTAAGACAGTCATTGAGAAGAGAGACGCCATCTGAAGTCTGAGCTGACGACCGGGTCATGGAGAAGTATATCGGGTGTCATCAGCATACCAATGACACTGCGGCCCATGCCTCCAAATGATCTCTCCCAGCGGCTTCATATAGATGTTAAATAGCATCGGGGACAAGATGGCGCCCTGTGGGACACCACAATTAAGCTCTATTCTAGAAGTGCAATTGTCCCTGAGCATCACCCTCTGGGATCTGCCTGAGAGAAAGGAATGGAACCACTGCAAAGCAGTGCCTCCGATTCCTAATTCTCTCAGGCAATCCAAGAGGATGGAATGGTCTAGTGCAGGGGTCGGCAACCTACAGCCCGCGGGCCGTTTCCGGCCCAGGTCACCGGACTTACGGGCCCAGGCGGATCCCTGCCACTGCCGCCGCCGCCCGGCCGCGGGCAATGCAACCGCCATTTTGGTCCCCAAAATGGTGGCCACAATGTGTTTGCGCATGGGCAGGATTACTGCGCATGCGCAAACACGTTGCGACTGCCATTTTGGAGACCAAAATGGTGGTCGCGGTGCCAGGAGTGTGCGGCGCCCTGAGGAGGCCCGTCCCCGCCAAGGGAATCCTCCCAAGGGGGACCCTCGGTGGCGACACGCTTCCAGGAGGCCCTTCGCCACCGAGGGAGGCCTCCCAAGGGGGACCATCAGTGGTGACGGGCTTCCAGGAGGCCCATAGCCACCGAGGGAAGCCTCCTCACGAGGACCCTCGGTGGCGACGGGCTTCCAGGAGGCCCATAGCCACCGAGGGAGGCCTCCCAAGGGGGACCCTCAGTGGCTACGGGCCTCCTGGAAGCCCGTCGCCACCGAGGGTCCCCCCGAGGAGGCTTCCCTCGGTGGCTACGGGCCTCCTGGAAGCCTGTCGCCTCTGAGGGAGGCCTCCCAAGGGGGACCCTCGGTGGCGACGGGCTTCCAGGAGGCCCTTCGCCACCGAGGGAGGCCTCCCAAGGGGGACCCTCAGTGGCGACGGGCTTCCAGGAGGTCCGTAGCCACCGAGGGAAGCCTCCTCGGGGGGACCCTCGGTGACGACGGGCTTCCAGGAGGCCCGTAGCCACCAAGGGAGGCCTCCCAAGGGGGACCCTCAGTGGCTACGGGCCTCCTGGAAGCCCGTCGCCACCGAGGGTCCCCCTTGGGAGGCCTCCCTCAGAGGCGACGGGGTTCCAGGAGGCCCGTAGCCACCGAGGGAAGCCTCCTCGGGGGGGACCCTCGGTGGCGACGGGCTTCCAGGAGGCCCATAGCCACTGAGGGTCCCCCTTGGGAGGCCTCTCTCGGTGGCTATGGGCCTCCTGGAAGCCCGTCGCCACCGAGGGTCCCCCTTGGGAGGCCTCTCTCAGTGGCGATGGGCTTCCAGGAGGCCCGTAGCCACCGAGGGAAGCCTCCTCGGGGGGACCCTCGGTGGCGACGGGCTCCCAGGAGGCCCGTAGCCACTGAGGGTCCCCCTTGGGAGGCCTCCCTCGGTGGCTACCTGCCTCCTGGAAGCCCGTCGCCACTGAGGGTCCCCCTTGGGAGGCCTCCCTCAGTGGCGACGGGCTTCCAGGAGGCCCGTAGCCACCAAGGGAAGCCTCCTCGGGGGGACCCTCGGTGGCGACAGGCTTCCAGGATGCCCGTAGGCACTGAGGGTCCCCCTTGGGAGGCCTCCCTCGGTGGCTACGGGCCTCCTGGAAGCCCGTCGCCACTGAGGGTCCCCCTTGGGAGGCCTCCCTCAGTGGCGACGGGCTTCCAGGAGGCCCGTAGCCACCGAGGGAAGCCTCCTCGGGGGGACCCTCGGTGGCGACGGGCTTCCAGGAGGCCCGTAGCCACTGAGGGTCCCCCTTGGGAGGCCTCCCTCGGTGGCTACGGGCCTCCTGGAAGCCCGTCGCCACCGAGGGTCCCCCTTGGGAGGCCTCCCTCAGTGGCTACGGGCCTCCTGGAAGCCCGTCGTCACCGAGGGTCCCCCTTGGGAGGTCTCCCTCAGTGGCGATGGGCTTCCAGGAGGCCCGTAGCCACCGAGGGAATCCGGCCCCTGCACCATTTCCTGCCCCCTCCCCCCCGGCCCCCCAGCAACAAAGGCCGTGGTGTGCGTGGGGGGGTCGTGCACGGTGGTGGAGGGTGCGCACGCGCACGCGCCGCCATCCCCCCCCCACCTTGGCCCAGCCGAGACCTGGGCTATGGGAGACCGGCCCAGGTCTCAAAAAGGTTGCCTGTCCCTGGTCTAGTGTATCAAAAGCTGCTGAGAGGTCCAAGAGCACCAGCAGGGTCACACTACCCCTGTTGATGCCCAAGCGGAGGTCATCAGCCAACACAACCATGGCAGTCTCAACTCCATATACTGTCTAAAACCGGTTTGAAATTGATCTAGATAATCGGTTTCATCCATGACAGCTTGGAGTTGGGAAGCAACTGCCCTCTCGATCACCTTGCTTAAAAAAGGCAGCAAGGAGACTGGCCTATAGTTGTTTCTGTCCAGGGGGTCCAGGGAAGGCTTTTTCAAAAGTGGTTTAACCACCACCTCCTTTAAGCAAGGAGGCACAAAGCCTTCCCTAAAGGACGCATTGATAATATCTCTCAGAAATGCTCTCAATGTGTCACCCCCCTGGTCGGCCAGCCAAGATGGACAAGGATCGAGAGGGCAAGTCATCTTCCTCACTCTTCCAAGGAGCTGCATGACCAACAGTTACAAATGCTAGGAGTTGTAGTCTACCAGCATCTGGAAGGCTACTGGTTCCTTACCCTTATTTGAAGAAAGCACATTGGCTGAGATCCTGTGTTAGGAGATATATACGTATCATGTAGCTATGTCTTTATAGCTATGTCTCCTGATGTTTTCCCAAAAAATTCACCTTGTAAACAGCACAAGTCCTTACAACATTGCCATTTTTTGTTGTTAGAGAGCAGGAATGTGAACAGGGCCACATTCGGTTATTATCTTGTAACTGGTCATGCTATCCTAGACATCTGTGGAGGCCTATTGTGGTCCTGGGGACCTATGTCATCCTGATTCACTAAGAATTAGCCAGCCATTGATTTGTGATGAATGGGATTTCCCATCAAAGTAGAAGAGAAATCTCTTTGAAAGTAATAAACTGCATCTTCAAATATTCTCATTTTTGTTAGCTTCTCTACTTCTTGTTCAATATGGAACTACTGATGCTAATGTCTACTTTTAAAAGTGGAATACTATCACTTTTTTGTTACCATGATTAGCACAAAATAGGCCTATTGTTATGGCCTTTTACATGAGCTGAAAAGTTAAAGACTCCTTGTCCCACACATCTTTATGGTTCAATTTGTGTAGTCTGACTTTGCCATGGCACATCCCATAATTCAAGTAATGGGTGCTGCACAGAGAATTCTGCAACAAAGGATCCCTCTGAAGACACTTTGATACTGACTGCATTCACAGGAGGAAGAGCATCTTAAATATTTTCAAGTGAAGTTAGAGGCTGGAAAGGTTGAACAGTATGATCAGAAAACAAGCAAGGTAATATAAATAGGTATGTGTTGAGGCTGATGGATTATTCATTAGGAATACCCTAAGCAAACAATTTACTTCTCCATTTGCCATCATGAATCATTTTGTGGCCAATGCTGCAGCTTGTCTCTCTATTCACTCTTTTCAAGATAGTGTGTACATGGAAATTTTTCAGTCTGAAGGCTGTTCATAATCTGCTTAAACAAGCTACTTCCAATTCATTATTCACATGTTGTTGTATGTGATTAATCAATGTCAGTTGGTAGTTAAATCTGGATTGCAAAAATGGCTCTGCCCCATCATTTACTCACAAATAAAGTTTTGTCATCCAAATATCAGACCAAGAAAAAAAAAATCTATCCTGCTGTCATTGGTTGAAACTACAATCCCCAGAAACAATAGCAACTAGGAGCTTCGATGTCAATGGAGTGAATCCATTCCAAATTTTTGTCTGAATTTTAAAGGAGTTGTCCAAGATGCTGAAGATGCTATTGGGAGCTGGGTTTAGTACATTTGCTATCTTAATCTGGATTAAAATGTAGAGCAGATTCACCTCCAAACTGCTACTGTCCAGAAACAGAGGAGATTATTGCATGCCAAAAAAAAAAAGGAATATACCCCTTCTGGGATACAGTCGCTTACAGGATGCAGTTGTGTACTATCACATTAAAAATGCAGGCAATGCCACCGGGCGACTGCATTCTGGCAGCATCCCAGCTCCCAGCCACACTTAGTTGGCCGATTTGCAAGCAAGGGAGCTTCCTGAGTTTGCAAATTGGCCAGCTGAGTGTCACTGGGAGCTGGGATTTAGCCGGGATGCAGTCGCTCGGTGGCACTGGAGGTATTTTTAATGCGATAATACCTGACTGCTTCTCATAAGTGACTGTATCCCAGAAAGGGTAAATTGCTTTTTTTGGCATGCAATAATCTCCACAGTCAACTTATATGCTACATTAAATGTTTACTTTGCAGTCTTGCAAAGTTTTTCTTTTAAAAAAAACAAAACCTTAAAAGCAAGAATGGGGATACTGATTTGGACTAAGACTGCTGTATGTGAGAAGGGGGGGGGGTATTAGAAGAATATACTATACAAGGTGTTAAGATCTATATTAAGTTCCATGTCAACCCAGGGGATGTTAGTAGTTTTATTAACTAAAAGAATTGCTTGGGATAATTGAAAAGCTGCAAAGTAAAGTTGGAGATCCAACCCACCCATGTTATATCCAGCCCACCCATGTTGGTTGGGAGATGCCTAAAAGATTGATACAAACGTGATTGTTTGTTACTACCACAAATGAATCAATATTTTATTATTCTAATGTGTAACCAGTACTCGGGACTAGAGGCTACCATTAGAACAGAATGTGGGAAACAGAAAAGTTCCCTATCAGATAGAGGATCAGGCAAAACTGCATTCTATCACCCTATTTGTTTCTCCTCTCCAGCCACATCCAGCATGTCCCACAACAGCAGGACAAAACATTACTTTACTTAGGTTCTTTAATCCATAGATATAGGAATATAGGATAAATTAAGATTTGGAAGTCCTATAAATATTCACAGTTTTTCCATATTCATAGGGGTCTTGCATCCATAACCCTCTGTTAATATGGAGGACTGATTATAGTGCTATTCATTTACCCCAGCTATTTAGAGTGAGTGAACCAGCAAAGGATATACATCCATGCATTTGTAAATATTTCCTGTGAAAGTTTAAAATTTAATATGAATTTGACCACATTTTTGAACCCTAAATATTAATTTAATTTAGATGTTATGAATTTAGACTGGAGTTGGGAAGACTTCAGTTCACTGCTTAGGCAGGAAGCTCATTGTTGATGAACAGCCTTTCTCTTACAGACACTTAGTTTACCATACCTCACAGGGTTATAATGAGAATAAAGCCTGAGCAGGAGCCATGTACTCTGCCTTGTAGTAAAGGTGGTTATAACTGAGAACTGGGGTGATGGCTAGAGTATCAGACTGAAAGTCAAGTATGTTGCTGTTGTTGTTGTTGTTACAGTTTATTTATATAGCACTGTAGATGTACACAGCGCTATACATATAGTCAATAAAATAGATAAAAATAGATTTTAAAAAAGCCTGCCAATGGCGTACATTCTACAAAATAATAAAATGCATATTAATACAAAGAAGTATGTTTGGTAATAATGTCGAAAAGAACCCTTTTTATTCATATATCTCTATGAATCAAGAAAAGGAGTGAGATGCACAGCCAGCTAAACCAAATTATGCAACTAATTCACTGGAACAATGTTTTACTGTTTATTCTGTGGGTTGGGAGTAAAACCATTTTCTGATTTTAAGACAGTTTTATCCCTGGAAAAGTTCACTATGTCCAAATCAACTAATGTCTAGGCTGTGCCATTTGCTTGCTTTCAAATATTCGTGCCTCTGCACTTCATGCCTCCTCTGTTTCATAAAGGCAAAATTAACTTTGATGAGGGCAGTTACAGTGTACTCCAGTAATAGGTAAACAACCTCCCCACTTGCTCCCCTCAGTAAACACTAGGTGGCAGTATTTACTATTTAACTGCTTATAGATTTTGACATTCTCAGTACAAAGCCAAATTCTGTTTACATCATGGTTGTTTTAACCCAACCAATTTCCTTTTTTTACTGTCCTTTGTAATAGGCTCCATTCCAACAAATATTTAGAGTAGAAATGTCCTGCCCATAAACTCTATCTTTTTCATCAGCTCAGAACAGTTTGCCATAAAACCAACCAACTTGAAATTACCAATTTATTATTGTGCACAAGATGTTTTATTGGGCAACATTTGAAGAGGTTCACACCACTTTGTAAGCACTGTTACAAAACCCTATGAAATTCATGGCCTTGTTTATATACAGTGTTTATATACAGTGTTCTGCTTTAGTGTTCCAGTTGAGCATCTCTTGACATAAGAACTGGTAACACTTACTTAGTTTACAGCTTGACATTTTGAGCTTTGTCCACTCCAACCAGCTTGTAAGATTATGAATGAACACACAGAACCTGGGGAAGTTATTTTCATGGACTACAGAGCCCAGAATCCCCAAATCATGTAGCCTGGGGGACATGAAATCTGTGATCCAAAAGGTTGCTTTTCCAAGTGTTGGCTGCTTACTGCAAATTATGCTTTATAGAGTTTATAGGGTTTTCCTGAAAATATGTCCTCCCTCTTTTGCTAGCACCAGACTAAGCAGTTAACTGGCATATCTTTCTCTTCCCAGACCACATGCCACTCCTGGACAGATGCCATAATTCACCAGAGTATAGACAGATAGTTTTATAAGTATCAGAGATGACTTTTTAACAAGAGTTATATACAATTTCTTTACTTGTAAAAAGATTTTGTGGTATAAAACAGCATGTAAAAGGTAAAATACTAAGTCACAGACATAATACAGCAAAAATATACAACCGGCCCTCCTTATCCATGGATTTTTTTTATCCACAGATTCAAGCATCCAGGGCTTGAAAATATTTTTAAAAAGTATAAATTCCAATTAGCAAACCTTGAGTTTGCAATTTTATATAAGGGACACCATTTTGCTATGCCATTGTGGATGACTTGAGCTTCCATGGATTTTGTTATCCATGGGGAATCCTGGAACCAAACCCCAGTGGATAACAAGGGCCTTTGTATTTCATTACAAATATGCCAGCATAACAGTGTTTCTGCTCTCTATGTGTGCCCTCAAAAACTTCAGACATTGAGTAATTACTACTTTTTAATAGTTCTTGTAGTTACTGTCAATGACTTATTACAAATCATATTATTCATTTGTCCCCCATAAGACAAATGCACGTCTGATATTTCTTTGAACACGGCATGGTTGGGACTTAAGTGTCTGTCCTGGTATCCCATCACCAGCTGACATGGGAAACATTTTTGCAGTGTTTAAAAATATTGCCAAGGCTTTATTCCTCTGTGTTTCTTATCATCAGTACAGCAGGGTAACAAACTTCTAGTAAACTTTGCTGTACACCATTTAATCTTGGCATCATTTTCTCAGCCTCCTACTTCATTTTCTCACATACAGTTAAGGCTTCCAGTTGGCTCTCCAGCTTCAGAAGGGTTCCTTCAGCAATATCTGCCACAACCTGAAGTCAGGGCTGTAGTGATTTTGATGTAATCTGTTAGCTGGGCTGTAGGTGTTATGGCTCCTCCACCAGCACTGTAGATGCCCAGGGCTGGTGAAGAAACTCATCATGTAGAAAACACAGCAGGAATGTCCATGGCATAGCAGCAGGCATGCAACTTGGCACCAAATGTCTTTGCAACTCTTCAACACAGCTTTTCAAATATCAGGGGAAGAGATGAAGAATGTCAAAGGCAGAAAGCAAGAGACAAGGTATTTAAATGAGACCAATTTTTTTCAATATTTTTCAATACTAGCAAAATAAAATTCTCAAGGAGTTCTGTAGATCTCTAGCTCTTGATATTCTTATGGATAGAAGAAATATAGTTCTATAAGCTCCCCTGCTAGACCATCCCTCCTCAAAAACTTTATGGAGGTGAAGTCTCCTTACTGTTTTTTTCTGTTCCAAGCTGAATTGCCTTGCAAATGAACAGAGCTGCTCATAATCACAAACCAACAAACAATTTTTCTACACTAATTTCTACACTAATTTGACTTTGCAATTGTTGCTATCTCTGCAAAGGGAGCATTTTGGAAGTTTTACCCTTTCTTTCAAGAAAATTTATACTGGACAGTAAAAAACCTGAGCCATCATGGACAGCACTCACAAATATTACCTTTTGCACTACAACATTGGCTGTGCTATGTTAGGAGGTCTGGTCCAAGAAAGTAATCTTTCTGAGACCTGAATTTAGGACAAGAAGGCTGAGTGTCCAAGGAAATGCCATCTTGGTTACATCTCCAGTACATCACACACTTTTTGGTGGCAATTCAGGGCCTTATCCCAAGAGAAAAGAAAGCTGAAATGAATGAAAGAGTAGCGGCTTTCTCTGTGCTTCTCTGCATGCTATTGTAGCACTTCCATTCTCCTTCTTGAGGGAGACAGTCATAAAAGTTTGCCCTTTACCAAACAGATTTTTCCAGCACAACAAAATGGACACTTTCATTACTGTCTCCCTCAGAAAAAGACCAGAAGTGTTGTGATGACGAGGAGAGATAAAGAGAAAGCCACTACTCTCCCACTCCATTGTGGCTCTCTTTTCTTGTACGATAATGCTCTCCGATACTGCATCCACTCACTTTAATTAGCTTTCTAGACTAGATTATTGTTGAAGAAAAAAAATCTGAAATACATCTGGAGTCATGATTTATTTATATATCTTGCATTGCTTAAACTTCTGTCATCTTCCTAAAGACTGGAAGAAAATAGTTGAGTTAAAGTATAGCTGAGTTTTAAAAAATTGTTTTGGATATTCTGCCCTAGTTTTCTCTCACATACAAATTAGACCTTTTCTTCTACCATGTGTCCCCCCACCCCCCATGACATTGAGCCTGTCTTTGTCATACTGAAATTTGGTGCTACTGTAACTTTTTATTGAAAAGCTCACAATGTAAATAGTCCAATAATTTATGGATCTGAAATCCTAAGAAAAGACAACTATCTTTGGGAATATGGGGTGGGGGAGGTGTTAGGGATTCAAGAAGTATGAAGGAGAGTTTATATGATTTCTTTGATATAGGGTTCTGTGTTCTGCCGGGCACACTGACTTATATTTGTGTGTGATTGCATCTATGAAAAGAAATATGCTGAGGCTTCAAGAGAAATGAAAGGAAAGCTATTATACGTTTAATCTAGATAGCTTCCTAAATAGACTCCAGGGTGGGGTGGGGTGGGATGGGGGTAGAGACAGCTGCTAGAAAGGGACAGTCTATACTGTGCAGTATTGAGTGGGCAGGACAGATTTTCTACCGTATTTCCCATTCAAAAACAACAACAATGAATAGATGAAATCTGAATTGCAAATAACTTGGGTTTCAGTTCTTAGACAATCTTTTCAAAAGTTAAATTGTAGCCAAAATGGCTCAAGCTGAGCAGCAGTGCAAGCAAAGAGAAGGTGTTTAAGTTTTATCAAATTAAACCAGGAAAGTTTTCACTCTAGTCTCTTCATTTTCTCTTACCTTCTCTATTTGCCTTCTATTCACAGGCACCAGGGATACACAACAATGTTCTTGATTGTAATTGTAAACTTGGCTCTCCTCAAGGTTGATTCGTAATACAGAATGAATAGAAACAAAAGCAAAAGAACTTTTATTATATTCGCATCCTACTCTTTTAGTCATTATATCCAGTACAGTTATCAGCTCATTGCAAATTGTGGTAAGTTATTTAAATCACCTGACATTTTCTTGCTGAAAACATCTGATGACTTCTAACCCAACACAATGAACTTAATGGATAGATAACAACAATATTAAGATCATTTCCATCTCTTTCTGTTTAGAAATCATTGGTTCATACTGATTGATGAAAATGTAATGCATACAAGTATAGGTATATTTCAGTTAACCAAATAGATGTGTCCCTGGGCTTTACTTCTTTAACAAAAAAATTTGTACCAGAGGCAGAAATAACATGAAAAGAATGGAGATAGGCAGCTATGTGGCAAACCACTCCTGCCACCTTGACTATTTCTCTCTTTTAAAATTTTATGTGACTGGCTTCATAGCCCTCGTCACCTACTGGTCCAATAACTATTAATAACACACTGCTAGCATTTGTTCAAAATTCTCACACAGAGGCCAAAATAGGTTTTTATAAAATAGAAGAATGTTTTATTGTGTTTCAAACATACAGGCACTGCGGTTTTCAAACTTGTTATTAATATTACCCAGTTACAGTTTCAAGTGTATTGTAGCTAATTCAAATATAATCCTTCAGCTGTTTCTATGAGTACAATCTCTACACTAGAGCTCTGTTGAACCCCAAAGAGTTCTCCCCCCCCCCCCTTTGACTTTTCTCTTTGTACAACTTAGGGCCTTTGCAGACTGGAAGAAATAGTGCAAATTGAGTGCACTTTAACTGCCCTGACTCACTGCTAGGGAATCATGGGAACTGCAGTTTATTGTGGCACCAGAGCTCTCTGACAGAGAAGGTGCAATGTCTCAGAAAAAAATACAATTCCCATGGTTCCCTAGCACTGAGCCAGGGCAGTTAAAGTGGACTCAATTTGCACTATTTCTAGCAGTTTGCAAAGGCCCTTAGTTCCCTCAGTAACAATCCACAGCCTCTGGCTTAAGGTACTGCCTCACTGTACCCCTATCTAAGTCAGATCCAACTGACACTCTCGAGGGTTCCGAGCCTTCTGTTCCACAATGCCTAACTGCTTAACTCCCTAACTGACTATCTCACTCACTGCCTGAGCTATTTCCTTCCAGCTGCTCTCTCATTGGCTGGTTCCAGCTGTCTCAGGATTGGTCAGATGTCTTCTGGTCTTCACAGCTCCCTGCTGTCTTTCTGTTCATCACAAACTATACCGCAAAAAAGGGAAAGCAGCACAACTTGTTTCAGCACTAACAAGATGTACATGTGAAAGGAAATAACTACTGCTACTACTACTACTACTAATAATAATAATAAATTTTATTTTTATACCGCCCTTTGGTGAACCAATCTGGGAGGTTTACAACATTAAAAACATACAACATAAACAATATATTTCCGTCCCCCCTTAAAAAGTTATTAAACTATATATCAATTAAAATCACAATAACAAATTAAAAACAGAAAATAATACTAACAATTTTAAACCCCTGTAACTACAGTTCTAAGGGGAGCTATGGAGACACAGCTAAGGAGGAGGGGGGAGATCCCAAGGCTGGGATATTTTAGTCTGGGAAGGCCTGCTGGAAGAGATCTGTCTTGACAGCCTTTTTGAAGCTGTCCAAAGATGTTAGTTGATGGATCTCGTCTGGCAGGGCGTTCCAGAGTCTGGGGATGACAACAGAAAAAGTCCTCTGGGAGGTCGCTGCAAGCCTAGATTTTTGAGGCTGCAGCAAGTTTCTCCCAGGGGACCAGAGAGCGCGGGGAGGATTGTAAGGGAGGAGGCAGTCTCTGAGATAGCTTGGACCCAAGCCATTTAGGGCTTTAAAGGTAATAACCAACACCTTGTACTGGGCCTGGAAGCTGATAGGCAGCCAGTGGAGGGACCTCAAAACAGGAGTAATGTGGTCCCTCCTAGATGTTCCAGAGATAAGTCTGGCTGCCATGTTTTGGACTAATTGAAGCTTCCGAACCAAGTACAGGGGTAGCCACATGTAGAGCACATTACAGAAGTCAAGGCGTGAGGTTACCAGTGCGTGCACAACGGTCTCGAGATCCCTTACTTCCAGAAAAGGGCGCAGCTGGCGTATCAGCCGAAGCTGATAACAGGCGCTCCTGACTGTCGCATTTACCTGATTTGTCATCAGGAGCAACAAGTCTAGGAGCACCCCCAGACTGCAAACACAGTCACTGGAGGAGAGCGTGACCCCATCCAGGACTGGAGGTTGCAACCCAATTCTTGGTTTCGGGGCCGCTACCGTGAGCACCTCCATTTTGTCCGGATTCAGTTTCAATCTGTTTTTCCTCATCCAGCCCATTACAGCCTGAAGCTATTCATTGAGAGAGGAGACGCCACTGGAATTCAAGGCCGACGAACAAGACACGGAGAAACAGATTTGGGTGTCATCAGCGTACTGATAACATCCAGCACCATAACTCCATATGATGTCACCCAGCAGCTTCATATAGATGTTAAACAACATCAGGGACAAAATAGCTCCCTGCAGGACCCCACAATTGAGCTCCCTCTTACTGGAGCTATTGTCCCCGAGCAACACCCTCTGGGACCTACCCGAGAGGAAGGATTGGAACCACTGCAATGCAGTGCCCCCGATACCTAACCCATTCAGGCAGTCTAAGAGGATGCCGTGATCTATCATATCAAAAGCCGCTGAGAGGTCTAGGAGCACCAACAGGGTCACACTACCCCTGTCAATGCTCAGACGCAGATCGTCAGTCAAGGCGACCATGACCGTCTGAACCCCAAAGCCTGTCCTGAAGCCGGTTTGAAATGGGTCTAGATAATCGGTTTCATCCAAGACAGCTTGGAGCTGAAGAGCAACCGCCCTCTCAATCACCTTGCTTAAAAATGGCAACAAAGAAACAGGTCTGTAGTTACTCATATTCAGGGGGTCCAGGGAAGGTTTTTCCAGAAGCGGCCTAACAGCCGCTTCCTTCAGACAAGATGGAACATAACCTTCCCTGAAGGACACATTGATGATATCTGTGAGGAATCTCCTCAATGTATCCCCCCCTTGGACGCCCAGCCAAGATGGGCAAGGGTCAAGAGGGCAAGTTGTTTTCCTCACTCTACCAAGCAGCTTGTCCACGTCCTCGGTACTCACAGATTGGAGCTGATCCAGAATAACTTCATCGACGGAGTTGCTGGACACCTCTCCAGATTCTGTTACAACAGTGGCGTCTAAGTCAGCTTTCCTATAGATTCTGTTACAACAGTGGCATCTAAGTCGGCTAACTAGGTAAAGCAAGCCCTGCATAAATACATAAAAACATTTTGTATCTTCTGGGAACCATCTGAAGGGATGATTTCCATTTTATGTATTCAAACTGATAGAAATCTGTGGGTTTTTTTGTTTTTGTTTTAAACAAGCTGAAAGTAGTTGGTGAGGCAGATTTATCTATTCTACCCTTTCCTCTCTGTTTTGCTGTTCATACATGCTTAGCAAGGAATTATGGAGGCAGAATCTTTACCTCACCCATTGTAGGCTGACACACACAGCTATAGTAGAATACGGAAGAGCACTATTCTGTTCTTCCCAGCTCAAACTCTATTGCACAGTTAACTGCAAACATGCTGTTGCAACCTGACGAAAGTCTGTATTTCTCTAGCCCTCCTTCACTATCCTTCCTAAAAAACAAAAACAAAAAAGAAAGAAAGAAACAAAAGCCTTCCAGTTAGACAGAGAATGAGGAGGAAAAGAGAAGGGTGGGAAGGCATAAAAAGCATCCATAAAAAATAAGTTTTGTTGTCAGATTCTTCATTTAGTAGGTATGTCTGTAGTTCTATTGGTGTTTTATTTACTGCAAAGGTAGCCTAAATGCAGCCCACAGGCTGTGTGTAGCCTCCATGGTCCTCCCAGGAGTCAAAATTAATGTGTTTTGCAGATGGATTATTCAAACGATTTTTTACTCCAGAATTCCCCCAAATGTACTTTGGAGTACTTAATAATAATAATAATAATAATAATAATAATTAATTATAACCCACTTAAATGAAAACAATCTAAGTGGCTTACATCAGTTAAAACCCCATACAACAAAATTCATATCCCAACCCACCCCCTTAAAACAGTATTAAATGGCAAAATAATTAAAACAGGAATATAAACATTCTAACACAAATAAAACAAACATGAAAATATAAAAATATAAAAATGCCCTGATTAGACTCAACTGCACTCCCCATCCATCAGCAATTGATGGGGCCACGGGGGGAGTGCAGGGATCAAAGAGCACAAGGCCAGAAGAATTAATCTGGAAAGGCCTGCCGGAAGAGATCCGTCTTGACAGCTTTCTTGAAGCTGTTTAAAGATGTCAGCTGACGGATCTCAGCTGGCAGGTCATTCCAGAGTTTGGGGGTGATGATAGAAAAGGCCCTCTGGGAGGTTGCCGCCAGCCTAGATTTTTGAGGATGCAGCAAATTCCTCCCAGAGGACTGGAGAGCACGGGGAGGATTATATGGAAGGAGGTGTTCCCTGAGATAGCTTGGACCCAAGCCATTTAGGGCTTTAAAGGTAATAACCAACACCTTGTACTGGGCCCGGAAGCTGATAGGCAGCAAGTAGAGGGACCTCAAAACAGGAGTAATGTGGTCCCTCCTAGATGTTCCAGAGATAAGTCTGGCTGCCATGTTTTGGACTAATTCTTCCGAACCAAGTACAGGGGTAGCCCCATGTAGAGCACATTACAGAAGTCAAGGCGTGAGGTTACCAGTGCGTGCACAACGGTCTCGAGATCCCTTACTTCCAAAAAAGGGTGCAGCTGGCGTATCAGCCAAAGCTGATAACAGGCACTCTTGACCGTCGCATTAACCTGATTCGTCATCAGGAGCAACGAGTCAAGAAGCACCCCCAGGCTGCGAACACAGTCACTGGAGGAGAGTGTGACCCCATCCAGGACTGGAGGTTGCAACCCAATTCTTGGTTTCAGGGCCGCTACCGTGAGCACCTCCGTCTTGTCTGGATTCAGTTTCAATCTGTTTTTCCTCATCCAGCCCATTACCGCTCAAAGACATTCATTGAGAGAGGAGATGCCATTGGAATTCGAGGCCGACGAACGAGACACAGAGAAATAGATTTGGGTGTCATCAGCGTACTGATAACACCCAGCACCATATCTCCGTATTATCTCACCCAGCGGCTTCATGTAGATATTAAATAATGTCGGGGACAAAATAGCTCCCTGAGGGACCCCACAAGTGAGTTCCCTCTTACTAGAACTACAGTTCCCGAGCAGCACCCTCTGGGACTTTCCCGAGAGGAAGGACCGGAACCACTGCAAAGCAGTGCCCCCGATACCTAACTCCCTCAGGCGGTCCAAGAGGATGCTGTGGTCTATTGTATCGAAAGCCGCTGGTCGTCGGTCAAGGCAACCATGGCAGTCTCAACCCCAAAGCCTGTCCTGAAGCTGGTTTGAAATGGGTCTAGATAATTGGCTTCATCCAAGACAGCTTGGAGCTGAAGAGCAACCGCCCTCTCGATCACCTTGCTCAAAAATGGCAGCAATGACACAGGCCTATAATTACTCATAACCAGGGGGTCCAGGGAAGGTTTTTTCAGAAGCGTCATCTCCCTCACCACCCTAAACAGCTCTGCTGGACGGGACTCTGCAGACGCAATATGTGCTCCATGTATTGCCTCCCGATAGGAACGAAGAAAGTTCCTATGGCGAGTTCTGTCAGATAAGAGTCGAGTCTTCCGCCACCTGCGCTCTAGCCGTCGTCCAAACCGCTTCATCCTCCTCAGCTCTGGCGTGTACCAAGGCCTACGATTTGAAGCGGGATGGCAAGGGTGCTTGGGAGTGATCGTGTTGATAGCCCTGGTAAGATCGGTGTTCCAAGTGTTGACCAGAGCTTCGACAGGATCACCGGCATTCCCAACCATTAAACCCTCTAAGGCTCTCTGGAATCCTATTGGCTCCACCAGCCTTCGAGGGCGGATCATTCGAATGGGTCCACCACCCCCAGGGGGGCAGACGTAGGCTTTAAGTTCAGTCTTGAACAGGAAATGATCCGTCCATGACAATGGGGAGGTACTTAGGGCATTTCCATCACATTTAGAAGTTATCTGGGGGCTAATGTGGCTCCCTTGCCTTCCATAGTTGCCCACCTCTGGTGTAATGAGATTCTCACCCAAAGATCTTTCTTTATCTGGACTGTTTATATGGTAGAGCCATGGCTCAGCATCACCTAGTGGTTTCTAGAAATGCTATACCACCATCTTCTCTGTCACCTTGGCCAATGATGGTACATTTTGATTGTCCTATAACTGGCCACATTTTCTAAGTTTAAGTTTCTTTAATAAAAGTCTTCTTATTGCTTCTTTTAGGCAAAGGGGAACAATCTCTTCTGCAAAAAGGCAATAATAATCTGTGACTGTTTAAATATATAGTTACTGTTAGGTAGGTGGGGGTTATGGGGGCAGAGAAATTGAAAAAGTGCTCCCCATGGCACCTATTTGATGAAGGGAACATTTGCAGACATGCCTCTGTAGGTCTTCAGGCACATGAACTGAGACTATACTTAG
Organism: Phrynosoma blainvillii; assembly: GCA_026167975.1. Taxonomy (NCBI): domain Eukaryota; kingdom Metazoa; phylum Chordata; class Lepidosauria; order Squamata; family Phrynosomatidae; genus Phrynosoma; species Phrynosoma blainvillii. The sequence continues at coordinate 288,116,001 of JANUYF010000003.1, forward strand.
GACAACCTCAGTACATTTTCCTGTTGTGTCTGGGAATACTTTTAAAATTGTTTTTAAAGGCCAATAGCTTTTTGAAATAATTTAAGTTATTATTGAACAGGGATTGAGCCAGACTGCCTTTGCTTGGGAAAGAGAGAATTCCTCGCTTTAGTGCTGCTAGAGAGAAAGCTGGCTCTGGAGTATTTTCCAAGAATTTAAGGTTATGAGAAACATCAGATCTGTTCCAGTGTGAAGGCCAGAACTGAACATAACTGTGTTCTTGAAACAGATAAGCTTATCGCACAGCACTTACAAGAATGGGAACAGAATGGAATGGGATGGGATGGAGCAAAAACACATTTTACTGGACAGGAGAATGCCACCGATGCCACCAGGAGTCTCCAAGGCATTCCCCAGTCATTCCTGGCAGCCAATTTTTGAAGGATGGTTCAAAATCGTCCTTCAAAAATCAGCTGCCAGGAACAGCTGAGGAATGCCTTGGGGACTCCCGGCAGTATTGGTGGCATTCTCCCATCCAGTAAAATGCGTTTTTGCTCCATTCCATTCTGTTCCATTCCCATTCCTTAAGTTACATGCGATAAGCTTAAGACTGTGCCCCGCACATCACAGTGGAGATACATATGTCCAGAGCAATGTTGAAGTCATTTATCTCCCACCAATAAAGAGACTTCTTTAAAGCTTGAAAGAGAAATTAACTACACACAAAGGTCAACTTTCATGCCTGGTTTTACCAGATATCATGTTGTGAGCAGGCTGATTCCCTAGTGGGTCTGTCAAATCAAGCATAGTCACAGAAGGCTCACCCTGCATGCAAAACTGAGATGCTCAGTGAAGGACTATAATTCTGAGTGTTCACCAGTTGCAAGGAAATTCCCACATATCACTAAATGTACTGTTAATAGTTGTGACATAAACAACTAGCAAAATTAAAATTATACCTTCAAATTATAATATCATAAGCACAACATAAATGTAGTTACATATACATAATGAATATTTGTTTAAAATGTGATGTTTTTAAATAATTTTAAAAATAATTTAAAAAAATAAATTGCTCTGATAGCATTCTAGTGCATGAAATTGAAGGGAGATATTAAAGGTCAACTAAGAACAGATAACATAGAAGAATACTTTACTTGCAATTAGCTGTTTACAAGGACTTAGGCAGGTCTGTACCTTCCTAATGCAGAAATACACTTACTCTCTTTTAAAATGAAATCTGGACATCTAGACTAGTATAAACAGGCACCTGGTGGCATTGCTAGAATCCAAATTAAATTGGACCAAATGTCAGCTTTATCATCCTACTCTTGTTCTTTCTCATCTTTAGTCTCCACCACTCATTCAACCTTCTGTCCCCTCATTATCAGGCAGCAGGAATTCCCTCTCCTTTCATACACACCTATATATACATACTTGCCATCAAGCTCAGGAACAGATAAGTTTCTCTGGTCAACTGAATTCCAAAGATGTAGGAGCTATGTGCCTCTAGCAGTGAGAAAGAGGTTTCAATAGCCTGTTGCTCTGGTACCTCTACTCAAAATCACCAGCAATAATTTGGATCAAATCTCAGCACACTTAACCCTGAGGAACCTGTGACTGCCATTTAGTGGCCTGGTGGCACAGTGTTACCCAATGACTCAATGTGATGTTGCAAGTTGTTGACATATTTTAGTTAATTAAAATTAATCAATCAATTAAAATACCCTAAGATGTACATTCTCTGGGTTCCCTTAGCATGCCCACAAAATTTTAGATATCTAGGTTTTACTGTTTTGGAGCTATGGCAGAAGTATACACCAAAAACCCAACACACTTATTATAGGTAAGATACAGATAAAAAGGGGGTGGGGAGTATACTGCAGAAGTATTCTTTTTGGCTAGAATATACATAGAGCAAGGAACCATTCTACTGCAATTTCTCTTGTAGAATAATAATAAAAATATGACTTAATGTTCATTCCTGCAGCACCTCCCCAGTGAACAATTCTGGTATGCTCTTGCACACATTCAGAGGCTGATAACAAATTCCTAGTAAGGCAGACAGAATTTTTGTGTGAAAAAATCTTGAATTTTTAACAGCTTTCTGCCTGTTCGCCTGCCTCCCAGCTCTCCCCTCCCTCACCTTCAGACTATAGTTATATGTGTAATTAGTTTTAATTGCTCAAAGTTTTCTTTTGAGTATATTTTTTCATGAAAATTTATTTATTTATTTATTTATTTCATTTATATGCTGCCTTTCTCCCTGGAGGGACCCAAGGTGGCTCACAGACAACACATTAAAAATTTCAGTAAAATTCAAAACAATTAAGAACATCTACACACAATATTAAATCACATAAAAATATATAAAAGTTAAAAACATAACTAAACCCCCACCTGTTCCTTAAAAACCACCCTGCTATGCATTCTATACCAAATGCCTGCCCATATAAAAACATTATATATATGTATATATGATACTGACTGCCAACATACAGTAAAAGGTTCATGATCATCCGCTGAGTTTCATGAACACATGGGGACTTGCATCTGGGTCTTCGCAGTCACAGACCAATACTCTTCAGCCAAGTGGTATTGTAGGTTCTATCTTTGTTCTGATAGTTTGTATGGAAGTGTAAAACATACAGGCCTACCACCCCCCCAAAATTCAATTAAACAATCATAATTTAAAACATACTTAAAATAACAGATAAACAACAGATGACAAATAAATTAAAATAACAGTAACAGAAATCAGGGTCAGGCATAACTTTTTCGGTGGCTGGTTGTCTACTCAGGAAAGGCCTGCTGGACGAGATCCATCTTAACAGCTTTTTTAAAGCTGTTTAAGGTGGTAATGTGATGGATCTGATCTGGCAGGCCATTCCATAATCTGGGGGCAATAGCAGAAAAGGTCCTCTGGGCAGTTGTAGACAAGACATGTGTAGCAAAGTCATGTGTCATTGCTAAATCAAAAGTCTCTAAAAACAGGTACAACTGTTTGCACTGAAAAAAACCAACCCCCCCCCCAAAAAAAACAAAAAACAAAACCAAGCTTCCAGGCTCAGGATTATATCCAGAAGGTATACCCAGGCTGTGAAATTGTTTCTTCAGTGTAACCCCATCAAATACAATCCATTTATATTCAGTGCAAGAAACACTGAGGTAGCGGCAAACATTGCATTGGTTAGGCAAAGTATACAGCAGCCCAGAGTAGTGATGCAGTGGATTTTGTGTTTGTTGAGAAAAACAACTGGGTGCCTCAATTCAAAGCATTTACTGTGCTAATGTTCTTGCCTCACTTATGGAATTTTACAGTTTGAGGTCTGTATTCCTCTTGTGTTTCCCATGTGCTTCTTAGATTTTTTTCCCTGTCATAACAAAAAGCCATAAAGAAGACAAAGTCCAATTAGCTACCCAGTGCTCTTAGACTGATAGTATTCCATGAAGGAATGAGAACAGCCATGTATAGTAGACTTTTTTTGTTCATATTGTAGTGCCTTATGAGCCTGGTGTGAGAAAGTCCTTAGTGGTTGACTTAGAATAGTCTCAAAAAATAACATTACTACCATGGTTTCCACTTTTGAAAATTAAGTCAATAGTGCAAACCATTAATCAAATTTGAAAACCAGTAATTCAGTATATTAAGAAAAACTAATTAGATGGTGTTACAGTCTTGCAAATTTAAAATTACACATCTGAAGAAATTATCTGAGGTTTGACAATGGGATTTTAGAAGATACTGGAATATATGATTTTTGCTGTTGCTTTTATTTGCATATTCTCTTGCTTTCTCTGTATCTTTATAATTTTTAAAAGATATAATCTAATAAAAATAACATCATTGTCAAGGGTAGACAGTACTAAGCTATTGGACCAACAGTTCTTATGTCTTCTTGGAAAAAGACTCCATCATGCATTACCGTGAGCTTCTTAAAAAACTCCAAGCAATTTTACAGTACCACCAAAATCAATACAGAGTCATTCTCCTCTGCTGTTTATTATTTATTACATGTTATTTTATTTCATTTCATTTTTCAGGCTCCTTTTGGCCTGGCTCCTATAGCAGCACAATTAACTTGCTTCTTAGAGGATTAGTGCAACCTCTATGTGCTACATTCTTTATTTTACATAAATATCCAGTAATGGGTGTTGTTACACTATCTCATTAAAGTAAATGGAATGTCTCCAGGCATGCAGCCAAAAATGAGTGTTACAAAGACTATGACCAGTGTGAAGCTGACTCTGTGCCTTCACCTCCAAAACCAAAACAAAGGTGTCCCGTATCATTTGACATATTGGCCATATGGCTACCTCAGGATGTTTATGGAGACTTTGGAGCTCTGAAATAATCTCATTTGCCTTTAAAAGTCAATGTTAATTTTATTTTGATGTTTAATTGTTAAAGCAAATAAAGCCTTACAAGGCCAAATTACCTCTAATTAGATTTGTACACCAATCCTATTTGCCAGATCCCTGCTGGCTTCAACTGTCACCCACTGCACAGTTCGTCTGGAACAGGCTATATTTTGTGGACTTGCCTTTGTGTGTATTTGTGCCTGGTTGCAATTGGGAGGATAATAAACATCCAGAGCTAAAAGTAATTATTCATCCCCTGCTCATAAGTAATCATCTTAAAAGCAGCCTCTTGTATAAGCATTCCAAGTTGTTAATACTATTAAACAGTGCCCCAATTATCTTGGAACATGAATGTGTGCATAGCCAAAGGTTTCTTAAATTTGCTTCTCTTTTGGATTAACTCAAGTACATTAATAATACAGTTACCTCAGTTTGCTATGACCTTTAGATGGATTTAAATGTCTTTGACAGCAACACAGAGTGCTTCCCTAACAATGGTGGGTTGAGTGGGTGTACATCAACACATGGTTGGTGTACCTCAGAAGCTCTGGTACACATGCCATAGATATGAATGCAGCAAATGTTCTACAGGTGAACTGTTTATCTGTGGCTTAAACTGAATTTCATTTTCATTTTTTTGTCTATTAATGTCAAACACATAGGATTTGATACAAAGAGATTGGACCAAAGAGATGTCAAAATTAATATCTAGCCAGCTGAATACGCTTTTCTCATTTATCATATGTCTATATCTGTGATTTAGTGGCACACAGTCTGCCTCTAATGAGATTTTTTTTAAAAACAAAACAAAAACCTCACTAAACAATGATACTAAAGGAAGCTGTGTTGCATAGGACTGTCTATTACATGCAATCACATTTTCTACAGAAATTGTAACTACAATTGACCTGCTTTGCAACTAGTCTCACAACCAGCAATTTGAAAATGGGAGATAAGGGAAGTACTTGAAGTCAAGTATTTGAGAAAGAAGGTCCAAGTAATTGCAGCTGAGTACCAAATGAGTATTTATTATACAATAATAAATTTATTATGTATTTATCATGAATTGACTATCTGGAAAATACCCATGAATGCAGATGAGGAAAAAAACATCCCTGAGGGAAATCCAGGTATTGGGTAGTAAAATAAGTGATGGACACTACTATAAGCATTTTTTCTTTATATACATAAGCATTTCTTGTTAAGGAAAATGCAACATGGGACTTACAGTAATAGAAATAAAATGTGTATGTGAAAGTCACAGTGATTAAGCAGGAACAATCATGAAGCTACACAGGTGAAAAGGATAATGTAATTTGGAAGCCTTGAGAGGCAAGGACAAAGTTATAGAAGGTATATTGAAAACACCTGTTGTAGATTGCAAACACCTGAGATTCATTAAGTAGTCAAGGTAAAATGATGAAATACTTGGGTTGGTCTTAAGTATGGGATGATCCATGTAAACCAATCAAAATGAATGTACACACCCACTGGGTGGGAACCGACTAGTGGGTGGTGACTAACAATGGCTATAAGTGCAATGTTTGCTAATGTGTATTGTGGTGTAGTTTTGGAGATATTGTGAAGTGTAGAGATTGTGATTTGTAGGGCATATAGTATTTATGTATATAGTAGAATAAAGTAGATCTTTTATATAAGACTACTGAGTTGTCTGGTGTCTTGAGGGAAGATACAAGAGCCAGAGGAATCCTGGAGAAGTTTGGAGACATCTCAGGAAGAAGAGTGAGAAGGCTTGGAGAGTTTGTCAGGGTCTTCAGCCTATTCTCTGAAACTCTGCTGCTTGGGAAAGAAGCATCAACCACTGATCAAAGCTGGTCAGCTCTGCTGCATAACAAGGTGGTGAGTTAGAGCCAGAGGTGAAGAGCTACAACTCCCATCATCCCTGACAAGGGTTATGGGCCCAGTCACTAGAGCCAGATACTGCAGCAACCAGCATCCACAGAAGCTGAAAATTCCAGAGTGTGGAAGAAAGTTTTGTGGAGCATTGTGAGTAAATCATTTTGTATTTTGTCTGCTGTGCATACTCAGAAGGACTGTGTCAAATTGAGTCACTGCACAAATTAAGATGGAGATCCTAAAGTTTAGTAAATTAAATAGAAATAACTACTCTACCTGGAAGATATATGCCCGTTCTCTACTCATAAAGGAGTCTCTGTGGTCGCCAGTTGAATCAGGGCTGGCAGCTGATGCTGATGAAGCCGCTCGAGACAGAGACGCTAAAGCAAAAGCATGTCTTTATCTAATGCTAGAAGAAGACTTGATTAACGACGTAAGAGATAAAGTGTCCACCAAGGATGTGTGGGATACTTTGCAGAGATTACACACACCTTCAACTGCATTTGCAAAAATGCTTTGGTCTAAAAGAATTTACAGGCAGAAGATGACTAAAGGACAGTGTGTAATAGAACATTTAAAAACAATGCAAGATTTATTTGTGCAAGCTGAACTGAGAGGAGTGGAAATTAGCAAAGAGCAGCAGTGTTATATTTTGCTGGAATCGCTAGATCCTTCTTGGGACAACATTACAAATAGCTTGCAAAATTTGCCAGAAGCTGAGCTGAACAGAGACTTAATTGTTGCCAGAATACTGGAAGAGAACTTGAGAAGAAAGTCTGAGCAGGGTGACTCAGCAAGTTTAAGGACTGTGCCAAAACAACAAACAACGCCTGATCTACGAAAGCAGGAAGAAGCAGCTTCTACAAGGGAGCAACGGAGGTGTTTTTATTGTAAAAAGATTGGTCATCTGCAGAGACAATGTAAACAATTCGCTGCTGAGAGAAGCAAGCAAAGAGAGAGCAGATGGCAGCCGCGGCAGTATCAAAAGCAGTCCAAACCTCCATTTTTGAAGGACAGTGGTAACAAAAAGGGGTTTGCAACCATGATTAAGGAAAAACAAAATGCTAATTGTAAATGGTTAATTGACTCAGGAGCATCATCTTCAATGTGTAACAATATTAATTTGATAAGTAATAGAAAATCAGCTAATGTAAATATTGTAGTTTTAGCTGATGGGAAAGAGCTCAGTACTGTAAATCAAATGGGTACAGTTTTCATTCCTGGGCTAAAGGAAAACTTTAATGATGTGTTACATGTAAAGGAGTTAGAAAATAATTTGTTATCAGTGAGCAGGTTAACAGACAGAGATTACACAGTTATATTTGAAAAGGACATGTGTAAGATAAAATTGAATGGGGAATTGTGAGGCATAGGCTTGAAAAAATATAAGCTTTATTATTTGGAGGACAATATTGATTGCTACAGGGTTGAAAATGCTAATAACATAGACAATAGTCCAATTCATAAAGACTGCATACATGAACTACACAGGAAATTTGGCCATGCTAGTTTCAAATGTTTAAAGAAGTTAATCAGTATGTGTCCAGATTTAAAAGTTGCTGAATGCAAAAATCACTTAGATTGTACTGTATGTAATCAGGTAAAGGTCAGAGCTTTTCCAGTAGCCAAGAAAACCAAAAGAATTGCCCAAAGACCATTTCAGTTTGTACATGCAGATGTTGCCCAAGCTAATTGTTTATCTTTAGGGGGAAGCAAATATTTTCTGGTAATTGTTGATAGGTTTACAAGGTTTGCTTTTGTAAGAATATTGAAAAATAAATCTGATGCTGGGCAAAGTTTAAAAGCATGGGTGAGAATGGTGGAAAGACAATTTGATATTAGAGTAGGCACCATTGTTACTGACCGGGGAGGAGAGTTTCTAAGTAATCAATTGTTTAATTGGTTTCAAAAGGTAGGAATAAGGCATGAAACTACTAATCCCGCTTGTCCTAACGAAGATGGTTTAGCGGAGAAAAAAATACAAGATATAAAAAGAATAACTGCTTGTTTGATGGCAGATGCAGAGGTAAAAGATAGTTTCTGGGCAGAAGCAACTTTGACAGCAGTACATATTAGTAACAGACTGTATCATTCAGAAATTGAAGACATTCCCTACAGGGTATTGTATGGGAGAGTGCCAAATTACAAGTATTTGAGAGTCTTTGGACAATTTGCTTATGTTTACATACCAGCTTGCTTCAGGAAGAAAGGAGAACCCAAAAGTAGAAGGCTTAGGTTTTTGGGTTATTCAGGAAATAGCTACAAGTTTCATTTGGGTGGAAAAGAAGTGCAGTATTCTAGGTCTGCAAATTTCGAGAGACATGCCAGTTGGGACAAACTGCTTGCAAATAAAGACGTTTTCTTGAGGTTAGGAAATTCAAATGAGCCAGAAACACAAACTGAACCAACTTCAGGAAACGGAGGGGTTTCAGTTAAGCCAGAAGCATCCACTAGCAGCAGTGATAGTTCTTCTGATAATGACACACAATCTAGACCTATTACTACTAGAATGACTGAGGACAAGAGATTTAGCCATAGAACTACAACTCCCAGCACAGAAAGTGAGGATGAAAGAGGCAGATCAGCAGAGTTTATTCCCAGACGTAGTCACAGAGTTAGGAAGCCACCAGATAGGTTTGTTGTGACAAATGCAAGAGGTTGTTTAGCAGTGGAAGAGCCTGAAAGTTTTGAAGAGTTGGAAAGTTTGTCTAGAGAAGAACAGGAAAGATGGATTGATGCAATGGATGATGAGTTTGGTTGTCTGGTAAATAAAGATGTTTTTGAAATAGTTGATAGACCCAAAGACAAGAAAGTAATTGGTTGTAAGTGGGTGTACAAAAAGAAAGAAATGCCAGATGGAAGTATTAAGTATAAAGCTAGGTTAGTAGCTAAGGGTTTTGCACAACAGCAGTATGAGAACTATGATAAGACATATTCTCCAACTGCAAAGCCAGAAAGTCTGAGAATGGTTCTAGCTGTAGCAGCAAAAAGGAATTTAGTTGTAGAACATTTTGATTTTGAAACAGCCTACTTGAATGCTAGTTTAGATGAAGAGATATTTATGGAGCAGCTACAAGGTTTTGAAGAAAATAGTAATCAGAAAGTTTATAAATTGAAAAAAGCATTGTATGGGTTAAAACAAAGTGCCAGAGCATGGAATTTGTGCATTAATGACGAGTTAGTTAAGCTAGGATACAAAAGGAGCGTTGCAGATGCTTGTGTCTATACAAAAGGAGGCATAGTGTTAGTGATTTATGTAGACGATTTATGCGTGGCAGCAAAGTCAAAACAGGAAATTGAATCGGTAAAAAGAGAATTGTCTGAAAAGTTTGTCTTAAAAGATCTAGGTTTATTAAAGTCTTATTTAGGTATTGGTGTTGAATGGACAGAAGAAGGACATTGGGGGGTTGCAGACTGCCAGAAATAGTGTGAATTCAGTCCACTTTTAGGGTTAGGGTTAGTGCTAGGGAATCATGGGAACTGTTATTTTTCTGAGACATTGAGCCTTCTCTGTCAGACAACTCTGATGCCACAATAAAATACAGTTCCCATGGTTCCCTAACTCTAACCCTAACCCTAAAAGTGGACTGAATTCACACTATTTCTGGCAGTCTGCAACCCCCCATTGTTTGTTAAGTCAGAGAAAGAAAATTGAAAATTTGAAAAGTGTGGATTACAAAATGCTAAAATAGTAAGAGCTCCAATGACAACTGGTTTTGTATCTGAAAAAACAACTAGAAATTTTGAAGACAAGACTTTATTCAGGAGCATAATAGGATCTTTACAATTCATATCTTGCCACACCAGACCAGACATTTCGTATGCTGTAAATGTATTGTCCAGAAGGGTTAATGATCCAAAAATTGAAGACTGGACAGCACTAAAACACTTATTAAGATATTTGAAAGGAACTTTAGATAAGAAATTGGTAATTAGAAACAGTAATTCAGATTTAGATTGTTATGTGGATAGTTCTTTTGCATCAGAATTAGGAAACAAGAAGTCAGTTACAGGAATGATAATTAAGTACAGTGAAAGTCCAATAGTCTGGAGAAGTAGAAAGCAAACTAATGTAGCGTGAAGTACGACTGAAGCAGAATTCGCAGCTTTAAATGAGATAGTGAATGAGGTACAGTGGGTTGAGCAATTGTTGAATGATTTAAATGAAAGTTACAAGATACCAGTAGAAATTCTGGAAGATTCACAGTCATGCATAGCAATGGCTGAAGCTGAAAATTTGAAGAACAGAACAAAATATGTTGGTGTAAGATATCAAAATGTGCGAGACATGGTTCAGAAGGGTGAACTAGAACTGAGATATATAGAAACACAACACAACATAGCAGATTTGTTCACAAAAGCATTGACGGCGGAAAAACATGAAAGACTGACACAAATGGTTGGAATGACATTATAAGACACATACAATATTTTATTTCGGAGGGGATTGTTAAGGAAAATGCAACATGGGACTTACAGTAATAGAAATAAAATGTGTATGTGAAAGTCACAGTGATTAAGCAGGAACAATCATGAAGCTACACAGGTGAAAAGGATAATGTAATTTGGAAGCCTTGAGAGGCAAGGACAAAGTTATAGAAGGTATATTGAAAACACCTGTTGTAGATTGCAAACACCTGAGATTCATTAAGTAGTCAAGGTAAAATGATGAAATACTTGGGTTGGTCTTAAGTATGGGATGATCCATGTAAACCAATCAAAATGAATGTACACACCCACTGGGTGGGAACCGACTAGTGGGTGGTGACTAACAATGGCTATAAGTGCAATGTTTGCCAATGTGTATTGTGGTGTAGTGTGGAGTAGTTTTGGAGATATTGTGAAGTGTAGAGATTGTGATTTGTAGGGCATATAGTATTTGTGTATATAGTAGAATAAAGTAGATCTTTTATATAAGACTACTGAGTTGTCTGGTGTCTTGAGGGAAGATACAAGAGCCAGAGGAATCCTGGAGAAGTTGGGAGACATCTCAGGAAGAAGAGTGAGAAGGCTTGGAGAGTTTGTCAGGGTCTTCAGCCTATTCTCTGAAACTCTGCTGCTTGGGAAAGAAGCATCAACCACTGATCAAAGCTGGTCAGCTCTGCTGCATAACAAGGTGGTGAGTTAGAGCCAGAGGTGAAGAGCTACAACTCCCATCATCCCTGACATTTCTTAGTAATGGAAAATCTAGCATTCTGCATAGAGTAGGTTAGGTACCTGCTGAATTACAGACAAGCTCAGGACGAGCCTTGGGCAGAGCAGCAAATGATGCTGTGACACCGAGTCAAGCTGCCTAAAGCCATCCAGATTTTTCTGGGACAGGAGGAAGAAACTTTTTAATTTCTTCTCCTCTCTAGCAGAAAAATATAAGAAGAATAAATGAAATAACAATATACTGCTCTTCCATGATGCCCAAATCTGCTGCCTTAGGTGGCTGTCTCTCTCTGCCTTATGGTAGGGCCAGATCTGAATTTCAGAATATTCTGTGAAGATACTGTAATATTGAATTTATTACTTTGGCTGGTTTTATTTCTTTTCAAGTAAAATATGCTGGGCAAACAAGCAAACAATGGATAACTATTCCATCTTGAGGTGGAAAATTATGAAGTATTATGCTGTGTCACTGTGCAATAAACAGCAGGCATGGCTACAGAAATCATGGTTGCAGCTGTGCTCACAAGTAACACTTTACTTTAACAAATGGAATCTTTTCTGCTATAAGTCTTATTTTCCTTCTGTTTAAAGCACTGTTATAAAACTTATTGCTGGCAAGAAAATGGCATACTAAAAAGGTCTGATTGCAGCCAACAGGGATTTTTAAAAGTGTAAATTTGTTGCAGGGGGATGGAGCAGAATGCAATCTGCAGTTTTTAAGCTGTATGAAACAGTGGGATAGATACTGTAATTTGGTAACCCTTTTAGGAGCTGATGCATTTTAATTATGACAGCACTGGTGGATTTAACAGTTCTAAAGGAATTAAGGAAATGACTGTCCAAAACAACAGTTAAGAGCCATGGGAGGAAAATATTAAGTGTATGTTTGGTCTTTAGTTGGAAAAAAGAGGGAGAGGAACAAGTCATGAGTTAGCCTTATTCAGCTAGCTGTACCCCAGAAATTAATTGGTCTATATAAAAAGTTACTTCTAAAAATGAATTAGCCACAATTATAATTGCAAAGCCCTTCTTAAATTACAGTATCCCTTCTATAATTAGAATTGTTATGCCTATGTTATTGGAAAATGAACTAATTACAGATAGCTCACCAGGTATATTAGGCTCTTGGATCAGTAAACACAATCCTCTTGTCATGTTCAATGAATATGCAATGGGAGGATAGAATCATGTCTGCTGTCCCCAACCCAGCATAGATGCAACACAGATGTGCCAGTGATAATACATACATAGTAATAATTAGAAAGGATTTTTTGTGAGTAAGTTCTTTGTAAGGGCCTAAATACTCTAAAAGCGCCAGATCCCATCTGATCTTGGAAGGATGCTAAGTAGGGTTACCTGTGGTTAATACTCAGATGAGAGGCTGTCAATGAATTCCAGGTGCTGTAGGCTATATTTCAGAGGAAGGAACTGGCAAAACCACCTCTGAATCAGTGGCATCACCAGGCTTGGTGATATCTGGTGGGTGGTGGTGGCAAGAGGTGGCTGCAGTAGTGGCCTCCCCACCACCACCACCACTGTTTGCTCCTCTTGGCTTCATCATCAGCCTGGCTCCCTCCCTGGGGAGAGACCAGGGCTAGCAACAAAGCCATGAAGGGCACACTCATCCCTCCACCATTGGGAGAGCCAGGTAGCCAGGTAGCAACAACAAGGGCACAATTGCCCCTCTGCATCCCTCACTGCCATCTTTGCTCCCTTCCCAGGGAGGAAGCCAAGCTGCAGTGAAGCCATGAGGGCTGCTCTTCTCCCTTTGCTGCAGCAAGAGGAGGACCCCACAAGTATGTCACCCCTCCTGTGGGGTGTCACCTGCTGTGGTCCTCAACTCCCACACCCACACCGTGATGCCACTGCTTTGAATATTCCTTGCCTAAGAAAATACTATGAAATTCACAGGGTTACCATTAAGTCAACAAGTAACTAGAAGGCACACACATAGAGAGACATAAATACACACACATTTCTTTGTGACTGGAAATCCCAAATCACTCTGGGTTCCTGATCATGAAGAATCATATTATGTGCAAAGTCAGTTGGTGGCCTCATGACAGTAGGGAGGTAAGTCAACCCTGGGTTACAGTCCATTATTTATTTTTTAAAAATGATTTTTATAATTTTTTTAAATTAAGAATTCAAACTTTAACACACAAAATAACAAACATAAATTAAAGTAGACATGGACATACAACCATATAATAATATATGAGAGATAACATATGACATATAACAACAATAACCCTTCTCCCACCACCCTCCATTTTAAAAGACTTTCTGCATATTTTCTATATAGTTTCTTAAATAACAATGTTATCCTCCCTCTTACTCTTCTAAAATCTTCTTCTACCCTATTATTGATATTATTCCACATTCCATCATTTATACCAATACAAAATAAAAATAAAAGAAATAGAAAGACAACACAAACTTCCATTATCTATCAAATTCCTTTTAATTGTTTAACATATTCTATAAATGGATTCCAATTTTCTATAAATACATTCATTTGCTTTCCCCTCACCAGATTAGTCAATTAATTGGGACATTTCCATCACTGTCTCAATCCAATCCATACATGTTGGAATTATATTGGTTTTCCACTTTCTTACCAGAACTAATCTTGCAGTTGTTACTATGTGTCTTATCAGATTTCTATATTTTTGTTCTTTACTATTGCATCGGCACAAAGGACACCAACGCGATTAGTTTTGGGTCAAATATTGGCCACAACTTTTATTTTGTACAGGGTCTTGATAACAATCAATTAAACATTTAAACAACAATTTAATTAATCATAGGCATTTCTTAACAAGAATTTGTTTTGACGCATGTGTACGTGTATTTAAGCGCAAGTGCTATTGAATAATTATTTCTAACACGGCATGCGTCAAATCCTTTAACTTATGTAATATATAATAACAATATCTAACCCCTCCCCCAACTGGATATGGCGTCAAAAGCATTTTATGACATCATAACATTATGACATCATTACGTTTAAGATGACGTCATAGAAATTTGTTTAATCTAATGACATATACCAAAATTCTTTATTATTTTTTATCCCAATTAATAATTTCAATTAACCTAAAGAATTCCCTAAAGGGGGGAGGGTCCCTGCCCACTAACAAGTTATTTCCTCCCTAACAATAACGTAATGGACCCATAATCTCCAGTTGTGACAAAATTATAATTTATCTAAATTGAAATTCTTAACAAATACCATAACAACAATTAATTATGTCTCCATCTCTAATAACTCCTACCCAGCATTTTGTAAAATTTTTGATCCCACTAATAATTGGTAATGTCATTATTCTCAGAGAGGGCGAAAACCCCAATTTGAGACTTTGGGAAAATTCCCTCCCGGCCCCTGAAGGTGACCAGCTGAAGCCTGAGTGTCCACAACATGTTTACCAATTAATTAAGGGTGGGAGGGATGGGTTGCTCATCCAAATTAAAATGGCTGCCAACACGTGCCAGCACGGGGCTATATAGCCCCGAAAATCTCACTCCCTAATCTCGCGAGATTTAAACTCTCACGAGACCAAGGAGCGAGACTTCCTTCTCATTGGCCAAGCAGACCAGCAAGGGTGGGCCTTCCGGTCTGCTTAGCCAATCCCGCGTCGGTGCCCTTATTTGGGCCAACGCAACAGGAGGCCCCTCCCGACTTGTTGGGGGGGTGTCCTTCTCTAGATCCAACATATTCAATAGATATAATTCCAGTTTTAACCTAGTTTTAAATCCCATGTTGTTTTTTCTATTCTTTTATTAATTTTGAACCAATATTTCTTTGCCCTTCTAGACTTCCACCACAAGTGGGGAAAAATTCCCACTTGTTTTTTACATTTCCAACATAGGTTCAATATGTCTTTGTATATTTTAGCCAATTTACTGGGAGTTATATACCAATAATACATCATTGGAAGCTTTCTTTAAGGTTGTAAGAGCAGATAAATTTTAATCCCTTATTCCAAATATCCCCCATTGTTTCATATATACAGTCCATAATTTAAAGCAGTTATGTAAGGTGTGGAATCCTATCTGCCAAGTAGCTTCAGCACCTTGGATAGTAGTTTTTAAATGTAGACTAAGGGCCTTTGCAGACTACCAGAAATAGTGCACATTAAATTGAGGCACTGCCCTGTCTCAGTGCTAGGGAATCATGGGAACTGTAATTTATTGTGGCACCAGAGCTCTCTGACAGAGAAGGCTCAATGTCCCAGAAAAAAATACAATTCCCATGACTCCCTAGCACTGAGCCAGGGCAGTGCCTCAATTTAATGTGCACTATTTCTGGTAGTCTGCAAAGGCCCTAAAATATGGAGTGGATCAAAATATATCCATAGAGCAGTGTGTTTCAGTTTTTGAGAGCCTGGTCAACAAACAGAATCCCACTGTTACACTTATGTGTTTTTTGAGTACATATGAATGGTCATTTTTCATGGCCTTAGTCTATTCAATCCTGACCTTGTGGTGTCACAAGCCCCACACTGTCAGTGAAGTGCTCTAAAAGCTTTTAGGGATGTGGGAGGAAACCATTTGCAATGTGAGGTTCAACAGGCTTTCAACTGTCCTTGTTTTGAGGTTACACTCAAAACACTGACAACTATAGAAGCATCTACAAAAATTAGATTGCAGATTTGAAAAGAGAAAAATATGCACATTTCAAATGCACCTGAAATTACTTGAATGTGCTTTAGCTGATGGGAGTGAACAAATGCATTCAAATTAAAGCATGTGCAAAAGCATGCATTCATGTGGAGGAAATAAATAAATAAATAAATAAATAAAGGGACAGATCTCATTCTGTTAAAAACACCACTGAGAGGTTTGGGTATATATAGACCAAACATGGAGATAGGAAGGGGGAAGTCTTCAGATGTAGTATTTATAAATGTGCACATCTATAAATGTAGTTGCTTCAGATGATTTATGAAAATGAACCAAGCTCTGTGCTGTGGGCATGCAAGAAAATCTCAGGGGCGTGGGATAAGATGGAGTTTGATGTAGGAGTAAAATGTAGGAAAATTCAAATGTCTGAGAAGTTACTGGTCCATGAGGCAATCCTGATTTAGGTCATTCAGGCTAACCAAGCCCAAGGAATTTCTATGAGGCTAAAAGGATTATTTGAACTGTATGGATAAAGGTTGGCATAAAAATTAGATAAACGAATAAAAGCTATGCAGCCCAAACTATAAGGCTCCCTCCCTTTTTTTAATGATTGCCTGAATTCTTGGAACAGATTGTGAGGAGCTCAATTTATTGTTTGATTGGAATGGTAGCAAGAGAGCTATAATCTACCTGAATGTAGGAGCACTAGGCATTATTGGGTTTCAGCAAATAGATTACCATTTGTTTGATGAAATCATTCTCTTTTATAGAAGAGAATTCTAGGTACATTTATGCTTTTTTATCCAGGGTTAGCCACTCTACTGATGGAAAATGTCCATCTCTGAAATAGGCAAAGGGAAATTATTGATTATTCTTCCTACATCCTGGAGTCCATGATGCACCTCTCTCCCCTATTTTTTTTTCTAGAGGAAGATGAGGCTACTGAGAGGAGGAGGAGGAGGAATTGGTGAAAACTGTCCCTTCCCTGGCAGATTTCTTCTGTCAGCACAGAGTCCAGCACAGGATACAACTCCTGAAGTACTCCAGATTCCAAAAATAGAACAGAGCACCAACTAGCAAATGAACCACAGGATCACTAGGAAAGGATGAAAACGTTCACTTAATTTTTTAAAAATCACACAAAATGACAAGTTTCTTTGTAGCCAGGATGGAAGAAACCTGAGATTTAAAGAAAAAAAAACATAGAAGAAAGTTAACCTGACAGATTCATCCTTTAAGGCAGAGGACTTTGAGTGCTTAGCACTTAGAAGTCTGAGTTTGAATCCTTACATATTCAGACATGCTGGTGGTGCTGAACATGCTTGCTACTTTTCTTTCTGACAGGCTCCTCCACTTTAATAGAAAAATGACAGGAAGCCATGACACAATCCTTTGAATACTTGAAAGAGCTGTGCCAATTGAATTTATCGGGGGGGGGGGGGGGGAGGGGATTGGTCAGGTTTTTAAAAAAATATAAGTACCTAGCAGATTTCAAACATTTCTTCATAAATGGATTGAAATAATAATTCACAGACTCACTCATACCTAGTTCACAGACTCATAGAACTGTAGAGCTGGAAGTAGACTAGTGGTCATCTAATCCAACTCCCTTCCATTGTAAGAAACTACAGCTAAAGAATCTCAGGCAGGTGGTCATCAAAAACTGTTTTTTAAAAAAACTTCAGTGAAGGAAAGTCCACCACTCTCCAAAGTAGTCCATTCCAGTTTTAAACAGCTTTTTCCATCAGAAAATTCTGCCTAATAAAATTTCTTTCTTATAATGAATCACCTTTCTTGTAATTTGAATCTAATGGTTCTGGCCATATTCCCTGGAGCAACAGTAAGCAAATTTGCTTCTTCCATGTGAAGGCCCCTTAGATCTTTGTGAATGACAGTCATATCATCTCTTAATCCTTTTTTCTCCAAGATGAGCATACACAAATCCCTCAATTGTTCTTCATAGGGTCTGGTTTCCAGACACTTTAACACTTTGTCTGCCCTTTTCTAGGTACCTTCAAGCTTACTTGATAGCCTTCTGTGTTGCCAGAATAGTTTTTAGTCTTTTAAAAAATATTTTATTCATGTAGTAAATGTTTTAAATGTTTTAACCCATAGTGCTTTGCCTTGGGGGCCCAAATGGGTTGCAGGGTGATAGAAAAATGCCATAAATGAACTTGCTAAATAACCAGACATAGTTCTCCTTGTGTGATCTGAATCAAAACAGAAGCATTGTATTGGTACTATTATTCCATTTGCTCTGGGCACCATTACTTCTGCTAATGATGATGATGATGATGATGATGATGATGATGATGATGATGATGGAAGAGGAGGGGGAGGAGGGGGAGGGGGAGGGTCTTTATTGCTAAAAGCTATAAACTATCACAATTCAAGATGAATCCACTCTTGGGCTTTAGTCCAGACTTTAAGGAGACTATTGAAGATATTGAACCCTATACCTCAAATAGGTTCAGATAGCTCACTTAAATTGAAGCCCAATGCTGATTTATCATCCCACTGACAGTGAAGCCACCAGCAGTAAGATCCCAGTTCTTTGTCATGAATACTTCTGTTATGTCTGGTGCTACACATTCTATATTTCTTTAACACATTATGCCTGCCTAAATATGTTACCTTATTCGTAAGGTCACCATAAGCAACTGGGAAGAATAAATCACCAGGAACTGATGCCATAGCAATAGAACTACTACAAGCTATAGAGACAGAATCAACTTTAGCCTTAACTAAAATCTAACAACAAATATGGAAAACAAAACAATGGCCTGCAGGTTGAAAATGATTTATATACAATCCTATCTCCAAAAAATGAGATGTAAAAGAGTGCAGCAACTACAGGACTATTGCATTAACTTCCCATGCATGCAAAGTCATGCTTAAAATTCTGCAGCAAAGACTACTACCATATATGGAGAAAGAAATTTCAGAGGTGTAAGGAGGCTTCAGGGAAGGAAGAGGCACTAATGGAGTGCACCAGAGAATTCCAGAAGAAAATCACCATGTGCTTCATAGACTACAGCAAAACCTTTGACTGCACAGATCATGAAAAATTATGGAATGATCTTAAAGAAATGGGTGTACTATTACTTTAATAATAATAATAATAATTTTTATTTATATCCCGCCCCTCTGCCAAGCAATCGGGGCAGCGTACAGTATTAAAAATATCAAAACAAGTCACATCAAATCAGATCCCATCCCTCATTCCCACCCCCACTCACCCCCCAAAAACAAATCAAACCAAACAAATTAAAGACAATTATTAGAAATATACAATATAAAATATACAGTATACAATATAAAAAACATGATTACATGATTGCATTGCCGCAGCTGCTCTGGGTGAAGGGATGGGCTAGATAGCTTCTGGAGGGACCCTCTTCCACCACAACCACTACAGATGGTAAATGGCTGGGGGATGGGCTAACTTTTTATTTTATTTAAAAATAACTTTTTATTATCCTGATGCACAACTTGTACTCAGGATAGGAGGCTACTGATAGAAGAGAATACAGAGAAAATGAATGGCTTCTAATCAGAAAGCGGGGTCAGATAAGGTTGTATTCTATCACCCTAGCTATTCAACTTATATCTATTCAACTTATATGCAAAAAATATCATACACAAAGCAGGTTTAGACATAAAAGAAGGAGGAGTGAAGGTCAGAGGAAGGAACATTAACTATGTAAGTCAGATATGCAGTCAATACCACTGTACTACCAGAAAACATCAAAGACTTTTAAAACAATTACTAAAGAAAGTCAGACAGGAAAGTGCCAAGGCAGGCTTACTGGTGAACATTAAGAAAACAAAAATAATGACCACAGAGGAGTTTCAGAATTTTGATCTAGATAATAAGGAAATTGAAATAGTTAAGGATTTCCCATACCTTGGTTCAAACATTGATCAGAGTGGGGATTGAAGTCAAGACATCTGAAGAATAGGATTGGAAAGAGCAGCTATGAAAGAACTAAACAAGATATTGAAGAGCAAAGATATAAAAGTTAGGATCATCCAAGCCATAGCATTTCTCATCACAATGTACAGATGTGAGGGAAGAATACCAACAGAAAGAAAATTCATTTGAGGTGTGGTGCTGGGGGTGAGTGCTAAGGGTACTGTGAAAATCCAATAATAATAATAATAATAATAATAATAATAATAATAATAATAATAATAATATATTTATATACCACCCTTTGGTAAACCAATCAGGGTGGTTAACACATTAAAACATCGTATAAAGTAAACAGTATACTCTCCTCCCCCCTTAAAAAGTTATTAAATCAAGTTACAGAATTAAAACAACAGTTAAAATACTAATAAAACACATACATATATGGTAATCACGGGGCTCGCCTGAAAGAGGGGGAATTCCTGAGAGAGAGTCCCAGAAACTGGGATAATCTATTCTGGAAAGGCCTGCCAGAAGAGATCTATCTTGACAGCTTTTTAAAAGCTGTCCAAAGATGTCAGTTGATGGATGTTGTCCGGCAGGTCGTTCCATAGTCTGGGGGCAACAACAGAAAAAGCCCTCCAGGAGGTAGCCGAAAGCCTCGACTTTTGAGGCTGTAGAAAATTCCTCCCAGAGGACCGGAGTGCATGGGGAGGATTATAGGGGAGGAGGTGGTCCTTGAGATAGCTTGGACCCAAGCCATTTAGGGCTTTAAAGGTAATAACCAACACCTTGTACTGGGCCCGGAAACCAATAGGCAGCCAATGGAGGGATCTCAAAACTGGAGTGATGTGATCCCTCCTAGATGTTCCTGAAACAAGCCTGGCCGCCATATTTTGTACTAACTGTAGTTTCTGAAGTAAGCACAAGGGTAGCCCCATGTAGAGCATGTTACAGAAGTCTAGGCATGAGGTTACCAGCATGTGAACAACAGTCTCGAGATCCCTTACTTCCAGAAAAGGCACAGCTGGTGTATCAGCCGAAGTTGATAACAGGCGCTCCTGACTGTCGCATTTACCTGATTTGCCATCAGGAGCGACGAGTCAAGGAGCACTCCCAGACTGCAAACTCATTGCCTCGGCAGATGACTAATACAGTCGTCTTGGAGGCAGGGAAGAGGAGGGGCAGCCGCACGAGCGGCGCCCCTTCCTCTTCCCGAGGTTGCCCTCGGAGAAGCCGGCCCTCCGCATGGCTGGCGCTCCCAGGGCAACCTCCCGCCGCAGCGTCCGGACACGCTGTGGCGGAAAAGTCAGGGAAAGTGTGCCCTACGCGTTTAGGGCACACTTTCCCTGATTTCTGAAAGGAGTGCTATTTTTGCGCTCCTTTCAGGGACGCCACCGGAGCGCCGTGGAGCGGAGGCTGCGGTCCCGCGATGCCCTGGTGTGCTTCCCCCCACAGTCACTGGAGGTGAGTGTGACCCTATCCAGGACTGGAGGTTGCAACCCAATTCTTGGTTTCAGGGCCGCTACCGTGAGCACCTCCATCTTGTCTGGATTCAGTTTCAATCTGTTTTTCTTCATCCAGCCCATTACCGCCCGAAGACATTCATTGGAATTCGAGGCCGACGAACGAGATACAGATAAATAGATCTGAGTGTCATCAGCATACTGATAACAACCAGCGCCATAACTCCAGATTATCTCACCCAGCGGCTTCATATAGATGTTAAATAACATTGGGGATAGGATAGCTCCCTGTGGAACCCCACAGGTCAGCTCTCTTTTGCTTAAACATCTGTCCCTCAGCAGCACCCTCTGGGACCTGCCCGAGAAGAAGGAACTGGAACCACTGCAATGCAGTGCCCCCGATACCTAGTTCCCTCAGGTGGTCCAAGAGGATGCCGTGATCTATAGTATCAAAATCCGCTGAGAGGTCTAGGAACACCAACAGGGTCACACTACCCCTGTTGATGCTCAGACGCAGATCGTCGGTCAAGGCAACCATGGCAGTCTCGACCCCAAAGCCTGTCCTGAAGCTGGTTTGAAATGGGTCTAGATAATTGGTTTCATCCAAGACAGCTTGGAGTTGAAGGGCAACCGCCCTCTTGATCACCTTGCTCAAAAATGGCAATAAGGAAACAGGCTTGTAGTTACACATATCCAGGGCATCCAGGGAAGTTTTTTCAGGAGCGGCCTTCTGAAAATGCAACCCTCCCCCCCCCCCCGACGGCCAGCCACAATGGGCAAGGGTCAACAGGGCAAGTTGCTTTCCTCACCCTACCATGCAGCTTGTCCACGTCCTCAGTATGCACAGATTGAAGCTGATCCAGAATAACTTCATCGAGGGAGTTGCTGGACACCTCTCCTATGGTTTCTGTGAAAACATTGGTGTCTAAGTCGGCTCTTATCTGAGAGATTTTATCTGTGAAGAAGTTGTTAAATGCGTCACAGCAAGTCATCATCGAGTCAAGTTTGGCGCAGGGGGTACCTGCGTCAGCTCCCTCACCACCCTAAACAGCTCTGCTGGACGGTGCTCTGCAGATGCAATGCGTGCACAGGAGAAGGATCTCTGTGCTGCACGTATTGCCTCCCGATAGGACCAAAGAAAGCTCCTATGGTGAGTTCTGTCAGATCAGAGTCGAGTCTTCCGCCACCTGCACTCTAGACATTGTCTGATCTGTTTCAATCTCCTAAGCCCTGGGGTATACCATGGCTTACGATTAGAAGCGGATTGGCAAGGATGCTTGGGAGCGATTGTGTCGATAGCCCTGTAAGATCAGTGTTCCAAGTATTAACCAGAGCATCGACAGGGTCACCGGCATTCCCAACCATTAAACCCTCTAAGGCTTTCCAGAATCCTAATGGCTCCATTAGCCTTTGAGGGAGGACCATTCTAATGGGTCCACCACCCCGGTTTGGTGGATGCAGGCTCTGAGTTCCGCCTTGACCAGGAAATGATCCGTCCATGACAAGGCGGAAGTGCTTACAACCTCTGCCCATGGATCTTCCTGTTCTGTACTGGAGACCGCATTGAGTGTATGACCTGCACAGTGAGTGGGCCCAGAGACCAATTGGGATAGGCCCATGTTTGTCATGGTTGTTTGTCTAAAGACAAACAAGTGGGTCTTAGAACAAATCAGACCTGAACTTTCCCTGAAAGACAAGATGACTAAATTAAGGCTGTTTTACTTTTGTCACATCATGTGACAAAAATACATCAAGGCAGGACTCACTAGAAAAAACAATAATGCTGGGAAATGTGATGGGCAGTAGAAAGAGAGGTAGACCACACACCCCATGAGTAGTCTTGGAAACTACGGCCCAGAGCCTGCAGGACCTGAGCAGAGCAGCTGAGGACAGAGGTGCTTGGAGGTATCTCATTCATGGAGTCACCATAAGTTGAAGTTGACTCAAAGGCAGCTGACACCACCACCACCACAAGTCAAAGTCAACTTGATGACAATTAACAACAGTAGCAACAACAAACTAGGTGTTACCATACAGCCTCTTGTCTATAGTTTAAACCTACCTTGGATTGGAGAGAGAATGATCCAGCTGAAACCTTTTATCAAAATCAACCTCAAGAGGCAGATGAATTGCATTCCTTCATATGTCATCCTGTAGCTTCTTCTCGCATATTTCAAATCTTCTTTCTTGGAGGAGAAGAAAGAAAACTATCTATCTGGTCTAATTCCATCCTGCTGCCTCTTGTGAGTGCTCGACCTTATAGATGACAACAGATAAAGCAGTTTATTTTGTTTATGCATTTATTATCTTTTTAACCTTTTTTCATACAAAATATGTATCCCAAGTATTTCTTAGCAACCAAAAGTCAATGCATGGAACAGGTAGCAGGTATACTGTGGAAACGCTAAAGAAACAGAGGCCTTGCCCTCTAGCATTCAGGATGAAGGGCAAGGCTCAAGTCCACCTACAAGGATAGTGTGTTGGGTTAGAAAAGTGGAGGAGCGAAATTGGTGTTGCAGTGCTGCAGTGAAGATGTGAGTGTTAGCAAATATATTTGGCTGATCTGCTGATGGTTCAAACAAGCAATTGAGTAGGTAGTGGTCTTTTGGCTTGTGACAATGGAGGTTTCGTAAGTAAAGGATTTGGCAGGGGAGAGATTGCGGGGAAGAAAGTTGTGGACAGGGAGAGGATTCTGTAATCCTCATCCATAGATCTATGTCACTGTTTAAAATAGGTTCCTCTCATCTTTCAGTTTGGTTAAAGAAATTCTGTGTCTAGACTCATGATGAATTTCTCCATCACATCTAGCTTGGCCCTAAAAGGCCAGCCTTACTCAGTTCTTACTCATCGTGAAACACAGATCAGTTTGAAAGCTTGCTTTTGTATTTTAAACAAGAGATGAGCAAATCTTTGTTTATGCACCTCTCCTCTTCAGTTTCATTTGGCTGATTTATGCTAATAGTTGAAAATGTATTTTGGGGGGGAAAAGAAAGATGAAAAAGTATTGTTGGTTATTCTCTCTGATAGTCAGAAGGAGAAAAGGTCAAATCTCCATGAGGTATGAAGAGCTATAATCAATTCAGCTCTGAAAGGGTGCATTGAAGGTGATACATTTTTGCATGAATTAAAAGTTCTGAACTGGATGTTTAATGCAATGCCTCAATTCATTAATTCATTATTATATTCATAAAGCAAAAGGAGAAGGCTTAATTATGCTTTAAAGACACAGGAGACGTATAGTTTACTTACATGTTATAGGAAAAAGAACTTTTTTTTGTTGTTGTTCTCTTTCTGTATGTGTTTAGGAGCTCAAAAACTGCTGCTAGGTACTGTAGTTAAATAACAGCACAGAACATAAATCTAGTGAGTCTGATTTAGGCCTCTAACAATAACCGCTGTGCAAAGGAATAGTGGCTAGAAAAACCTTTGCTGCTTTCTCTCATCCAAACACCCCAGTGTATGATTTACTAGCCTTTTTTTTCCTGACAATCTTCTGTGCCTTTAATCACTACACAACAGGGAAACATTCAGCCTGTGAAATGTATCTTCATATGATGATGTCCTCAACTACAGCCAGCCTCAGTTCCCACAGCTGCTAGGGATGGAAAGGGTGAGCTACAAACAGCAAGGCCAGCCACAAACCTTCCTGTAGTTGAAGCACCAGCAAAGCAGAGTCCAGAAATCAGCGTCAGTCAGTCTAAGGTCAGGGCAGGCAGCAATCAGCAAAGGTCCAGTCCGGTCCAAGGTCAAGGCAACAGAGTTCCACAAGGCAAGAGAGAGAGGCACAAAGCAGGAAACAAGGAGCCACACTGACCATAGTCTCCCAAGGAAACTACAATAAATCTTGGCACTGAGGAAGCCTCTTGCAACTGTTTAAATAGTCAAATCCTACCTCAGTGCCAGCTGAGGCTTGTTCAGCAGCTGCTTTTCAGCTAGTCTCCTGGACCTGCGACTGCCAGCACTCTCAGCTCTCCTCTGCCTAAAGGAAGGCACTGGCTCTGCTGTATCCTCCTGCTTCTCCCCACTAGGCAGCTGAGCCTCCAAGGAAGGAGCACTAGGACCTGGCTGCTCTGGGGCTGGGAGAACAGGGCTTGGCTCAGACAGAGCAGAATGAGAGCCAGGTGGAGCCTGTATCTCTTCCTGCTCTGGGGCTGGGAGAGCAGAATGAGAACCAGGTGGAGCCTGCATCTCTTCCTTCTCTGGAGGAGACCCATCCTCCTCCTCATCCTCCGAGTCCTCTTCAGGGCTGACCATGACATCTGACCAAAGAGTGATTCCAAGAGTGTTTAGCTTTTGGGAGTTATTTCCTTCACTATCATGTCTTTGTATGACCAGAACTGATGAAAGGGTGGCCAGAGCTTGCTATACCTGAAGTAATAAAGCACGGTTGCTGGGTAACCTCCTCGTATTTCTTCTCTCACTCCTACTGAACTGGGGCAGATATGAGATAGGTGGCAACTTGGAAGGTATATCTCTCTCTGGCATTTTATCTACCTTGACACTCTCAGAAATGTGTATACCTGTGATCAATATAAAATTTCCATTCATCATGCTTCCATTCTTAAAAGCACTTAAGAAATTTACTGATATCAAAATCAACGTGATAAGGCAAGTACGTTTGTGCAACATGACACTTATTCACTTTGCTTTCTTTGTAGCCTGAGCAGAACAGCTGGGAGCTGCAGTAAAATGTTATTGTCTTGAGTTCAAGGTTCTGACCAGCCATTTCCACTTCTGAAATATTCTCTTTTATTTTGCTTACCCCTCACTGCCTTGACTTTTCTCTATCCTCCTCCACATCATCTTGCTGGATGCAACAGACACTGAGTATATGATGGTAACTGAACATGGTTAGTCTTCATTGGGTCATTGGGTCATTTGGGATATTATGTTGTTGTATGTTGTGGTTTGGTTTTTGTATGTTGGAGGGATATTTTTCACTAAACATTTTTTTGTACCTTTGAAGGCAGGAGTGGACAACTATAGAAAGTTACGGGGGATCTATTAGCACCCTAGGAGATTTTGGAGAGTTGCACTATTACTGCAAAAATAAAAATAAAAAATCTAAGGACTATGAGGAAAGCAATTGAGCCACGCTTTAGTCTCCTGGGCCATTTAGGTCCAGAAAAGGCCTTTCAAAAACAAAAACAAAAACAGGAGGTGACTGGAAGTCACATTCAGTTTACTTCTTATCTTTAAAAAGACCTCTCCTGGTCCTAAAATGGCTAGGGTACATCCCTGAAGGCACTAGATCCTGTTTGATCTAGGGTAAGACCTGATTAATGCATGGATGGGGACCGCCAAGGAATATTAGGTGCTATCAGCTATGAAGGAAAGCAGACTGGCAGTAAGAGCCAGCTTGGGGGTGGAGTGGGGGCATGGTGACCACCCACCACCCACCCCAACTCCGTCCCCAAGCCAGCATCATGCCACCCACTTGACCAGGTGGTGGATGACATCATGACATTTCTGCTGCACCGAAGAAATGTGGAAAAGCCACTGCTGCAGCAAGGATTTTTGTTGAATTGTGATGATGATGGATGTACAGCAAATAGTCCATGAAGCCAAGTCACCAAGACCCAGGCAGCTTCATCAAGTCCATCTTGTTTTATTGCAAAAATCAGCATGAGCAAAAACAAATAATAATAATAATAATAATAATAATAATAATAATAATAATAATAGCATTTTCACTTTAGCCAGAATGGCTAAGCAGGAACAAAACTTTAACTGCTACATTTTTAAAGTTAGTCAAGCTACAGCATCAGCAAAATATTTTCAGTTAATCCATTTAGCTTGAAGGTTTTAAAAGAAGTAAAGTGTTTTTCCAGAAACACAATTTCAGCCCACCTATCTCCACCTCTTTTCAGACTGATTGGTTGATGTTTCATGACGTGTGTTAGCCCATCCTCTATTTTCCATATTACATCATGTGACTGCCGTTCCCAAAACATCCTTTTGTTATTGAAAACCCCTTGTGCAAATAAAACTGTTTCTCACAGACTTCCAGCTTGTTAACTAACTTTGTTTTGACTAACACACACCTGTGGAGCTGGGTGTTGTGAATCTAGCCTCAGAAAACAGATTTTCTCAGCAAGGAAAAATACAGACACACATCTTTACATTTCAACATTTTAACATTGACTATATATCCCATCAAAACCTGACAATCCCCTCCTGAAATGTATGATGTGTGTATGTTGCACACTAAACTAAAACTGTTACAAAACTAACTTAGCATGATGGCTAGGTCTAAACTTAAGACATGTCAAGTAGATGTGACATCTGTTCATGTCTATCAATGGTCAATGCCTTTGTCAAGATGTCTGCTTGATTGTGTTTTGATTCAATGTATTGTAGACTCACAATTCTATTCTGTACCATTTCTCTGACATTCTGATACCTCACACCAATGTACTTCGTTCTGCACTTCAGGTTTTCAGCTTCAGCCATTGCGATGTATGTTTGAGAATCCTCATTTATCACCACTGGATCAATATATTCTTCATTCAGATCTTTTAACAACTGTCTAATCCATTCAATCTCATTAACTAACTCAGAAAAGGCACTGAACTCGGCTTCTCCTATACTTTGTGCTACGTATCCCTGTTTTCTATTTCTCCAAACAATTGCGCTTTCTCTAAACTTAATCAACAATCCTGTCACTGACTTTCTATCTTGTAGTTCAGAAGCAAACGAACTGTCAACAAAACATTTAAGTCCAGCTCGACTGTTTTGCAACTTTAATTTCCTGTCCATGCTATCCTACAAATACCTCAACAAATGTTTTACTGCTGTCCAGTCTTCCACTGTAGGACAATTTGTTTTTCTTCCAAGTATCCCAATGGCAAAAGAAATGTCTGGCCTCGAATTATTAGCAATAAACACCAAACTCCCAACAAAACTCTTATACATTTCTGAATTTTCAAACTCTTTAGTCCCTTTACTATTTACATAACCAACTGACATTGGACTCTTCACTATTTTTGTATCTTGTAATCCACACTTCTCAATCAAACTCTGATTTTTTTTCTGTTGACTCAACAAACAACTCCCATCTTCATTCCACTCAACATCAATTCCCAGATAAGACCTTAAAACGCCAAGATCTTTGACACTAAATTTCTGTGACAATTCCTTTCTTACTGTCTGAATCTCTTGTTTTGAATTTGCTGCCACACACAAGTCATCTATATAAATCACCAAGATCACATCTTTTGTGTAAACACACGCGTCAGCTATACTGCATTTGTAACCTAGCTTCACCAGCTCATCATGTATGTAAAGATTCCAGCTTTTGGCACTCTGTTTTAAACCATATAAAGCTTTCTTTAACTTGTACACCTTTTTGTCACTATCCTGTTGAAAACCCAAAGGTTGTTCCATGAAAACAGTTTTCTCAAGACTTGCATTTAAGTATGCAGTCTCAAAATCAAAATGATGTACCAACAGGCCTCTCCTTGCCGCCAAAGCCAACACCAATCTCAAACTCTCAGGCTTTGCTGTTGGAGAAAAAGTTTTGTCAAAATTCTCAAACCTCTGCTGTGTAAACCCTTTAGCCACCAATCTGGCCTTGTATCTCTGACTACCATCCGGCATCAGCTTCCTCTTGTAAACCCATTTGTAACCTATCACCTTGTGATTTGTAGGTCTGTCAACAATTTTAAACACTTTTTTGTCTATCAAAGACTTGAACTCCTGCTCCATTGAAGACTCCCATTTTATCTTCTCTTTATCACAACAATCTTGTACTTCTTTGTAACTCTTAGGCTCCTCTACCACAACTGTACAAGCTTTAGCTTCCTGCACCTTAAAATGATCTGGAGGTTTCCTAACTCTAGTGGTCCTCCTTAAAACTATTTTTTTTTTGTCTTTCCTTCATCATCTTCAGTATCTGTGCTTGACTGTGCCTCCCTGTCTCTGTGTCTCTTTGTTTCTGTCATTCTAGGTGCTGGTGGATGTGTGTGTGACAACTTGTCTGATGTACTAGCCTCACCTTTTGAAGAATCTGACTCTTGTTTCACTGCCCCTCCATTTTTGACAGGTGGTTCTGTCTGTGTTTCTAACTGACCCAATCTAAAAAACACTTCTTTGTTTGAATGAATGTTGTCTCACCCAGAATTTTTCTCAAAGTTCGCGCTCCTTGAAAAAAGAATTTCTCTTTCACCCAGGTAAAACCTGTAACTATTCCCTGAATAACCCACACACATTAAACGTCTCCATTTGGGCTGACCTTTCTTTCTGAAAGCTGTAGGTACATACACATTTGCATACTGCCCAAACACTCTAAGATATTTTAAATTGGGTGGTCTCTTGTGAAGCATGTGTCAAAAAATTAGCTGTGAGAATTGTTTCCCCCCAAAGGTGCTCAGGAGCATTTGCATCTAGCATCATACAATCTTTTATTTGTTTCAAAATGGCAATCATTCGTTCAGCAAGCCCGTCCTCCAGAGGACAAGCCGGATTAGTAGTAAAATGCCTAATTCACTTCTTTCTCAACCAATTGGTCAAGTTGTGAGACAAGAATTCTCTTCCCCTGTCTGTGACCAAAGTTCCCACTTTGTAGTCAAACTGTCTATCATGTTCACCCATTCCTTGAATCTCTTTCCTGCTTCACCCTTTTCTTTCAAAAGAATCACATAGGAAAATGTTGTGAAGCGATCTACAATCACCATGAAGTATTTGCTGCCCCCTAGCGTCAGGGATATTGGCCCAGCTATGTCACAATGCAAAAATTCAAATGGTCTTTTGGCTTTAAGTTTTGTTCGTTTTGTCACAGGATAAGCCTTCAGCTTAATCTTGCTGTAAACTGAGCACTCTAAGTGATTTGAGCATGGTGACATCTTAAACTCAGGACAAATTTTCTCCAAATTCAAAAGATTTAGAAAACCAACATGACCCATCACTCTGTGATAATAGTGAATGCAATTTGAATGCAAAGGTTCATTTTGTGCAATTGCACAACTTTCTCTATTAATCATGTAATACAACTTGTCTTTCTTAATGGCTTTAGCACAAATCTCACCATCTTTAAAAATTAAGCATTCACCCCCCTCAAAACTCAATTTGTACCCATCTGTGGTCAAAGTAGACACACTAACTAAACAGTTTTGCAAGTTAGGTATATATAAGACATTTTCAAAATTTTTACCAAAACTAGGAATGCAAACAGTTCCCATTTCTTGAATCTTCTGGGCTGTCCCATCTGCCAGGGCAACAGAAGTAACATTTGCTGGCTTTCTGTTCTGGAACAGTTCAATGTTGTTTGCCATGTGGGTGGTGCACCCAGAATTGAGAAGCCAGGTGCTGGGTGGCTGAATTTGAGTCACACTGTCACAGCTTTGGGTCACAGCAACAGTTCTTTTGTTAGCGTTGTTTCCCTTTTGGCCACCAGGGGGAAGTGGCTGCTGCTGCTGCTGCTGTCCTCTCCTGCTATCTGCTGCCAGCTTTCTACAGTCCTTTCTTAAATGTCCCATTTTCTTGCAATAATAGCACATCTTGCCTTTTAAAACTGCTGCTTTTTCAGTTAGCATCTCTCTGAGAACTCCCTCTGTGGCATTTGGAGGTCTTGCAGCTGCAGGTCCCTGCTTCCGCTGCTTTGCTTCAAATCTCCTCCTTTGAGACTCCTCCAAAATTCTACTGCACACTAATTCCATAGTCAATTGTGTTCCCGGGAGGCCCTGAAGGCCGAGCAGAATATTATCATAGCTCTCATTTAAAGAACCTAACAGAATGTAAATGTTTAGATTTTCTTCTAAATTTACACCCCTTGCTTGAACCTGAGCAAACAGCTCTCTCATTTGGTCTAAGTGACCTTCAGCTGAATCTTTGTCTTTCATTTTGCATGAAAACAGCCTCTTTGCCCACATCATTTTGGCTAAATCTGAAGATGACTGGTGAATCTGTGCCAAAGTGTCCCAAATTTGCTTTCCAGACGTTAAATCCTTTACATGGTTCAATTGTCCCTCAGAAAAAAAGGAGAAGGAGAGTTGCCACGGCTTTGGAATTACTCTCTATCTCAGCTGCAGTTGGATTTTGAGAAGGACCTGTCTGTACAATTTGCCAAAGGTTTTCTCTGGTCAAAAGGGCCTTTGCATAGATATTCCACAATGGGTAGTTGTCTGATGTTAATTTGGGGAATTTTGACATCTCAATTTTTAATTTTTCTCCTTTTATTCAGGCACAAGCCTTGAAAACTGCTTGCCCCTCTCAGCTGCTTTTCCAGGACGCTGTGTCTTTAAAAATGCAGCCTTAAACCAACCGGTTAAACTGTGCTGCCTTCCTTCCAGCTTAACAGCTCAAACAGAGACAGTCTTTTGAAATTTATAGCCTTCAGATAAGGATGGTTTTACTTACAGCCTTTCCATTGCTTGCTGGCCATAAATCAGGCTTGGAATTCCAGCGTGTCTGTGTTCCACTTCCAGCCTCCCTGCTGTTCCAGCCGACTTCTGGCCTGAGCAGGCAAAGATGAGAGAGAGAGGAGAAAAAAACACTCCTGCCTTTAAAATCAGAGGTCAATGGATCGAAACCATCCTCTGCTACCACTTGTTGAATTGTGATGATGATGGATGTACAGCAAACAGTCCATGAAGCCAAGTCACCAAGACCCAGGCAGCTTCATCAAGTCCATCTTGTTTTATTGCTAAAATCAGCATGAGCAAAAACTAATAATAATAATAATAATAATAATAATAATAATAATAATAGCATTTTCACTTTAGCTAGAATGGATAAGCAGGAACAAAACTTTAACTGCTACATTTTTAAAGTTAGTCAAGCTACAGCATCAGCAAAATATTTTCAGTTAATCCATTTAGCTTGAAGGTTTTAAAAGAAGTAAAGTGTTTTTCCAGAAACACAATTTCAGCCCACATATCTCCACCTCTTTTCAGACTGATTGGTTGATGTTTCATGATGTGTATTAGCCCATCCTCTATTTTCCATATTACATCATGTGACTGCCATTCCCAAAACATCCTTTTGTTATTAAAAAAAACCCCTTGTGTAAATAAAACTGTTTCTCACAGACTTCCAGCTTGTTAACTAACTTTGTTTTGACTAACACACACCTATAGAGCTGGGTGTTGTGAATCTAGCCTCAGAAAACAGATTTTCTCAACAAGGAAAAATACAGACACACATCTTTACATTTCAACATTTTAACATTGACTATATATCCTATCAAAACCTGACAATTTTTGCCACTCCTTTTTGGGTCAGAAAAATGCTGGATCAGGGCCAGGGCATGCAGTTGCCACAGCCCCAATCTGGCAGTCAAAGGAGCACTGGCAATCCACTCCTTTGGGGCGATCTGTTTAGCCCCTATGTTTCCATGTGGTCACCATAACCTGAGACGTAACTTGAAAATTCAACTCTCCATATCCATGGTTTCCACATCCACAGATTCAAGCATCCATGGCTTGAAAAGTGTTTAAAAATTCCAACAACCAAATATTGATTTTGCCATTTTATATATGGGACACCATTTTACTATGCTATTTATATAGTAGGCATCAGCGATGCATCTGTTGAGCATCAACAGATTTTGATATCCACTGAGGGTCGTAGAACAAAACCCCAGCAGGTTCCAAGGGCCCACTTAACACACCTTTGATGTTCCTGAACATTGTTTCCTCCTCTTATTTCTCAATATTCCTTTCTTAATTACAGTCTGCTCATCATTTAAATGCTGTTTGCTTACAAAGCTTTAATATGTGAACATCAAGCTTTTCAAGGTTTCATAATTTAGTAACATTGTGATCGGTTTTGATATTTCTCCCATAGAATTTCTATAATATAAAAACTGTAACCTGCAACTTCATAAAATCATAGAATCATAGAGTTGGAAGAAATGATAAGGGCCATCCAGTCCAACCACCTGACATGCAGGAACACAGAACCAAGGCATCCCCAACAGATGGCCATCCATCCTCTTTTTAAAAACCTCCAAAGAAGGAGACTCCACCACACTCTGAGGGAGTGTGTTCCACTGTTGAACAGCTCTCACTGTCAGGAAGTTCCTCCTGATGTTAGGTGAAATCTTTTTTCCTGTAGCTTGCATTCATTGTTCTGGGTCTTATTATTTGGAGCAACAGAAAACAAGCTTGCTCCATCCTCAATATGACACCCTTCAAATATTTAAACAGGTGATCATATCACCTCTTAACCTTCTCTTCTCCTGGCTAAACATACCCAGTTCTCTAAATCTCTCCTCATAGGCCATGATTTCCAGACCCTTCACCATTTTGGTCTCCCTCATTTGGACACGCTCCATCTTGTTTATTTCCCATGTTCTGTGCATTAGTGTAGAGACTTCTAAGACCATGGGTCCTCCCTACTAGCTGCCTGTATAAAAAGAACCTTCCATCCCACTGTTGGGTCCTTGCATTATTTGCCTTGTTCCATCTATGACAGTTTGACTATTATCTCCAGCCCTTGATGAACCCCTATCTTCCAAAATACTATCTTCTCCCCCCACATACTCAATTTAAAGCCCTCCTGATCAAATTTTTGAGACTGTTGGCAAAAAATCTTTTCTACCAACTGGTATGAGGTGCAACCCATCCCTTGCCAGAAGTCCTCTCTCCTGAAACTGCAGGCCATGATCCAAGAACCCAAATCATTCTTAGTAGCACCATCTGTGAGCCAGTTGTCCACATCCACTATTTTCCTCTCCTTTCAACTATGCCCTTCAACTGGGAAAGAAGATGAGATGACAACCTTTGAATCCAGCTCTTTCAGCTTCCTACCCAGATCATATTTATATATAAATTAGAATGTTCTATGGGAAAGAATAGCACTCTCTCTCTTTTTCTATCTCATTTTCTGGTCCAATCCACACTGCAGAAATAATCCAGTTTGACACCACTTTAATGCCCTGGATCAACTCTAGGAAATTCTGAGAACTGTAGTTCTGTGTGACATTTAGCCTTCTCTATCAGAGAACTTGGTGCCAAAATGAACTACAATTCCCAGGATTTTATAGCACTGAGCCAGTTAATACCATGTCAAATTGGATTATTTCTGCAGTGTGGATTGGATCTCTCTCTCTCTCTCTCAGCACTACAGTTTTTCACCTTATCATCCATGGAACAGTTTGCTTCAGAAAAGACCGGCTTGAGGGAGGGGAAATGTACTGTAAGAGAAAAGATTCTGCTTTGAAAATGAGGTTTAACATTCAGAGGTCATATATATATGAGTAACATAACTCTATATGCTTTCAACTCAGCTTTAATAAGTAAGGTACATGCCTGCACTTGTGAATCTTCCCTGGACAGGCCAATGCTTTGACAAGCATTCACAGAAGACCAAAAAAGAAAAAGGATTTTTAAAGTACTCAAAAGCATATCTCCTGAAGGGCAGCTGCAGTCTTATGTTTGTCCCATGTGGTATTCCACCTACATTTCTGGGCTTTGAATTCAGAGATATCTTTTTCAATGCTGAGGCCTTTCTGCTATGCTGCAGAAAGCAACCACACAGATTAAATGCTGTATTTCAAAATGGCTGTTTGTCAAGCAATATGCTGCTGCCTTTCACTCTGTTTATATTCCTCTAGTGGCACATAGCTTGGTGGCTGCACAAAGAGAAGTGTGATTAGAGGGAAAATACCCAATTAAGAAAGAAGGTTAAAGCAGAGCAGAAAGCAATAAACAAAGAAGAGAACACAGAATCATCAAGGTCACTCATGAAAGGATTCCTGGAGAGGCCCAATGACAAAGACTGTTTCTCAAGCTAATGAAAATGCTTATGAATAAACGGAGGGAGATGGCTATCATAAGCCAGCTGAAGGAAAGAGAAAACACAATGTGAGCCTGCATCTGAAAACTGAGCTCTGGCACATGACAATGAAGTATATTGACTGAACTCTTGGAAGAACATTATTTTCCTATGGTAACCTTTCATATAATTGTTTGGGGCTGGTGGGGAGGGACAGGGATATAGATATGGGTAGATAAAAAGGGGTATTACTCCTTAAATAAAATTTCTGCCTACTAAAAAAAACCCTAAAGTATTTTCTTACACCCACATTTCAACCATGGAAGTTGACTTACAACTTAAGCTGAGCATCTAGAAATACAGATTAGGCATGTAAAGGAAAGAGGCAGCTAACGTTACCAACTTGGGGACCAAAGGAACTTTTTATGGGCTGGTAAAATTCTTATAGGGCAACAATGTCCTCATTTTGCTTATCTTGAAGCTAAAGATCATGGGTGGAGTACAGTAGAGTATATACATTTTTAGTTATTTCGCTTCCTTCCCACTGAAATGTAAGTTAAGACCAGGATCCATAGAAATGTGCAACTAGACATCCAAGTGAGGTTTGGATTTTGGTTTTTTAAGGAACAGTCAAACCCTCAGATTTCAGACCATGCTACTCACTGGTGTGGACCAGTATTTGGCTGCCAAGTCATCTGGAGAGTTTTTAGAACAAAAAGAAACAATGTTGGTAGATACAAATGGTGCTTTTCCCTGAAACCCTCGGAGGAAATTGCTGGTGCCCTACATCAGATAAGTGTTGCAGGCCTGTGCTAATTTGGTTACAAGCCTTGAGCCCTAGAAATGCAAATATTAGGGTGTTTATAACATATAAAGTAAAACATATAAACAGAAACCTCTGTGTATTGTAGAATTTATTAAGCAGTGAAAAACACAGGCTGAATGGAGTGGCTTCTGGTCATTTTGGAAGTGTGTGATTAGATGACACATGCCTCTAAAGTGTCTGGAAGCCTCACTAAACCCACACTCTGGTTCTTTGGATGAGAGCAAAAAGGAGCTGGGATAAACCAACTCTTGGAGGTGCTGGTTAGCCCCTGTGGTTAGCCCCTGTGTGGATGGGCCACCTTGGGAGTGGACTGTGCAGACAGTTGGCTTCCGATCTGCTTCTGGCTGGACTTGGACCACTCTTTTGTGCCTGTCTGCCCCATTAATAATAATAATCATAAAATTTATTTTTATCCCGCCCCTTTGCAGTGCAATCGGGGCGGCTTACACATTAAAAAACATCCAATACAACAATTCCCTAACCCACCCTCCCCTTAAAAAAGTATTAAACTAGTCAATTTTTAAAACACAAGATACAATAAAATCAAATCATACAAAGAGGAGTAACACAGCAGGTTAAGTAGTTTGATGGCCACTCCGGGGGTTGGTGGCTGAATCCTAGGACTGGGAAAGCTAGTCAGGGAAGGCCTGCTGGAAGAGATCCATCTTGACAGCTTTTTTGAAGTGGTCTAGAGTGGTAATGAGACGGATCTCATCCGGCAAGCCATTCCATAATCTGGGAGGGACGGCAGAGAAGGCCCTCTGGGAGGTCACCGACAGCCTAGTTTTCATTGGCTGTAGCAGATTCCTCCCAGAGGACTGAAGTGCATGGGGAGGATCATATGGAAGGAGACGGTCCAGGAGATAAGTTGGACCCAAGCCATGTAGGGCTTTAAAGGTCATAACTAACACCTTATACTGTGCCCAGAAACTGATAGGCAGCCAGTGGAGAGATTTAAGCACAGGTGTTATGTGCTCTCCCCTAGAGATACGGGTAACCAACCTGGCTGCCATGTTCTGAACTAATTGAAGTTTCCAGTGGGGTGGACAGTGGTTCTTAATTCAGCCTTGATCAGGAAATGATCCATTCATGACACTGCAGAGGTTTTTTAATAACCTCCGCCCACGGATATTCCTGTTCCGTACTGAAGATCGCATTGAGGGTATGACCCGCACAATAAGTAGGCCCAGTGACCAATTGGAATAGGCCCATGTTTGTCATGGATTCCATGAAGTCCCGAGCCGCACTTGTTAGATTCGACAATCTGGTCTCGAATGGAATGTTGAACTCGCCCAAAACTAGAAGTCTGGGTGACTCCAACAGCAACTCTTAGAACACCTATGTCAGCTCAGTTAGGGAGTCTGCTAGACAATGGGGTGGTCGGTATACCAGCAGAATCCCCAAACTATCCTTGGTCCTCAGGTTTAGGTACATACACTCGAAGTGGACTGTATTCTGGACAGGTATCCTGGTCAAGGTAAGGTTGTTCTTGTGAACCAGAGCCACTCCACACACACACACCACCCACTTCCCCTTACCTGCTCACTAACAGAGTACCTGGCCAGGAGGGCCTGTGTCCAGGTTATAGCACTGTCGTCTCCCCGCCAGGTCTCTGTAAAGCAAGTCAGGTCAGCATTCTCATCTAAGAGAAGGTCATAGATGATGTAAGTTTTGTTTTTTACCAACTTGGCATTGCAAAGGAGCAAGGTAAGGTTCTGTGGAATGATTGGTACATTCTCAGGTCCATTCCAGGAAACAGGGTGAACTGAAAGCGGGATAGCTTTCAAACATCAATCCCGCCTTCTTTTGTAACAGCTCTTCACTCTGTTCCCACCATGCCTTCCTCTCCCCCTCATAACCTCAATTTCTGCTCCCAGATCATTCCTGGCCACTACAAGAAGTGATGGTGTTTGTGGCAAACTGAATGGCCTCCTCTCTTCCAGCAGCACCGCTGTAGGTGGTGATGGTGTTGGTGTTGGTGGGAGACTGAGTGTCCTCCTTGCCGGCTCCCCCCGTCAATGCCAGTGAAGAATTGAGTTGGGTTTTAAGGCCTCCACCCAGGACCAGGTCTGGCCCCTCTGCCTGCTGCTGCGCTGCCACCAGGTGGGAACTGGGCGGGCTTGAAGCTTCCACTTGGAGCTGGCTATGGCTGTTGCTGTGCTGGGTTTTTTTCCTCTCTCCTCCTCCTCTTCGCCTGCTGGGAGGGCTAGGAGGACAGGCGGACGGTTTTTAAGCTGCCACGCCAGGTTCTTCTTCTCTCTTTCCCCTCTTTGGCTGCTAGGAGGGCTAGGAGAGTGGTCAGGCAGTTTTGGGGCTGCCACGCCGGGTTCTTCCTCTCTCCTCCTCCTCTTCAGCTGCTGGGAGGGCTAGGTGGGCGGGCGGGTGGTTGCTTACATTTTTCAATAATAACAACAAAGTTCCTCTGTATATTAGCTATAGAGCAGCATGCCAAAGCGATGCAGTTGGTATCAATATTTAGCCCTTATGAAAGTGTAATATCTGTCTTGCCATATGCTGAAATGTAGTGAATGGTGATCCCTTATATGCAGTGTTCCTAGTCATGGAAATGTCTACATTTATCCATAAAGGAAGTGTGCATATCTATGACTGCAATATTATAAATAGTTTGAAAATGTAACAGTCTGTTTATTCTCCCACATAAATAGCCCAAGATTCTAATGCTAAAGTGGAATGCTGATGTCAACTCTGCCTGTCTGTTTTTCACTGGAGTCGCAAATTGGATGCCCAGACAGCCAGGTGATAAAAGGGATCCCAGTCAGATACAGATTAGCTGACAAATGGCAAAGGGCCCTCAATCCCTTAGTCTGAAGAGCAAAGGGTAGGAAAACTACACCTGTCTCAAAAGTTTAAGCAGCTCTTTCTTTGGGGACTTTTAGGCATTTTTAGTGACATTTTTAAGCTTTCTGTCTTATTTTTATCCAGAAACAAATAACAGCAAAAAGAAAGAAAGAAAACAAAAAGAAATCAGGAATTAGCAATGCAACAAATTTTAATAGAATTTTAATGAGTAACAATAAATTAAATGCAAGACACTGCAATGAGTTATTATTCTTATTGGTATTATTATGCTATATTGTACAATGTAAGTGACAATCAAATAAATGAACATTTTAAAAGTCTGACATATAGAAACGTAACGAAGAAAAAGAAAAATATTAATATTAATACTAAAATATTAAATATTTATAAATTAATGAATATCAAATATTAATCATTAATGGGAGTTTTAATAAATAAGTTTCCATAGTAAAGTGTATGTACAGGTTGTAAAATGTCATATAATAATTAAAGTAGAATGTAACTATGTGATCTCATGTAACACCATGTCCTTGGTGGAAGCCCAGTGTTTGCATCTACCTGGACACATGAGTGAATGCCTGTGCAATTTTTTACAGAAATCTGACAGCCTGACATTTATGCAAATATTCGGACTACTTCTATATTATTGTAGAAAATCAGTAGGCTGGGATAATTTTGAACACTAAAAAAGGGTCTTTTCCTTGACCATGATATATAGATAGATAGATAGATAGATAGATAGATAGACAGACACACACACACACACACACACACTCACATGCACACACACACATACACACACACTTGCTGATTCAAAAAGATTCTGAATGCAAAACTGAATAATAACAGCTTTACTTTTGCACATTCTTTTAATTCACCCTGTGGATGGATGGATAGACAGACAGACAGACAGACAGACATGAAAACAAGACAAAAATCAAGTGTCATATTTCAGGATATTTTTCTCCTAACAGGAGAGAGGTTTTTGCCCTAACAGAGTTTAATTATCAACATCTTTTCTGTTTCTCATGAAATGATTAAATAATGTCATTTAAGAACTTCAAGAGGCTCATCTAGGCAGGGCAAATGTGTCAGGACTTGGCAGTTGTTGCTTTATATAACACTTCTATTTTTGAAATATCCAGAACATTTTGCTGATCATGGAGTGTTTTTAGCTCCCTCCTTCTTTTCTAGTATTTTGATTCTAGCCTAAGGGTGACTGGTTTTTAATAATAATAATAATAATAATAATAATAATAATAATAATAATTGTTATTATTATTTGTATACCGCCCTATGGCGAACCAATCCGGGCGGTTGACAACAGTAAATAACAAGAATAAAATATAACATTAAACAAATTTTTGTTTGTTTGTTTCAAAATGCCAAATAAATTTATTTAGGCTTTTGCCCTCTCATAGGACATTACCATATGAGCAGAAAGAAAACAGAAGCATACCAGTTTGTCAGGAGCCATTATCACACATCTTCTCAATCATGTGACTGGGGCTGCTTCTGCCATTGTGCTCACTTCCTAACTCCCTTTGAAGACCACATCCCTGCCCTATGTCCTACCTAGCATGCCATTCAGTTTCAATTTTTATTTATTTTTAATTTCACTTTTTCATGCAATTCTGGAGCTCTGCTACTGTAATTTAAAGTTGTTGTTTTTTAAAAAAGAAAATAAAAGAAATGGGGGAAAAGATTAAAGAAAATAAAACCTGCTTGGGAATTGTGAGGAAGAAGGGTTCACAGGGAAATGAGGAGACACAGATGCCACATGACTGCCCATATTGCAACTGTCCTGACAGCAACATTTTGCACCTTTAACATATCTCAAGGGGTAAGACAAGGCTGTCCAATCTCGCCACTGCTTTTTTTGATAATTATAGAGCTACTTAATAATAGGATAAGAAAACACATAAAGGGCCTCAAAATAAAGGGGTCAGAATTCAAAATAAAAGCTTATGCCGACGATGTAATAATTTTCCTGGAAGACCCCTTAGGTAGCATTGAGATGGTAATGTCCACACTGGAAGAATTTGGAAAACGAACAGGTTTCAAATTAAACAAAGATAAATCGGTTATCATCACTAAAAATATGACAAGCAAAGAAGAAGAGAAACTAATGCAGAACACACAATGTAAGCTTGTTAAGAGAGCAAAATATCTAGGTATACACATATCTAATAGAAACACAGAATTATTTGATTTAAATTACGGAAAAATGTGGAATGAAGTTAAAAAATAACTTGTAAGATGGGCAAGATTAAAAGTTTCACTTTATGGAAGAATTGCTGCAGTTAAAATGTTTGTGCTGCCTAAGTTTATCTTCCTTTTTGCTAATTTGCCAATCATTTACAACACCAAACCCTTCTCAAAGTGGAATCAAAAACTAAAAAGATTTATATGGGAAGGGAAAAAGCTTCATATTAAATGGCAAATTTTGATAGACAAAAAAGAAAATGGTAGTTGTGACTTGCTGGACTTGGAGCTATACTTTCAAGCAAGAGCACTAACATGGATCCAAGACTGGATAAAGGTTAGAGATGCAAGACTACTAGATTTGGAGGGCCATGATCTAAGGTTTGGCTGGCACGCATACCTTTGGTATGACAAAGCTAAAGTACATCAAGGCTTTATCCATCACATATTAAGAAGAACACTGTTGAAAATGTGGGAGAAGACAAAGGTAAACTTTTATCAGGGATTACCAGGATGGATGTCCCCACAAGAAGCCATGTTGAGCAGATTTAGACCCTCAAAGAATTGGCTCAAATATGATGATATTACAATACAAGACAGTAGAAATGGATCTATAGTGCTAAAAGATCTAGGAGGCATTCAGATGATGGACCCAGGATTTACATGGTTTCATTATTACCAGCTACAAGCCATATTTAAAAATGATCTAAGACATCAAGGAATTTATTTTCACAAAAATGAAATAGATAATATCTTGTATGCAGAAAAATCAAAGCAAATTGCTAGTTTGTATAAAGCATTTCTACAAAGAAAGCTGGAAGATGATGTAGTTAGAGACCACATGATACAATGGGCCAAAGATTTAGGCAAAGAAATTCCTCTAGAAGCATGGACCAAAGCTAGGAAGGATACATATAAATTTACAGGTAACCAATTGATGCGAGAAAATTACTTCAAAATGGAAACTAGATGGCATCTCACCCCAGCCAGACTAGCAAAAATGTATAAAAATAACAAATCTACCTGTTGGAAGTGTCATAAAGAGTATGGGTCATGGTTCCACATGTGGTGGACTTGTCCTAGTGTTGCAAAATTCTGGGGAAACATACATGAAAAGGTATGTGAAATTTTAATGCTGTCATTTGATTGTACTCCGGAAATATATTTGCTTAACATGGTACAGGGAATAAGGGATATGGAAAGGAAAGGAAAGGAGACATTTATGGAAGATTCTCCTATTCATGATAACAATAGCTAGAACATTAATTGCTAGCAATTGGAAATTGGAAGAAACTCCCAATACTGAAACTTGGCTGTATAGACTGATTGATATAGCGGAACTGGACAAAAAAATGGAACTAGTAGAAGGGAAAATAAGTAATGAGATGAATGAAAAATGAAGGCCCCTACACATATATTGTGAAGAAATTTGGAAGATTAGTATAAAAGTAAAGTATGGGGGGGGGGGGACAACATATAAAGGAAAATGACATGCTATAACAGAAACAATGTTTGAGACACTAGATGAATTTTATAATTAATATAGAAGTTGTGAAATATATGTTTAATAAAAGCAACATATAGACAGGTTATGCTACTGATACTCTTAAAAGAAATAAGGGATTAATTATAATCTCTAAGAAATAAAGAAGATATTAATTACATAGAACAGAGCAAGGTGATAGAAGTTAACATATATCTCGGTTAGTAGTAGAAGTATAGTCTTTCTTTTTCTTTTTTCTCTCTTCTTTTTTGGGGGGGAGAAGTTAATTATTATAATTAAAGCTAAATAGATAAGAGGGGCTTGCAGTTATTGTATGTATATAATTTTGCTGTTCTCTTATATGTAAAAAGTTTTTTTCTCTAAGCTATGTAATAAAAATTTGTTATAATAATAATAAAAAAAAGCTGTGTGATAAAGTCCTTAGTCTTCCCCAGATGCTGAATGGAAGGGAGATGAGGAGCAACTACTGGGTGCCTCCCAGTCTCCCTTATTCCTCTGACCTCTCCCTCTTCCCCTTTTGATCCCTTTTTTTTTCATTCTCCCCTCCCAACTATCACCCTCCCTCCCTCCCTCCCCCTTCCTCCCTCCCTCCCCCTTCCTCCTTGCAAGGCTGTAATCCCATTCACTGACAAGTTAATTGCATTTAAGGAGCACAACTAGGCATCTTGTGGGGAAAGAGGACCATTTGGATGTGGAATTAGACAAAAAACAAAAAAACAAAAAACAGCAGCAAGCAATTCAGTTTGGTACAAAACTGATTTGGGTCCATTTGCAATTCTGGAGAAATCCTGTTGGGAAAATACTATGCTTTGTTTCTCATTGTTTCATCAGATCATCCCTATGGAATTGGGACTATATGAGTAGAAATCTGCCTTATACTGAGCAACACTATTTCACCTAGTAATAATAATAATAATAATAATAATAATAATAATAATAATAATTTTTATTTCTATACCGCCCTATGGGGAACCAATCTAGGCGGTTTACAACAGTTAAAAGAAAAACAAAGATAAAGCAGTATATTCCCTCCCCCCTTAAAACATTATTAAATCAGATATCAATTAAAACAATAACAGATTCATTAAATATAAAATTTAAATACAAACCTATAAAAACAAAAAACAAACAAACAAAAGAAAAACACCCCACCACTTGTTAAAATTAATGTTGTAGGAGTGTTGAAAAACAGTCCTTTAAAACTAAACATCCAAACCTGGAACTTTCAGCAAGCTTCTTTATTGTAAAAGAACAAAAGCAAAAACAAATAATAATAATAATAATAATAATAATAATAATAATAATAATAATAATAATAATAACATCTTCACTTTAGCCAAAGATGGCTAAGCAGGAATAAAAGCTATTTGCTACATGATTCAAGATGTGTTAGTAGCATCATCAAAAGAATGGTTTTAATTAGTTCATTACAGTTCAAAAGTCAAAAAGCAAGTGAAGAACTTTCAGATTCCCAGCCCTCAGCCCTCCAAATCTCCACCCTTCTGGGTGTAGCCTATACAAGCTGATTGGATGACAATACATGACGTGTTCTAGTCCAACCCTTAATTACAATAACAAATCATGTGACTACATTTCCCATAACAATATTGTGTTGACAAAAAACCTTAATATAAACAAAACCTCTTTCCCATAGAATGGAGTCTTGTTAGCTTCTTGTTTTGGCTAAATCACACCTGGGGCTGATAACTGTGAATCTAGCTCTCAGAAAAACAACTTTCCACAGCATGGAAAAAATACAGACACACATCTTTTACATTTCAACATTTTTAACATTGACTCTATATCCCATTTAAACCTAACACCACTTCCATTTCTTGGGGCTATAGAGGCACTGTAAAGGGAGAGAGGAGGAGAGATCCTGAGGCCAGGATATTTAGTCCTAGGAGTCTTCTCCTCAGCCCTACAGCTGGTGTTGCTGCTGTGCTGCTGAGGGTTGCCTTTTTTAAAGGCACCAGGAGATGGAGGGCGGTCCCAAGGGTCCCTGGAGTCTTCTCCTCAGCCCTACAGCTGAGTATTATTAACACTGGCTGACTGCTGCTTTCTAGAGTTTCAGAAATGAGATGAACATCAGGGATCTGGCACTTTGGGAAGTGGTTAACCTTTCCACCCATAGTTTCTTCTCTTATGCTTATTAATCAGAAGTCTAAATGGTTGGGGAGGGGCAGTATGGACACAGTTTTTCTTTTATTTTCTCTGAGGCAAATAACAGATTCAGTGGAAACACAGTGGGATATCATGGCCCAGAGGAACAAGAAACAAGAT
Organism: Phrynosoma blainvillii; assembly: GCA_026167975.1. Classification (NCBI taxonomy): domain Eukaryota; kingdom Metazoa; phylum Chordata; class Lepidosauria; order Squamata; family Phrynosomatidae; genus Phrynosoma; species Phrynosoma blainvillii. Next base: position 288,160,712 of record JANUYF010000003.1, read on the forward strand.
TGATCCAGTCAGAATTCTTTTATTCACCATGTTTTGTTGGGTTATCATGTTAACTGTTGATTTTTCTTGTCAAGATGGCATAAAGCAAATTTCTAAGAAATGTGACAGGTTTGACATAAGACTATGAAATTGAAGAACAAAATCTATGCACCTTGAGAGCTCTTGTAATTTGAATGTTTATTATTTCTAGCTTTTAGAAAGTTAGTGCTTTGCTGAGCAGAAGTCAGCCTTGATTTTTATTCCCTCTGCCCATTATTTTCATAGTTGCTTTAAAGAAGCAACTTTGCAGTTGTGTGTGTATGTGTGTAAATTGTGGCAACTAATTATTACAGACTAACTTTGTCTTTGTCTGGACAAAATGTTTAGATGTCTATGGAAAGAAAATGGAGTTTTGGACTTTTTAACAGAGATGGCAAAATAATTTGAAAGAGAACTGAGCAATTGCATTTTCTCAATATGGGCAACCAAATTATATCTTCTACTGCCAAACTTCCTTTCCCTGTACCCTTGTCTTGTTAATTTCACACAGGGCTAGTCCCCACATAAGTGTATTATGCAAATGGCTGTGGATTTTTGCACATTTGCATCAACACATAATTGTCATCACTTCCCTGCCCAAGTCCATTCACCATCCCTCTGCCAAAAATGCCCAGCCATGTGAATCTATGTGAAGTGGACAAATGGCTATATGTTAGATAATGTGCATCCATGTGGATATGCATGGATACTCCAGTAAAAACTGTAATTCCTTTTTTTGCAGTTTGAGGAGTCCCCCATCCCCTGCAAAACCCTAATTTTATCAAATTGCGTGTGGAGGGATCACATCCTATTAGCAATAGCAAGTACATTTCTATACCACATTTCTATACTGCTAAATACAGAACTCAGTAGTGTATAAGTGGTTTACAATATGTAAGCTAATTGCCCTCAACAAGCTTGGGTACTCATTTTAGCAACCTCAGAAGGATGCAAGGCTGAGCAACCATGAACCCCTGGCTGGTATTGAACCCACAACCTTGTGGTTTGTGAGTGAGTGGCTGCAGTACTGTAAATATAAGTCTCATTCTACTAATTAATATACGTCTCATTCTACTGAGCCATAGAATGAGACATATACTAATTATATAGATAGGGTCTCCGACCAGGGATACTTTAGGCATTTCAGGTATTTTTTATAGAATTTTCATAATCTTTTAAACATGGTTGCTTGGGCTTGGGCTTTTGTGAGCTGAATTCCCAAACAGCCAGATGATCAAATGTTCCCCCCATTTAGCAATGCATGGAGGAAGAAATGATGTTAGATGCTATTCCTAACCAACTACTGTCAATTGATTGATCTACAGTATCTATGCCTCCTGAAGCATCTATGCAAATGTGAATTGCATGCATTAAATTCTGAGCAGACACCATCATCAATATAGGGATGTAAGAATAATGGACAATAGCCATGCTAATGTTCTGGAAACATATTGAGGGATAGTCCTGTTGGCCATGCAGCAAAATAAAATAACATACAAAATCCACATCCATAAAAGAGAGATATCTTTATTGGTCAACCAAAATGCACGAAATACATCATGCAAGCATTTGAAGCTCCACAGGCTTCTTCACTGGGCACAAGATGTTTCAAAAATAATATAGGAGAAGAAAAGTGGCAATGTTAGCATAACAGACCTACATTTTGTATCAGATATTGTTTCTATTGCAGTTCATTTGGTTTGAAGGGATCTCAATGCAGACAAAGGCCATCCCTCTCTCAGCCATGTGGGAACTGAGAAAAGTGACAGTAAAACTTAATCTCTATTAGCATCAGTTAAGTACCCCCTCTTGGCATCCAGAGTGTCTCTGTTGAAGCCACTGATCCCTTTCTTTGGGTCTGAGTATATGCTATCCTGCTTTCAGTGCTCATGTGGGCCAATCTCTGGGTCAGTGCGGGGATGAGCAGGTGTTCACACACCCATCTCCACACTGACCTAGGAACTGGAGCCACAAGCAATCCATTTGAGAAGCCTCCCAGTCACCTCATCTGATGTGGAAACAGGACACCTGGCTACACCCATGTGGTTAAATTACATATTGTTTTGAAACAATGGGGCATTGTTATTCTTCTTTTCCCTATTCATCTGTTAGACACCATCATGACTAAATTGTTTATGAATGTAGCTGATTTAAACAAAGATACTGTATTGCATCCAAGCCATTCTCTAAAGGTTTTCATCTATGTATCTACACCTATATTTTTATTTCTAATTATATGACAGGAATACATTTTCCTGCATTTTCTGGGGGGGGGGGGTGTTTTGATATTTGTATTTTCTTTTTAATACTTCTTTTATCCATAAAATTCTTAACATCCTCTTATAAATCAACATTTCAAATGCTTCCATTAAATGGCAGATTCTGTTAAAGTCCTTGACTGTGTGGTCCATGAATTTATAGTCATATGGAAAAATCAAGAATGCATAACACCATACAATGTATATTCCCAAGACTAATTTCATGTTTTTGTTGCATTTTTTTAAAAAAACCAACTCCAGCCCACCTCCAAGCTTTTTTATTGCATAATTGCTCTCATTTTGACCAGATTCCAACATCTTTCTATTCATCAATACCACACACTTATTCAGGATCTTTAACTATGGTCCAAAACACACTACAAAATAATTCAGTTTGAGACCACTTTAACTCAATGCTAGGAGATTCTAGGAACTGTTGTAAGACATTTAGCCTTCTCTGTCAGAGAACTTTGGTGCCACAATCAACTACAGTTCCCAGTATTCCTTAGCACTGATCCAGATCAGTTAAATGATCTCAAACTGGATTATTTCTGCAGTGGGTTTTGGACCTGTGTCTCTAGGGCTAATTGTGTAGTTACTAATTAGCATGAACTTGATTTTCTGAACATTTATTTTTAGATGATGCCTGGTATTTATTTCAGTGACTTTACTGAAAAGGCCATCTAAATGGTAATCTAGATGATCAGCTAGCAATAGTGTATTATTTCCATATCAAATTTGATTGATAACCTCCCTATTAAGGATAATGCCATCATTTGAACCAGCAAGTGCTTCTTTAAAGCTGATAAGAGCAAAAATAAAAAAATAAAAAAATAAAAGGCAAGAAAATACATCTTTGTACTTCTCATCATAGCAACATACCCAATTTTATCTGATCATCAACTTTACCTTCAGCTTTTTGTTGCATAATAAATGTTGTCACCATATTATGAGGCGAAATTAGATCTGTAGAACACAGTCATGATGTGTGTGAATTGTGTGACAAGGCCAGGACATCTGGTGATAAATGTCCTTGAAGAGACACATAATTGTCTATTGGACTACACCTGTAACTCTCTATGTATGATGCAATGTCTTATGACATGTACTGGAAGGTTTCATCAGCCAAGGGTATATAAGGCTGAACCTAATGTAAACAAGTGTGGGTTATAGTTATGGAGTCATGGAGAGTCAGTGCAGTTGGTGTCAGTGAGTATCTGTGAGAGTTATAATATAGCTCTGTGTTGCTGTAAGCTGCTAAGGAGGAGGTCAGAGTGTTTGCTTCCATCCTAGAACACTGTTCTGCATCTGTAAATAGCAACTCCTTATCCGCTGTAAATAAACCCTTCACCGTGAACTGTCTGGTTTCTGCTTCCTGATTTCTAAGTGTATCTCAATTTAGTAGAGATACTGAAAATCACATTCACATCTCAACCTCAGTGTGACAAAGGTTATGGGCCCAGGTGAGTTTGAGCTTGACACAGAGGAACCTGCTGTGTGGACTTTGTTTTAAGTTCTCTGGGGAAAATGCAAAGATGACAGCTAAAGAACATATGGGTGGAATTCCTTTTGATAAATAGCAGTAATTATTTAGCATGGGCCCAGAAAATTGATTTTTTTTTTCTAAAGAAGGAAAGTCAGTATATGGCAGTATATGACGGATCCACCACAGAGTTCTGGTGATGATGAAGTCAGACAAGAGGAAATTGTCCGTTTGTGGATTGGGCTTGCTGTAGAGAACTCCCAACTATTGTTGATTTGTAACTCATCCTCTGCAAAACACAGCTGGTATGTTTTGAGATAAACATATTTAAGAGACACTATCATATCGAATATTGCACTTACCAGGCAGCTGTACAGATCTCAGCTGAAAATGAGAGATAATGTGACTGTGCATTTGCAGAATATACAAGACTTGTTTGCTGATTTGGCAGAGAGGGGAGAAGAGTTCACTCCCACTGTTCAATGCTTTATTGTACTAAGTTCCCTGGGAGAATAATAAGATATTTTCTCTCAAAGCCTGGAAATGTTGCCAGAAAGTAGCTTGACAAAAAGCTATCTGACTGGAAGGCTTCAGGAGAAGTATGCAAGATGCCGATGCAGAATGGAGGAGGCTGCAGATAGAAATGCCATCCAAGGGAGGCTGACTGGAGGAAAGGAAGCTTCAAACATCAGGTCTGATGGAGAAGCAGTGTTATGAGATGTTTTCCTGTGCCAGACAGAACATCTACAAAGGGCTTGCCCTCAGAAGAAACTAGACAATGCTCTCAGGAGGGGACCATGTGGTAGCAAGTAGACATTGAGAAAGGACACTAGTGTAATGTCCATTCTCTTTCAGCCAGAGAAGAATGAGGCTTTCATACTGGACAGTGGTGCTTGTGTCCATATATGCAGAAACAAAGAATGGTTTCAGAGCCTCAACCCTGTTGCAATGTCATGGTTGCTAGTGGCAAATGGAAAAGAGGTAACTGTTGAGGGTTATGGGCACTGCTTTGTTCCATGCTTTAATGAAGTAGTGGGAAATGTAAAAAAAAAAATGTACCAAAAATGTCTCTCAATGTCAAATCTGTCAGTGGAATCATAAAACAACAGTATGGTGTAAGTTTTATAGGTACTGGTTGTAAGATAAGCAAAGGTGGGATGGTGTGTGCAACTAGAGAAGAGAAACATGGTTTGTACTATTTAAAGAGCACTGCACAAAACACAGTGGGTGCAGTACAGAACAACGCACATCCTTTGCATGAGAAGTGCATACATTTGTTTCATAGGAGAATGGGGAACATGTGTTTTGATGTTCTCAAGAATTTGCTTAATTTTTATGAGAACCATGGTGTCAAAAAGTGTGAACAATTTCTATATGTGACATATGCAGTTAAATCAAAAGTAAGGTGAAACCTTTTTCACAGAAGAGCCCAAGGCTTACTGGAAATAATTTATCTATTCTTTACATTGACCTGGTAGGATCTCTGGGAAACATGTATGAAGGGGCCAGATATTTCTTAAATATAGTTGATTTCACCAGGTACAGCTGGGTGTATATGCTGAAAGACAAATCAGAAGTGTTCACAATGGTCGAAAAAAATGTGTAGCCTTTGTTGAAAAACAGTTTGATAAGAAGGTGAATAAAATCCAATGTCATTGTGCTGAGGTCTTATCTCTGAGTGTAAAAATTGGCAGAGAAACAAACAGGTAGTTGCAATTTATTTTCAGCAGACAGAGAACATGGACAGATGAAGTAATGAGCTATAGCAAACAATGCAGTGTCTGCTCTGACGTGAACATGAAGTTTTGGGGTGAGGCAATGTGGAGTTGGAGTCAGTGAGTATCTGCGAGAGTTCTAGTATAGCTCTGTGTTGCTGTGAGCTGCTAAGGAGGAGGTCAGAGTGTTTGCTTCCATCCTAGAATTCTGTTCTGCATTTGTAAATAGCAACTCCTTATCCTCTGTAAATAAACCCTTCACTGTGAACTGCCCGGTTTCTGCTTCCTGATTTCTAAGTGTATCTCAGTCTGGCGGAGATACTGAAAATCACATTCACACCTCAACCTCAGCATGAGAAAGGTTGCCAATTATATGACTATTTCTGGTTACCTGCAATGTGCCATGCTGTAGTTTTGCAAAAGCTTTATTGTTGTCAATGCTATGTATAGATACTTACATACAAGAACACATGCAAACACACACATGGGTGCATCAACATTATATGCAGTTTGACACTCCTTTAACTGCTATGGCTCCATCCTATAGAATCCTGGGATTTGTAGTTTGGTGAGGCACCAGAACTGTTGGCAGAAAAAGCTAAAGACTTTGTAAAACTATAAATTCCAGGATTCCATAGGATGAAACTACAGCACTTAAAATGGTGCCAGACTGATTTTTTTTGACAGTGTAGATGCACCCACAGAATCTCTCCCCAAGTGCATGTATGCAGAATAGAGCTTCCATGCTTCCCAAACCTACTTTGAATCACAACTGTGTGTCTCCTGCCTTTTCTGCCCATCTTCTCTTTTTCTTATTTCTCATGTTTTTCAGTGACTATAATTACTGCTGCCATCTGATGTTCTGATCTAATTTTATGATGTAACATGTAAACAAATAGATTATGTTAATTATCTGAAATAAAATACAATCAAAATATAACAGGGACCACAGGTACAATGTAATCTTAAAACTGCAAATGCTTAGTAAGCAGGAATGTCCTGGAATAAACTTATCTTTACCTTCCAGTGACTTTAGTCAGGCTAGTCATAAGAAGAGCAGAAATAAAGGAGAAAGTGAGTGGTATGCTATTCCAAATTAATTTCTAGATTCCTCACTCTTTATTATGATGAAAAATAAAACAGGTTTCTAAAACATTCTGGCTTCTCCATACCAGAAGATATTACAGTACATCTAGCAAAAATAACTGTAATTAGTTTTTGGAATATATTCATATTATATGGCAAAAGTTATTTCATGCTTCACACAATTCAGCATTATCCTTTTCTGCCTGAAATGTATCATATTCAAGTTTATGCACTAGTTTCAATACATGCTATGCTTTTCAGATGTTTTCTAAAAGTTCCAAATATTGCTGCATTGTGTTTACATTAACCAAGTCATCAAAAAGCTATTGACTTCATTTGTCAGAGAGTATTGATTCAACTCCTTGCTTTTTCACAGTACTAAATATTACACCACTGATACACTTAAAAGGTGTAGGATTACACCTTTTAGGATGCTGCACAAAAAGGACAGACATTGTCCAAAGGTAACTTTTTCAAGATTTTGAGAGTTATATGCTTTACTTGTGGGAGTTCAAGGAATGGTCCCTGGCATCCTAATGCAGGACTAGGAATGAAAGACACTTCCCTGAAAACCCTGGAGAGCTTTACAAGTCAATGTAAACAGTATTGAGCTAAATGGATCCACAATATGAATCACTATGAGTCAGCTTCCTAGGTTTTTATGATTTTTTTGAAAGCATTGGTCTTCATGTTATCACAGACACAGTCCATGCCATTTTCATAGATTGCCTAAATTCTGCTGCTGTTGTGTCTCTTGTTCCCATTGCATGATTTTAGCACTATAAGTGTTGAATATACCATTTGAATTCAGTCAGCAGTCATTTGTATACATTTGTATGTATATATAAATTCATTCTCAAAATGAATTTCAACAGGTAGAAATGTAAGGTATTACAACTTGGCAGAAAAAATGAAACAGAGATATAGGGTGGGTAATACCTGGCTTGACAGCAGTACATGTGAAATTGATGTAGGAGTCTTAGGAGAAGACAAGCTGAATATGACCCAACAGTGTGATGTAGCAGCTAAAAATGTGATTCTAAGTTACAGCAATAGGAGTACAGTGTCTAGATCACCTAGACTACTGTCAGCACCACAATTCAAGAGGCTATTGACAAGTTGGTGTATGTCCCTAGGAGGGTGACCAAAATGGTGAAAGGTCTGGAAACCATGGCCTATGAGGAGAGTCTTAGGGATCTGGATATGTTTAGCCTGGAGAAGAGAAGGTTAAAAGGTCACATTGTAGCCCTATTTAATGGGCTCCACAGATAAAGAAAAATGAATTGAAAGCAGCATCCAGTATTCATGCTTTAAACAGGTTATTAAATTTCAAATACCCAAGCACACTTCATCCCATTGTAAAAGTGTATAAGGCTAAAGTTTTGCCTATTTTGTTGTATGGTGTAGAGATATGGGGAATTAATATAAATATGAAAATTGAAAAAATTCAGAACAAATTTTTAAGATTAGTTTTGGGGGTGTCAAGAAGTACCCCTGCACATGCTGTTAGGGCGGAATTTGGCATGGCTGCTGTTTCTGATTATTGTTTTCTCCGGATTTTCAATTATTGGATTAAACTATCACAAATGAGCAATGACAGGTTACCCAAGTTATGTTTAACCAAACAGAAGAATAATCCCTCTCTAAACTCATGGTATTCAAAATTTTCAAAAAGGCTCCCCAGTGTAGGCTTCAGTGCAATGGCTTTTAGAAAAATCAATACAAATACTGCTAACATATTCAAACAAAGAGTGCTTGATATCAGAGCTCAGTCAGATCTAGCTGCTTTGGCCTCAGTGAAATCACTAAAATGGTTATCGAGGGCTAAAACATCATTTCAAGAAGAGAAATATTTGTCTTTTCTTATGAAAAGAGAACATAGGAAGGCGTTTGTCAATCTTCGATTTGAGCAAATGGAAACAAAGGTGCTTCAGGGCAGATTTCAGAGTATCCCCTTTTCTGAAAGGTTCTGTATTTGTGGTACTTCAAATATTGAAGATCTAGCACATTATTTGTTACATTGCCAAATATATAATGATATCAGAGAGAAATATCTGACCCCCATCATTAGGAAATTAAGGGTGAGGGATGATAAAAGCAAGTTGTCTTTATTATTGCAAGGTGTTGAGCCCTTCATAACTCTTAGGGTTGCTTTATTTGCAATAAAAGCAGCTACCATACGGAGGGTTGAGGTAGCCAAAGTCCTGAATTAGAGTGTTGCTCCAATTTTAGATGAGAATAATTTGATTTAAATATATTCTAAATACATGTTTGGACATATGTATATGTATATAAATACTTTAATTTTATCTTTTAGTATTTTTATTTATATATAGTTTTAATCTTTATATTTTATCATTTTATTATTTTATTACTTTGTAATGTTTAATTATTATGTTTATATGTGAAATGGTCCGAAGACTTATTCAATAAAGATTGATTGATTGAAATATTTGAAGGGGTGTCATATTGAGGATGGAGCAAGCTTGTTTTCTGCTGCTCCAGAGACCAGGACATTGGGCAATGAATTCAAACTACAAGAAACAGTAGGAAGAGCTTCTTGATGGTAAGAGTTGTTTGAGAGTGGAATACACTGCCTCTGACATCCTTATCACATGAGAAAACAAAGCAGAAATGGAGCCAGAGAGTAGCAGCTTTCTCCGTGCCTTACTGCATGATGTTGCTATGCTTCAATTCTCTTCCCACAGGAGACAGTTGTAAAAGTGCATCTTTTTTATAGCTGGAAAAAATGTGTTCAACAAAAGACACATTTTTGCAACTGTTTCCTATAGGAAGAGAACTGAAGTGCTATGTTATCATGCAGTAAGGCATGGAGAAAGACCCTACTCTCTGGCCCCATTTCCACTTTGTTTTCTCGTGCAATAAGGCTCTGAATCTGGTGGAGTCTCATTTTTAAGCAGAGGTTTGATGGCCATCTGTTGGGAGTGATTTGATTATGCATGGCAGGGGTTGGACTGAATGGATCTTGCAGTCTCTTCCAACTCTATGCTTCTATAATCTGATTAGGGCTGACATTCCAAAACAAAATTTCCTCTTTGTTTTAATGTTAGTATCCGGCTCCCCCCTACTTGATCTCTGTTGAATCTATATCCTAGAATCTGTGTTTACCAGCAACTGCAGTTATCTTAGACTTTGTCTGCACTGGCCAGATACTCCATCAGTAATTTGACCCCACAACTGCCCAACCTATCCCTGTTATTTCAGCCTTCATTTCTGTACCAGAGCAGCATCCACCAGGCCATGTGCCCACTGTCACCATGGGCTGCTCATTTCTGAAGTCAGAATGAGGCATCCAGTGATGGTTACATACAGGGCACCTTGTTCTGACCTCAGAATGAGTGCCCACAGTGGCAGCAGATGCACCAGCCAGTCCAGTGGGAATCCCATGCAGACAGCTGCTGTGGCATAGAAAAGAAGGGCTCCAGATCTTTCCAAAAGATCTGGAGCAACAGGTAACTTTTTAAAAATTCATTTTTAACATAGTTATACATTGGTTCTGGTGTGGAATGTGATGGACATCCTTGGGATTGCTTGCACTAGAAATGGAGTTTTTGAGGTCTGTCATCCAAACAGGATGACACCAGAACCAGGTGGGGGCAGGCTTTCTGGCTCCTGCAGGCAAAGCTTTAGCTTGTTCCAAAAACATGGACACAGACAAGATAATTCCAGGTAACAATTCATTTTGGAAAATACTAGGCTAATTAAACTCAATTGGGGAGTGTTAGTGACAATTCTTTGATAATGTTGGAAGCTCCCAGGAAGTACTTCAGGATGAAGCAACTGTCATTTAGATTTCCAAAATAATCTGGACTTTGCAAGTACAAAACCTGGGTCTTCCAGGATTTTTTAAAATAATCCATCTGGAGGTGGCCCAAGATGTTTTGCTGTGTGATGCAAAGCTGGTGATGTATAGAAGGAAATGAACTGGAAATTGAATTTTATCTCAGGGCTGGTGATTGCATGGTGTTAATCCTATTCATCTAGAGCTAGCCTGAACTTTATGCTGGGGATTAAACTTGCCAACTAGTCCCTTCTGGAAGCCCCAATTTAGCCCAATGGAACATCTAGCTTTTGTACATTGAACAGGGGGGGATTATCTTATCTTTCACTTCAGAAAACAAAATGTCTTAATGGAGTATCCATTAAACAGTGCAGAAAGGCTAATTAGTATAATGGATTTGTTTGGAAAAGTAACAGGCTGCAAAATTAAAAGTTGGCTATTATTACTAAAAATATGGAACATAAAGAGGAAAGGCAACTACAATACAAGCCAGAAATTGAAATTAGGAAAAAGGTGAAATATATAGGGATTCAAATAACAACAAAAAAATCAAAAAAAATCAAATGAACTATTTGAAAACAAATGAGGGATGGGATCTGATTTGATGTGACTTGTTTTGATATTTTGAATACTGTACGCCGCCCCGATTGCTTAGCAGAGGGGCGGGATATAAATAAAAATTATTATTATTATTATTATTATTATTATTATTATTATTATGTAAAAATATGGAATGAGATAAAAAGAGATTTAAGGAATTGGAACAAAATTCAGCTTTCATTTTTGGGAAGAATAGCAGCTATAAATATGTCAATCATACCAAGTATTCTATTCTTGTTCCAAATGATACCTATAATAACCAAATGATACCTATAATAACCAGTGTGTTACCTGTCAGGAATGTTGGAAAATAACTTAGAAAAAACACATGGGAAAATAATATTTCTTATGACCACAGTTGCAAGAACCACAGATCAAAATGTATACCAGAAAAAGGAGAATGGTTGTTAAAATTATATGATATAATTGAAATTAATACAATTGACTAGAAAAAAACTCATTGGAAGGTTTAAAAAATGGGAGTTGTGAAGACACATCCAACTAAAGGTGGTGGCAAATATGGGTGTGCAACACCAGTACCCTGGTGAGATCAAACCCTTTTACCCAAAAAGGCTCCAACATGAGTTATTAATAGAAATGATGTAGGGAAAGGGAAGATGATCAGGGATACAAGTTTAAAAGGAGCAACCCAGGTGTAGGGTCAGTATTAATGGGGAATAGTAGTAATTACACTTAAAGAGTTTAAATAGGATAGGTTAAAGAATAAGAAAGACAACCTAATTACACAACTAGGTGCAAGGGAATCTGAAAGTCAGAATGAATGTAGAAATGTAGAAATGAGCGAGAAGGTAAGGAGTAGGGACTGGGAGATTGAGTGGGTGGGGAAAGAGAGGGGGATAAGAGGGGGGAGTAAGTAGATGTAGGTTAGAGTAAGGGTTTTCATCTCCTTAGAAATTGGCCTCGGGGGTCCCTCTGGCCAAAAGCCGGAGAAAGGCAGCCCTACCAATCCCATGCTGGTTCTTTCCCACTGACATCAAATCCTCAACTCTGAAAAATTAATCCCACACAAAGACGAGCCTTCATTCTGGTGCCGGCTGGAAATTAGACACCCTCCCCCCACCTTTTATTTTTCACCCTCTTTCCAAGATAATCTCCACTCAAAACTGGGAAATGTTGGCCATTGATTGTGTCCAGAGGAGGCTGACTAAAATGGTGAAGGGTCTGGAAACTAGAGTGTGTGGAGAGGGAGTGAAGGAGAAGGAAATGGTGTGTGTGTGTGTGTTAAGGAGAAGGAGAGGGTAAGAGGAGGAGAGGTTGGAGAGAAAGGGAAGTGAGGAAGGATGGAATAAGGGGGCTTTAAGAGAGGAAGAAATAAGGTATATGTCCCCGGCCTAGAAATTAAGATGTGAATTTTTTTAAAATATGTTTTGATTTTGATTTTTTTTGATGATTTAAAACTAATAAAAATATTTTTAAAAAAGAAAAGAAAAAAATGTCTTCGACTGACAAAGATCTCATCCCTAATTCCTTTATGAAGAAGTTGAAAACCACCAGGTCCAATACAAATCTTTATGAGATCCTACATTTGCAGAAAATTACCTGCTGCTTACCATCCTTATCACAGAAAACATTCAGGGGTAGCTGTGTTAAACAAAAATCCATCAGTGAATACCTTTATTGGCCAACAAAAATGCACAACATATTTGTTGCAAGCTTTTGAAGCTCCATGGGTTTCTTCATCAGGCAAGATGATACAAACCATACAGGAGAAAAACAATTGGAGTTGTTAGTCTGATGCCTACATGTTGTTTCAGTCTTTAGTTAAGATGGTATATGGTGGGGAGGATATCTTTTGCAGGCAGGTTCCTCCTCCTTCTGGCCCTGTGGCTATAGAGAGATTTGCAAAGTCCAGGAAATTTAAAATCTGTTTGCATCTGCCTGCAAAAGATATCCTCCCCACCATATACCATCTTAACTAAAGACTGAAACAACATGTAGGCATCTAACTAACATCTCCAATTGTTTTTCTCCTGTTTGGTTTGTAACATCTTGCCTGGTAAAGAAACCCACAGAGTTTCAAAAGGCGTGCAATAAGTATATTGTGCATTTTGGTTGGTCAATAAAGATATCACTCACCTTTAGCACAAGATGTATAGTTCAGGAGATACTTGCACATCACACTTTGCATGATAATAATGTTATTGATTAGTTGTTTCTTAAAAGTTGTATACAACCATCTTTCTGTCACAACTGATGTTCAGGGAACACTAACATAAAAATATCCATAGAATAAAATAAAAAAATACATAAAATAAGAGAGTATGTCATTATACATATATAATAATAAAAACAAGGTTTAAGTATTCAGTAGCTGACAGACCCATCCAAGACAAAAGAAATAAAAAGATACACCCATGACCTAAGAAGCAATAGAAGTAAAGTGTTAGCAATCTATACCATCTGGATGAAGAACCCATCCCTTCCATAACACAAAATACTATGTATAAGTGGACAATAATGCCCAAAAAGATTGTCCATGTGTTTAGGTGAAAGAGGAATTCTTAGCTGTGACATCTTTCTATATAGGTTACCGTATACCCTCCTTTTCCCAGACATGTCCTCTTTTTCAGAACTAAAATTTCTGTTCAGTTGTATTTTTTAAAATGTTTGAGAAGTTTCTTAAAATTGCTGATTGTGCTTCAGCTCCTGTTTGTTGATGGTGCCTTCTCATCCCTGTTTCACTGGCTGCATCAATAGCTGTTCTAGTAGAAGGGATGGAAGTCAGTCTGGTGGAGCACTCAGAGAGAGAGATTTGGGATGTGGGTGGAGAAGTGAGAGGGGGAAGGTGAGTGAGCCAAGCAAGGCAACTGAGGAAGCCTACAGTCACATGGGAGCAAAGGAACAGTCACATGGGAGCAATGCATATTATGATTCTGATATAATTATAAGGGCATATCATTAAACTTCAGTGACAACTTAATTTGGTTCATAATTTGCCTCTCATCTGAACTATTCAGGCATTACCACATTTTCTTGAAAACAGGAGAAAAGTAGTGGCTCTTTCTTCCACCCTCCTTCAATACTCTCATTGAATAGAAAGTGACACATCTATAAAAAAAGTTCCTGTTCGTGTGCTGGTTTTAACAAGACATCCCACTTCCAAAGACTTTTCTCATGACGAGAGCAGTGGAGGCTGGATCCCCAGTGGACCTGGAAGGACAGAAGGTAAGACATCAGAGAAGCCAAAGGGATTGCTAGAAGCAGAGAAAGCAGCATAATTACTTATTAGTCTTCTCCCTTGCAAGGCCCAACTGCATATAAGCAATGTCTAAGAAGAGCAGTGTCCTAACCTGCTCAGAAGGGTAGGATACTGTCACATTTGGTCCCATGCTAGGCAATGGTGTCACTAAGGTTGGTGTCACCCAGAGTGGTAACTCATAGTGTCACCGCACACAAACCCCGCCCCACATTGACTTCCTTCCATACCACCCCATTTAGAATCCTTACTAATGTCTTTGATACTAATGTGACTCATAAATCATAATTCCAATATATCAATGAATGTAATGGCAATAGTTGTGACATAAACAACTATGAAAATTAAAACAATATCTTTAAATTACAATATCATATACACACCCTAAATGTATTTACATATGCATAGTTTCATGTAGTTAAAATGAAAATTTGGTAAGATGTGATGTTTTTAAAGGAATTTTTAAAAGAATAAATGTCTTTAAAATTTTGATTTAATTTTTTGTATTTTATAAAAAAAAGTTTGGAATTTTATATTCATTTTTTTTTTACAAAAAAAAAAAAAAAAAACCTGAGGCCTCTCCCTTCTCCTCCCACTGAACCTCACCCCACTCATACCATCTCTCCAGCATTTAAAGGGACACAGGTGAATGCCATGGCCCATTTCTGCCAAAATACAGATGTTTAAGGAGCAGTGGTGTCACCTTCCTTAGGGTGTGATTTGATACAGTCCGCACCTCCCACACCCCACTAGGGACACCATTGATGCTAGGAGAAAAGGCCACAAGACTTTCAGAAGTGTTGCTTGTTAAGTCTTTTCAAACAAATAACTGGAAACAGATATTACTGGGCTACACAAGTCTAAAGTCTGGCAGTATAAAGTAAATTCCTATTTAGTTAATATTTTTAAATTAAATAATGAAAGCAAAAATGGGAAAATGGGCTACTCATTCTCCATGTTTTTTTAACTGACTGAAACTTTAAGCATATCACATAACCAGTAGAGCCATTCATTCTGCCTATCTCTCAGAGAGACAACCATCCTGTTCTTTCTCACCTACTCCCTTGCTGCTGCTATGAAGGTCTGGTCTCCTCATTCATCAGATGGGGTGTAAGAAGAACTTGCACTTGGGGAATTGGGTTCTCAAGTCTCCAATGGGAAAATTTATCCTATGTTTATGGAGATGGCTAGGGAATAGACTGATAGAGACAAAGCTTTTCAATGAGTCTGTGATTTATTTGGGGATTCAAACATACAAAAACACTCTAACACTCACTCACATACATAAGAACTCAGGAATAAAGTAGTTAGCTTGAATAGGAAACAGAAGGCTTTCTAATGGTGAAAATTACCTGACGGAGGTTGCTCCAACGATGAATGAAGATAGACTTAACTGTTTATGAAAGGGAAAGGACAACGGGAAAAGTTGTGGCCCAAGCTGGAATTGACAGTGGCACAGTATCACCATGAAATCTAATCAGACCCAATGTACCTGAGATTTTAGGGGTCTTTTATAACTTTAAACCTAGTCTTAGGTGAAGATTTGCTATTGTATATCAAAGGATTCCAGATTCACACTCTTTAAAGTAGACAATTTCCAAAGAGGAGAGATGGGGTGTTGATGTTATCTCATCCTCAGCCAGACACATCCTGGCTGGTATCCATAAATCTCCTAAGTGTGAATGTCCTGTTTTGCAGCTCCTAAGCCTGGCCTTTTGATCTGCTAATTGTTTGTAGAGGCAGGCATGACCTTTCAGATGCCTACATGAGGTCCTTGCCTTGGAGGTTGGGCTTTTTCAGTTTAGGGCCATGACAGGAGACCCACAAAGGGTTTTTTTTTAATATATATATTAAAACAATGCTTATAACAGGGGTCACTGATGTTCTAGGTATAAATATCTAGTAATATAAAAATAATAGTACTTTAAAAGGACTTGGAAGGGCAGCTATGCAATTGCTATATAAGATCTTCAAGTGTAAAGATATTTCACTGAATATCAAAGAATTGTCCATGTCATAGTATTTCTGATTTCTATATATGGTTGTGAAAACTGGACTATGAAGAAAGCTGAGAGGAGAAAAATAAACTCATTTGAAATATGATCCTGGAGGGGAATTCTATTGACATGATGTACTGTTACAGGTCCATGACCAAGTCTCCATAACAGCCAAAATGACTAAACAGAGGCTAGCATACTTTATACATATCATGAGATTATATGACTTATTAGAAAATATGATAATGCTTGGTAAAGTGAAAGTGTTAAGAAAAAGAAATAGGAAAAGATGGAGGAACCAGTGTAGTGCATTGGTTTGAACATTGGATTATTACTCTGGAGACCAGGGTTCAAATCCCTGCTTGGACATGCAAACCCACTGGGTGACTCTCTCAAACTCAGAGCAAAGCAAAGGCGAAAACAAACCCCCTCTGAACAGATCTGCCATGAAAACCCTGTGATGGGTTTGCTTTAGAGCATCATAAGTCAGAAGTCACACAACTACAACATCAACAATAGGAAAAGAGAACGACTACATTAAAAGTGGATAGACTAAATCAAGGAAAATACAGCCCCATGTTTGCAAGACCTTTACAACTGTGCACCATGGAGTTCTCTCATTCATCGTGTTTCCTTAAGTTGAAACTGATTTGACATCAATTAACAATAACATAAAAGTCTTGTAGCCTTATCACATTACAAAAGTAAAACAAGAGGCAGCGAGATAGAAATGGCTTTCTCTTTACATCTCTGCATGCCCATGAAGCACAACTGTTCTGTTTCCTTTTGTTCTGCTGGGAAAATCCATTTGGCAAAAGCCACACCTTTATGACTATCTCACTCTGGAGTTAGAATGGAAGCACCATGACATCATGTAGGGAGGTAAGCAGAAAGCCTCTTTTATCTCAATGTGATAAGGATGCTCATTAATAATATCTAAATATGTAAACCTGCTCCCCAAAATATTGTTATATGTTATATCAATTCAACCTATGGCCATTTCAGCGGCTTGACTTGGGAACCGGGTGGTGAGAGCTTGATCCGCCCCCCTCCTCCCTCGGACCATCAGGCTCTCCGTTAGCCTTCAAAGCCAGCTCCAATAGCCAGACCACCGGTGACTGCAGCAGCTTGACTTGGGAGACAGGCGGTGAGAGCTTGATCTGCCCCCCATCTCCCTCGGACCATCAGGCTCTCCGTGAGCCTTCAAAGCCACCTCCAACCCAGCCAGACCACTGCAGCGGCTTGACTTGGGAGCCGGACGGTGAGAGCTTGATCCGTCCCCCTCCTCCCTTGAACTATCAAGCTCTCCGTGAGTCTTCAAAGCCAGCTTCAACTCAGCCAGACCACCGGCGATTGCAGTGGCTTGGCCTTGAATTGGGAAGTAGAGAGCTGGATGCTTGAAACATCTTCCCTCCCCCTCCAACAGACACCAGTGCCTGCACCTGTGGTGGGGTTTTGGTCTTTGAGGGCCGTTTATTCAGTCACAACTGCAGCAACACAGAGGTGACGGTGGCGATTGGGGGCTGGAGAGGACTGAGTCCTGATTGCTGTCACCTGCGCAGCCTTCACCGAAGCCTGGAGGACTTGGCAGTCCTGAATGCTATCACCTGGGGTGGCCTTGGAGGACCATCTTTCCCCGCAGCTTCTTTTCCATCTATGCAGCCTTTGTTTAGATTAGGGACTGGAATCAGTTTGCTACTCATCTCCTCCTCTGAACTGTGGAGCTGACCATAGTCTGGGAGCGGATATGCAGGTTGTGTGGGAGCAGGGAAGGTATGGTGGTAATAGAGCCAACAAATGTTACAAAAGAAGGAGGGATCGATGTTTAATACCTATCCCTCCTTGAGTTTGCTGTTTCCCAAGATAACTTGGAGAGCGTACCAACCATTCCTCAACCTGCTTCTTTGCAATGCCAGGTCGATCAAAAACAAGACGCATATCATCCACAATCTTTTAGTGGATGAGGCGGCCAACCTGGCATGCTTTACTGAGACCTGGCTGGGGGATGCCAGCTCCGCAATATGGCTGCAGGCTCTCCCAGCTGGGTACTCAGTCAGTGAGCAGGTGAGGGAAAGAGGGTGGGGGGGGGCGGCATAGCCATGGTTCATAGGAACACCTTAACCTTGATCAGAAAGCCTATCCAGGAAACGACCTACATCGAGTGTATGTACCTCAGCCTGAAGACCAGGGATAGTGTAGGGATTCTGTTAGTATACTGGCCACCCCGTTGCTTAACAGACTCCCTAACTGAGCTGACCGCCCTGGTTTCTGAGTTGCTGTTGGAATCACCCAGACTTTTGGTTCTGGGCAACTTCAACATTCCACTCAAAACCAGTTTACAAGATCTAACTGGCGCGGCTCGGGAGTTCATGGATAACATGATAAACATGGGCCTATCCCAGTTGGTCGATGGGCCCACACATTGTGCTGGTCATACCCTCGATGCGGTCTTTAGTACGGAGCAGGAACATCCGTGGGCGGAGGTCAAAAAAACCTCCGCATTGTCATGGACGGAACATTTTCTGATCAAGGCAGAACTAAAGGCTATTGCTCACCCTCCCCTGGGTGGCGGACCCATTAGAACGGTCCGCCCTCGAAGGCTAATGGAACCAATTGGTTTCCAGAAAGCCTTGGAGGGTTTAATGGTTGGTAATGCCGGTGATTCTGTTGAGGCCTGGGTGGATACTTGGAACACCGACCTCACCAGGGCTATTGACACAATCGCTCCCAAGCATCCTTTCCGGCCCACTTCAAACCGTAAGCCCTGGTATACAGAGGAGCTTAGGAGGATGAAGCGTGCCGGACAATGACAAGAGTGCGAATGGCAAAGGACTTGTCTCTTATCTGACAGAACTCGCCTTAGGAAGCATCTTGATTCCTATAGGGAGGCTTTACGGGCAGCGCAGAAATCTTTCTGTTCTGCATGTATTGCGTCTGCAGAGTCCCGTCCAGCAGAGCTCTTTAGGGTGGTGGGGGAGCTGACGAAGGTTCCCCATGCACCAAACCCCCTACTTGACCCAACAACAGCCTGCTGTGAGGCATTTAATATCTAATTTGCAGATAAAATCTCTTGGATAAGAGCCGACTTGGACGCCAGTGTTTCGGCAGAATTCGTAGACGAGACATCCAGGAACATGGTTGATGGAACTTTACTGAATCAGTTACAATCTGTGAGTACCGATGACGTGGATAAGCTGCTTGGAAGGGTGAGGAAAATGACTTGCCCCCTCGATCCTTGTCCATCATGGCTGGGCATCCAGGGTGGGGACGCGTTGAAGGTGTTCCTTTGGGACACAATCAACACATCATTCAGGGAGGGTAGTATACCATCTTGCTTAAAGGAGGCGGCAGTTAAGCCACTCCTAAAAAAAACTCTCCCTGGACCCCCTGGACAGAAACAACTACAGACCAGTCTCCTTGCTTCCTTTTTTAAGCAAGGTGATCGAGAGGGCAGTTGCTTCCCAACTCCAGGCAGTCTTGGATGAAACCGATTATCTCGATCTATTTCAAACTGGCTTCAGGACAGGATATGGAGTGGAGACTGCCATGGTTGCTCTGACCGATGACCTCCGCCTGGACATCGACAGGTGTAGTGTGACCCTGCTGGTGCTCTTGGATCTCTCAGTGGCTTTTGACACTATAGATCATGCCATCCTCTTGGATTGCCTGAGAGAGTTAGGAATTGGAGGCACTGCTTTGCAGTGGTTCTGTTCCTTCCTCTCGGGCAGATCCCAGAGGGTGAGGCTCAGGGACAGTTGCTCATCTAAAATTGAGCTCAGTTGTGGCATCCCTCAGGGTGCCATCTTGTCCCTGATATTATTCAACATCTACATGAAGCCGCTTGGTGAGATCATTGGGAGGCATGGAGCGCGGTGTCTTCAGTACGTTGATGACACCCAGATATATCTCTCCATGACTAGATCATCGTCTCAGACTTCAGATGGCATCTCTTCTCTTAATGACTGTCTCAGAGCAGTAATGGATTGGATGAGGAAAAACAGATTGAAGTTGAATCCAGACAAAACGGAGGTACTCACAGTTACAGGCCCGAAACCAGATCTGGGAATACAGTCTCCAGTCCTGGATGGAGTCACAGTCTCGTCTAAGGACTGTGTTCGTAGTTTGGGGGTACTCCTTGACTCGTCGCTTCACATGACTAGTCAGGTGAATGCGGCGGTCAGGAATGCCTGTTATCAGCTTCGGCTGATATGCCAACTGTGCCCTTATCTGGATGTGAGGGATCTGGAAGATGTGGTACATGCCCTGGTAACCTCACGGCTGGATTACTGCAATGCACTCTACATGGGGCTACCCTTGTGCCTAACCCAGAAACTGCAACTGGTGCAAAACATGGCAGCCAGGTTAATTACCAGAACACCAAGGAGGGAGCACATAACACTGGTGCTCAAATCCCTCCACTGTCTGCTGATTAGTTTCCAGGCACAGTACAAGATGTTGGTTTTAACCTTTAAAGCCCTACATGGCTTGGGGCCATCTTATCTCAGGGACCACCTCTTCCCATACAATCCCCCCCATGCCCTTCGGTCCTCTGGGAGGAATCTCCCAGACTTTGGAATGGCCTGCCGGATGAGATCCGTCTCATTACTACTCTTGCTGCTTTTAAAAAGGCAGTGAAGACGCATCTTTTCCGGCAGGCCTTCCCAAAATAATAGCTGTCCTTAGGGAGATGAGTTTTTATCTTGTTTTTATATCACTGATTCCTGTTTTATTGTTTTATCATTTATTGTTTTGCGGTATTTTTAATCATTTCTTAGTTTAATTCTGTTTTAAGGGGATGGGAGGGTTGGACTGTGGGATGAGGGAATGTTTTAACTTTGAGCCTTTGCAGACTGCCAGAAATAGTGCAAATTGAGTCCATTTTAAGGGTTAGGGTTAGTGCCAGGGAATCATGGGAATTGTTTTTTTTTTTCCTGAGACATTGAGCTTTCTCTGTCAGAGAGCTCTGGTGCCACAGTAAAATACAGTTCCCATGATTCCCTAACCCTAACCCTAACCCTTAAAGTGGACTCAATTTGCACTATTTCTGGCAATCTGCAAAGGCCCTTTGTCTGTTTTAAATGTTGTAACCTGCCCCGATTGCCGTGCAGAAGGGTGGGCTATAAATAAAAAATTATTATTATTATTATTATTATTATTATTATTATTATTATTATTATATCCACAGATACAGGAAACAGTAATGCAGTGCATAAATGATGAAACAGCCTTTAATATTCTAATATGACTTTTTAAAAGCAAATGAAAAAATAAGATTATGAAGCAGTTCAGAAGAACATTAACACTTCAATCATCTTTGAACATCTCTTGAGGAACAGGTCATACTGAGTTCAGTGGGACTTACTCTCAAGAATGTAGAACCTAAATCAATAAGGAAAGGAGAATCAATATACAAATTTGAAAGACTACTTAAATGTAAAAGTTATTGTGCTTCATTAGTAGAAATCAATGAACAATTCATTAGTAATCTTGCAATGTGTATGGCTAGCTGGATTTCAAGAGAGATTATTCATTTACATTGCAGGCATGTAAGAGGAAATACATATAACCAACCAGAAAAGCTCAGAGATGAAATAAAAAGTAATCACGGGGCGTTCTGAAAGGTTTTTCATTCAACCATTTATGCTAGAAAGAAAATAAATATCTTAAGGGATAAAAGACTAATGTTTCTGTGAGCTCTAAAACTCAGACACCTTTCATTTTTCAACTAGGATCGAAGTCGCACCCTTCCAGTGGCTGCTATATTTTGGCCCCATTCTCACTATGATTTAACTCAATTTGCTGATCAGATTATATGTGCACACTGAAAATGGTTTCTGAACCAACTGCATTTGGTTTCAATTGTGGTGAAGTGAGGCAAATGCAAAAAAAGCCACTCTTTCTGTAGATGGATCATTTGCCGGTTCTTTTCAAAAGAACCAATTTGCAAGTGTGTTCAACAAGTGTGAACCAACAGATCTGATCTGCATCACACTGGAGGGAAAGGATTACAGGCAGAAATTGGGAGTGAGAGAGTGAATGAGAGGAATCGGGGCTGCTCAGCTGCTCAGCCTCCATTGACTGTGTGCCCCTTCCTCTCTGCTGGGCAGCCTGTCCCTGGGCACCCCATCTTTCTCCTGGTTTGGCCACTTCAGGGGTGCATCTTTGGAGTGGAAGGTGAGGAAGGTGGAGGAGGACTCCCAGGGAATGCTGCACTAGCCTCCTCTCCAGCTGTGAGAAAGAAGAAGGAGGAGGAGAGCTGAGGGGGACCTTCCTCCAGCACCCCTTGGCCAAGAGACCCCCCCCCTTAGGCCGCCTGGCTTTGGGACACAGAAAAGAGCACCAGGGCACCCTTGTCCAGTCTGGCCAGGGCTGAGTGAGTGGCTGAAGGGACATCCAGTCAGAGCAAGGAAGGAAGGGAGGTGGGGAGGGAGGCAGAAGCCCCTGCCATTACCAAGAGGAGGCTTACAGCAGCCGGTGTGCCCCTTCCTCTCTGCCAAACAGCCAGGCAAAGGAGGAAGGCCCCAGGCACCCTGTCCTCCTTCTCCTCTTCCTCCTCCTGCCCCTCAGACCTTCTTCCTCCCACAAGATGCCTGTCTTTCCCAGCTCTGCTGGGCTCCTCCTGCCTCTGCCACTGGGGCTGGGGAGCAAAGGCAACTTTGGGGTTCATTCTCACTAGTGGGAATGACATGGAATAAAGAAATAATTTGCTTCCATAGTGGGAACTATGCATCGGCCTGAATCAAATGCAAGACCCAGTGTCAATGCAAATTGCAACCCGATTTAAATGTAAGTTGGAATAGGCCCTTTGTTTCAAACCAATAGCAGTCTGGTCACTTTGTATATGGCGGGAGCTCTCTTCTCAAGAAAAACTGGGAATCTTTGGGGGAAAAAAATAAGCTTTGATAATTCAAATTCAGTGCTCACAAAAGCCTATTGTTTTTTCCTAAACATAGCAAATGGCTTACTGGAAAGTATTTGTTTGTTGTTTGGCTATCCAAGGTGTCTTCAGCACTCTTCTCCAGCACCACATCTCAAATGAATTGATTTTCCTCCTATCCACTTTTCTCACTGTCCAGCTCTTGCAACCAGGCATAGTAATAAGGAAAACAATGGCTTGAACAAGTCTTATTTTTGTGCTCAGTTTTTATATTTTAGGATCTTTTCTAATTCTTTCATAGCTGCCCTTCCCATTCCTAGTCTTCTTCTTTCTTGACTTCAGTCCCCATTCTGAAATTGATAAAGCTCCAGTTCCAAGCAGTTACACCCAAAGGTCTTTTAGAAGACAGGTGTGTGTATATATGTGTGTGTGTAAAACAGAGGTGTGTATACATAAATACAGGAACTCTTTTACAATTTCAATTTCCTCATCTAGGTTGAATCTGTGTACATCTTCCAAGGTCACTATTTTTGTTTTCTATATGTTGAGCAGTAAGACTGCCTTTCTTCTTTGATTTTTCTTAGTAGTTGTTCCAGTTCTGTGATATTTTCTGCTAGTAGTATGGTGTTGTCTGCAGATTATTGATATTCTTTCATCCTATCTTCACACCTCCTTCTTCTGTGTCCAGGCCTGCTCTTCATATGATATTTTCTGCATACAGTTTGAACAGATAGGGTGAAAGGATGCAGCCTTGCCTGACCCCTTTGCCAATTGGGAACCATTTTGTTTCTCTGTATTCTGTTCTAAAATGGCCTCTTGTCCTAAGTCCAGGTTTCTCATCAGGAGTATCAGATTTGTTGGCACTCCCAAGTCTTTAAGGGCATTCCATAGCTTTTCATGATCTATGCAGTCAAAGGGTTTGCTATAGTCTATAAAATACATGCTGATTTTCTTTTGGAATTCTTTGGTGCACTCCATTAGCCATTATATGTTGGCAATGTGGTCCCTAGTACCTCTTCCTTTTCTGAACCCTGCTTGTACCTCTGGGGTTTCTCTCTCCATGTATAGTTGGAGTCTGTGTTGCAGAATTATGAGCATAATGTTGCTACCATGAAAATTAATGCTATGGTCCTATAATTGCTGTAGTCTTATATGTCTCATTTTTTGTTGAATTGGGATGTATATTGAATGTTTCCAGTCTGTTGGCCACTGTTTCATTTTCCATATTTGTTAACATATGTTGGTTAACACTAGAGTTGATTCTGTTAGTGTGAATGGTAGCAGTTCTATTGGAATATTATCTGTTCCTGATGATTTATTTTCCCCAAGTTCTGTTATTGCAGTTTTCACTTTACTTTTTAGAATCTGGGGTTCCTCTTCATATGGTTCTTCATTGCATGTATCTTTCATTTTCTCATCTCTTTTGTATAACTCTTCCATGTATTGCCTACAATGTTGTTTTATTTCTTCCTGGTCTTGAATTATGTTCTTTTTATTGTCATATAGCATCCCAGACCTTGGTTTGAACTTCCCTTTGATTTCTCAGATTTTGAGGAAGAGATCTCTCATTCTTCCTTGTTTGTTGTTGTCTTCTATTTCTCTGCATTGATCATAGTAGTAGATGTCTTTATCTTTTTGCACTAGTCATTGTACAGTTGCATTCATGGTTTTGATTTTGTTCCTATCACCCTTTTTTTAATAGATGTTATTGAATTAAAAAAAAAGCAAACATATACACATCTACATGCATACATGCATACATAGACACATCACAACATCCATTAATAATAATAATAATAATAATAATAATAATAATAATTTTTATTTATATTTCCCACCTCTCCCTATGGATCGAGGTGGGATTACACAATTAAATTAATACAATATGCAAAATACAAACAATAAAATAGTGAAATCAAACAACAGTGATAAATTATAAAAGCATAGAATATAATATAATAAAATAAATAAAATAAAATAGCCAATCATCATCAGAATCTAGAAGTCTAGAAGATCAGATGGATAGGCCCCCCAGAAGAACTCCGTCTTAAGTGCCTTCTTAAAGGAATCTAGTGTAGTAATAAGATGAATCTCCTCTGGTAGGCCATTCCATAACATGGGAGCTGCGGCCGTGTATGATCAAGTTCATCATGCAATCATATTATATTATACAAACATAACATCCTACATTTACATACATATCTATATTCCTAATCGTACTTCATACATCTTCATACATCTAAACAATTCAAATCTATCACTGTTTTACAGAACTTCCTGAAACCTTACCAAGTCATAGTACCTTCCACGATATTAAAGAAGCCTTTCTCCTCTTAAACTGTATTAAGACTAAAGTTATAAGTTTAATAATAATAATAATAATAATAATAATAATAATAATAATAAATTTTTATTTGTAGCCCGCCCCTCTGCTAGGCAATCGGGGCGGGGGACAGCAATAGTTAAAACAGAACAACGTTAAAACATTCCCTCTCCCCATAACCCCTACCTCCCCCCTCCCCATCCCCTTAAAATAGAATTAAACCAAAGAATAATTAAAATACAATATTAGTTAAATCAATAAATTAAAAACAAGATTTTCCGAGGAGACAGACAAATGGGGACCCCTTTAAGGGCTGACCGTTTATAAGGATTATTTCCTGAAATTACCAAGAAGGACAAAAAAAGAAAGAGAAAAGAAAAATCCAACCAATAGACAGCCTATACATTCATTATATTCTCTTCCTTATTCACTTTTCTATTCACTCCATGTCTTAATATGCTCTTATATGTTTCTATTATTTCTTATTACCTTTAATTTCTTTCTTATATATATATAGTCAGACAACAGTTCCCATATTCTCTCATTTTCTTCCCAGTCATGTCCTCTCAGCAGATTGCTATTTTTGTCCATCTGCATCAGGCTAATCAGCTTGTACAGACAATCCTCTTTTGATGGGAGGTTTCCCTCTTTCCATTTACTTGCATGCACAATTCTAGCATAGTTGTCATGTAAAAGAGAAGTTTTCCATATTAGTTCTCTATTTCCTTACTGTCGCACATACTTAAAAGGTATAGTTTAGGTTCTATTTCTAATTGGAACTGAAGTATTTCCTTAACAGCTGTATGAATACTTATCCAATATTTTTTAGGTTTCTTACAGCTCCACCAGATATGGAAAAATATGCCTCTCTCGCATTTACACTTCCAGCATTTATCAGAAAGGCCCTTATAGATTCTGGCTAATTTTACTGGTGTCATATACCACCTGAACTGCATCTTAAAGAAGTTTTCCCTTATGTCATAACAGGCAGTATACCTTAGTGTTTTATTCCATGTTTTTTCCCATTGTTCTAGCCTGATGTTTTGTTTTAGATCTTGGGCCCATTTCACCATTTGTTCTTTAACTATTTCCTCCTCCAGCTCCATTTCCATCAAACACCTATAGAATAAAGATATTATCATATTTTCTGGCATATAAGATGACTTTTTAGCCCTGAAAAGGGGTCTCAAAAGTCGGGGGTCGTCTTATACGCCGGGCAGAGGAGGAGAAGGAGGAGAATGGGGAGGGAGGGTGACAGAAAACAAAGGGATCCAGGCAAGAGGAAGAGGAGGATGAGAGAGAGGGGAGAAAATGAAGCGACCCAGGCAGGAGGAGGAGGAGGAGAAGAAAAAGGGAAAAAAACAGAGATCCAGGCAAGAGGAGGAGGAGAATGAGAATGGGGGGGGGGGGGAGAAGAAAGAAGCCACTTCTAAGATTGTTGTTGTTGTATGCCTTTGAGTCATCATGGCGTTTGCTTTGCAAGGCTTCTTCAGAGAGGAGTTTGCCATGGCGTTTGCTTTGCTTTGCAAGGCTTCTTCAGATAGGAGTTTGCCATGGTGTTTGCTTTGCTTTGCAAGGTTTCTTTAGATAGGAGTTTGCCATGGCGTTTGCTTTGCAAAGTTTCTTCAGATAGGAGTTTGCCCTGGTGTTTGCTTTGCTTTGCAAGGCTTCTTCAGAGAGGAGTTTGCCATGGTGTTTGCTTTGCAAGGCTTCTTCAGAGAGGAGTTTGCCATGACATTTGCTTTGCAAGGTTTCTTCAGATAGGAGTTTGCCCTGGTGTTTGCTTTGCTTTGCAAGGCTTCTTCAGAGAGGAGTTTGCCATGGCGTTTGCTTTGCAAGGCTTCTTCAGAGAGGAATTTGCCATGGCGTTTGCTTTGCAAGGCTTCTTCAGAGAGGAGTTTGCCATGGCGTTTGCTTTGCAAGGCTCCTTCAGATAGGGGTTTGCCATGGTGTTTGCTTTGCTTTGCAAGGCTTCTTCAGAGAGGAGTTTGCCATGGCGTTTGCTTTGCAAGGTTTGTTCAGATAGGAGTTTGTCTTGGTGTTTGCTCTGCTTTGCAAGGCTTCTTCAGAGAGGAGTTTGCCATGGTGTTTGCTTTACAAGGTATCTTCAGATAGGGGTTTGCCATGGTGTTTACTTTGCTTTGCAAGGTTTCTTCAGATAGGAGTTTGCCCTGGTGTTTGCTTTGCTTTGCAAGGCTTCTTCAGACAGGAGTTTGCCATGGCGTTTGCTTTGCTTTGCAAGGCTTCTTCAGATAGGAGTTTGCCATGGTGTTTGCTTTGCAAGGTTTCTTCAGAGGGAAGTATGCCATTGCCTTCTCCTGAGGTTGAGAGAGTGTGACTTGCCCAAGGTCACCAGGAGGATTCCATGGCTGAGCCAGGATTCAAATCCTGACCTCCAGAGTCATACTCTGATACTTAGACACGGTGACCAAATGTCTTCAATGCAAAGGAGAACAAGTCACTACAAAAAATGTAGGACATACAAGAAAAAAAATGTAGAGGAAGCTAAAAACACTAATATGAATGTAAACCCATGCTTCTTAGCCGTGCTCAAAATGGAGTATATTTTGGAATTCCTCCTGGAGAGAGGGTTGACATAGATGGAAAATGATGTCCTGGAAAAGAGAAGGCTAAGTAGCTCATTGAATTACAAATTCAAGAGCTCTCATAATATGGAGCAATGGCAGTTAAAATGGTGTCAAACTGCATCAGTTCTACAGTATGGATACAACCTGAATCTGCACTGCAGAAACAATACAGTTTGACACCGCTTTAACTGCCATGGCTCCATCCTATGGACTTCTGGGATCTGCAGTTTGCTTTCTGGTACCAGAGCTCTCTGACAGAAAAGGCTAAATATCTCACAAAACTGCAAATTCCAGAATTCCATAGTTTTGAGTCAGGGCAGTTGAAGTTGTGTCAAACTGCTTTAACAAATTTCTGCAATGCAGATGCAGCCAAAGTTATTGTGTTGCTTGGGCATGGCTTCTTTAACAAATAAGTCTGCACAATGAGAGAGTGTGTGTGTGCACCTTTGAAGAACCAAGTTCCCTTACTTGGAAGTTATATGTATATGTTGTGTGCCTTCAAATTGTTCTTGACTTATGGTGATCATGGGGTTTTCTTGGTAAGATTCGCTCAGAGGAGGTTTGCCATTGCCTTTCCCTGAGGCTGAGAGTGTGTGACTTATCCAAGTTCACCCAGTGAGTTTCATGGCAGAGTGGGGAATCAAACCCAGGTCTCCAGAGTGATAGTCCAACACTCAAACCACTACACCATGCTGGTTCCTATTCCCATGTACTATCTATGAAACAACTGCAGACTTTTTTGTTGTTCTTGTGTGTCTTGGTCCTTTCCAACTTATGGCGACCCTAAAGCAACCTTATCATGGGGTTTTCTTGGCATGTTTCTTCAAATGGGGGTTGCCATTACCATCCCCTGAGGCTGAGAGTGTGTGGCATGCCCAGGGTCACTTACTTGGCCACAAATTGTACATACCCCAGAAAGCATCACCTAGTATATTGGCAGTCCTTCCTCCCGACACTTTCTCATTTCCACCCAACTCTCATAGCTGAGAGAACATGGGAGCTGTAGTTTGTGGTGTTTATAAGTGACAGTTTTCCTGCTAAGTACCTTCATGTCATAAGCATTTGAATTAAAATTACCATATTGAAATCAAATCTGATGTTTTTTTTAAAAAAATATTTGATGTGCGTCTTATACGGTGACTTTATATCCGAAAGTCTATATTTTAAGTGGAAAGTTGGGGGTCATCTTATACACCCAGTCATCTTATACGCCGGAAAATACGGTATATGCAGATGATCAGATAGCATTCTTTCTTCAAACTATCCCTATAGTTTTCATATCTGCTACAAATCTCTCTCTTAATTGCCTATATAACAGCCAACCCATGGAATATCCTCCTTCTGTAAGTTGTTCTAATTTTTTTAAAGTCCAGCTTTTGATTTATCTGAGATGTAGGTAATAACTCTTTATATGTAATCCAATTTTCTTGTACTATTGTTTCTCTACTGTGAAAAGCCTCATGAATTGAGGCCTGTAATGGTATTCCAGGACACAATCTAGCTTTGTACTTAAGCCATATTCTCATGAGGGACTTTCTGACAAAGTGGTTTAAAAAGTCTATGTATCTTCTCTTTCCCATAAAACAGATAAGCATGCCAAACAAATCTTTGATCTACTCCTTCTAGACTGAGTAATTTCTTGTCGTTTGGTAACAACCAATCCATCAGCAATTCCAGACAATTGGCCTCATAATATATCTGTAAATTTGGTAGCACCAGACCCCCACCCCCTTTCAAATCCTGCATTATTTTAAATCTTACTCTCGGTCTTCTGACGCTCCATATAAACTTAGAGATTTCTTTATTCCATTGTTTGAATGGCTTATTATTTGTTATAATTGGGATGTCTTGGAACAGAAACATAAATTTCGGAAGCACGTTCATCTTTATCACCAAAATTCTGCCCAGCCAGGAAAGATTCAGCTTATTCCATATCCTCAGGTCTTTCATTAACTCTTTAAACAGCTTCTCGTAATTGTTTTTAAACAAATCTAGATTTTTTCTTGTTATTTCAATACCTACATATTTGACTTTCTTGCTAATTTGGTATCCTTAGTTCTCCGTTATGTTTTGATTTTCTTTATCGAATAGATTCTTAGTCAGCACAACTGTCTTATCTTTATTTATGCTTAATCCTGAAACTTGGCTAAACTCTTCTAATACCTTCAACAACTGCTTTAAACTATCTTCGGGATCTGATAAGGTAACCCATAACTCATCGGCATAGGCTTTCACTTTAAACTCTTGACTTTTATATCTAATTCCCTTTATTCCGATATCTTCTCTTATATTATTGGCAAGTACCTCCATAATTATTAGAAATAAAAGGGGTGACAAGGGGCATCCTTGCCTTGTCCCATTCTGAATTTCTATTTTTTTGTTTTGTTTTCCCCCATTAACTTACACCCATGCCTCTTGCTTAAAGTAAATTGCCTTTATCCGCTTAATGAAATTGGTGCCTACCTTTATTGTTTTCCAAAACTTGAAACAAAAATTGCCAGTCTACCTTGTCGAAAGCTTTTTTGAAATCAATAGAAAACATTGCCAACTTTTTATCATTTTTTTGCTCATGTAATTCAATTACATCTAACACAAATCTTATATTATCTTTTATTCTTCTTGAAGGCAAAAAACCATTTTGATCCCTATTAATCCAATATTTTAGAACTTTCTTTAGCCTTTCTGCCAGTAATGTTGCAAAAATCTTATAGTCACAATTGAGTAATGAAGTTGGCCTATAGTTCTTCACGTTTTGCCTATCTTTGCCCTCTTTTGGTATCAGAACAATATTGGCTTGAACCCATGTACTGGGGATATCATTTTCCAATATTCCTTTCATTACTTCACACAATGGCTCAGATAGTTGTATGTATTTCATATAGAATTCTGATGGAAATCCACCCGGCCCAGGAGATTTTCCTACTCTTACTTTTTTATTGTTTCTATTATTTCCTGTGTTGTTATTCTACTGTTAAGTTGATCTCTCTGTTCCTCACAAAAAGGTTCTCATATAGTTTTATCCAAATAGTCCCTTATACTATCCTCTTATATTTCATCTTTCTTATATAATTGGTTATAGAATTCATGTATTATTTCTTTTATCTTATCCTGGTCCGTGTATTTTTGATCTTTCTCTTTCAAGCATATTATTTGTTTTTTCATCTTTTCCTTCCTTAGCTGTTAGGCTAGCCATTTCCCTGGTTTGTTAGTCCCTTCAAAATTCTTTTGTCTCAAATAGTTGATTTTCTTTTGTAGGTCTTCCATTAAATGTGAAGAGATCTGTTGTTGTAATAGTTTTATCTCTGCTATTAGGTCCTTCTTCTTTTATTTTTATTTTTGGTGTCTGTTTCAGTTTATTTTCCTTTGCTGCTAAACTTTCTTGCAATTCTCTTAGTTTCTGTTTCTTAATTAAATAACTCTTTTTCAGAAAAACCCTCTGATCACAACCTTCGCTGCTTCCCAAATCATATTTATGTTTATGCCTTTGTTCATGTTTTCTTTAAGGTAATTTTCTAAGCAGACCCTCACTTCATTATAGATCTTATCATTATTCAATAATTCCATTTTTGGTCTCCAATTAAATTCTTTATCTTTCAGACCAAGTGTTATTTCCACCAAATTATGGTCTGATAATAGTCTGGGTTTTATTTCTATGCCTAATGCCTTAGAGATTAAATGGAGTGAAACTAATATCATGTCCAGCCTAGCCTACGATTGATGCCTGTCTGAGAAAAAAAGTATACTCCCTTTTATCCCCCTTTTTTTTCTCTCTCCATACATCTCTTGCACCTATATGTTCTATTAACTCAAAAAATTCTTTGGGCAGTTTGCCTTGGTTATATCTTATTTTTTCTCTCTGAAAATCTATCCAATACTGGATCAATAACCCCATTCCAATCTCCCATTATGACACATACATCAAATGATATGTCTTCTATTTTATTTAACAAAAGTTTATAATTTTTTCCTTCCCCCCCCCCCCCAAAGGCCCATAAATTCCCAACAGGAGAGTTCTTTCCCCATTTAATATAGTTTGCACTCCAACATATTGTCCCTGATTGTTGTTTAATACTTCCAGTGTCTTATACTTGGAGTTAATATATAACATAACTCCTTTCTTTTTATTTCTAGCCACCGGGGTATATACCTTACCCAATTTAGGGTTCTCTAAAAGTTTTACATCCGCTTTCTTTATTCTAGTCTCCTGCAAACAGACCACCTCATAGTTTTGTTTCTTTATATAGCCCTCTTATCTTGTCCATTTAAGCCTTTAATATTCCAACAAGCTATTTTCAGAGTGTTCATCTTTTATTATATATTCTACCCACCCCATATCTTATTTTAGGTATCCTCTATCTCTTCCTCAAATTGTCTTGATGGTAATTTTTCCTCCAGATCTTCTTCTGCTTCTTAATCTCCCTCCCTTTCTTCTTGTGAGGAATTGTTTTCTTTCTTATCTGTTACAGTGTTTTTTTCTTCTCTCTTTTGTTGGGTCCTTTTCCTCTTTTTGTCTCCGTTGTCTATATTCTATATTGTTGTTGTTTTTTTTATCTTCTTGAGCTTTTTTCCTTTACTGCCTGATACCTTTGTTTCACTTCTGTCTCACTTTTATCCTTGTAATTTGATTCTTCTCCCTGTGTTCTTACTTTATTATTTTCTTTCCTACTATCTTTCCTGAAATGCTTCCAGAATTCTCTTGCTTCCTGTACAGACTTTATTTCTATCTCCTTTTTTGGAACAAAAAAAAAAGTCTCTCCATCTGTAAGTAACTTTTCTCTCCCTGAGTGCTGTCATCAAGAAATTAAATTCTTTTCTTCTTCTTATAATTCTTTAAAAAGTTGTATCTCATTACTCTCAAATCTAATTGGTGTAGTCTTATGTTTATGCTAAATAGTATCTCTTAATTGTTTTCTCATAAAGAAGACCATCACATCTCTTGGGACTTCATTTTTTTATTTTATTTTTTGCTACAAATGAATTTAGTCGATATATGTTATCCACATCCATTTCACATTGCTCAAACTCTTTATTTAGATACTCACTCAACATCTGCACATTTTTTGCCACACATCTTCGCCCCCCTCTTCTGGAATCCCTCTTATTTTTAGGGATCTTTCTTGTACTTTCCATCTCTCATTACACTCTCCTCTGCTAAGTCTTTCTGTTTCTGTTTAATTTCACTCAATTTTTCTTCAAAGCTTTCAAGTTTGGCCTCAATTTTTTTCCATTTTATTTTTAATTTTATTCATTTCTAATGACATTCTATCTATTGCTCCAGTGACCCCTTTTAAATCCTCTCTTAACTCACTTTTAATTTTTCTTTTCAGCTCTAAAATTTCCTGTCTTAGGTCCTGAATTTCTTTACTCAGATCAATTCTAATTTTCCATATTTCTTCCATTAATGACATATATAGTTCTTGACCTTTAGCCTGTTCTATTGATGGTCTGCGATTTGCCTGTGCTTGCACGTGAGCCTGAGTTTGTGACCTAGTAATTTTTATTGTTGCCCTTTATATTAGGTTCTATTCAACATATACAACTATTACCATACAATTAAATAATAAGCACGATAATTCCTTAATTGTTTTATCTTTTTTGTTCTAATATTTAGTTTTTATAAGATATTGCTTGCTTACGTCACCCTTAGATACTCTATTATCTAAGGTCCTTTGATATCCCAACCTTTAAGTCATTAAAACATCTCCTTCTTCTTTTCTTGTTTCTTTAAAAAATAACGATTTTTCCCCACTACTACCACAGTCGTTATTTTAAGTGGTGATAGGGGCTAATCAATTATATTATAGACAGGTCAAGTAGTTCTTCCTCCCAGCTTTACACACTCCAACCCTCTTCACAGCCACTAATATTGGTGTCTATAATCCAGTCTGATCCCCACCTGACCTTTTTCCAACTACATTCCACCTTACACTTTAGTGGCAATGGGAGGGGATGCTTTAAAGATGAGACTTCCTCCTCTATTCCCCTATTCCTTTTGATCGTCCACTGCCCCAACTAGTGCTCACCACAGTGGGGGATTAAAACAAATCCCACCAGTCCTTATTCTATTCTATTCAGTTCTTCTCTGCCCACATCTCTACTGCCTCCAAGGATGGAAAGGAAAAACACAACCATCTCTCTTCCCACCATCAAGACTGACAGTCGTCATCGCTGAGACTATCTCCACTGATAGCCATAGAGAGGATACATTTCCCTCTCTCTCTCTTCTCCCAATCGTTGTGGCACGTCTTTACAGTCCCCGATTCCAGTGGGGGAGCCCAATCTCTTCTCTTCCTTCACTCCTGGCTGCACACCTCCAAAACTGCTTCCACAAAGCAAAGCAAGCCACCAGGGTTCTCCCTCCATCTCAAGCTTGCACCCAGCCATGCCGCTGTTGCCACAGCCTGTTGTAGACATTCATTTTATGATTTTAGTCTGGATTTTTTTTAAGTTTTATTGTGGAGCAAAACAGTGTTAATTGCAATCTCTCATTGCTACAACCAGTCTATGTAATTTGAACTACTTCATCTCCCATAATTCTCTGGCTCCGTTTCATCACTTCCTTCCCTCCCAAACTACAGTTCCCAGAATTCTCCTCCTTCTTCCTTCTTCTGACCCTTTCAGAGCCAATTCATCACTCCAGCTCCTCCTCCCAAAACACACCTCTTCTTCCCCCAAGAAGGAAAGTGGAGGGAGAAAAAGGTAAGGAGCTCCTTGTTTTTCTATGGGCTTTCTTTCACGTAAATCTATATTCCATCTTCTTCCTTGCATCTCATAGTGTCTTATTTCTGTTTTCTTTTTGCACATATTAACCAGTAATTTGTCAGTCTTCAATCTATATCATGTCTCTATTTTCAGTTCTCTTTTTCAATTCTCTTAATTAATTTCTCTTAAAGGCAATCCTTTTTCATATTATCCACAGACCAGTTATGCACTAGGGAAAGGTACTTTACTGGGCCTGGTTTGGTGTTCTGCCACATCGACAACAAACAGACAAATAACTCACGAATATTAAAAGTTGGTGGCATTCCTCAGCCCCACCACAAGGGAAAGCTTGAAGGTAGATGTGGCCCCTTTTGCTGCTGTTTCTAGGTCTTCCACTTCTCTTCTGTCCTTTGTCTTTTCCACAGCAACCTGCCAGGGTTGCCCTCCGAGTCCCCCTTACCAATTCTGGCTATTGGTAATAAACGAACAGCCAATTTCTGCCTTCAGCTAGACAGTTCCTTCAGAGAGACTGTTTGAAACACGTCTCACCGGTCTGCCATACCAACCCGGAAGCTCCCTATCACCCTTTTGTTTTGCTTCTCTTTTTTCTATTACTACTTGAAGTGTTTTATCTGTTATCCATTGTTTCTTCTCTTTTTTTTTTGATCACAGAAAGTGTGTGTTTGCATTCTTCCTTTATTATGTCCCTGGCTTCTGACCATAGTTCTGATTCCCAGTTCATTATGTTGAATAGTTCAAATCTGTTTCTTATGTCATCAGAAAATTCTATTGAGATGTTGTTCAGTTCATATTTGGGTATAATGACTGGTTTTTGTTTCTTCTGCACCTTGACTGTTATTCTTGATATAAGTATTTTATGGTCTGAACCACAGTCAGCACCTGGTCTAGTCTTGGCCACTGTAATAGAATGTTTCCATCATTTGCTTCCTGTTTTATAAGAAGAACCCTAGTGGTGCAGTGGTTAAATGCCTATACTGCAGTCACTCACTCACAAATCATAAGGTTGCAAGTTCAATACTAGCCAAGGGCTCAGGCTTGACTCAGGCTTGCATCCTTCCAAGGTTGCTAAAATGAGTACCCAGCTTGTTGCGGGTAATTAGCTTATACATTGTGAATCACTTAGGGAGTGCTTAAGAGTACTGGTAAGTGGTATAGAAATGTACTTGCTATGGCTATATAATCTATTTGGTTTTTGTGCTGTCCATCTGGTGTGTATAGTGTTCTCTTTGGTAGTGCACAGAAATTAACCAAGGAGTCAGCTCTGTTCAGCAGAGATTGAAACCTGATACATTTCAGTTTAAATCTGCACACAACGTTAAATCTAGTGAAGACACATACCATTAAATCCTTGTTTTATCACTATATAAGAAGAGGATTTACATTCACAGCTATTTTGGGATTCAGATGAAGAAATTTGTATTCTGGCATGTCACTCAGGTAGGATGGTTTCTCACCAAATGATATTATCAGGAACAATTCCATCTCTGATTATTATAATTTACTAAGAATAAGGACAACAAATGTATTAAAATTATATCCTGTTTTCTCACAAACACACTAACCCATAAAAACTCCGCCCGGACCATCTTCCTCTGCTAAACGTGGCAGCGGCGGTGTCTGAGCCGCTAAGAGGACTTCGAAGCCCCAGCCAGCCCTAATTACCATTGGGCTTCTCAGGCACACCTGCGGCGAGCGGGGAGAGTGCAGGCGGACATAAAAACTCTGCCCGGACCATCTTCCCTTGCTAAATGCGGCAGTGGCAGTGTCTGAGCCACTAAGAGGACTCTGAAGCTTCAGCCAGCCCCAATCAATATTGGGCTTCTCAGGCATAGTTGCTGAGAGACGATAGCAGAAGTGGGCGGTTTTCTAGTATGTTTAGGTTCACTTCATGGCCAAATAAGGTTATAATATCTGATCAGGGGTTGGCTGTAACTTTTCCCCTGCTATGACTTCCAGGGAATTGGAGGATTGACTGGGTTATCCAGTGCTGAGAGGAACATGTGTATAGTATCCTGTTATGACTGTAAATTATATCATCTTACCTGAGGCCAGGATGGAGACGGGGGCGGCTATTGGAGTTGTGCTGGGGAACGGGAGGTATGGCCGGAACAGTGGGAACCAATGTTACAAAATAAGACGGGATCGCTGTTTGGAAGCTATCCCGCCTTCAGTTCCATCTGTGTCTCAGAATGGCTTGGAGAGCAGACCAACCATTCCACAGAACCTCACTCTGCTCCTTTGCAATGCCAGGTCAGTTAAAAATAAGATCTATATCATCCAGGATCTTCTCCTGGATGAGGATGCCGACCTGGCTTGCTTCACGGAAACCTGGCTGGGGGAGGGTAGCGCTGTTACTTGGGCCCAGGCCCTCCCAGCTGGGTATTCCATTAAGGAGCAGGTGAGGGGAAGTGGGCGGGGGGGCAGTGTGGCTCTGGTTCATAACAACACCTTATCCTTGACCAGGATACCTGTCCAGAACACAGTCCACTTCGAGTGTATTTACCTTAGCCTGAAGACCAGGGATAGTTTGGGGATTCTGCTAGTCTACCGACCACCCCGTTGTCTAGCAGACTCCCTGACCGAGCTAACGCAACTGGTCTCTGAGCTGCTGCTGGAGTCCCCCAGACTCTTAGTTCTGGGGGACTTCAACATTCCGCTGGAGACCAGCTTAACAGGTGCGGCTCGGGAGTTCATGGAGACCATGACAAACATGGGCCTATCCCAATTGGTCAATGGGCCCACACATTGTGCTGGTCATACACTCGATGCGATCTTCAGTACGGAGCAGGAATATCCGTGGGCGGAGGTGGTAAGTACCTCCGCATTGTCATGGATGGATCATTTCCTGGTCAAGGCAGAACTGTGAGCCAATGGTTGCCCCTCCGGAGGTGGGGGACCCATTAGAATGGTCCACCCTTGATGGCTAATGGAGCCTGTTGGATTCCAGAAAGCCTTGGAGGGTGTATTGGTTGGGAATGCCGGTGACCCTGTCGATGCTCTGGTTAATACTTGGAATACTGATCTTACCAGGTCTATCGACATGATCGCTCCCAAGTGTCCTTGCCAACCCGCTTCGAACCGAAGGCCTTGGTTCACACCAGAGCTTAGGAGAATGAAGCGGTTCGGACAATGACTAGAGCGCGAGTGGCGGAAGACTCGACTCTCATCTGACAGAACTCACCATAGGCACTTTCTTAGTTCCTATCAGGAGGCAATACGTGCAGCAAGAAGAGCGTTTTCTGCTGCACATATTGCGTCTGCAGAGTCTCATCCAGCAGAGCTGTTTAGGGTGGTGAGGGAGATGATGCAGGTCCCCCCTGTGCCAAATCCCTTGCTTAACCCGACAACGGCCTGCTGTGATGCATTTAATAACTTCTTTGTATATAAAATCTCTCAGATAAGAGCTGACTTAGATGCCACTGTTGTAGCAGAGGCTATAAATGAGGTATCCAGCAACTCCGTCGATGAAGTTATTCTGGATCAGCTCCAATCTGTGAGTACCGAGGACATGAACAAGCTGCTTGGTAAAGTGAGGAAGGCAACCTGCCCTCTCGACCCTTGCCCTTCATGGCTGGCCGTCCAGGGAGGGGATACATTGTTGAGATTCCTTATGGATATCATCAATGCATCCTTCCGGGAAGGATATATTCCAGCTTGTTTGAAGGAAGCGGCTGTTAGGCCGTTTCTGAAAAAAACTTCCCTAGATCCCCTGGAGATGAGGAATTGTAGGCCTGTTTCATTGCTGCCATTTTTGAGCAAGGTAATTGAGAGGGCGGTTGCTCTTCAGCTCCAAGCAGTCTTGGATGAAACCGATTATCTAAACCCATTTCAAACCGGCTTCAGGACAGGCTTTGGGGTTGAGACTGCCATGGTTGCCTTGAATCTGTGTCTGAACATCGACAGGGGTAGTTAGAATCTGCGTCTGAACATCGACAGGGGTAGTGTGACCCTGTTGGTGCTCTTAGACCTCTCAGCAGCTTTTGATACAATAGATGACGGCATCCTCTTAAACCGCCTGGGGGGCTAGGTATCGGGGGCACTGCGTTGCAGTGGTTCCGGTCCTTCCTCTCGGGTAGGTCCCAGAGGGTGCTGCTCGGGGACTGTAGCTCCAGTAAGAGGGAGCTCACTTGTGGGGTCCCTCAGGGAGCTATTTTGTCCCCGATGTTGTTTAACATCTATATGAAGCTGCTGGGTGAGGTTATACGGAGTTATGGTCCTGGGTGTTATCAGTATGCTGATGACACCCAAATCTATTTCTCCATGTCTCGTTCGTCAGCCTTGAATTCCAATGCCATCTCTTCTCTCAATGAATATCTTCGGACGCTAATGGGCTGGATGAGGAAAAACAGATTGAAGCTAAATCCAGACAAGACGGAGGTGCTCACGGTAGCGGCCCCAAAACCAAGAATTGGGTTGCAACCTCCAGTCCTGGATGGGGTCACACTCTCCTCCAGTGACTGTGTTCGCAGTCTGGGGGTGCTCCTTGACTCGTCGCTCCTGATGACAAATCAGGTAAATGCGACAGTCAGGAGCGCCTGTTATCAGCTTCGGCTGATACGCCAGCTGTGCCCTTTTCTGGAAGTAAGGGATCTCGAGACTGTGGTGCACATGCTGGTAACCTCACATTTAGACTTCTGCAATGCACTCTACATGGGGCTACCCTTGTGCTTGGTTCGGAAACTTCAGCTGGTTCAAAATATGGTGGCCAGGCTTCTGTCGGGAACATCCAGGAGGGACCACATCACTCCGGTCTTGTGGTCCCTCCACTGGGTACCCATCGGTTTCTGGGCCCAGTACAAGGTGTTGGTTATCACCTTTAAAGCCCTAAATGGCTTGGGTCCATGTTGTCTCAGAGACCGTCTCCTCCCATATAATCCTCCCCGCGCTCTCCGCTCCTCTGGTAGGAGTCTCCTACAGCTTCCAAAAGCTAGGCTTGTGGTGACCTCCCAGAGGGCCTTCTCGGTTGTCACCCCCAGGCTCTGGAATGGCCTGCCGGATGAGATCCGACAGTTAACATCTTTAGACAGTTTCAAGAGAGCTGTCAAGACGGATCTCTTCCGGCAGGCCTTTCCAGACTAAAATACCGAGCCTTGGGGTCTTGGGACCTTGGGTTGTTTCCTCTTAAGAATGTCTCTTCATACCTTGTTAGAATCTGAAGTCGTACAAGGTCTGTTGCTCTTATTTAATTGGTTTTATTGTTTTTGTTGTTTAATAGTTATTGTTTTTAATTGATATCTAGTTTAATTCATTTTTAATGTGGGGAGGGAGTGATGTTATTTTAAGCTGTGTATATTTTTAGCCTTGCAAACCACCTAGATTGGTCCGCCACCGGGCGGTATATAAATTTATTATTATTATTATTATTATTATTCTCTCTCCCCTTTCCTCTGTCTTTTTCTCTGTTTCATATAGACACACCTCTCTCCTGAAAGACCTTTGGGTGTAACTGCTTGGAACCAGAGCTTTATCATATTCTCCATTCCAGTAGCAACCTATAGGCATAAAGCTGGATCTAGCAGGCAGGCTTTACCTCCTCCATCCATTGATCATGCTCACTATTGCTGGGATGGAAAGGAAGCTGCCTGCTAATACAGATTTGCTCCTACATGCTGTGGATAAAAGAGAGGCTTCAATTTTCTCTCACTCCCAGTAATATTGAGCAAGATCAGTGGGGTGGGGAGGGAGTAAAAACCTTTCTGCTAACCCAACTTGGGACATGCAGATATTATTGGAGTAAAAGGAGAGCTTTATATTCTTCCCCATTCCAGCAATATTGAGTACAGGAGAGGTGAGATGAAGGTAAAAGTCTCCCCAAGACCACTAACCAATTCTCCCCCAAAGACTACTACTACCACTATCCAATTCTCCCAACTCCTTTCATCTATACTTAGTGATTAATCACTACGAAAAAAAATAATTGTTGGCAGTAAAACAAGGCCAACTTAGCAAGTTTTTATTATAGTAACTATTCAATCTCTGGTCATTTCTTTCCCTCTTGAGCAAAGCTGAGGAAAACAGCATGCAGCTTTACAATCCAATTTTTGAGGGAAAGCAGAGCCAAACTACCCAGCCATTGGCTTACAGTTGTTCTTTACTCCATCTTATGTGAAGACATTTTAATGTGTTCTCAAGTTCTTTGGGACAGCTATTTTTGCCCAAAAAGTAGCCCTGAAAGAGGGCTGTCCCTCCCATCACTCATTCCCACCGATGCTGGATTAAGCTAAGCTAGAACAGAAAGAGGATTCTTCCATTTGTTATACATGTCTTTTTAAAATCTCAGCTCGTTTGAAAGTTCTTGGTTTCTCCTTTAAGGCAAAATAAGGAACACAGAGGAGTCAGAAGCATCATCAGAAAGGTGTGGAGGATATATTCCGCACCAGGTGACACCATGGGGGGGGGGGGTGACACAGAAATGGCTTTTCACAGAAATGGGCTGTGAAGTTTGCCTGTGTCCATTTAAAATGTTAAAGAGATGGGGTGAGGCTCAGTGAAAGGAGAAAGAAGAAAGGAGAAGACACCTATATATATATATATATATATATATATATATAATTATTTAAACATTTTATTTGAAGCATCAAATCTTACCAGATTTTCACTTTAACTACATGAAACTATGTACATGTAAATACATTTAGTTTAAATGTACAATTTTAAGTTTGCTAGTTGTTTTATGCTGCAACTATTACCATTACATTCAGTGATATATAGTAATTATGATTTATGAGTAACATTAGT
Source organism: Phrynosoma blainvillii (assembly GCA_026167975.1). NCBI lineage: Eukaryota > Metazoa > Chordata > Lepidosauria > Squamata > Phrynosomatidae > Phrynosoma > Phrynosoma blainvillii. The sequence continues at coordinate 288,202,137 of JANUYF010000003.1, forward strand.
ACAGAAAACATGACTAAGGATTCTGTATGGTGTGGTATGGGAGGAGGTTAATGGGGAGTTGACACCATGAGTTACTACACTGGGAGATGCCAACCCCATTGATGCCACTGGTTCTAGTGAGTAGTTGAGATTCTTAACATTTTCCCACCAGAACACCACCACCTCTTCGATTTCAACTCCTAGCCAACGAATTTTGAAAAAAAAATCCCAGCTGTCAGGTTCCCCCTGCCAATGACCCTACTCTGTCTTTAATAGTGTTTCTGACAGTAGTTAAAGTGGAATTATAATGTTACAATTGTGTAACATGAAAAAGCCCCCAGGCAGGAAATTATAACACAGTATCAACCATTTTGGATAGCATGAGAATTTTTTTCTTTCAAGACAGAAATTTGCCCTAGATTCTTCACTTCTCCCTGAGGCCTGGAGAAGTGGGGCAGTTAAAGTGGAATAATAGAGCTATAAATGTCTAGTGTGAAACAGCCCCAATTTGTGGTGTGCATAGATTGCACCACTATTATCAAAAAGCCTGTTATTAAAATATTTCTTCTTCAGTTCTCTTTAGTTACTAGATTTTTCTCCCTTATAATTCTTGATTTAACTTTTCTCACTGTTTTGCCCTCTTTCTCCTTCTCCCCCTGAATCTCCTGGCTAAATATCTTCTCATTTCTATTGTTCTCTTTTTCTTTCTCTTGCCACACTCCCTAAAACTCTTGGCTACTTTTCTCTTTCTCCCTTGGCTGGGTTTTGACATCAGAAGTAAATACAGCTGTAGAAAAACTGCCTCATACCAACATTTACACCTCTCTCTGCAAGTTCTCCCCATCACTCACAAGTACAAATCTGAGAGCATGAATTTGCTGAGATAATATGCACTTCTGTCCTGTGCCCGGAAGCTGCAAAAATGGCAAAGAGGCCTGAGACAGGGTTGTGGGGCAATGACACATCTTGGCATGGTAATTGGCCAATGGTTTAGGGAGGACAAAACCATGCCTATCTTGACTGGAGGAGCATGCTTGTTGAGATAATACAAAGTTCTGTCCTGTGACCAGAGGACTGTGGGCTTTTAGACTTTGCTTGGAATGAAAGGTACCCTTTATCTTCAGAGAATGAGAAAGCGCACTGTGACACTTCACAGAAACACATAATTTGTGCACATCCATTACAGAAGCTCTGCTTAGAACTTCTTTTTCACTAAATGTTTTGCCCATCAGCCTTGAAAATATTTCTAATGAATTTTGAATCCTGTTATACTTCATCAAAGAGGTAAGGGCATTAGAGGATGAAGGGATTTATAAAGAGGTGAAAGATGAATAATATTGCTTTTGTTCCTTTTCGGTGATTTTTAATCCCTTCAGAGGCTAGGAAACATTCAGAAGCTTCTGAACAAGAAAAAATGCTCATTAACACAAAAAGGCTGCTTTAGTATATAAAAAAACATGCTCATGTCCCTTTTGCTTTTTCTTGCTGCCAGACATCTTTTTACTTTTTCTACTATCAAGCACATAATGCTTAAGTTTCAAAGATACCAATAGAAATGCCTGAAAGTATGTTCCAGATGTAAACTATGGCCTAAATTTTATTGTGTCAAAAAGACCCACTGAAGCAGTGACAACTTGGCAAGTCAACACTTATGTAAGTTCCATTTATTCACTGGGTAGACAATTGATTGGGCCCTTGGTATCCACTGGGGTTTGGTTCCAGGTCTCCTTGGATACTAAAATCCATGGACTCTCAAGTCACAGTATACACAATGGAGTAGTAAAATGGTGTCATAGAGAGGGAGTGTGTTCCACTGTCGAAAAGCTCTTACTCTCAGGAAGTCCTTTCTAGTTTTGAGGTGGAATCTTTTTCCCCCTAGTTTTAATCCATTGTTCCATGTCCTATTCTCTGGAGCTGCACAGAACAAACTTGATCCATTTTTAATATGACACCCCTTCAAATATTTAAACAGGGTGATTATATTACCTCTTAACCTTCTCTTCTTCAGGCTAAACATACCCAGCTCCCTAGGGCATGGTTTCCAGACCCTTCACTATTTTTGTCACCTTCTTTATATATGCTCCATCTTGTTTATTTCCCTTCTGTGCATTAGTTTCCTAATCTGTGAAGCAGCAAAAAACAAGCTTTCTCTATCCTCAATATAAAGTCCCTTCAAATATTTTAACATGGCTATCATGTCACTCCTTAGCCTTCTCCAGGTGAAACATACCCTAGGCTTCTCCTCATAGGGCATGGTTTCAAGACCTTTCACCATTTCAGTTACCCTCCTGTGCCAATGCTCCAGCTTGTCAACATCCTTCTTCAATTGTTGTGGCCAGAACTGGATACAATATTCCAAGTTTGATATGGCCAAAGTAGAATAGAGTGGTACTATTACTTCCCTCAGACACTGTATTGATGCAGCCTAGAGTTGAATTGGCTTTTTAAGCTGCTGCATCACATTGCTGACTCATGATCAACTTGTGGTCTGCTAAGACTCCTAGATCCCTTTCACATGTACTGTTGGTAAGCCACATGTCCCCCCATTCTATATCTATATCTATCATTTTATTCTGACTAGGTGTAATACCTTACATTTCTTTCTACTGAAATTCATTTTGTTTGTTTTGGTCCAGCTTTATAATCTATTAAAGTCATTTTGAATTTTAATCTTGTCCTCTGGGGTATTAGCTACTCCCCCTAATTTAGTGTAATTTGCAGATATGATAAGTATGCCCTTTATTCCTTCATCCAAGGCACTGATAAAAATGTTGAATAGCACTGGGCCAAGGACAGAACCCTGTGGCACCCCTGTGTCCCTTATATGAAATGGCAAAATGAAATTTTGTTCTTTGGATTTTTAAAAATATTTTCAAGTCATAGATAGTTCAATCCATGGATGTGGAATCCATGGATATGGAGGGTTGACTGTTCTTGAGACTAACAGGTGGATTTGGATCTCTACTTTTCACACAGTTGCCTCAATATATTTTTTAAAGTTTTTGGTTTAATAATGCCAGCCTTGGAGGGGTTTCTGGCTTAAAACACCCAGAATCATAGAATCATAGAATCATAGAATCAAAGAGTTGGAAGAGACCACAAGGGCCATCCAGTCCAACCCCCTGCCATGCAGGAACTCCCAATCAAAGCATCCCTGACAGATGGCCATCCAGCCTCTGCTTAAAAACCTCCAAGGAAGGAGACTCCACTACTCTCCGAGGGAGTGTGTTCCACTGTCGAACTGCCCTCAAAGTCAGGAAGTTCCTCCTAATGTTGAGGTGGAATCTCTTTTCTTGCAGCTTGCATCCATTGTTTCGGGTCCTAGTCTCTGGAGCAGCAGAAAACAAGCTTGTTCCCTCCTCGATATGACATCCCTTCAAATATTTAAACATAGCTATCATATCACCTCTCAGCCTTCTCTTCTCCAGGCTAAACATCCCCAGCTCCCTAAATGTTCCTCATAGGGCTTGGTTCCCAGATCCTTCACCATTTTAGTTTCCCTCCTTTGGATACACTCCAGTTTCTCCACATCCTTTTTGAATTGTGGTGTCCAGAAGTGGACACAGTATTCCAGGTGAGGTCTGACCAAAGCAGAATAGAGTGGCACTATTACTTCTCTTGATCTAGACACTATACTTCTACTGATGCAGCCTAAAATTGCATTGGCCTTTTTAGCTGCTGCATCACACTGTTGGCTCATGTTCAACTTGTGGTCCACCTGGATTCCTAGATCTCTTCCACACGTAGTCTCATTCAGCCAGGTGTCCCCCATCATATATCTGTACTTTTCGTTTTTCCGCCCTAAGTGCAGTACCTTACATTTCTTCGTGTTCAATTTCATTTTGTTAGCTTTGGCCCAACTTTCTAGTCTGTTCAAGTCATTTTGAATTTTGATCCTGTCCTCCGGGGTATTAGCTACTCCTCCTAATTTGGTGTCGTCTGCAAATTTGATAAGTATGCCCCCAATACCGTCATCCAAGTCATTAATAAATATATTGAATAGCACTGTGCCCAGAACAGAGCCCTGTGGCACCCCACTGGTCACTTCTTTCCAAGTTGGAAAGGAGCCATTGTTGAGCACCCTTTGGGTTCGACCAGTCAACCAATTACAAATCTATGTAACAGTTACTTTGTCTAGCCCACATTTTACCAACTTGCTTGCAAGAATGACATGGGGAACCTTGTCAAAGGCCTTACTGAAATCAAGATATACTATATCCACAGCATTCCCTTCATCTACCAAGCTGGTAATTTTATCAAAAAAAGAGATCAGATTTGTCTGGCATGACCTGTTTCTCTGAAACCCATGTTGACTTTTTGTGATTCTGAAATTATCTTCCAGATGTTCACAGACTCTCTGTTTAATGATCTGCTCCAGAATCTTTCCGGGTATTGATGTCAGACTAACTGGACGGTAATTGTTGGGATCCTCTTTTTTCCCCTTTTTGAAGATGGGGACAACATTTGCCCTCCTCCAGTCCACTGGGACCTCTCCTGTTTTCCAGGAATTCTCAAAGATTATTGCCAATGGTTCTGATATTACATTTGCCAGTTCTTTTAATACCCTTGGATGTAATTCATCTGGTCCTGGAGACTTATATTCATTTAGATTAACCAGATGTTTCTGTACTATCTCTTTACTTATTCTGTGCTGAAATTCTCCTATTCTGTCCTCTGCTCCATTATACTCTGGTTGAACACCCTTTGCCTTTTCTGAGAAGACTGAAGCAAAGAAGGTGTTGAATAATTCTGCCTTTTCTCTGTCCCCTGTTAACTTTTTGCCATCTTCTCCACACAGTGGCCCTACCATTTCTTTCTTTTCCCTTTTGCTGCTGACATACCCCCAAAAGCCCTTTTTATTGTTCTTAACCTCTCTAGCAAGCCTGATTTCATTCTGCGCTTTAGCTTTTCAGACTTTACCCCTACACGTGCTAGCTATTTGTTTGAATTCCTCTTTGGTGATTTCCCCGTTTTTCCATTTCTTATACATGTTCCATTTAAAACATAGTTCAGTTGCAAGTTCCTTAGTCATCCATCCTGGTTTCTTGAGACACCTCCCATTCTTCCTCCTCGTTGGCACGGTTTGAAATTGTGCCTTCAGTATCTCCCTTTTGAGAAACTCCCATCCGTCTTGAACTCCCTTCTCTTTTAGTATTCCTGTCCATGGGATCACCCCCAGTATTTCTCTAAGTTTAGTAAAATCAGCTTTCCTAAAGTCTAGAATGTGTGTCTGACTATGCCTGGCTTCTCCTTTCCACTGTATAATAAACTCCAGGAGGACATGATCACTCCCGCCTAAGGATCCAACCACTTGCACCCCATTAACTAGGTCTTCCCTGTTAGTTAGGATCAGATCCAAAATAGCTGACTCCCTCATTGCCTCTTCCACCTTTTGAACAATGAAATTGTCTTCGAGGCAAGTGAGGAATTTGCTAGACCTTGAGGATTTTGCCGCGTTTGACTTCCAGCAAATATCCGGATAGTTGAAGTCACCCATCACTACTATATTTCTCCTTTCTGAGTGTGTGGTCATCTGTTTTAGAAAGGCTTCATCCAATTCTTCTGCTTGAGTTGGGGGTCTGTAGTAGACTCCCACAATAACATCCCTGTTGTTTCCTTCCCCTTTAATTTTTATCCAGATGCTCTCCACTTGGCTTCCAGGATTGATGTCCTGGATTTCTTCACTGGTGTAAATATCCCTGACATATAATGCTATTCCTCCTCCTTTCCTGTTTGTCCTGTTTCTCTTGAAAAGGTTATACCCCTTTATTTCTACATTCCAGTCATGAGACTCATCCCACCAGGTTTCAGTGATGCCTATTATATCATATTTGCTTTGTTGTGCTAGGAGTTCAAGTTCATCTTGCTTATGTCCCATGCTCTGTGCATTAGTGTAGAGACATCTAAGACCATGTGTCCCCTTTACTTGCTGCCTGTGCACATTTTTTTGCCTCCCACTGTTGGGTCCCTGTACTGTTTGCCTTGTTTCCTCTATGACAGTTTGACTATTTTCTCCAGTCCTTTTGTCTTCCAGGACGTTGTCTCCCTTCCCCACACAGTTCAGTTTAAAGCCTTCCTGATCAAATTCTTCAGACCGTTGGCAAAAACATTTCTTCCAACTGGTGTGAGATGCAGCCCATCCCTTACCAGGAGTCCGCCCTCATGGAACCGCAGCCCATGATCCAAGAATCCAAATCGTTCTCGACGACACCATCTGCGGAGCCAATTGTTGACATCTGCTATCTTCCTTTCTCTTCCTGGACCATGTCCTTGAACTGGCAGAAGAGACGAGATGACAATCTGTGCCTCCATTTCTTTCAGCTTCTTTCCTAGAGCCTCGTAATCCCTTTTGATGTTCTGAAGACTGTATCTTGCTCTGTCGTTCGTTCCCACGTGGACCAAAAGGAAGGGGTATTGGTCGGTAGGCTTGACCAGTCTTGTCAGCCTCTCGGTCACATCTCGGATCTTTGCCCCAGGGAGACAACACACCTCCCGAGACATCTTGTCAGGCTCACAAATCACTGCTTCTGTCCCCCTCAGCAAGGAGTCCCCCACCATGACCACACGCCTCCTCCGAGTCTTAGCAGCGACTGTTCCCTGTGGTGGAACTCCCAGGGTCCCCTGCTCTGTCTCTGAAATCTGTCCATGCTGCTCTTCTGCATCCTCCTTGCTAAGAGTAAGAGCTTGAAATCGATTCTGTAGCCGCAAGCTCCCAGAACGATCCTTGGTCTCCTTACTTCTGCATGTGACCTTCCTCCAGCTTTCTACCTCCTGTGTATGTGATGTGACCTTCTCTTTTCCAGTGACTTCCTCTGTGTGTTCCCCGTCCAAGACCGTTTGTTCTGTTCTGTCAAAGAAAGGCTCTTGCTCCCTAATGTGTTGAAGTGTAGCTACTCGCACCTCCAGCTGCTGTACTTTGTCCTCCAAGAGGGCTACCAACTTGCACTTTGAGCATGTGTAGTTCCCCACATCTGTAGGTAAGAATACAAACATCCCACAGGTATTGCAGGTGATGGCAGCAGTTCCTTCAGTGTCCATACTAAGTCTTAATTAGTACTTGAAAGAGGACTACGGCTTTCCTCCTCAAAGAAAATCCCTTGCTAACACCAGTGTTTAAGTCTGCTGAGGAACTGAACTTTTCTACAATTAGTACTGGTTATAAAATTCTGGCTCTGGCAGCAGTTGTATAGAGCTAACTGCCTAGCCCACCCCATATTGATTTGCAAATGCCACTCAACAAAGCCCCACCCGCTGAGTCACAGTCCACACTCCCCCCAAGTGTTTTTAAAAAGAATTTAAAAACTTACCCACTCAAGATGGCTGCCTGGAAACTGCTTTCTCCTCTTTCCTAGCAGGAACTCACCTGGAAAGCCTCCTCTGTTTCCTTTCCCGGCAGAAACTGCCTAGAAAGCCTCTTTCTCTTTCTTCTCTCTGTTAAAAGCTGGCCTGGACAGCCAAGTCATACAAAATTCCTAAGCAGATGGCCCCAAAGTAACTTTTCCAAGATCTATCAGGGCAAATCTATTCTTAAATTATCTCTGTTGGGCAAAGATTGATTGCTAATCAGTTCTGTTAAGACAGTGGATCACAACTTCAACCAGTAATATGTTTCATTGGCATAATTGTCATGTCATTGTTAGGAACTGGCACTTTGGCTCTAGTTCTAGTCCATCCTATCTCTGCATTTGTTCCATCTTATGCCTGTATTAATCAGTGTCTCTTTAAAAATTGCATAAAATTCACATAGAAAAATACATTAAAATAATATATCTTAAAAATCATTTTCTCTGAACATTGCATATTTTAAATGGGTATTTTAGAAGTATTTTAAATGGAGCTAGAATTATAGCAAAACATTATGAAAGATGGTATATAGGTATGGCCCAAATCCATATTGAGGCAAGTGGTCATGTCAGGATTTTTGGCTCCTCTCCTCTACCAGCACTCTTCTGTGGTGCCAAAAATCTACTCCAGAAGGTTTCCCTTCAGTCAGGATTTAAGAATACATGGAGTCCTGCAGGAAGGAGGGGAATTATCTGCTTTTACTTACATTGGGAGAAGTAGCTTCAAACAGTGATAGATCGCCACTGAAGATTGGCCTATGTCTTCATCTGCAGATTATTATGGGAGGGTCAGACTGAATTCTTCAAGCATCCCTAATAGTTGTAAAGGTAGACAAAGATGGAGGCATGGCAGGGAAAGGGCAGAAACTAATCAAATCCCTAAGCTTTTTCAGAAACCAATATCTCAAAGCAACCAGGTGGCCTCTGAAGGGTAAGAAAACACTAATAGGTCTTTGCATGGACTGTCTTTGGAAAATTCTTGCATTTCTTTAGAGTTATGTGCTTTGGTTTTAGGGATTTTCCTCTTGGAATAAAAGCTGACACAGCTAAAGTTAGGGCCTAAACAGACTGCAAGAAATAGTGCACATTAAATTGAGGCACTGCCCTGGCTCAGTGCTAGGGAATCATGGGAATTGTATTTTTTTCTGGGACATTGAGCCTTCTCTGTCAGAGAGCTCTGGTGCCACAATAAATTACAGTTAACCATGATTCCCTAGCACTGAGCCAGGGCAGTGCCTCAATTTAATGTGCACTATTTCTGGCAGTCTGCTTAGGCCCTTACATGCAGCATCTCCCTCCCTGACATGTAAAGGTTAAGAGCCTTCTGACAGTAAGGAGTTTGGAAGGAGTCTATGGAAAGCTGGTTTTGATTATTCTCTCATTCTGCTCAAATTCTGATCTGTCAAAATGTGGGACAAAAAAACTTTTCTTTCTTGGGTCCTTGATTCACCTGCATGGTTTTCAAATTTCTCCTGGAGTTTCTAGGGAGGGCAATTCCCCTTCACTACTCAACATTCACAGGATACTCATAAAATTGGCATTTTCAATCTGCACCCCTCCCCAAATCCTACACTGCACCTGCCATCTCACTATCACCACCTAAATGGGTCCAGTTTAATATATAATGTTGTATTTTTAATACAGATATATAAATAAATATATGACTCAAATTGTGATTTTATTTGCAATATTCATTTATGATCAACCCCATAAGCTAAGAAAGAGGAACAATTGCATTTCAGATCCTATATACAGTTGGCCCTTCACATTTGTGGCTTTGATTTTTTCAGACTTGATTATTTGCAGTTCTGATTAATATGTTCTCTCTAGGAATTACTAGATCTTCCAGTACAACTCTGCCAGAAGTTGACTGGAGCTGGAAAGGCTAGAAGTTCTTAGGAAAACATTGTCTTACTCATTTCTACTGACATTTGAATGCAGTTGGCCCTTCATATCAGTGGGGCTTCTGTTCTGGACCCCTCTGAGGATGCTAAAAACCTTGGGACCTCAAGTCCTGGGTTTTTTAATGGTAGTGTGCTATATGCACTGCCACACTCCTGCAGCTGTGTGCATGAGCCGCCACAGGGACAATGGGGTAGGGCCATCTGTGGATGCTTAAATCTGTGTATGGCAAGCCCATGGTTGACATGTAGCTGCTTTCAAATAGCATTATATTAGTCTGATATTATTATTTTAAGACTATGGTTAATGTTATGCTTGCATTTTTGTTTTGTTTTTTGTTTTCTAATAATAATTTAAATAATCCATTTATATTCAATAATTTTATAAATTATTGTTTTGATTTGTAATTGTATTTTAATTTTTTATGGAAGTTTCCCTTATAAGGTCTTTTGTCCCTCTAAAATGTGACCTATCAATGGGTGCATCCAGATGGATTGAAAAGCCCCAAATTTTGTTCCTTTTCTTTATAATTTTAATTGAAATATTTTATTTATTTAATTAAAATTTAATTGTAATATTTAATTTTAATTGAAATATTAGATGATTAACTATACAATTGTGACTCAGCTATCAATTGTGACTAAATGCCATTGTATGCCAGCCATTATATCTCATCACTGTAACTATACACCGTAACTGTAACTATACATTGTAACTATTTAGTGCTAAAGTAGCATTAAATAGCAGGTATAAAATATAAATGACAAAAAATGAGACAATTATCTAGAGAACTACATTGAAAGTTGAAAGGAGAATTTAAAGGATACAAATTCATTTTGGTTCCTGAAACCCTCAAAGCCAGGACAAAACTAAGCTTAGGGTTTTTTTGTTTTTTTTTTTGTTTTTTTTTTTTTGTTTTTTTTTTGTTTTTTTTTTGTTTTGTTTATTATGGAGTCTATCTTCTCAACAAAAATATAGCACAGGTATGTTAGCTATAAGAAAATTATTTTTCCACAACTGAACAATACAGATTCTTCTTTGTGGGGAAAGTAAGCAGTTGTTTTCATTTCATGGATAATGAATTTCTATATAAGACACACACAAAGAGAATCTTTGTTCACACATACACTGAATCTTCCACATCTTGGATACTTTGCGTACCAGGGCAATTAAAAGTCGAGTCATCAACTTTTACCATTGGAGTGAGGAAGAACTGTAGCTAGCGGTAGAGGACATGTTTTGCATGCAAAAGGCCCTATGTTTTGTTCCCCAGCGTTTTCCAGTATGATTAGTAAGATGTATGGCTAGTTGGTGTCCCTAGAGAATGTAACCAGTCAGGGCTGACAACAAAAACATAAGAAGCTTCCTTTGATTGAGTCAGACCATTGGTCCATTTAGCCCAGTATTATCAAGTCTGATAGGCAGGTTTTCAGGCAGAAATCTTTCTTAACCTTACCTGGAGACTCAGCCTGGGACCTTCTGCTTGCAAAGCATATTCCCTAGCATTAAACTGTGGTTCCCTCCCCAGTACAGCTTCTGGTACTCTCTGGTGGCAGCGTCACCCAATGCAGGGTGGGGAGGTGGAAGCAATGAGAAGGGCATGCTTGCTCTTTTCCTTTGCTGCCACCACAGCCTTTTTTTTTTAAAAAAAAAAAAAATACTTTATTGATTAAAATCTGACAATACAATAACAAACAACATATATTGACTTATTAAGTAACATACAATCACAAAACAGTAGAAATAAGAAAAAAAAGAAAGAAAGAGAAGAAAAGAGAAGAAAAGAGAAAAACTAAAGAAAATATAGCAAACACTAACAAACATTAACAAAACTTCCTGGACTAGGACATTGTTCTTAATTCAAATTAAATTTTGCTATCCTCGATATTTTCTTTAAGCTATGCATCCCAAAAGCTAAAACCGCAATTGGCTTAAAATACCATACTTAAACTTAATTACATATTTACATTTCATCATTTATCAAACTCATAGCTTCATTAACTAATAAACCAAGCAATAGTTTTTCCTTAATTCAATCAATCATATAAACCCATTCATATAGTCACGGAATGGTTTCCAGATCCTCTTATTGGCCTCCAAATTGAATCCCCTTAATAAATTAGTGAGCTCGTCCATCTATTCAATTTCAAACAATCTATACAACCAACTTTCCAAAGTTGGAATTTCTTCCGTTTTCCATGATCTTGCAAAAACCATTCTTGCGGAAGTTGTCAAATGAAAAATTAGTTTCCCATATTTGTTTTCTAACTCTTGATTTTCGCATAAACTTAACAAATATAGTTTTGGGTCAAGAATAAATTTCAAATTTAAAATATTTTCTATGGTGCCATGAATTTTTTTCCAATATTTTTGGGCTTTATTACAAGTCCACCACATATATTTGTATGTACCTATTGTCTTTTTACATCTCCAGCACTTATTAGAGATGCCTTTATAAATTCTTCCAATTTTAGCTGGTGTAAGATGCCACCTAAACTGCATCTTTACATGATTTTCTCTGAGATCGCAGCATGGTGTATATCTTATTCTGTTGCTCCACAATGTTTCAAAACTAAGCTTAGTTTTGAAGTTGTCATTCCAACAGGTGTTTATGTTTAAGAAGGAAATGGTCTTTTTAAAGAAATGGTGACCAAGATTCATTCAGTGAGTACATCTGGTTTGAAGAGGGGGTGATAAAAACCCAGAACATGTTTATGTAATGGAGATATAGCTGGAAGAGAAAAATCATGGTATATCAGGCTAGAAACTACTGTTGTAATAAACAATTTGTCATATTAACAGATGGGAACAAAATATCTCTCAATCAGAATTTAATTGTGCAAATCATTCAACAATGTCATTTGAATTACTCTTTTTTCTATTTCACCAGCCGTGTACTGCCATTATGGAAAGACCACTCCATCTGTCCATGTCTAAACTGTTTTGTAAATATGTTCTCATTCTTTTTAGGACACCAAAGAACTCTTCAGATAAGGCCTTGAAAAAATACAGTTAGAATGATGAATGCCAGTGGACCTCCAGCAATTTTTTTAGCAGCCTTATTTACTTAGAGATGCTTTATGTTCTTTGAAAATTGGAAAGCACTTACAACACGAGAAAGCAATACTAGGACACTTAGTGCCAGTGCATTGAAAAATCTTGTGTAAACTACTAAATGATGTACAGTGCTCTGGTTTTCCTTAACTTTGGTATTGTGAGGAATCTGCAGCTTAGCCTTTGGAGGTGTCAGAACATAGAAATTAAATACAAAAATAAAGTAAAGATAAGTGCTAGTTGTGAAGGACTCATATGTGGGCTATTAACAGCATTTGCTATTACACAGTGGTAACTGGCAAAGGATGAGAACAGAAGATAATATACATTCAGCCCTCCACACTTGTCTGTTTCACTTTTGAAGATTTGGTTATTTACAGATTCTTTGCTGCTGCCTTTGCTGCTGCCTTATGCCATTTTTAATAGGGACTGCACATCTTGAGAGACTGTGGCTTGTCTCTATTTAAAATGGTATAAGGAAGGAGTAGATGTGGCAGCAAGCACCACCAACCACCTGCTTCTGCTTCACAAAGGAACCCCACCACCTCAAAGGCATCCATGTTGGGTTGAATCCACTGAATGAACTTGTGTGTGTCTGTGTTAAATACGGTTATTTTTGCTTTTTCCATTTTCATGGATGACCTTCACCCCTTCCTCCAGCTGACTGTACACTTGTGCACTTCACAAGTCATGCAATAAGTGGGGTTTTATATACATTAAGGTATAGATTTTAATCAGAACTGGCCTTAAACCACAAAATAATTCTGTACAATTTAATGTTCAATGCTGCGATGATTTAATCTGGTCTGCTGGTGTGCTGGTACATGATACTGAAATCCTGAAATCTTCTAAGATTTTTGGCCATTTTTCTTCAATAGTTGTTTCTTCAATAGTTCTATACAGAGTTTCTATTAGCAGAAGATGAAGATTTTTTAAAAAGAGTATATAAAATTTCACCAGCCAAACTTTCTCTTTAATTCCCTTAAATATGTATTCTTCCTGCCTCCTGGAAATATTTTTTTTAATTTCTTTAGTTGGGTCCTTAGGAAACTCCATACACTATGCTCCATGCAGTCAGGGCCCATTCACATATTAAAAAAAACTTACCTTACTCTCAGTTTATAAGACTGAGAAGAAATTGTACAGGCCTAATTGAATTTGATAGACAAGCCAAAACTTTGATTGAGTAATTTGTAATAAGAGGATATCCTAAAAAGGGATTAAAACAAGCCTACTTTAGAGTAAGGATAATGGACAAAAAAAGTTTAGTCCAGAATAAATCCAAGAAACAAAAGCAGTAGAGGATGATAATACCTGTAACGTTTAACAGACATACAAGATCTATTAAGGAAGCTGTCCTTAAATATTGGGATTTACTTCAGGACATCCCTGGTTGTTCAGAAAAACCTTTATTTGTATATAAACAGTAAAAAAATCTTAAGTATATTCTGGTCCATAGTAAGTGTAACACTCAGAAGCTTCAACCATGCATTATGTTAAGAAAAACCAAAAGGAATTACCCATGTTATAATTGTAATGTCTGTAGAATTTGTGTTGAGACTATTAAATTTGTCAATACTGTTAATAATAAAATCTACCTTATTAATGACATGTATACTTTTGATACAAAGGGTGCGATATATGCAATCCAGTGCCACTGTAAATTCCTATATGTTGGAATGACCACCAGGAAAGTAAAAATGAGGATCTGTGAACATAAAAGCTGTATCACAGAACCACTGCATCTATGGTCCAGCATTTTCTACAACATAAACATATGGAGAAGGACATCAAATTCTGGATAATTAAGAAATTGACTGGAACTGGTGGGAACCTGGAGAGGAAACTGAAAAGAAGAGAGCTCTTTTGGATTTTCACCCTACAAATTCAAAAGCCCACTGGACTAAATGAGAATTGAAACTGGGCAGAAGATTTATAAGTTCCCCCCTTTCCCCCCCATATATATATTTTCCCCCTGCTAAAGTTATACTATATTATCTTTTCTGTAGCATCATGATTTTAGCATATGTGATGCTTTACAGGATATGTTCCCCCTAGAAAGTAATTTCAGTCACTCTGTAACAGGTGGGGCAGATTGTAATTTAGGAGGGAAGAAAAACTATTCATTTGGAAACATTTACAATAGCCTCTGTATATTCTTTTGAGCATCCAGGGTACAGTAAGTATTGGGAAGCAACATTTTTAAGTAACTTTAAATATTTTTCTAAGTTTTAAATGTATACATTAATATGTGGTTTTTTTTTTTTTGTGAGAAGTGTATAGCCAAAATAATTACATTACATTACAATTCTTATCCAGTGTTATGTATCTGTAATACAAAAGCATTAAAGAAAAAGTAAGAAAAATTGATACTTATATTTCTTGACCATTATTATTATCTTCTATGAAATCTTTTAATTTTATCTTTTTTACTAATTAAACTTCAATTGCTGACATTTTCATTGTGTGTTTATTTCTTGAAAAAAATAATTTCACTTCCACTTATAGTAATTGTTAATTTTAGTATTTCACTTGCTTTCTTAAAATTTCCCAGTCTATTAATCTTAATATTGTTATATTTATTGTTATTACCATTCTATTTCCATCTGTTTTTACAATGTTTAACCACCATGTCCCAGTCCTTCTCTGCCTCTTCCTATGATTTTCCATTTAACAAATTTGTCATTCGGTCCATTTCCACCATATCCTGCAGTTTTAACAACCATTCATCCATAGTTGGTAAGATGTTCATTTTCCATTTTTGTGCCAAAAGCAATCTTCCTGCCGATACCATGTATAGAATTATTTTCCCATATTGTATTTCTGTTTTTTGGGGGGAGCTTACTTGTCATATTTAAGATATATATGTCTGGAATTGTTCAGATTCTATTCCCAACATTTTTCTTATCTCTGTATGAATACAAATCCAGAACTTCTTTATCTTCGGGCATTCCCACCATACATGATACCATATACCTACCACGGAATGGCATTTCCAACATGTATTTTTCATCCCTTTGTAAACTTTTGCCATCTTTGCAGGTGTGAGATACCACCTACATACCATCTTCTTGTAGTTCTCATGAAGATTTTGATGTCTTGTAAATTTTAGGTTCCTTTTCTGGCATTTTGCCAACATTCCAAAGTAATTTCCCTACCCAAGTCTTTTGCCCATTGTAGCATTGGTTCCTTTATTACTTCTTGCTCTAATTTCCTTTGCAGTAATAATTTATAGAATTTTGATGTTACTTTCTGGTTTTCTTTTAGTAGTATATTATCTAAATCATTTTTTTCATTTCAAAATTCTCCTGCAACAAGTCTATTTTGAATCTCTTTGAAAGTTGGTGATAAAGGAACCAATGTTTCTGTATTTCTATTGGTTTTATTTTTTCAGCAGGCTTAAGGGTATAAATGTTTTGGTTATTTTTAAATGTGATATCTTCATATCTTAGCCATCTCAACAATTGGTTCCTAGTAAAAAAGGCTTCGTGAGGTGAAATCCAACCAGGGATTTTCTGTCAAATAACTGTTTTATTTTGGTCCAGTTTGCTAGAATCTCTGTTGATCTTATTTTTCCCATACCAAAGGTATGCATGCCATCCATAGCGCAGATTGAATCCCTCCAGGTTAAGCAGTTTAATGTTACAGAGGTTCACCAATTCTTTCATCCAAGTCAGACAGCCTGAAAGTAAAGTTGTAGATTTGGGAGGTTCCATCCTCCATTTGTGTTGGTGTCTGTTAGTGACTTCCACCTTACTCCCATTTTTTCCCCACTCCACAGAAACATTCTTAATTCCCTGTTCCAGTTCTCAAATATCTTACTGTTAGAGATAATCTGAATGTTGGCAGATAAGAAATTGAGTTTGGGGAGAACTGTCATTTTAATCGCTGCTACTCTTCCAGACAGGGATAGCTTTAATCTGGCCCATTTTTCTAAATCTTGCTTGATTTTTTCAATTGGGAAAAGTTTTCAATTAGCAATAACCGTGCCTCGGATTAACCTCATTGGCTATGATACTGCCACTCCCCATGTGGCAGTATAGTTGTTCTCAAAAAGTTCAGTGTTTCTCTTTGCTATCCATACTCCTAAATATCTGGTCTTGTTTGCAATTTTGCAGCTCATTTTTTGTAGTTCTACTTCTTCCAAAGACGTCATGTTTTTTGTAATAATTACTGACTTTTGAGTATTTATTTTAAATCCAGATATTTAACCAAAATTGTTAATTGTTTCTATAACTTTGTGTATACTTTTAGCTGGGTCCTCTAAAAAGATGACAAGATTGTCAGCATAAGCTTTGAGTTTGTATTCATATTTCTTTATTTTTACACCTTTTATTTCTGCATTATCTCTTATTTTGTTGTTCAAAGTTTCTAAAACTGTTATAAACTGTAAGGGTGAGAGGGGGCATCACTGTCTGTTGTCTTTTTGGATATTAAACTGTTTTGTTTTATCTCCGTTGATTATAAACTGTGTGGTTTTGTCTTTGTATATACTCCTTATCCAACCTTGAAACCTTTGCCCTAACCCCAGTTTACCCATAGTCTGTATCATGTAATCCCAACTAAGGTTGTTAAATGCTTTATGTGCATCTACAAAAAGCATTCCAAGTTTTTTATTGTTTTTTTTTTTAAATATTCAACCAAGTCTAACACGACTCTTATATTTTCTTTTAATTGTCCAGCCAGTAGAAATCCCATTTGGTCTTCCAATATTTGTTTTATTAGTATCAGTTTTAAACATTCTGCAAGAATAAAGGCAAAGATTTTATAAACTAAGTATAGCAGGGAAATTGGCCTATAATTGTCTAGTTTGGTGTTATCCTTAGTTTGGTGTTATCCTTCTTTAGGGATTAATTTTATGTCTGCCATTTTCCATGAATTTGGGATACCGTCTGATATTATGGCACTAAAGGTATCTTTTAGAAGTTGTATCAAAATTTCTTCTAGTTTTTTATAATATCCAGTGGTGAAACCATCTGGGTGGGTAGATTTGTTAAGTTTCAGATTTCTAATTGCCTTTATTATTTCTTGATCTGTGAATTCTGCATTAAGGCTTTTCAAGTCTTCTTCCAGTATCTTTTCCCAGCTTTGTTTTGCAATGGCTACTGTTAATGTCTAATTTTCCATATCTTGGTGATCCTTTTTGTATAATTTAGATTAGTAATGCAGAAATTTAAGTTTAATCTTTTCCTGTGTTGTTACCGCTTCGCTGTCATCTTGAATTTTTTTTTTTATTGGCGTGTCCAACATTATTTTCTCTGGCCTTTTAAATATTTTTTTCTCTTTCTCTTGTCAATTTTGTTTTTAATTGCTTTTTCAACAGCTTCAGTTGATTTTTTGAGTTTTTTGAAGTTGGATTTTGCATTAACTCATCTTTTTGTTTTATCTCTTCTTCAATTTTTTCTTGTATTTTCAGTCTTTGTTTTTTCTTGCAAACTCCTTTCTGTATGAGCACGTGCAAATGCCTTATTGGCATCCTGGACTATATTCATTTTTATTTCAGAGCTGATGTTATCTTGAAAAAATGGTTTGAGTTGACATTTCTTCTTCATAAAACATTATTCATCAGCTAAGAGATTTTCATTTAATTTCCAATTATATTGAGTTCTATCTGCTTTTAATTCTATATATATAGGATTATGGTCAGATTCTATTTTCTAGAGTATATGAATATTTTCTATTTATATCAAGAGGGTGTTAGATATCATGAACATGTCTATACAAGAGGCCGAATTGTATTGCTCAGAATGAAAAGTGAATCCTGGTGCTTGTTCATATAATTTGGTCCATGTGTCTTCTAAATCTAATTGTTCACATAAATTGAAAAAAAGATTTTGGAAGCTTCCCTTGATTTCTTTTTATTTTCTTTATAGATTTTCTTTCTCTTAGAGGTTCTATAACCCCGTTCCAGTCACCTGCCATTATGCTATTGTTAATGGTTTGTTTCTCAATTTCTTTTTTTAGGGTTACATAAAAGAAAGTTTGTTATTAATTGGGGCATATATCCCTATTACTAAAGTGACCATTTCTTGAATTTTCACTTCAACCCCTATGTAGTGACCTTCCTCATCTTTAAAGCATTCCTTGGCTACAAATTTATTCTGTATGAATAAAACTACACCACCCTTTTTTCTCTCATTATTTGAGCTGAAGACTTGTCTTAATTTCCAATTTCTTAGATATTTAGAGTCTTTACCCCTAATCTTAGTTTCTTGCAAGCACAAGATATCAAAACATTTTTTCTAAATAATGAAAGATATGCCTTCTTTTATGCATTGCATTGAGTCCTTTAATGTTCCAAGAACAAATTTTAATTTCCATTACCAATATTTACACACCTGGATATTACAACAAATCACTATTGTTCTCTTCCTTGGTGTCTTCCTTATTGTCCAATTGTATGTCTTCTTATTTTCCTGATTCTTTTCCTGTTTCTGACTCTGTTCTTTTCATTTCTTCATCCAACCCTTCTGTTCTTCCCCTTACTCCTGACTTGTTTAGTTTCTTCATTTTTTCCTTGACTTTAGATCTTGTTTCCATACTGCCCTGGTTTGTTTGTTTTTTTCATTCTCTTGTCTACCTTTTTTCTGTCTTTCTCTTAAAGTTTCTTCTTCTCCTGTATATTCTTTCTGAAGTTTTCTACTTAAACTGTCTACCTTTTCTTTGGAATTTATTTTAAATAATAATAATAATAATAATAATAATAATAATAAATATTTATATCCCACCCTGAGCCAAGACTATCCAGGTGGCTTACAATTTAAAATACAATCCCATACAAATATACATTTAATAAACATATCACCCCCCTTATAAATATAATAAATCAATAACACATTAAAATTGATTAAAACACTGAACAAATTAATACAGTAACATAGACACTCTGAGTATACAAAAACTGATCTAATGGAATGATCTGATGTAGTGTCTAATAAGATATCTAATGATATATCTGATGGTATATCTGATGATATATCTAATAGCGGGGGGAGATTATAAGAATGTCATTCTGGGAATGCCTGCTGGAAGAGATCCGTCTTGATGGCTTTTTTAAAGCCATCTATGTTGGTTATCTGATGGATCTCCTCTGGCAGGGCATTCCATAATTAAGGGGTGGTGGTGGAAAAATTCCTCTGGGAGGTTCCCGCCAACCTAGTTCTTATTGGTTGGAGCAGCTTCCTCCCAAAGGACCTGAGGGCATGGGGTGGACTATATGGAGACAGTCGATTCCTTAGGTAAGATGAGCCCAGGCCATGTAGGGCTTTAAAGGTTAATACTAACACCTTATACTGTTCCCGGAAACTAACTGGCAGCCAGTGCAGAGATTTTAAAATGGGAGAAATGTGATCACTTCTTGTTGTTCCAGTGATCAACCTGGCTGCCATATTTTGTATTAATTGCAGTTTCTGAGTTAGGTATAAGGGTAGCCCCATGTAGAGTGCATTACAGAAGTCAAGTCGTGAGGTTACCAGGGCATGTACTACAGCTTCTAGGTCCCTTACTTCCAGGAAAGGGCACAGCTGGCGTATCAGCCGAAGCTGTTAACAGGTGCTCTGGACCGTCGAATTCACCCGATTTATCATGTCAAGCGATGGGTCTAGGAGCACCCTCAGACTGCGGACACAGTCCTTGGCAGAGAGCGTGACCCCATCCAAGACTGGCGGTCGCAATTCAATCTCTGGTTTTAGGGCCCCTACTAGAAGTACCTCCATTTTTTCTGGATTCAATTTGAGCAGTAGACCATCATAGCAGTAGACTGAGACACGAAGCAGAATATTTGAGTGTCATCCACATATTGATAGCATCCTGCTCCGTGTCTCCTGATGATCTGTCCCAGTGGCTTCATACAGATATTAAATAACAACAGGGACAGAATGGCTCCCTGACAGACACCCTACTTTAGCTCTGTTTTTGATGAGCAACTGTCACCAAGTACCACCCTCTGGAATCTGCCTGAGAAAAAAGAACGGAACCACTGAAGAACAGTGCCTCCCACTCCTAATTCTCTCAGGTGCTCCAAGAGGATGGCATGATCTATAGTATCAAAGCCTGCTGCAAGGTCCAACAGCACCAACTGGGTCATGCTTCCCCTGTCGATGCTGAGGTGAAGGTCATCTACCAGAGCAACCATGGCTGTCTCCACCCCATATCCAGTCCTGAAGCCGGTTTGAAATGGATCTAAAGAATCGTTTTCATCCAAGATTGCTTGGAGTTGGAAGGTGACAGCCCTCTCGATCACCTTACTCAAGAATGGTAACTGCGAGACTGATCTATAATTCTTCATATCCTGGGGGTCCAGGGAAGGTTTCTTTAGGAGAGGTCTAACAGCCACCTCCTTTAAATCAGATGGAACAACTCCTTCCCTAAGGGATGCATTGATAACCCTCTTGAGGAAGGCCACCAATGCATCACCCCCCTGGACAACCAGCCAAGATTGGCAGGGATTGAGGGAGCATGTCATCTTCCTTACTTTTCCAAGTATCTTGTCCACATCATCGGTACTCACTAACTCAAATTGATTCAGTTTAATCTCATAAACGGGTTTGCTGGACACCTCATCAATTGCTTCTGTTATAATCCCGGCGTCTAAGTTGGCTCTTATCTGACAGATTTTATCAGCAATATAGATGTTAAAAGCATCACAGCAGTCTGTTGTTGGGTTAAGTAGAGGGTTCTGTACAGGTGGAGCCTGTGACAGTTCTCTCACCACCCTAAACAGTTCTGCTGGACGAGATTCCGCAGACACAATACAGGCAGAGGAGAAAGACTTCTTCGCTGCCCATATTGCCTCTCGATAGGAATAAAGAAATTGCCTATGATGAGTTCTGTCAGATAAGAGTCGAGTTTTTCACAAGATTTTGTATCTCTTTCATTTGTAAGTGAAGATTACGCCTTCTAATCTGTCCTATGTGTAGTTTATTTTATGTTGGGATAGCAATGGACTAAATGTCCTGTATTCTTTCCTCCCTTTTAATATTGTCATCGGTATGTCCTTCAAAATACCTATTGTATTTCCCTCCATTATGAATTTATCTTTGTAGCTTTTCTGAAGAATTTCTTCTCTAGTTCTTGTCTTTGTAAAGCAGACTACTATGTCCCTTGGGAGTTGTCTCTCTTTAGCCATTTGAGAGTTTATTTTAAAGATTTTGTCCACATCATTGCCTAAGTCACTCTCCAATATCCCAACATATTTTACAAGGTATATAATTACATTTTTTATAAAGATTTTCTGTGCTGTTTCCAGGATCCCCCTGAGTTTCAGGCATTTTTCCCGATATCTTAATTCTTGAGTTAAAGCCAAGTTCTCTTCTATTTTTTGTCTGTCTTGGACTGTCTTTACGTTTTCTTCTAATTAGTAGTCTTTGTTTTTAATGTGGCTACTTCTCCTTTCAAGCTTGTAATTTCACTAGAAATCATGTCTAATTTCTTTTCAAATTTTTCCAGTCCTTTATTCAAATTGTCATTGGTTTCCTTGCAGTTGTCTTGTAATTCTTGTCTGATTTCAGTCTTGAAGTTTTGCATTTCTTCAATAAGAATTTGCAAAGGGTCCATTTGCTTTGTGGAGGTGTCCATAGATCCTCTTCTGTTTGCTGTGTTAGATTGTGGTTTTGTTTGTTGTGGTTTATTATATGTAGACATATTTTCTTCTTTCTTCTTACACTCTTATTTTGACTAAACTTCAATTAAGTTTGATTATTACACAGTCATTAACCACAATTATTATATCCAATTATTTGACAAAGCTATTTCACAGTTTGCAGTTTACCATTACAAAAAGTACTAGACAAAAAATACTAGTGAAGAAATAGAGATGCAACAATTAAAAATTATCTTATTATTAACAGTTTTCAGAAGCACCTCTCCAACTGAGAATTTACTTGCTCACAAAATCAACGTATAGGGGGAATTATAGGGGGAAAACAGACGGGCGGCCATGCGCCGCCCCAGGAAGCTGTACCATGGGGCCAAGGTATCCCCACACCTCGGCCCCACAGCGTAGCTTCGTCGCCCCAGGAAGGAGCACTAAAATAGCGCTCCTTCCACAAGTTGCCAAAGGTGCACCACAAAAGGCTGGCGGTGCATCTTCGGGGACTCTTCCACCGCAGCATGTGTGGACGCTGCAGCAGGAAGACATCGTTGGAGCCCCGGCCATGCGGAGGGGCTGGCGCTCTGACGATGTCTTTGGGAAGGGGTTGGGGCACCCACCATGTGGCTGCCCCTCCCCTTCCTTGCCCCCAAAACGGCGCTTTTCATCATCTGCTTCCCCCATAGTTTGCAACTCTATTATAAAAATTTCTTGTGTTTTACAAAATTTAACAGTACATTTACCTCAGTATACCCATAAGTCCCAGTAATCAACTCTATTGTCTACTGTTTACTGTCTATTTCAATTATCCAAATAAAATTATATAGACATTGTGTGTGTGTGTGTGTGTGTGTGTGTGTGTTCGGTATTTCTTCCTCGGTTAATAAAAATTAATCTTTAAATTGGTTACCTAGTACCTCTAATAATAGCCATTGAAGTGTTACAGACTGCTGATTAGTTCTCAGTCCTCTCTAGTTGCCTCTTTGCTTCAGCCACCATTAAATTACGGTACTTGTTTACTTAGCATTACTAGTACATATGGACAAGAGGGCAAAGACAAAAATCAACAAAGTTCAAACGGTAGTCCCTTGGTGTTCTTTAATTACTTTTTCTCTTCCTTCCCCTTCTCCTCTCCCTTCTTCTTTTGCTTCTCTTTTCTTCAGATGCTTAAATGTAATTCAATTTCTTCTAGGCAGTGATTTGAACAAACAAGTTACTTAAACACTTTCCTTTCTTTTGACAGTCTTATACACTTATTCACACTTTCTTCTTTTGTGTCCTTTCCTTTTTGACTCAGTACAGTTTACAGTTATTGTTTACATGTAGGAGATGTTACTTTTCTTTCTTATTTTTTACTCCTCAGCTATAAATAATAATCATTAATCAATAGTTACAGTCAATGAGGAAGTTTTCTTCCAGCAGAATTTTAAAGAGAGATACACAGTGTTCCTGTCTATCTGCCTCCGTTCTTCCCTATTATCTCTGCTTTTTCCTTTTAATTAAATAGCATAGCCACCTGGTGTTTCATATGAAGAGGGACAGGTGAGCAGGCAGGTGTTTTTAGGTTTGCCTCCATTTTTTATAAGTCCTGTTTGAGTCCTGTTTATTTTTTATATTGTTTGCTTTCCCTGCAACTCTTTAGTTCCTTTAATCTTTATATATTTTTTCCTTTCCTTTTCGTTTTCTTTTTCGTTGTCAGGGAAGGCTTATCACAAATCTCCAAAGTATGAGTCTTTCATTAACATTCAAAATTAAAGTTGCTATCTTTCCTTCTTCTCCCAGGTCTTTGTGGACTAATAGATGTAATTACCAAAAATAAAGAAACAGAGATAGAAAACAAACTCTTACTTCGCTCTTTGACTGAAGTTAGGGCCTTTGCAGACTGCCAGAAATAGTGCACATTAAATTGAGGCACTGCCCTGGCTCAGTGCTAGGGAATCATGGGAACTGTAATTTATTGTGGCACCAGAGCTCTCTGACAGAGAAGGCTCAATGTCCCAGAAAAAAATACAATTCCCATGACTCCCTAGCACTGAGCCAGGGCAGTGCCTCAATTTAATGTGCACTATTTCTGGCAGTTTGCAAAGGCCCTTAGAAAGCCAAAGTACTTCACACAACTCAAATGCCTCCCATTCTTTGTTTCTTCTAAAGCGGCAGATTTTAAGGTCTCACTGAGATTTTTGCCCTTTCTAGCAATGACCTTTTGAGCCAGCTCGGTTGCTCTTCGGTTCTTTCTGCCTTCTTCCAAGGCTCAAAGAACCTCCTTCAAGCCCCGGTTTTCAGTCCTCTCCTCTGAGGACTGAATTGCGGTGGTTGGGTTGCTCCCATCACCACGGCTGGCTCTCAGTAGGCGCATGGTGGGCACCGCCGTGCATCCGAACATCGTGCATCCAAACACCTCGAGCCCATGACCAGAAGTTCATTTGATATGTGTTTTCTATAGAATTTTTTTAATTACAAGCCTGATTCAGCCTACTTACATATACTGGATGACTCTTTGGCAATAATTACTCTGCTGCCCTTATAGGTACATTTGTTTGATTATGATTTTACAATATGGTGTGTTCACATGTGAATTATGTACTAATCAGTATATTACATTTTTTAGCTTTGTTTTACCACTGCAGAAGACATTTGTCGAAATATGTTTGGATCTTAAGATATTCTTTGCTTTCTATGCATTTCTGCACAGTGTATTGTATTGTGTATACATTGTATATTTTGATATAAGAGAATTCTCTCTTATTGTATCATTTGAATATATTTTAGATATTAAAATTATTTTTTATGTTTTATTCTGTGAACAGACTATTTTTTTTCCCTAGACCTTTTTGCTTTTACTACTGTTTAGGTTTTTGGCTTAGGTTATTACCTTGTTATTTAGATTGTTGGACTCTTCCAGTACCATTAGTTTATACCAGTTGGCAACCCCAAAAGTTGATGTGTAAATATCTGGAGGTTCAGTCTCTGTTCCTGTTGGAGATCAAGGGTAACTGTAAAAGGGTGAAGTGTGTCTACTAGAGAATGGTATATGTTAATATTTCTAGATGTTAATATTTAGGAGAGGGTCAACGTGCTGTAGAGTGGTTTGAGTGTTGGACCAGGATTCTGGATACCAAGTTTCAAGTCTCTGCTCAGCCAAGCCATGGAAACCCACTGGGTGATCTTGGGCAAGTCACACTCTTTCAGTCTCAGAGGAAGGCAATGGTACACCCCCTCTGAACAAATCATGTAAAGAAAACCCCATGATAGGCTCAGCTTAGCATCACCATAAGTCAGTGGGGAAGCAGATGGGCAGCATGGGGTGGTCCCGGGAAGCTGTGGATCGGGGCTGAGGTATCCGCACTCCTCGGCCCCGAGCCACAGTGTCCCTGCTCCAGGAAGGAGCACTAAAATAGCGCTCCTTTTGCAAGATGCCAAAAGTGCAGCACAAAAGGCATCTGGCACACCTTCGGCACCTCTTCCGCTGCAGTGTGTGTGGACGCTGCAGCGGAAGTGCATCATTGGAGCACTGGCTGTGCGGAGGGCCGGCCACTCCGACGACGTTTTGGGGAAAGGGTTGGGGCACCCAGCGTGAGGCTGCCCCTCCCCTTCCTGGCCTCAAAGACGGTGCTTTGCGCCATCTGCTTAGGCCCTCAGTAAAGGCACACAACAACAACATTAATATTTGGGCCATATATCATTTGACACAAAAGAGTATTTATTACTGTTAATAAAGGTATTGAATTTAAGCCCAAAATGTTCTTCTAGTGCTATAACATCTTATAGTGAAACATTTTTTTAAAAAACAAAACAAAAACAAAAAGCAGACCTTGTGAAGTTAAACTGAATATAGTTCTTGTGAAGTGGGGGGCTATAACATATATTATAATCTTTTAGAAAGACCCAAAATCAAAAACTAGGCTTTGATTTGACTCAGTTAACACAGCACAACTGTGAGTTTCAGTGGAGTGGGGAAAAAACCCGATTGGAAATGGAACACATACTCCTTGCTTAGGAAAAGACTGTCCAAATCAAGCTCATTACTCAATGCCAAGCTTCTAATTTAAGCTATTAAAGGAGCCAGGTTAAAGGGACAAGAGAAATCAATAAATCTGTGAGGAATAAAATAAACAGTAATATTCTGACTAATCATAGATACAATCCCAAAATTAATTCATTACTTACATAAAAAACTGCAGCCCCACCTCAGGATTAAGGAAACAATACTCTTTCATGACCAATGGAAACAAACTAGAACTATGCCATTTTATGATGATTCAAAAGGGTAAGAGTGTAAATGGCATGAGGGGGAGCAAGTATCCAGTCAAATAGTTTGAATTTGTCAGGTTTTTAGTGTTCACAAGAGTAGTATTTGGCTAACTACCTTCTCCTTCAGCGGTAGCCTCCAGTGGGTGAGTTTTGGGAGGTAAGACCTATAGCCTTCAAGAGTTTTCACAGGCCAGATATTTTCCCAAACTTTCCTCAAAAGTTTGGGAAACCCAAACCCAAAACATAGGGTTGTCAGAGTCTAAACTGAAGAAGGATCCTGCAATCTCAATGTTTGTGTAGAAAAGATAATTTCATCAGTGTTGCTTGTTACCTAGTTGCATAATAGGCTATCCATGCTAAACTTGCCTTTTCTATAAAGGTACTGGAGCCATTTCCAGGTTTCAGTCTGGTGCAACAATGAACCCATAGAAACAGCTTTAGGATGGGTATATAAGAGGATATAGTCTTTTCCTCCAGCTACCAGACATCCTTTTTATGTATTCAGGGCCGCACACTCAGGCTATATCTATTGCTGCATGCTCTTCAGTGGAGAAAAGACTCTTGGAACAGGGCTACTTTTCTTACTCAATTGCACATTGAAAATGTTTGTTTTACAAATACAGTTTTTAAAAGAGAGAGAGAGAGAGAAAGAGAGTGAGGTGAGCTAATATTCTTACAATGCTGAAATTTGTATCACAATGAATACCTATGTTAAATAAACCTATCCTTTTTCATACATTCTCCCAAACACCATGAACTGAATTTTGATCATAGCCACATTACTGATAGGAGATAAGGAAAGGTGAGCATTTTTTCCTTATTTCTAGACGGTGGAGGAAATCCAGGCTTTAGCAAAACCAGAAAATGGATATCCACATCTCTTTTCAAACAGTTTAGGAAGGTGTCATCCTTTGTCTTGGTTTCAACTGTAGTGACAGTAAGAATTAGATTGATATCTCCAGTAGCTTATGAAGGTCCTTTGCAAATGTCCACTTGAAATTCAACTAGAATAGTATAAAGTCCACCTAAACCCCCTTCAGATGTTTTTGTGCATTAATGTGTAAAAACAAAAAGGTTAATAAAGATCAAGATACAAAAATGTTCAATGTCAGATTCCAAAAATCAAGACACATCTAGTAAGGCCACATTATTTTGGTCAGTGGACTTTCAGCATCAAAGATTCTTACAGTATCCTCTTCCACCCCTTCATAGAAAATCTTGCTCACCATCTCTTTGAAAAATATTCTTCCTACACAGATATTAAACCCCAATAGTTGATTCTGATATTTTAAAGCACCTGCTCTCCTTTTGCTTTTACAAAACTGCATCAAAACTGTGCAGACAACTGTGATAGAGCATTTGA
The DNA here is from genome assembly GCA_026167975.1 of Phrynosoma blainvillii. Taxonomy (NCBI): domain Eukaryota; kingdom Metazoa; phylum Chordata; class Lepidosauria; order Squamata; family Phrynosomatidae; genus Phrynosoma; species Phrynosoma blainvillii. The sequence continues at coordinate 288,229,618 of JANUYF010000003.1, forward strand.
ATGATGCTGAAGAATACTGATCTTTTCCCCCTTTTGTGGAGTGATGAAACTATGAAGGTCCATTTTTTTTTATGTGTCAAAATATATAATTTCAGTGGAGTCTCAATGAATGAAAGCTTTTGAGTAACCTCAATAAAAAAGTCTTGCAGTATTCATGCCTGAAGTTTATTTAACTTAGAATAGGAGCTATCAACTGTTCCAAGAGTGAGGCAAGAACTGCCTTTCCCCCCCCCCCAAAAAAAAAAAAACAAATATCCTTGGTGGTACAAGGCATACATTTGGATTCTAAGGAGCCATACATTGCTTGCAAAAGATAGCAAATCTTAGAATCTATTTTTACAATCTGTTGACTAAAAATATGAGTCTTATTTTCCTAAACATATGAAGGCAAGCTCAGTGATCTGAAAAGATGAGAACAACACACATTAAGTTGTTCAAGGTAGGACCCATCAGCAGTTTTACCTCTTGCTGTGCCTGCCAAAATATCTGATCAGTCACTAGGACTTACTTGTAGTTTTGTTGCTTCCTCTGTGTGCGTGTGCTGTTTTCTTTATGTGACAGTGTTCCCAATTATCCTGTTATGTTAAGAAATATGTTGTGTCTGTTTTATGAAGTGTTTACAAAATGTGTTCCATGATGAGAGACAAACATAAACAGTACAGGACTTTGTTCTCCAAAAATGGAGTGGCATTTTTGTAGTAGTTGTGGAAGAGTGGTATTGAAAGATAATCTTTCTTGCTAATTATTTTTGGTACAAGATACATTATTTACTGAATTAAAAATGCTTTTTCAAAACAAAAATGCCAGGATGAAGTAAGAAAGAAAGAAAAAAGACTCAGATGGTCACTATCTTTTTATTTTAAAAAATTCCTAGGTGTTTGCGACTAAAAACTCAGATACCAGCTGAGAGTTAGAAACAGTATGGCACATCTGGAAGCCTGCTCAGTACAGAAGGTGGAGATCAGGTAAATCAAAGAACAAAAGAAGCAATAGGCCTCTTGCCCCATGTAATTTGCCAATTTAAGGGGCCATATTGAAGGGATACCAAGGCTAGGCAACTGCCAGGACCCAAAGATGAACAGAAGGCCACCAATCCAACAGTATTATGATTTCCAGTATAGTCCCCAACTATCCTGATTTGGGAGGAAAAGTCCTGATTAATCCTTTCTTGTCCCACTTTCTCAGCTGCTTTTAAAATGCCCAGTTTCCCTCTCCTTTACCCATTTCCCCCTTGTCTTCACCTTACTTCAGTTACTGCAAACTGAGTTCAAACTGCAAAAGTAATTTATACTCAGCTAACTCAGCAGGGAGGAGAAGATAGGAGGGGAAAGAATCTTGCCCTTCCCAGTAGACTCAGACAAAAAGAAACTGCTGCAACCTCTAACCTGTGTTTTCTTCCTCATTAATAATTTTGCTGTCTTGGCCATCCTCTGATGTTGTTTTGCCACACATGTCCTGGTTTTATCTGTGAAAAGTTGGAGGGTATATTATGCGTACCCAATATCAGATCCAGCCTATCAGTTTGTATATCTCATTTTTTCCCTATTAGAGGAGGGCACCAATAGTACTATGCCTATTGTTGTTTATGTGTGCCTTCCACACTAAGATGAACCTATTAAACTGTCTTTTTGCCAAGATTTATTCAGAGGGGGTTTGCCACTGCCTTCCTGTAGGACTGAGAAAGTGTGTTGTAGAATCTGAACTGTGGGTTTTTGGCTCCACAGCCCTGGGTCCTTAGCAGCAGAGCAAAATTAGAGAAGGAAGACCACTGATGAGATACAAACAGGATAAATTTATTAATGTGCACAGACCCAGGAGAAACTCATGTTTCCAAACCTGGGCAAAGGACAAGGAAAATGGCTGTTGTTTTTATACCCAAACAGACAAAGAACTCATCTCTTACATCTTATTGGATGTTCTAAACTTTAAACACATAGAATTCTAAGCAATGAGAGTAAAGATGTATGCATACATTATAATCTGCTTAGGGTACCATTTGTGCCTGACCCACTGCATTCCAGGAAAACATCTTATCAGCAGAGGCTGTTATTTCCAGGACCTTTCAGGGTCTCTCTGCACTGATTTATTGTTACGGCTTTATGATGCATCCTGGCACCTCTTTGTTACAGCTTCAGGGTCCCTCTAACGCCACTGTGTAAATAAACATTTTGACATTCTGGCCATGTGTTTCTGTGTTAAAGGTATCAGTTCTTGCAGGTCTCTAATTTCTACACACAATAGTACAATTTTCTAACTTAGGCATATAAAATATTGATTATCATTGATTATCAAATTATGACTACTTCAGTGTGCCTTGCTAAAGGTCACCCAGTGGAATTCCATGGATGAATACCAACTCCTGGTCTCTTGGGACCTTATCACATGGGGTCTGAAGCAGAAGGTATCCAAAGGCAATCCAAAGCTAAAACATTTTTCCTTTCCTTGTGTCCACACATATCCAAAGGCAATCCAAAGCTAAAACGTTTTTCCTTTCCTTGTGTCCACACATATCCAAAAGGCAATCCAAAGCTAAAACGTTTTTCCTTTCCTTGTGTCCACACATATCCAAAAGGCAATCCAAAGCTAAAACGTTTTCTGTTCCCGTGAACCGAAGTCAAAGGGGATCTTTTGACATTCGGTTTTTTGGGGAAGTAAGGCTATGGAAAGTGTCGGAGGGAGGGCGAGGAACCCCCGCCGCCGCCTCCTCGAGGCCGGAGAAGCCTCTCAGCCGGTGCCTTGGGCCGGCTGGAGGCCTGAAAGGGAGGGCGAGGTGCGGGAGGGAATCCCCGCTGCCTCCTCCTCGAGGCCAGAGAAGCCTCTCAGCCGGTGCCTTGGGCCGGCTGGAGGCCTGGAAAGTGTCGGAGGGAGGGCGAGGTGTGGGAGGGAACCCCCGCCGCCGCCTCCTCCGACTGGAGAAGCCTCTCAGCCGGTGCCTTGGGCCGGCTGGAGGCCTGGAAAGTGTCGGAGGGAGGGCGAGGTGCGGGAGGGAACCCCCGCCGCTGCCTCCTCTGACCGGAGAAGCCTCTCAGCCGGTGCCTTGGGCCAGCTGGAGGCCTGGAAAGTGTCGGAGGGAGGGAACCCCCACCGCCGCCTCTGCCTCCTCCAGAAAGGCCCCGGAAAGGCCCCAGAAAGGCCCCGGAAAGGCCCCGGAAAGACCGCGCAGGCTTCTTACTTCGGTTAGTCTTTGCTTACTTTTCGCTTCCTGGCCAGCGTTTGATAAGGCCCTTGGACTCCTAATCCAACACTCAAACCACTACACTGCACCAGCTATATGTAAGAGGTCTCAAAACACTGCAACCAGAACTGTACTGTGGAAATTGTCTCAGACATCACAACTCAATTTTTTTCCCACACTGACAAAAAGTTAATCTTTCCTTTAGCTATCAACTGCTAGGGTAGGCAATACATGAGGCATTAAAGCCTTTTAAAAATTCTTTCAGATCTTCCTTTAAAAAAAATAATTAAAATTTGTATTGAACCATAAAAAACATATAATTGTATACATACATACAAACGTAAATACTTTTGCATACACATACACATATATACATACAATAGTGCTTATACAAAAGTAGTCATACAGGAGAGGAAGACCCTTCCATACCTATAATCTATCCTATCTATAAATATTGTTATCTTCTATACCTCTGTTATCTACTTTCTTATCTTCCTTTCTAATCTTCCAAACCGTCCCCTTCTTCTTGCTCTTTTGAACTCACTCTCTTTTCTCACTCAAACTTTTAACTCTTCACTCTCCCCCCTCCTAACAACCTACTTTTGCCCTCTGCAGCTTACTTGAACTTTCTGACATCTTTCCTTGCCATTTCTCTCCTCCTTCTCCCTCTCTATCTACTCAAACATTGTTGGACTGTAAATTATTACAATTATACAGTGAGCAAAGAAAAAACAAAAAGAAACAAAAAGAAAACAACAAAAACCATAACAAAATTCTCATTCAGTCCTTTAAAATTTCACATCCTTGATTAGCTTCTCTTCCTGCTTTTTGTTGTTAACTGCCCTCGAGGTGATCTCAACTCATGGCAACCCTATGGATCAGACATCTCCAGTATCCTCTGTCTTCTACTGCCCTGCTAAATTCCTGCAACCCCATACCTGTGACCTCCTTATTATAGTCCATGCATCTAGCATGTGGCTTTCCTCTCTTCCTACTTCCCTCCACCTTCCCCAGCATTATTGCTTTTTTCCCCCAAAGAGGCCTCTCTTCTCATGATGTGTCTGAAGTATGACAGTCTCAGTTTGGTCATCTTGGCTTCCAGGGAGGTTTCCAGTTTGATCTGCCCTAGGACCCATTTGTTTATCCCTTTGACTGTCCATGGGATTCTCAGCACTCTTCTCCAGCACCACATCTCAAATGAATTGATTTTTTCCCCTATCATCTTTCTTAATTGTCCAGCTCTCACATCCATACGCGGTAATAGGGAATACAAAGGCTTGTATAATTCTAATGTTTGTGCTCAGTTGTATATCTTTGCATTTTAGAATCTTTTCTAGTTCTTTCATAACTACCCTCCCCATTCTTAGTCTTTTTGCCAAGATTAGCCGGGCCGAGTGGAGCGGCTGGAGCTGGGCTGAGCAGAGCATAGCTATTTAAGTCGCTGCAACCTCTCCTTCACCAGCAGTGGCAGCGGCTGGTGAGCATCAGCTGGGGCTGAGGACCTTCCACCTTCCCCACCCAGCCCCATTACTACCTGAGGCCCTGTGGCAGGGACGCTAGGAGTCGGACTGGGTGAGGTTTTTCCACCCGGCTGCCATGCCCATTTACATTACAACGTTGGACCCGCAGCAGTTGCAGAGAGACTGGGAGCTAGATTTGGGAGGATCTTAATCCACCTATGCTGTCCTTCTCCAGCTGCGGCAATTGTGAGTAGGCCCTGGGCAGAGTTTTCCATCTAGTCTGCCCTGCCCAGCTCTCAACTGGGACATCTGCAGCAGCAGGGTAATTGGGAGGGCTACTTGACCCCATCAACTTCTATATCAGCAGAGGCTGGGAATGGTCTGGGGGCGGAAATTTGAGTTGTGCGGGGGAAAGGGAGATATGGTGGGAACAGAGTGAACAAATGTTACAAAAGAAAATGGGATCACTGTTTGAAAGCTATCCAGCTTCAGTTTACTCTGCTTCCCGGAATGGATTGGAGAGTGTATCAACCATTTCACAAAACCTCACCTTGCTCCTCTGCAATGCCAGGTTGGTTAAAAATAAGACTCATATTATTCACGATCTTGTTTAAGATGAGGATGACGACCTGGCTTGCTTCACAGAAACCTGGCTGGAAGAGGATAGCGCCGTAACCTGGACGCAGGGTGACTCAAATGGTGAAGGGACTGGAAACCATGCCCTATGAAGAACAACTTGGGGAACTGGGTATGTTTAGCCTGGAGAAGAGATGGTTAAGAGGGCATATGATAGCCCTGTTTAAATATTTAAAGGGATGTCATATTGAGGAAGGCACTAGCTTGTTTTCTGCTGCTCCAGAGAATAGGACTTGGAATAATGGATGCAAGCTACAGGAAAAGAGATTCCAACTCAACATTAGGAGGAACTTCCTGACAGTGAGAGCTGTTTGACAGTGGAACACACTGCCTCGGAGTGTGGTGGAGTCTCCTTCTTTGGAGGTCTTTAAACAGAGGCTGGATGGCCATCTGTCGGGGATGCTTTGATTTTGAGTTCCTGCATGGCAGGGGGTTGGAATGGATGGCCCTTGTCATCTCTTCCAACTCTATGATTCTATGAATCTATGATAGTCCTGTTTTATTAAATGTCTATGGACCTTTGCAGACTGCAAGAAATAGTGCAAATTGAGTCCACTTTAACTGCTCTGACTCAATGCTAGGAAATCATGGGAACTGTAGTTTATTGTGGCACCAGAGCTCTCTGATAGAGAAGGCTCAATGTCTCAGAAAAAAATACAATTCCCATGATTCCCTAGCACTGAGCCAGAGCAGTTAAAGTGGACTCAATTTACACTATTTCTAGCAGTCTGCAAAGGTCCTATATCTTTATATCTACTTATTATTTTCTCTCTGCTATAAGAAAAATTAACTTATTATTAAATTATAATAATCTTAAATTAAATCATGGTAGTTATTTCCATCAGATACCAATCAATCAATTGCTAAATCCTACACATGCAAGATTCCACTTCCATTTCATATATAAATCTACCATTTCCCAATCTTTCTCAATTTTCCCCATATCCCCCTCTGATAGCCATCTCGTTAATTTGTCTAATTCAGCAATTTTGTAGATCTTGAGGTGCCATTCTTCTATATCCAATATTTTTTCTTCTTTTCATAATCTTGCATAGGTCTTGCAGCTGAAATTAGAAAGAAAAGGACACTTCCAGATTTTTTTTTCCAATATTGCTATCAACTACATTCAGTAAAAATATTTTGGGTCTTAATTATATTTTCATGAGCAGTATTTTTTCAATTTCTTTGTGTATATTTATCCAGAAAGACTTGACTTTATCACATCCTCACCACATATGGAAAAAAGTTCCTTTTTCTCTGAGGCACTTCTAACATTTGTTTCCCATTCCTTTTTACATTTTTGATAGTATCTCTGGTGTCACATACCAGCAGAACAGCATCCTATAATAATTTTCTTAACTTTTGGTATATTTTAATCTTTTAGTCTACATGTATTCCCAATGTGTTAAATCTATTGTTTGTCTTATGTTTTGGGCTCAAGCTATCATATTTGGCTTTACCACTTCTTTCTCTTGGCCTATTTTTAGCAGGAATTTGTACATTTTGGATAGGAGGCCTTTATTGTTGGAATATCTAATATCTTTTCTAGTTCTGTTTGTTTGGGTTCTATACTATTTAATTTGCTATCCATCAAGAATCTTTCTCTCTATTGTCTATGTAAATACCAGTGTAGCTTTATCCCTTTTTTTTGGTCTAGATCCTCTTGGGTTTTAAATTTAAATTTGTTGTCTTGTATTTCTAAAGTATCTTTGCACCAGATCCATTTTGTTGTTTTTCCAACAAAAGGTTTCACGAGGAGAGGCATTTAGTGAAATTTTGGTTCTTAATGTATAATTACATCCTTTCCAGATTTTTAGTAGCAATCACCTGATAATATGATTTTTAAATTCCCTATTTACTTTATATTTGTTATAATATAGATATGCATGCCATCCATAGGTCTTATTTGATCCTTCTAACTGGTGGAGCCTTTTATCAGACAGTCTAATCCATTCTTTCACCCACATTAAACCATTGGCATCATGGTATAATTTTAAGTTTGGGAAAGCTAATCCCCCCCCCCCCCTTGTGCATCTTGGAGAGTTTGAGTCTGACTCTAGGCTTTTTCCTGGACCAAATGAATTTTGTTATATCCTTGTTCCAGTTTTTGAAAGGTGTTCATTAAAAATTATAGGAGCTGTCCAGAAAAGGAATAGGATTTTTGGTAACACTGACATTTTTATATTAGAAATTCTGCCTTAAAGTGACAATTTTCAGTTGTTCCAATTTTCCAAGTCTTTTTTTTTTTAAATTGACCAAATTCTCACATAGTTGTTTTTAAATAGGTTGGAATTTTTGGTTGTTATTTCTAAACCAATGTATTTAACTTTTTTTTTTACTTATAATGAAGCCTTATTATATAACTAATTCCTTTTCTTCCTCTTTTGACATGTTCTTGGTTAGGACTTTTGTCTTTTCTTTATTAATTTTTACTCCTGATATTTTTTTTCAAAGTCTTTCAAAATGTTATTTAAAAATGTTATATTATTTAAAGGATCATCTATAAATATGAGCAGATCATCCACAAAAGCCCTGAGTTTACATTCAAAACTTTTATACTTAATCCCCTTTATATTCTCCTCTGATTGGATTCTCTTTATTATTTCCATTGTTAGCAAAAATAAGAGGAGAGAAAGAGGGCACCCTTGATGGGTGCCTTTCTGAATTTTTATTGGTGGATTTTTTACTCTATTTATTATGATATGAGTCTCTTGATTAGAGTAAATGGCTTTGATCCAATCTATGAAATTGCCTTCTATGTCTAGTTTGTTTAATATTTCTAAAACTAATTGCCAGTTGACATTATTGAAGGCCTTTCTCATATCTATGAAACACAAAGCTATTTTTTTGGTCCTTGTTATATTCTAAATGTTTGATTAAATCTATTACATATTTTGTGTTATGCCTGATTAATCTGTTAGGAAGAAAGCCACATTGATCTTCTTGTATTAATGGATCTATTTTATTTTATTTTATTTTTTTAGTCTTTCTGCCAAGATAGAAGTGAAAATTTAATTGATATTTAGCAATGAAATTGGTCTATAATTGTTTGGATATAGGGGATTTTTATCTTCTTTATATATAAGAGTTATGTTGGCTTCCTTCCATGTAGGAGGGATCCCTTTTGTTCTGATTTCATTCATCAGGTTCTGTAATAAATTTAACAATTTCTTTTCAAAAATTATATAGAACATAGAAGTGAACCCATCTGGGCCATGTGCTTTCCCAATATTTAAATTTCTTATAGCTTTAGATATACAATGATATATATTAGATATATAAATATTCGATGGCTAATGGAGTGTAGCAAGGAGTTCCAAAAGAAAATCAGCATGTGCTTTATAGACTATAGCAAAGCCTTTGACTTCATAGATCAGGGGTAGGCAACCTTTCCCCTTTAAGGGCCGAGGGACTTCAGCTCCCAGAAGCCTCAGTCATGTTGGCCAATAATCCCATGTTGGCCAATAGCTCCTGGGATTCTGGGAGCTGAAGTCCCTTGGCCCTTAAAGGGGAAAGGTTGCCTACCCTTGGCATAGATCATGAAAAGCTATGGAATGCCCTTAAAGACATGGGAGTACCAACACATCTGATAGTCCTAATGAGGAATCTGTACTCAGGAGAAGAGGCTACTGTCAGGACAGAACATGGAGAAACAGAATGGTTCCCAATTGGCAAGGAGTCAGACAAGGCTGCATCCTGTTACCCTACCTATTCAACCTATATGCAGAATATGTTGTAAAGAAAGCAGACTTGGAAAATGAAAGAGGGAGGAGCAAAAATAGGAGGAAGAAATGTCAACAATCTGAGATATGCTGACAACACCATAATACTAACAGAGAAACTCACAGACTACTGAGGAAGATCAAAGAAGAAAGTGCTAAGGCAGGCTTAATGTTGAACATAAAGAAAACAAAAATAATGGGCACAGAGAACTTACACACATTCAAACTAGACATAAGGAAACAAAAATAGTCAAAGAGTTCTCATATCTGGGATCAAACATTGATCAGAATGGGGACTGCAGCCAGGAAATCAGGAGAAGATTAAGAATGGGGAGGGTGGTTATGAAAGAACTAGAAAAGATCCTAAAATGCAAAGACATACAACTCAGCAGAAAAGTCAGAATCATACAAGCCATTGTATTCTATATTACCATGTATGGATGTGAGAGCTGGACAGTCAAGAAATAAGATAGGAGGAAAATCAATTAATTTGTGATGTGGTGCTGGAGATGAGTGATGAGGATTCCATGGGCAGCCAAAAGGACAAACAAATGAGTCTAAGAGCAGATCAAGCCAGAGATATCCCTAGAAGCCAAGATGACAATACTTAGATTGTTGTACTTTGGACACATCATGAGAAAGCATGAATCATTGGAAAAGACAATAATGCTAGGAAAGGTGGAGGGAAGCAGAAAGAGAGGAAGGCCACATGCTAGATGGATGGACTTTATGAAAGAGACCACGAACATGAGTTTTCAGGAACTGGGCAGAGCAGTAGAGGATGGGGGGGCTGGAGATGTCTCATCCATAAGGTTGCCATGGGTCAAAATTGGCATGAAGGCAGTTAACAACAAACAAAAATTTCTCATTTTCTGTTATCGGATTGTTTAACATTTCTTTTTGTCCATTCTATAGACTTTGTAAATTTACATTCTCTAAAAAGTTTCCCATCTGCTCCTTGTTTACATTAGAGCTTTTGTATAATGCTGAGTAATAGTTATGAAATATTTTCCTTATCATAGTTTGGTTTGTAGTCATAATTTTCTCATCCTGAATCTAGTATTTTTAGTATTTTAGTATTTTTCTCTCTCTCTTTAGTCTATAATTTAGCCATTTACCTGGTTTGTTTGCATTCTCAAAATGGTATTGTCTGACAAATTTTAGTTTTTTACTAATCTCTTCCATCATTGTCATCAAGATTTGTTTTTGGATAATTTTAAGTTCTTTTGTTAATATATCATTCTTTCAGACTTTCCAAAATATCTACTCCTAAATGCTGATATCCAGCTGCTCCAATCTCTTTAAAATACAGTGTTTCTTCTTTTAATGGGTTTTACTAGTTTGCTCCCAAAATTTGGTAGTAAGATTCACTCCCATATTTCAGTGCAAGGCATTGAAAGGGAAGTATGGCCATTGCAGGTTAAAGGAATTAATTTGGCACTTGGACCTACCAAAATTTCCCACCACTAATGCAATGACCTATGGCTTATAGCAATAAATAGTTTGGAAAACTAATCTGTTCAAAAGACATAATGATCCAATGAAACCATAAAACTGCATGCCTGCAAACTGTAATTTGCAAACTTGTTAGGAGATGTAATACTGTATATCTTATGCCTGAAGGATTAATAAATGATGTGGATAATGGGCTTGGCTCATTATAAAACTTTACCATGCTGGATATGACAATGTTGTGAATGCCTCCAATCCATATTGTTTCAATATAGCTGCTCATTTATTTCTGGCAGGTGATAATTTCACTCATCTGTTAAAATTGAAACATTATTTTTCTCACTGGCTTGTACACTATCTTTCCCCCTTAGTGCCTGCTGCTGCAGACTAATCAGAAATGTTTTATGATTCAGCAGATGCCTAACAATCATGATGGGTTCTGCATTCTGTCCTACATGAAGGACATGATGCCATTTTTTATACATGCTCTCATTTCCTTCATACTCCTTTGGACAAGAGAGCTGAGAAGTAAGATTTTCTAAACAAAGAATTTAGTTTACATTTTTTGTAAATGACCAATTTTTTAAACTAAAGACCATTTTTTAAAAGTTGGAATAGCTTTTGGCACTGGTACTGCATTGAAAGTTAAAGAACAATATCCAAAGACAGATTATTATTGTTGTTGTTGTTGTTAACCACCTTCAAGTCAATCTCAACCCATGGTGAAAATCCCAAAACTAAAAAGAAGCAGTTTTTGATGAGTTTCTGTTCAGATTAACCTCATTTTAACTCCATTTTAACAGCGACGTTGTCTGAAAATCTAACAGCTTTTGTGGTTTTTTTCTTCTTCAATTTAAAGCCCCATTTCCGCACGGGATTTCCCTTGTGTGATAAACTCCCTATACTTGTGACTTCCTTAATAGAATTATCCCTCTAGCATGTGGCCTTCCTCACTTTCTCTTTCTCTCTACCTTTCCTAGCATCATTGTTGTTGTTTTTTTCCAGTGAGTCATGCCTTCTCATGATGTGTCCAAAGTATGACAGCCTCAGTTTTGTCATCTTGGCATCCAGTGAGATTTCTGGCTTGATTTGCTCTAGGACCAAGCAAAGAAATAAAAAAAAAGTCAAAGATTTTCCATGCATTGTATCAATCATCAACCAGAACAGATATTGTAGTCAAGAAATTAGAAGAGGATTAGGGCTGGGAAGGACAGTTATTCTATCTTCATTTTATCTATTTATTTCATTTCTATTCTACCTTTTCCCCATAAAAGGACAAAATGGAGGCTCACAAATAAAATATGAAAGAACTGGACAAGATCCTAAAGTATAAAGATAGAAATCTGAACACAAAAGTGATGATCATCCAAGCTGTTGTATTCTCCATCACCATGTACAGAAGTGAGAGCTGGACAATGAAGAAAGCAGGTTAAAAGAAAATCTATTCATTTGAAATGTGGTGCTGGAGCAGACAGCCATTGACAGCCAGAAAGTCAAATGGGTACTAGAGCAGATTAGGCCTGAACTGTCCCTGGAATCCAAGATGACCCAACTGATGCTGCTGTTCTTTGGCTATATAATAAGGAGGTGCAACTCATTGGAAAAGACAATAATGCTAGGAAAGGTAGAAGGCAGTGAAAGAGAGGAAGGCCACATATTAGATTTATAGATTCAATGAAGAAGACCATGGCCCTGTGTTTACAGGACCAGTTGAGGACAAGTGGCTTGGAGGTATCTCACCCATGGGATTACCACACATGGGATTACCTTGGGTTGTAGTCAACTTGAAGTCAGCTAACAACAATAAAGTATATGGTCAGAGCAGTGGCGGAAAATCTTATGTCCCTAATGCAGGATGAAATGTCTCCCCTATGCAAGTCATGGGTCACTGTTCGCTTTAAAGGAAGGGAATCTGGATGAGAGAAGTAGCAGAAGGACATGCTTCACTTTTTAGCTCTGGCTTTTCCCCCCTCCACTTGCTCTGCACATTGGGATGTGCACCAGGCCTTATCTCCTCTTCCTCGGTCCTCAAGATGAGTAAAAAGAATATCATGGATAAGAGTGCTTAGAAAAATGTATGATTACATATTTTTCTCATCTGTTAAATAGTGTTCTTTATTTTAATGGTGTATTCTGTGCATACATTAATGCTTAATGTATCAAGATTAATGACATCATTGGAGTCATCTCCTGTGATCACCAGAGGCTGTCCCTTGTTCTCCGTTTTGGGCTCTGACTTCTCTGGGCCTAGATGGGTCTTGACCTAGCAACCTGATGTGTCACACTTCATGATATTAGCAGGACTCATGCATAGTGACATCCCCAGGGGATGCCCCTTGGTCACAGTTTGGAGCGCTGAAATTTCAAGCTATGGGATGCTACTAACCTGACAGCCCTCACACCATGACTGCTCTCATGTGGTGACAGTTAGTATGGACAAATAGTAGATTGTAAAATATCACCAGTTAAATTTGGGAATAAAAATTCCAGACTTCAGCA